>CM056200.1:702781-1302781 GCA_029692085.1 Gymnothorax javanicus
TTTGTCATTGCCACACCACTGATCTTGCCAGTCTGCCACACTTCATTACGCCCATCTGGCAGATATCTCACCATAATTCAAGCCCAGGTGAGCGCCACGCCTGTAAGTGCTCTGGCACATATTGGTATATAGAATAAATAAAAGAGGTGAGAGCAGCACCTCTGTAAGTGCTCTGGCACATATTGGTATATCTCTGATTAATAAAAGAGGTGAGAGCAGCACCCCTGTAAGTGCTCTGGCACACATTGGTATATAGAATAAATAACAGAGGTGAGAGAAACATCCCTGTAAGTGCTCTGGCACTTTTTGGTATATAGAATAAACAACAGAGGGGAGAGCAGCACCCCTGTCAGTGTTCTGGCACACTTTGGTATTTAGAATAAATAAAAGAGGTGTGAGCAGCACTCCTTTAAGTGCTCTGGCATATATTGGGATATAAAATAAATAACAGTGGTGAGAACATGCACCCCTGTAAGTGCGTTTGGACATATTGTTTTTAGAATAAATAACAGAGGTGAGAGCAGCACCCCTGTAAGTGCTCTGGCACATATTGGTATATAGAATAAATAACAGAGGTGACAGCAGCACCCCTGTAAGTGCTCTGGCACATATTGGTATATAGAATAAATAACAGAGGTGAGAGCACGCACCCTGAGAGCACGCACCCTTGTAAGTGCTCTGGCACATATTGGTATATAGAATAAATAACAGAGGTGAGAGCAGCACCTGTAAGTGCTCTGGCACATATTGGTATATAGAATAAATAACAGAGGTGACAGCAGCACCCTGTAAGTGCTCTGACACATATATTGAATATAGAATAAATAACAGAGGTGAGAGCAACACCCCTCTAAGTGCTCTGGCACATATTAGTATATAGAATAAATAACAGATGTGACAGCAGCACCCCTGTAAGTGCTCTGGCACATATTGGTATATAGAATAAATAACAGAGGTAAGAGCATGCACCTGTAAGTGCTCTGGCACATATTGGTATATAGAATAAATAACAGAAGTAAGTGTTCTGGCACATATTGGTATATAGAATAAATAACAGAGGTGACAGCAGCACCCCTGTAAGTGCTCTGGCACATATTGGTATATAGAATAAATAACAGAGGTGAGAGCAGCACCCCTGTAAGTGCTCTGACACATATTGGTATATAGAATAAATAACAGAGGTGAGAGCAGCACCCTGTAAGTGCTCTGGCACATATTGGTATATAGAATAAATAACAGAGGTGAGAGCATGCACCCCTGTAAGTGCTCTGGCACATATTGGTATATAGAATAAATAACAGAGGTGAGAGCAGCACCCCTGTAAGTGCTCTGGCACATATTGGTATATAGAATAAATAACAGAGGTGAGAGCAGCACCCCTGTAAGTGCTCTGGCACATATTGGTATATAGAATAAATAAC
Source organism: Gymnothorax javanicus (assembly GCA_029692085.1). Lineage (NCBI taxonomy): Eukaryota > Metazoa > Chordata > Actinopteri > Anguilliformes > Muraenidae > Gymnothorax > Gymnothorax javanicus. The sequence continues at coordinate 704,203 of CM056200.1, forward strand.
AGAGATGAGAGCAGCACCTCTGTAAGTGCTCTGGCACATATTGGTATATAGAATAAATAACAGAGGTGAGAGCAGCACCCTGTAAGTGCTCTGGCACATATTGGTATATAGAATAAATAACAGAGGTGAGAGCAGCACCCCTGTAAGTGCTCTGGCACATATTGGTATATAGAATAAATAACAGAGGTGAGAGCAGCACCCCTGTAAGTGCTCTGGCACATATTGGTATATAGATAAATAACAGAGGTGAGAGCAGCACCCTGTAAGTGCTCTGGCACATATTGGTATATAGAATAAATAACAGAGGTGAGAGCAGCACCCTGTAAGTGCTCTGGCACATATTGGTATATAGAGTAAATAACAGAGGTGAGAGCAGCACCCTGTAAGTGCTCTGGCACATATTGGTATATAGAGTATAAATAACAGAGGTGAGAGCATGCACCCTGTAAGTGCTCTGGCACATATTGGTATATAGAATAAAATACAGAGGTGAGAGCATGCACCCCTGTAAGTGCTCTGGCACATATTGGTATATAGAATAAATAACAGAGGTGAGAGCACGCACCCTGTAAGTGCTCTGGCACATATTGGTATATAGAATAAATAACAGAGGTGAGAGCAGCACCCTGTAAGTGCTCTGGCACATATTGGTATATAGAATAAATAACAGAGGTGAGAGCAGCACCCTGTAAGTGCTCTGGCACATATTGGTATATAGAATAAATAACAGAGGTGAGAGCAGCACCCCTGTAAGTGCTCTGGCACATATTGGTATATAGAATAAATAACAGAGGTGAGAGCAGCAGCCCCCTGTAAGTGCTCTGGCACATATTGGTATATAGAATAAATAACAGAGGTGAGAGCAGCACCCCCTGTAAGTGCTCTGGCACATATTGGTATATAGAATAAATAACAGAGGTGAGAGCAGCACCCTGTAAGTGCTCTGGCACATATTGGTATATAATAAATAACAGAGGTGAGAGCAGCACCCTGTAAGTGCTCTGGCACATATTGGTATATAGAATAAATAACAGAGGTGAGAGCAGCACCCTGTAAGTGCTCTGGCACATATTGGTATATAGAATAAATAACAGAGGTGAGAGCACGCACCCCTGTAAGTGCTCTGGCACATATTGGTATATAGAATAAATAACAGAGGTGAGAGCAGCACCCTGTAAGTGCTCTGGCACATATTGGTATATAGAATAAATAACAGAGGTGAGAGCAGCACCCCTGTAAGTGCTCTGGCACATATTGGTATATAGAATAAATAACAGAGGTGAGAGCAGCACCCTGTAAGTGCTCTGGCACATATTGGTATATAGAATAAATAACAGAGGTGAGAGCACATATTAAGTGCTCTGGCACATATTGGTATATAGATAAATAACAGAGGTGAGAGCACGCACCCCTGTAAGTGCTCTGGCACATATTGGTATATAGATTAAATAACAGAGGTGAGAGCAGCACCCCGTAAGTGCTCTGGCACAAATTGGTATAAAGGATAAAAAACAGAGGTGAGAGCACGCACCCCTGTAAGTGCTCTGGCACATATTGGTATATAGAGTAATTAACAGAGGTGAGAGCACGCACCCCTGTCAGTGCTCTGTCACATATTGGTATATAGATTAAATAACAGAGGTGAGAGCAGCACCCTGTAAGTGCTCTGGCACATATTGGTATATAGAATAAATAACAGAGGTGAGAGCAGCACCCCTGTAAGTGCTCTGGCACATATTGGTATATAGAATAAATAACAGAGATGAGAGCAGCACCTCTGTAAGTGCTCTGGCACATATTGGTATATAGAATAAATAACAGAGGTGAGAGCAGCACCCCTGTAAGTGCTCTGGCACATATTGGTATATAGAATAAATAACAGAGGTGAGAGCAGCACCCCTGTAAGTGCTCTGGCACATATTGGTATATAGAATAAATAACAGAGGTGAGATCACGCACCCCGGTATATGCTCTGGCACATATTGGTATTTAGAATAAATTACAGAGGTGAGAGCAGGTAAGTGCTCTGGCACATATTGGTATAAATAAAATAACAGAGGTGAGAGCACCCTGTAAGTGCTCTGGCCCTGTAATAGTGCTCTGGCACATATTTGGTATATAGGAATAAATAACAGAGGTGATAACAGAGGTGAGAGCAGAGGTGCAGCAGCACCCTGTAAGTGCTCTGGCACATATTGGTATATAGAATAAATAACAGAGGTGAGAGCAGCACCCCTGTAAAGTGCTCTGGCACATATTGGTATATAGAATAAATAACAGAGGTGAGAGCAGCACCTGTAAGTGCTCTGGCACATATTGGTATATAGATAAATAACAAGGTGAGAGCAGCACCCCTGTAAGTGCTCTGGCACATATTGGTATGGAGGTGAGATAAGTGCTCTGGCACATATTGGTATATAGAATAAATAACAGAGGTGAGAGCAGCACACCACCCCTGGCACATATTGGTATATAGATAAATAACAGAGGTGAGAGCAGCACCCCTGTAAGTGCTCTGGCACATATTGGTAATATAGAATAAATAACAGAGGTGAGAGCAGCACCCCTGTAAGCACCCTGTATAGTGCTCTGGCACATATTGGTATATAGGATATAGAATAAATAACAGAGGTGAGAGCAGCACCCTGTAAGTGCTCTGGCACATATTGGTATATAGAATAAATAACAGAAGAGCAGCAAATAACAGAGGTGAGAGCAGCAGCACCCTGTAAGTGCTCTGGCACATATTGGTATATAGAATAAATAACAGAGGTGAGAGCAAATAATAGTGGTGAGAGCAGCACCCTGTAAGTGCTCTGGCACATATTGGTATATAGAATAAATAACAGAGGTGAGAGCAGCACCCCTGTAAGTGCTCTGGCACATATTGGTATATAGAATAAATAACAGAGGTGAGAGCAGCACCCTGTAAGTGCACTGGCACATATTGGTATATAGAATAAATAACAGAGGTGAGAGCAGCACCCCTGTAAGTGCTCTGGCATATTGGTATATAGAATAAATAACAGAGGTGAGAGCAGCACCCTGTAAGTGCTCTGGCACATATTGGTATATAGAATAAATAACAGAGGTGAGAGCAGCATGTAAGTGCTCTGGGTTGGTATATAGATAAATAACAGAGGTGAGAGCATGCACATATTGTAAGTGCTCTGGCACATATTGGTATATATTGGTATAGATAAATAACAGGTGGAGAGCAGCACCCTGTAAGTGCTCTGGCACATATTGGTATATAGAATAAATAACAGAGGTGAGAGCAGCACCCTGTAAGTGCTCTGGCACACATATATAGAATAAATAACAGAGGTGAGAGCAGCACCCTGTAAGTGCTCTGGCACATATTGGTATATAGATAAATAACAGAGGTGAGAGCAGCACCCCTGTAAGTGCTCTGGCACATATTGGTATATAGAATAAATAACAGAGGTGAGAGCAGCACCCCTGTAAGTGCTCTGGCACATATTGGTATATAGAATAAATAACAGAGGTGAGAGCAGCACCCTGTAAGTGCTCTGGCACATATTGGTATATAGAATAAATAACAGAGGTGAGAGCAGCACCCCTGTAAGTGCTCTGGCACATATTGGTATATAGAATAAATAACAGAGGTGAGAGCAGCACCCCTGTAAGTGCTCTGGCACATATTGGTATATAGAATAAATAACAGAGGTGAGAGCAGCACCCCTGTAAGTGCTCTGGCACATATTGGTATATAGAATAAATAACAGAGGTGAGAGCATGCACCCTGTAAGTGCTCTGGCACATATTGGTAGATAGAATAAATAACAGAGGTGAGAGCAGCACCCTGTAAGTGCTCTGGCACATATTGGTATATAGTAAATAACAGAGGTGAGAGCAGCACCCCTGTAAGTGCTCTGGCACATATTGGTATATAGAATAAATAACAGAGGTGAGAGCAGCACCCCTGTAAGTGCTCTGGCACATATTGGTATATAGAATAAATAACAGAGGTGAGAGCAGCACCCCTGTAAGTGCTCTGGCACATATTGGTATATAGAATAAATAACAGAGGTGAGAGCAGCACCCTGTAAGTGCTCTGGCACATATTGGTATATAGAATAAATAACAGAGGTGAGAGCAGCACCCTGTAAGTGCTCTGGCACATATTGGTATATAGAATAAATAACAGAGGTGAGAGCAGCACCCTGTAAGTGCTCTGGCACATATTGGTATATAGAATAAATAACAGAGGTGAGAGCAGCACCCTGTAAGTGCACTCTGTATTGTATATAGAATAAATAACACATATTGGTATATAGGATAAATAACAGAGGTGAGAGCAGCACCCCTGTAAGTGCTCTGGCACATATTGGTATATAGAATAAATAACAGAGGTGAGAGCAGCACCCCTGTAAGTGCTCTGGCACATATTGGTATATAGAATAAATAACAGAGGTGAGAGCAGCACCCCTGTAAGTGCTCTGGCACATATTGGTATATAGAATAAATAACAGAGGTGAGAGCAGCACCCCTGTAATTGCTTGGGCACACATTGGTATATAGAATAAATAACAGAGGTGAGAGCAGCACCCCCCCTGTAAGTGCTCTGGCACATATTGGTATATAGAATAAATAACAGAGGTGAGAGAGCAGCACACCTGTAAGTGCTCTGGCACATATTGGTATATATAGAATAAATAACAGAGGTGAGAGCAGCACCCTGTAAGTGCTCTGGCACATATTGGTATATAGAATAAATAACAGAGGTGAGAGCAGCACCCTGTAAGTGCTCCTGTAAGCACATATTGGTATATAGAATAAATAACAGAGGTGAGAGCAGCACCTGTAAGTGCTCTGGCACATATTGGTATATAGAATAAATAACAGAGGTGACAGCAGCACCCTGCCTATATTCTGGCACATATTGGTATATATAAAATAACAGAGGTGAGAGCAGCACCCTGTAAGTGCTCTGGCACATATTGGTATATAGAAAATAACAGAGGTGAGAGCAGCACCCTGTAAGTGCTCTGGCACATATTGGTATATAGAATAAATAACAGAGGTGAGAGCAGCACCCTGTAAGTGCTCTGGCACATATTGGTATATAGAATAAATAACAGAGGTGAGAGCAGCACCCTGTAAGTGCTCTGGCACATATTGGTATATAGAATAAATAACAGAGGTGAGAGCAGCACCCCTGTAAGTGCTCTGGCACATATTGGTATATAGAATAAATAACAGAGGTGAGAGCAGCACCCCTGTAATTGCTCCGGCACATATATTTAGAAAGAATAAATAACAGAGATGAGAGCAGCACCTCTGTAAGTGCTCTGGCACATATTGTTATTTCGAGTAAATAACAGAGGTGAGAGCAGCACCCCTGTAAGCGCTCTGGCACACATTGGTATATAGAATAAATAACAGAGGTGAGAGCAGCACCCTGTAAGTGCTCTGGCACATATTGGTATATAGAATAAATAACAGAGGTGAGAGCAGCAGCACCCTGTAAGTGCTCTGGCACATATTGGTATATAGAATAAATAACAGAGGTGAGAGCAGCACCCCCTAAGTGCTCTGGCACATATTGGTATATAGAATAAATAACAGAGGTGAGAGCAGCACCCCTGTAAGTGCTCTGGCACATATTGGTATATAGAATAAATAACAGAGGTGAGAGCAGCACCCTGTAAGTGCTCTGGCACATATTGGTATATAGAATAAATAACAGAGGTGAGAGCAGCACCCCTGTAAGTGCTCTGGCACATATTGGAATATAGAATAAATAACAGAGGTGAGAGCAGCACCCCTGTAAGTGCTCTGGCACATATTGGTATATAGAATAAATAACAGAGGTGAGAGCAGCACCCTGTAAGTGCTCTGGCACATATTGGTAGATAGAATAAATTACAGAGGTGAGATCACGCACCCCTGTAAGTAATCTTGCACATATTGTTTTCTTAAATAAATAAAAAAGGAGAGAGCAGCCTACCTGTAAGTGCTCTGGCACATATTGGTATATAGAATAAATAACAGAGGTGAGAGCAGCACCCCCTGTAAGTGCTCTGGCACATATTGGTATATAGAATAAATAACAGAGGTGAGAGCAGCACCCCTGTAAGTGCTCTGGCACATATTGGTATATAGAATAAATAACAGAGGTGAGAGCAGCACCCCTGTAAGTGCTCTGGCACATATTGGTATATAGAATAAATAACAGAGGTGAGAGCATGCACCCTGTAAGTGCTCTGGCACATATTGGTATATAGAATAAATAACAGAGGTGAGAGCAGCACCCCTGTAAGTGCTCTGGCACATATTGGTATATAGAATAAATAACAGAGGTGAGAGCAGCACCCTGTAAGTGCTCTGGCACATATTGGTATATAGATAAATAACAGAGGTGAGAGCAGCACCCCTGTAAGTGCTCTGGCACATATTGGTATATAGAATAAATAACAGAGGTGAGAGCATGCACCCTGTAAGTGCTCTGGCACATATTGGTATATAGAATAAATAACAGAGGTGAGAGCAGCACCCTGTAAGTGCTCTGGCACATATTGGTATATAGGATAAATAACAGAGGTGAGAGCACGCACCCCTGTCAGTGCTCTGGCACATATTGGTATATAGATTAAATAACAGAGGTGAGAGCAGCACCCCGTAAGTGCTCTGGCACATATTGGTATATAGAATAAATAACAGAGGTGAGAGCAGCACCCCTGTAAGTGCTCTGGCACATATTGGTATATAGAATAAATAACAGAGGTGAGAGCAGCACCCCTGTAAGTGCTCTGGCACATATTGGTATATAGAATAAATAACAGAGGTGAGAGCAGCACCCCTGTAAGTGCTCTGGCACATATTGGTATATAGATTAAATAACAGAGGTGAGAGCAGCACCCCTGTAAGTGCTCTTGCACATATTGGTATATAGAATAAATAACAGAGGTGAGAGCATGCACCCTGTAAGTGCTCTGGCACATATTGGTATATAGAATAAATAACAGAGGTGAGAGCAGCACCCCTGTAAGTGCTCTGGCACATATTGGTATATAGAATAAATAACAGAGGTGAGAGCAGCACCCCTGTAAGTGCTCTGGCACATATTGGTATAGAGTAAATAACAGAGGTGAAAGCACCCCTAAGTCCTCTGGTATTGGTATATAGAATAAATAACAGCAGAGCACCACCCCTGTAAGTGCTCTTGCACATATTGGTATATAGGATAAATAACAGAGGTGAGAGCAGCCATGTTGTTATGCTCTGCACATATTGGTATATAGAATAAATAACAGAGGTGAGAGCAGCATGTTCTGTTTAGTGCTCTATTTTGCATATTGGTATATAGCCATTCCCTAAACAATCAGAGGTGATGTCTTTGTTCATGCCCTTCATTGCACTTTGTCTCCCCCCACATATTGGTCTTTTGTTAAATAACAGCTGTTGAAGATTATATTTCAATATTTTGGTATATAGATGCAATAACAGAGGTGAGAGCAGCACCCCTGTAAGTGCTCTGGCACATATTGGTATATAGGATAAATAACAGAGGTGAGAGCACACCCCTGTAAGTGCTCTGGCACATATTGGTATATAGACATAAAATAACAGAGGTGAGAGCACCACCTGTAAGTGCTTCTGGCACATATTGGTATATAGAATAAATAACAGAGGTGAGAGCAGCACCTGTAAGTGATCTGGCACATATTGGTATATAGATTAAATAATCAGGTGATGCATTTGAGCAGCACATATTGTAATGTGTTCAATAAAATATTAGTATAATAAAAACAATTGAATCATTTATGATCCAATTGTAGCCTATTCCTTTGTCTGTGGTATTTTCATCTCTTGAGTGGAACCTCCTTTTTGCTCTTGGCACATATTTTTATATAGAATAAATAACAGAGATGAGAGCAGCAGCACCCTGGCCATATTGTAAGAATGAGAACAGAGGGAAAGGCCATATTGGTCTATATTTCCTGTGATAAATAAATAGAGGTGAGAGCAATAAGAAATCAGTTCTGTAAGTGCTCTCTGCACATATTGGTATATAGAATAAAATAACAGAGGTGAGAGCAGCACCTCTGTAAGTGCTCTGGGGACATATTGGTATATAGAATAAATAACAGAGGTGAGAGCAGCACCCCTGTAAGTGCTCTGGCACATATTGGTATTTAGTATAAATTCTGGAGGTGAAACATTCCCCAATCTCGTTTAAATAACAGTTTGGTGAGTTATAGTTACAACCCAGACTAACATTGTATATAATAAATAATTTACTAACGAGCACCATTGGTATATAGAATAAATAAACAAGAGGTGAGAGCCTATTGCACCCTGTAATTGCTTCTCCGCACCTGCTATTGTCCATATTGGTAGCTAGAATAAATAACAGAGGTGAGAGCAGCACCCCTGTAAGTGTCTCTGGCACATATTGGTATTTAGAATAAATAACAGAGGTGAGAGAGCACCTCATCACCTGTCCTAGTGCTCTGTGACATATTGGTATATTTAATAAATAACAGAGGTGAGAGCAGAATGTTTGTCTTGTTTACCTGTGCACATTGTTTTGGTACTCATAGTGTTATAAATCTTCTGAGGTGAGAGTCAGCACTTACTGTAAGTGGCTCTGGCACATATTGGTATATAGAATAAATAACAGAGGTTTGAGAGCAGCCCTGTTAAGGTTTGGATTACGCCCATATTTTGGTATTGTGAATAAATAACTGTGCCTGTGTACCAGAACACATATTGGTATCTATTCTGCCCATACTGGATAAAATAACAGAGGTGAGAGCAGCACCCTTCTGTAAGTGCTCTGGCACATATTGGTATATAGAATAAATAACAGAGGTGAGAGCAGCACCCTGTAAGTGCTCTGGCACATATTGGTATATAGAATAAATAACAGAGGTGAGAGCAGCACCCCTGTAAGTGCTCTGGCACATATTGGTATATAGAATAAATAACAGAGGTGAGAGCAGCACCCTGTAAGTGCTCCGGCACATATTTTATATAGAATAAATAACAGAGATGAGAGCAGCACCTCTGTAAGTGCTCTGGCACATATTGGTATATAGAATAAATAACAGAGGTGAGAGCAGCACCCCTGTAAGTGCTCTGGCACATATTGGTATATAGAATAAATAACAGAGGTGAGAGCAGCACCCCTGTAAGTGCTCTGGCACATATTGGTATATAGAATAAATAACAGAGGTGAGAGCAGCACCCTGTAAGTGCTCTGGCACATATTGGTATATAGGATAAATAACAGAGGTGAGAGCAGCACCCCTGTAAGTGCTCTGGCACATATTGGTATATAGAATAAATAACAGAGGTGAGAGCAGCACCCTGTAAGTGCTCTGGCACATATTGGTATATAGAATAAATAACAGAGGTGAGAGCAGCACCCTGTGTAAGTGCTCTGGCACATATTGGTATATAGAATAAATAACAGAGGTGAGAGCAGCACCCTGTAAGTGCTCTGGCACATATTGGTATATAGAATAAATAACAGAGGTGAGAGCAGCACCCCTGTAAGTGCTCTGGCACATATTGGTATATAGAATAAATAACAGAGGTGAGAGCATGCACCCTGTAAGTGTTCTGGCACATATTGGTATATAGAATAAATAACAGAGGTGAGAGCAGCACCCTGTAAGTGCTCTGGCACATATTGGTATATAGAATAAATAACAGAGGTGAGAGCAGCACCCCTGTAAGTGCTCTGGCACATATTGGTATATAGAATAAATAACAGAGGTGAGAGCAGCACCTCTGTAAGTGCTCTGGCACATATTGGTATATAGAATAAATAACAGAGGTGAGAGCAGCACCCCTGTAAGTGCTCTGGCACATATTGGTATATAGAATAAATAACAGAGGTGAGAGCAGCACCCCTGTAAGTGCTCTGGCACATATTGGTATATAGATAAAATAACAGAGGTGAGAGCAGCACCCCTGTAAGTGCTCTGGCACATATTGGTATATAGAATAAATAACAGAGGTGAGAGCAGCACCCCTGTAAGTGCTCTGGCACATATTGGTATATAGATAAATAACAGAGGTGAGAGCAGCACCCTGTAAGTGCTCTGGGTGACATATTGGTATATAGATAAATAACAGAGGTGAGAGCAGCACCCCTGTAAGTGCTCTGGCACATATTGGTATATAGAATAAATAACAGAGGTGAGAGCAGCACCCTGTAAGTGCTCTGGCACATATTGGTATATAGAATAAATAACAGAGGTGAGAGCAGCACCCTGTAAGTGCTATTGGTATATAGAATAAATAACAGAGGTGAGAGCAGCACCCTGTAAGTGCTCTGGCACATATTGGTATATAGATTAAATAACAGAGGTGAGAGCATGCACCCCTGTAAGTGCTCTGGCACATATTGGTATATAGAATAAATAACAGAGGTGAGAGCAGCACCCCTGTAAGTGCTCTGGCACATATTGGTATATAGAATAAATAACAGAGGTGAGAGCAGCACCCTGTAAGTGCTCTGGCACATATTGGTATATAGAATAAATAACAGAGGTGAGAGCAGCACCCCTGTAAGTGCTCTGGCACATATTGGTATATAGAATAAATAACAGAGGTGAGAGCAGCACCTGTAAGTGCTCTGGCACATATTGGTATATAGAATAAATAACAGAGGCACCCTGTAAGAGCAGGCACATATTGGTATATAGAATAAATAACAGAGGTGAGAGCAGCACATATTGGTCTGTCACATATTGGTATAAAATAAATAACAGGGTGAGAGCAGCACCCTGTAAGTGCTCTGGCACATATTGTATATATAGAAATAAAATAACAGAGGTGAGAGCATTGCACCCTGTAAGTGCTCTGGCACATATTGGTATATAGGTATAAAATAAATAACAGGTGAGAGCAGCACTCCCTGTACATATTGGTATATAGAATAAATAACAGAGGTGAGAGCAGCACCCTGTAAGTGCTCTTGTATATTGGTATTTAGAATAAATAACAGAGGTGAGAGCAGCACCCTGTAAGTGCTCTGGCACATATTGGTATATAGAATAAATAACAGAGGTGAGAGCATGCACCCTGTAAGTGCTCTGGCATTTTTGTTATTAAGAGTAAATAACAGAGGTGAGAGCAGCACCCTGTAAGCGCTCTGGCACATATTGGTATATAGAATAAATAACAGAGGTGAGAGCAGCACCCCTGTAAGTGCTCTGGCACATATTGGTATATAGAATAAATAACAGAGGTGAGAGCAGCACACCCCTGTAAGTGCTCTGGCACATATTGGTATATAGAATAAATAACAGAGGTGAGAGCAGCACCCTGTAAGTGCTCTGGCACATATTGGTATATAGAATAAATAACAGAGGTGAGAGCAGCACCCTGTAAGTGCTCTGGCACATATTGGTATATAGAATAAATAACAGAGGTGAGAGCAGCACCCCTGTAAGTGCTCTGGCACATATTGGTATATAGAATAAATAACAGAGGTGAGAGCAGCACCCTGTAAGTGCTCTGGCACATATTGGTATATAGAATAAATAACAGAGGTGAGAGCAGCACCCCTGTAAGTGCTCTGGCACATATTGGTATATAGAATAAATAACAGAGGTGAGAGCAGCACCCCTGTAAGTGCTCTGGCACATATTGGTATATAGAATAAATAACAGAGGTGAGAGCAGCACCCCTGTAAGTGCTCTGGCACATATTGGTATATAGAATAAATAACAGAGGTGAGAGCAGCACCCCTGTAAGTGCTCTGGCACATATTGGTATATAGAATAAATAACAGAGGTGAGAGCAGCACCCCTGTAAGTGCTCTGGCACATATTGGTATATAGAATAAATAACAGAGGTGAGAGCACGCACCCTGAGAGCACGCACCCTTGTAAGTGCTCTGGCACATATTGATATAGAGTAAATAACAGAGGTGAGAGCAGCACCCCTGTAAGTGCTCTGGCACATATTGGTATATAGAATAAATAACAGAGGTGAGAGCAGCACCCCTGTAAGTGCTCTGGCACATATTGGTATATAGAATAAATAACAGAGGTGAGAGCAGCACCCCCTGTAAGTGCTCTGGCACATATTGGTATATAGAATAAATAACAGAGGTGAGAGCAGCAGCACCCCTGTAAGTGCTCTGGCACATATTGGTATATAGAGTAAATAACAGAGGTGAGAGCAGCACCCCTGTAAGTGCTCTGGCACATATTGGTTTATAGAATAAATAACAGAGGTGAGAGCACGCACCCCTGTAAGTGCTCTTGCACATATTGGTATATAGAATAAATAACAGAGGTGAGAGCAGCACCCCTGTAAGTGCTCTGCACATATTGGTATATAGAATAAATAACAGAGGTGAGAGCAGCACCCCTGTAAGTGCTCTGGCACATATTGGTATATAGAATAAATAACAGAGGTGAGAGCAGCACCCTGTAAGTGCTCTGGCACATATTGGTATATAGGATAAATAACAGAGGTGAGAGCAGCACCCCTGTAAGTGCTCTGACACATATTGGTATATAGAATAAATAACAGAGGTGAGAGCAGCACCCCCTGTAAGTGCTCTGGCACATATTGGTATATAGAATAAATAACAGAGGTGAGAGCAGCACCCTGTAAGTGCTCTGGCACATATTGGTATATAGAATAAATAACAGAGGTGAGAGCATGCACCCCTGTAAGTGCTCTGGCACATATTGGTATATAGAATAAATAACAGAGGTGAGAGCAGCACCCCTGTAAGTGCTCTGGCACATATTGGAATATAGAATAAATAACAGAGGTGAGAGCAGCACCCTGTAAGTGCTCTGGCACATATTGGTATATAGAATAAATAACAGAGGTGAGAGCAGCACCCTGTAAGTGCTCTGGCACATATTGGTATATAGAATAAATAACAGAGGTGAGAGCACGCACCCCTGTAAGTGCTCTGGCACATATTGGTATATAGATTAAATAACAGAGGTGAGAGCAGCACCCCTGTAAGTGCTCTGGCACATATTGGTATATAGAATAAATAACAGAGGTGAGAGCATGCACCCCTGTAAGTGCTCTGGCACATATTGGTATATAGAATAAATAACAGAGGTGAGAGCAGCACCCTGTAAGTGCTCTGGCACATATTGGTATATAGAATAAATAACAGAGGTGAGAGCAGCACCCTGTAAGTGCTCTTGGCACATATTGGTATATAGATTAAATAACAGAGGTGAGAGCAGCACCCCTGTAAGTCAGCACATATTGGTATATAGGATAAATAACAGAGGTGAGAGCACGCACCCCTGTAAGTGCTCTTGCACATATTGGTATATAGATTAAATAACAGAGGTGAGAGCATGAACCCCTGTAAGTGCTCTGGCACATATTGGTATATAGGTTAAATAACAGAGGTTTTGAGAGCAGCACCCCTGTAAGTTAGCTTCTGGCACATATTGGTATCATAGAATAAATAACAGAGAGGTGAGAGTTAGCACAGCTGTTGAAGTTATATTTCAATATTTCTCATATATTCATCAAATAACAGATGTTTCATAACCATAATCACCCATTGTATGTAAACACACAGAAACATACACATACACATAAATAACAAAACACACACACACACATATAAGCAGTTTGCACACACATGAGCACATAAACACATATAGGAAAATAACAGACACACAGAGCACACACCACACTGTAAGTGCTCTGGCACATATTGGTATATAGAATAAATAACAGAGGTGAGAGCAGCACCCTGTAAGTGCTCTGGCACATATTGGTTTAGTAGATTAAATAACAGAGGTGAGAGCAGCACCCTGTAAGTGTTCTGGCACATATTGGTATATAGAATAAATAACAGAGGTGAGAGCAATTGCACCCTGTAAGTTGTCTGGCACATATTGGTATATAGAATAAATAACAGAGGTGAGAGCAGCACCCCTGTAGGATTAGGTAGTGGCATAAGTGGAATTGTAATAATGAGAATCTTGGAAAGACCTGTACTCTAAGGCTCTGGCACATATTGGTATATAGAATAAATAACAGAGGTGAGAGCTGTGATGTAAGTGCTCTGGCAAATATTGGTATATAAAATAAAAAAACAGAGGTGAGAGCACACCCTGTAAGTGCTCTGGCACATATTGGTATATAGGGGGATAAATAACAGAGGTGAGAGCAGCACCCCTGTAAGTCCTCTGGCACATATTGGTATATAGAATAAATAACAGAGGTGAGAGCAGCACCCCTGTAAGTGCTCAGTTTGTTGTTTTTTAAATAACAGTTATATATTAACATTGTATATAATAATAAATAACAGAGGTGAGAGCAGCACCCTGTAAGTGCTCTCAGCACATATTGGTATTCTAGTAAATAACAGAGGTGCCTGCACCAGAGGTGAGAGCATTCAGCGGATTCTCCGCACCTGCTCCACTCTGTCCTACCCCTCATTAGCTGTGCACATTAGAACTCCCTATATAGAATAAATTTTGTCATAGGCACATGTTGGTATATTGGCTTAAATAACAGAGGTGAGAGCAGCACCCTGTAAGTGCTCTGATCACATATTGGTATATAGAATAAATAACAGAGGTGAGAGCAGCACCCCTGTAAGTGCTCTGGCACATATTGGTATATAGAATAAATAACAGAGGTGAGAGCAGCACCCTGTAAGTGCTTTTTGGCACATATTGGTATATAGAATAAATAACAGAGGTTTGAGTTTGCACCCCTGTAAGTTTGCTCTGGCACATATTGGTAATCCTGTGCCTAGAACCTGTAATAACAGAGGTGAGAGTACTGTGATTGCTGTTTTCGCTCTGGCATATATTGTTATTTCGAGTAAATAACAGAGGTGAGACTAGCACCCCTGTAAGCGCTCTGGCACACATTGGTATATAGAATAAATAACAGAGGTGAGAGCAGCACCCCTGTAAGTGCTCTGGCACATATTGGTATATAGAATAAATAACAGAGGTGAGAGCAGCACCCTGTAAGTGCTCTGGCACATATTGGTATATAGAATAAATAACAGAGGTGAGAGCAGCACCTCTGTAAGTGCTCTGGCACATATTGGTATATAGAATAAATAACAGAGGTGAGAGCAGCACCCCTGTAAGTGCTCTGGCACATATTGGTATATAGAATAAATAACAGAGGTGAGAGCAGCACCCCTGTAAGTGCTCTGGAATATATTGGTATAGAGTACTAAATAACAGAGGTGAAAGCAGCACCCCTGTAAGGGCTCTGGCACATATTGGTATATTAAATGCATAACAGAGGTGAGAGCAGCACCCCTGTAAGTGCTCTGGCACATATTGGTATATAGAATAAATAACAGAGGTGAGAGCAGCACCCTGTAAGTGCTCTGGCACATATTGGTATATAGAATAAATAACAGAGGTGAGAGCAGCACCCTGTAAGTGCTCTGGCACATATTGGTATATAGAATAAATAACAGAGGTGAGAGCAGCACCCCTGTAAGTGCTCTGGCACATATTGGTATATAGAATAAATAACAGAGGTGAGAGCAGCACCCTGTAAGTGCTCTGGCACATATTGGTATATAGAATAAATAACAGAGGTGAGAGCAGCACCCCTGTAAGTGCTCTGGCACATATTGGTATATAGAATAAATAACAGAGGTGAGAGCAGCACCCTGTAAGTGCTCTGGCACATATTGGTATATAGAATAAATAACAGAGGTGAGAGCAGCACCCCTGTAAGTGCTCTGGCACATATTGGTATATAGGATAAATAACAGAGGTGAGAGCACGCAGCCCTGTAAGTGCTCTGGCACATATTGGTATATAGGATAAATAACAGAGGTGAGAGCAGCACCCCTGTAAGTGCTCTGGCACATATTGGTATATAGATTAAATAACAGAGGTGAGAGCAGCACCCCTGTAAGTGCTCTGGCACATATTGGTATATAGATGAAATAACAGAGGTGAGAGCAGCACCCTGTAAGTGCTCTGGCACATATTGGTATATAGAATAAATAACAGAGGTGAGAGCAGCACCCCTGTAAGTGCTCTGGCACATATTGGTATATAGAATAAATAACAGAGGTGAGAGCAGCACCCCTGTAAGTGCTCTGGCACATATTGGTATATAGAATAAATAACAGAGGTGAGAGCAGCACCCCTGTAAGTGCTCTGGCACATATTGGTATATAGAATAAATAACAGAGGTGAGAGCAGCACCCTGTAAGTGCTCTGGCACATATTGGTAATAGAATAAATAACAGAATAAAAATAACAGAGGTGAGAGCAGCACCCCTGTAAGTGCTCTGGCACATATTGGTATATAGATTAAATAACAGAGGTGAGAGCAGCACCCCTGTAAGTGCTCTGGCACATATTGGTATATAGATAAATAACAGAGGTGAGAGCAGCACCCCTGTAAGTGCTCTGGCACATATTGGTATATAGAATAAATAACAGAGGTGAGAGCAGCACCCCTGTAAGTGCTCTGGCACATATTGGTATATAGAATAAATAACAGAGGTGAGAGCAGCACCCCTGTAAGTGCTCTGGCACATATTGGTATATAGAATAAATAACAGAGGTGAGAGCATGCACCCCTGTAAGTGCTCTGGCACATATTGGTATATAGAATAAATAACAGAGGTGAGAGCAGCACCCCTGTAAGTGCTCTGGCACATATTGGTATATAGAATAAATAACAGAGGTGAGAGCAGCACCCTGTAAGTGCTCTGGCACATATTGGTATATAGAATAAATAACAGAGGTGAGAGCAGCACCCTGTAAGTGCTCTGGCACATATTGGTATATAGAATAAATAACAGAGGTGAGAGCAGCACCCCTGTAAGTGCTCTGGCACATATTGGTATAAAGATAAATAACAGAGGTGAGAGCAGCACCCCTGTAAGTGCTCTGGCACATATTGGTATATAGAATAAAAATAACAGAGGTGAGAGCAGCACCCCTGTAAGTGCTCTGGCACATATTGGTATATAGAATAAATAACAGAGGTGAGAGCAGCACCCCTGTAAGTGCTCTGGCACATATTGGTATATAGAATAAATAACAGAGGTGAGAGAGCACCCCTGCACCCACATATTGGTATATAGAATAAATAACAGAGGTGAGAGCAGCACCCTGTATATCTGGCACATATTGGTATATAGATTAAATAACAGAGGTGAGAGCAGCACCCTGTAAGTGCTCTGGCACATATTGGTATATAGAATAAATAAATAACAGAGGTGAGAGCAGCACCCTGTAAGTGCTCTGGCACATATTGGTATATAGAATAAAAATAACAGAGGTGAGAGCAGCACCCTGTAAGTGCTCTGGCACATATTGGTATATAGAATAAATAACAGAGGTGAGAGCAGCACCCTGTAAGTGCTCTGGCACATATTGGTATATAGAGTAAATAACAGAGGTGAGAGCAGCACCCCTGTAAGTGCTCTGGCACATATTGGTATATAGAATAAATAACAGAGGTGAGAGCATGCACCCTGTAAGTGCTCTGGCACATATTGGTATATAGAATAAATAACAGAGGTGAGAGCAGCACCCTGTAAGTGCTCTGGCACATATTGGTATATAGAATAAATAACAGAGGTGAGAGCAGCACCCCTGTAAGTGCTCTGGCACATATTGGTATATAGAATAAATAACAGAGGTGAGAGCAGCACCCCTGTAAGTGCTCTGGCACATATTGGTATATAGAATAAATAACAGAGGTGAGAGCAGCACCCTGTAAGTGCTCTGGCACATATTGGTATATAGAATAAATAACAGAGGTGAGAGCAGCACCCCTGTAAGTGCTCTGGCACATATTGGTATATAGAATAAATAACAGAGGTGAGAGCACGCACCCGGTAAGTGCTCTGGCACATATTGGTATATAGAATAAATAACAGAGGTGAGAGCAGCACCCCTGTAAGTGCTCTGGCACATATTGGTATATAGAATAAATAACAGAGGTGAGAGCAGCACCCCTGTAAGTGCTCTGGCACATATTGGTATATAGATTAAATAACAGAGGTGAGAGCAGCACCCCTGTAAGTGCTCTGGCACATATTGGTATATAGAATAAATAACAGAGGTGAGAGCAGCACCCTGTAAGTGCTCTGGCACATATTGGTATATAGAATAAATAACAGAGGTGAGAGCAGCACCCTGTAAGTGCTCTGGCACATATTGGTATATAGAATAAATAACAGAGGTGAGAGCAGCACCCTGTAAGTGCTCTGGCACATATTGGTATATAGAATAAATAACAGAGGTGAGAGCAGCACCCCTGTAAGTGCTCTGGCACATATTGGTATATAGAATAAATAACAGAGGTGAGAGCAGCACCCCTGTAAGTGCTCTGGCACATATTGGTATATAGAATAAATAACAGAGGTGAGAGCAGCACCCCTGTAAGTGCTCTGGCACATATTGGTATATAGATTAAATAACAGAGGTGAGAGCAGCACCCCTGTAAGTGCTCTGGCACATATTGGTATATAGAATAAATAACAGAGGTGAGAGCAGCACCCTGTAAGTGCTCTGGCACATATTGGTATATAGAATAAATAACAGAGGTGAGAGCAGCACCCCTGTAAGTGCTCTGGCATATTGGTATATAGAATAAATAACAGAGGTGAGAGCAGCACCCCTGTAAGTGCTCTGGCACATATTGGTATATAGAATAAATAACAGAGGTGAGAGCAGCACCCTGTAAGTGCTCTGGCACATATTGGTATATAGAATAAATAACAGAGGTGAGAGCAGCACCCCTGTAAGTGCTCTGGCACATATTGGTATATAGGATAAATAACAGAGGTGAGAGCAGCACCCCTGTAAGTGCTCTGGCACATATTGGTATATAGATAAATAACAGAGGTGAGAGCAGCACCCCTGTAAGTGCTCTGGCACATATTGGTATATAGAATAAATAACAGAGGTGAGAGCAGCACCCCTGTAAGTGCTCTGGCACATATTGGTATATAGAATAAATAACAGAGGTGAGAGCAGCACCCTGTAAGTGCTCTGGCACATATTGGTATTTAGAGATAAATAACAGAGGTGAGAGCAGCACCCCTGTAAGTGCTCTGGCATATATTGTTATTTAGAGTAAATAACAGAGGTGAGAGCAGCACCCCTGTAAGCGCTCTGGCACATATTGGTATATAGAATAAATAACAGAGGTGAGAGCAGCACCCCTGTAAGTGCTCTGGCACATATTGGTATATAGAATAAATAACAGAGGTGAGAGCAGCACCCTGTAAGTGCTGTAATATTGGTATATAGCATAAATATTGGTATACATAGGTATAAATAACAGAGGTGAGAGCAGCACCCTGTAAGTGCTCTGCACATATTGGTATATAGAATAAATAACAGATATTAAGGTATATATTGGTATATAGAATAAATACAGAGGTGAGAGCAGAGGTGAGAGCAGCACCCCTGTAAGTGCTCTGGCACATATTGGTATATAGAATAAATAACAGAGGTGAGAGCAGCACCCTGTAAGTGCTCTGGCACATATTGGTATATAGAATAAATAACAGAGGTGAGAGCAGCACCCTGTAAGTGCTCTGGCACATATTGGTATATAGAATAAATAACAGAGGTGAGAGCAGCACCCCCTGTAAGTGCTCTGGCACATATTGGTATATAGATAAATAACAGAGGTGAGAGCATACCCCTGTAAGTGCTCTGGCACATATTGGTATATATAGAATAAATAACAGAGGTGAGAGCAGCACCCCTGTAAGTGCTCTGGCACATATTGGTATAGAGTATAAATAACAGAGGTGAGAGCAGCACCTGTAAGTGCTCTGGCACATATTGGTATATAGATAAATAACAGAGGTGAGAGCAGCACCCTGTAAGTGCTCTGGCACATATTGGTATATAGAATAAATAACAGAGGTGAGAGCAGCACCCTGTAAGTGCTCTGGCACATATTGGTATATAGAATAAATAACAGAGGTGAGAGCAGCACCCCTGTAAGTGCTCTGGCACATATTGGTATATAGAATAAATAACAGAGGTGAGAGCTGTACCCCTGTAAGTGCTCAGGCATATATTGGTATATAGAGTAAATAACAGAGGTGAGAGCAGCACCCCTGTAAGTGCTCTGGCACATATTGGTATATAGAATAAATAATAGAGGTGAGAGCATGCACCCCTGTAAGTGCTAACAGGGTGACATATAGGTGGTATATAGATATAGAAAATAACAGAGGTGAGAGCAGCACCCTGTAAGTGCTCTGGCACATATTGGTATATAGATTAAATAACAGAGGTGAGAGCATGCACCCTGTAAGTGCTCTGGCACATATTGGTATATAGATAAATAACAGAGGTGAGAGCAGCACCCCTGTAAGTGCTCTGGCACATATTGGTATATAGATAAATAAATAGGTGAGAGCAGAGGTCTGACATATTGGTATATAGATAAAATAACAGAGGTGAGAGCAGCACCCTGTAAGTGCTCTGGCACATATTGGTATATAGAATAAATAACAGAGGTGAGAGCAGCACCCTGTAAGTGCTCTGGCACATATTGGTATATAGAATAAATAACAGAGGTGAGAGCAGCACCCTGTAAGTGCTCTGGCACATATTGGTATATAGAATAAATAACAGAGGTGAGAGCAGCACCCTGTAAGTGCTCTGGCACATATTGGTATATAGAATAAATAACAGAGGTGAGAGCAGCACCCCTGTAAGTGCTCTGGCACATATTGGTATATAGAATAAATAACAGAGGTGAGAGCAGCACCCCTGTAAGTGCTCTGGCACATATTGGTATAAAGATAAATAACAGAGGTGAGAGCAGCACCCCTGTAAGTGCTCTGGCACATATTGGTATATAGAATAAATAACAGAGGTGAGAGCAGCACCCTGTAAGTGCTCTGGCACATATTGGTATAAGTAAATAACAGAGGTGAGCAGCACCCCTGTAAGTGCTATATTTTTTATTGGTATATAGAATAAATAACAGAGGTGAGAGCAGCACCCCTGTAAGTGCTCTGGCACATATTGGTATATAGATAAATAACAGAGGTGAGAGCAGCACCCTGTAAGTGCTCTGGCACATATTGGTATATAGATAAATAACAGAGGTGAGAGCAGCACCCCTGTAAGTGCTCTGGCACATATTGGTATATAGAATATAGATAAATAACAGATATAGATTAAATAACAGAGGTGAGAGCAGCACCCTGTAAGTGCTCTGGCACATATTGGTATATAGAATAAATAACAGAGGTGAGAGCAGCACCCTGTAAGTGCTCTGGCACATATTGGTATATAGAATAAATAACAGAGGTGAGAGCAGCACCCCTGTAAGTGCTCTGGCACATATTGGTATATAGAATAAATAACAGAGGTGAGAGCAGCACCCCTGTAAGTGCTCTGGCACATATTGGTATATAGAATAAATAACAGAGGTGAGAGCAGCACCCCTGTAAGTGCTCTGGCACATATTGGTATATAGATTAAATAACAGAGGTGAGAGCATGCACCCCTGTAAGTGCTCTGGCACATATTGGTATATAGAATAAATAACAGAGGTGAGAGAGCAGCACCTGTAAGTGCTCTGGCACATATTGGTATATAGATAAATAACAGAGGTGAGAGCAGCATATAAGTGCTCTGGCACATATTGGTATATAGATAAATAACAGAGGTGAGAGCAGCACCCTGTAAGTGCTCTGGCACATAAATAAATAACAGAGGTGAGAGCATAAGTGCTCTGGCACATATTGGTATATAGATAAATAACAGAGGTGAGAGCACCCCTGTAAGTGCTCTGGCACATATTGGTATATAGATTAAATAACAGAGGTGAGAGCATGCACCCCTGTAAGTGCTCTGGCACATATTGGTATATAGATAAAATAACAGAGGTGAGAGCAGCACCCCTGTAAGTGCTCTGGCACATATTGGTATATAGAATAAATAACAGAGGTGAGAGCACGCACCCTGTAAGTGCTCTGGCACATATTGGTATATAGAATAAATAACAGAGGTGAGAGCAGCACCCTGTAAGTGCTCTGGCACATATTGGTATATAAGTAATAAATAACAGAGGTGAGAGCAGCACCCCTGTAAGTGCTCTGGCACATATTGGTATATAGAATAAATAACAGAGGTGAGAGCAGCACCCTGTAAGTGCTCTGGCACATATTGGTATATAGAGATAAATAACAGAGGTGAGAGCATAAATAACAGGGTATATAGAATAAATAACAGAGGTGAGAGCAGCACCCCTGTAAGTGCTCTGGCACATATTGGTATATAGAATAAATAACAGAGGTGAGAGCAGCACCCCTGTAAGTGCTCTGGCACATATTGGTATATAGAATAAATAACAGAGGTGAGAGCAGCACCCTGTAAGTGCTCTGGCACATATTGGTATATAGATTAAATAACAGAGGTGAGAGCAGCACCCTGTAAGTGCTCTGGCACATATTGGTATAGAATAAATAACAGAGGTGAGAGAGCAGCACCCTGTATTGGTGGTCTATATTGGTATATAGAATAGAATAAATAACAGAGGTGAGAGCAGCACCCTGCTCTGGCACATGTATATAGAATAAATAACAGAGGTGGAGCACATATTGGTATATTGGTATATAGAATAAATAACAGAGGTGAGAGCACCACCCCTGTAAGTGCTCTGGCACATATTGGTATATAGGTATAAATAACAGAGGTGAGAGCAGCAGCACCCTGTAAGTGCTCTGGCACATATTGGTATAAAGATAAATAACAGAGGTGAGAGCAGCACCCTGTAAGTGCTCTGGCACATATTGGTATATAGAATAAATAACAGAGGTGAGAGCACGCACCCCTGTAAGTGCTCTGGCACATATTGGTATATAGATTAAATAACAGAGGTGAGAGCATGCACCCTATAGTATAAATAACAGAGGTGCACCCTGTAAGTGCTTGGCACACATTGGTATATAGAATAAATAACAGAGGTGAGAGCAGCACCCCTGTAAGTGCTCTGGCACATATTGGTATATAGAATAAATAACAGAGGTGAGAGCACGCCCTGTAAGTGCTCTGGCACATATTGGTATATAGAATAAATAACAGAGGTGAGAGCAGCACCCCTGTAAGTGCTCTGGCACATATTGGTATATAGAATAAATAACAGAGGTGAGAGCAGCACCCCTGTAAGTGCTCTGGCACATATTGGTATATAGAATAAATAACAGAGGTGAGAGCAGCACCCCTGTAAGTGCTCTGGCACATATTGGTATATAGAATAAATAACAGAGGTGAGAGCAGCACCCCTGTAAGTGCTCTGGCACATATTGGTATATAGAATAAATAACAGAGGTGAGAGCAGCACCCTGTAAGTGCTCTGGCACATATTGGTATATAGAATAAATAACAGAGGTGAGAGCAGCACCCTGTAAGTGCTCTGGCACATATTGGTATATAGATTAAATAACAGAGGTGAGAGCAGCACCCCTGTAAGTGTTCTGGCACATATTGGTATATAGAATAAATAACAGAGGGGAGAGAACGCACCCCTGTAAGTGCTCTGGCACATATTGGTATATAGAATAAATAACAGAGGTGAGAGCAGCACCCTGTAAGTGCTCTGGCACATATTGGTATATAGAATAAATAACAGAGGTGAGAGCAGCACCCTGTAAGTGCTCTGGCACATATTGGTATATAGAATAAATAACAGAGGTGAGAGCAGCACCCTGTAAGTGCTCTGGCACATATTGGTATATAGAATAAATAACAGAGGTGAGAGCAGCACCCCTGTAAGTGCTCTGGCACATATTGGTATATAGAATAAATAACAGAGGTGAGAGCAGCACCTGTAAGTGCTCTGGCACATATTGGTATATAGAATTAATAACAGAGGTCTGAGCACGCAGCCCTGTAAGTGCTCTGGCACATATTGGTATCTAGAATAAATAACAGAGGTGAGAGCAGCACCCTGTAAGTGCTCACCCCTAAATAACAGAGGTGAGAGCAGCACCCTGTAAGTGCTCTGGCACATTTGGTATATAGAATAAATAACAGAGGTGAGAGCAGCACCCTGTAAGTGCTCTGGCACATATTGGTATATAGAATAAATAACAGAGGTGAGAGCAGCACCCTGTAAGTGCTCTGGCACATATTGGTATATAGATAAAATAACAGAGGTGAGAGCAGCACCCTGTAAGTGCTCTGGCACATATTGGTATATAGAATAAATAACAGAGGTGAGAGCAGCACCCCTGTAAGTGCTCTGGCACATATTGGTATATAGATAAAATAACAGAGGTGAGAGCAGCACCCCTGTAAGTGCTCTGGCACATATTGGTATATAGAATAAATAACAGAGGTGAGAGCAGCACCCTGTAAGTGCTCTGGCACATATTGGTATATAGAATAAATAACAGAGGTGAGAGCAGCACCCCTGTAAGTGCTCTGGCACATATTGGTATATAGAATAAATAACAGAGGTGAGAGCATGCACCCCTGTAAGTGCTCTGGCACATATTGGTATATAGAATAAATAACAGAGGTGAGAGCAGCACCCCTGTAAGTGCTCTGGCACATATTGGTATATAGATAAATAACAGAGGTGAGAGCAGCACCCCTGTAAGTGCTCTGGCACATATTGGTATATAGAATAAATAACAGAGGTGAGAGCAGCACCCCTGTAAGTGCTCTGGCACATATTGGTATATAGTATAAATAACAGAGGTGAGAGCAGCACCCCTGTAAGTGCTCTGGCACATATTGGTATATAGAATAAATAACAGAGGTGAGAGCAGCACCCTGTAAGTGCTCTGGCACATATTGGTATATAGAATAAATAACAGAGGTGAGAGCAGCACCCTGTAAGTGCTCTGGCACATATTGGTATATAGAATAAATAACAGAGGTGAGAGCAGCACCCCTGTAAGTGCTCTGGCACATATTGGTATATAGAATAAATAACAGAGGTGAGAGCAGCACCCCTGTAAGTGCTCTGGCACATATTGGTATATAGAATAAAATAACAGAGGTGAGAGCAGCACCCCGTAAGTGCTCTGGCACATATTGGTATAAAGGATAAAAAACAGAGGTGAGAGCAGCACCCCTGTAAGTGCTCTGGCACATATTGGTATATAGAATAAATAACAGAGGTGAGAGCAGCACCCCTGTAAGTGCTCTGGCACATATTGGTATATAGAATAAATAACAGAGGTGAGAGCAGCACCCTGTAAGTGCTCTGGCACATATTGGTATATAGAATAAATAACAGAGGTGAGAGCAGCACCCTGTAAGTGCTCTGGCACATATTGGTATATAGAATAAATAACAGAGGTGAGAGCAGCACCCTGTAAGTGCTCTGGCACATATTGGTATATAGAATAAATAACAGAGGTGAGAGCAGCACCCCTGTAAGCACCCATATTGGTATATGTAAGTGCTCTGTAAGTGCTCTGGCACATATTGGTATATAGATTAAATAACAGAGGTGAGAGCAGCACCCCTGTAAGTGCTCTGACACATATTGGTATATAGAATAAATAACAGAGGTGAGAGCATGCACCCCTGTAAGTGCTCTGGCACATATTGGTATATAGAATAAATAACAGAGGTGAGAGCAGCACCCCTGTAAGTGCTCTGGCACATATTGGTATATAGAATAAATAACAGAGGTGAGAGCAGCACCCTGTAAGTGCTCTGGCACATATTGGTATATAGAGTAAATAACAGAGGTGAGAGCAGCACCCCTGTAAGTGCTCTGGCACATATTGGTATATAGAATAAATAACAGAGGTGAGAGCAGCACCCCTGTAAGTGCTCTGGCACATATTGGTATATAGAATAAATAACAGAGGTGAGAGCAGCACCCTGTAAGTGCTCTGGCACATATTGGTATATAGATAAATAACAGAGGTGAGAGCAGCACCCTGTAAGTGCTCTGGCACATATTGGTATATAGATAAATAACAGAGGTGAGAGCAGCACCCTGTAAGTGCTCTGCACATATTGGTATATAGAATAAATAACAGAGGTGAGAGCAGCACCCCTGTAAGTGCTCTGGCACATATTGGTATATAGAATAAATAACAGAGGTGAGAGCAGCACCCCTGTAAGTGCTCTGGCACATATTGGTATATAGGATAAATAACAGAGGTGAGAGCAGCACCCCTGTAAGTGCTCTGGCACATATTGGTATATAGATAAATAACAGAGGTGAGAGCAGCACCCCTGTAAGTGCTCCGGCACATATTGGTTTAAAGATAAATAACAGAGGTGAGAGCAGCACCCCTGTAAGTGCTCCGGCACATATTGGTATAAAGATAAATAACAGAGGTGAGAGCAGCACCCCTGTAAGTGCTCTGGCACATATTGGTATAAAGATAAATAACAGAGGTGAGAGCAGCACCCCTGTAAGTGCTCCGGCACATATTGGTATAAAGATAAATAACAGAGGTGAGAGCAGCACCCCTGTAAGTGCTCTGGCACATATTGGTATATAGAATAAATAACAGAGGTGAGAGCAGCACCCCTGTAAGTGCTCTGGCACATATTGGTATATAGAGTAAATAACAGAGGTGAGAGCAGCACCCCTGTAAGTGCTCTGGCACATATTGGTATATAGAATAAATAACAGAGGTGAGAGCAGCACCCCTGTAAGTGCTCTGGCACATATTGGTATATAGAATAAATAACAGAGGTGAGAGCAGCACCCCTGTAAGTGCTCTGGCACATATTGGTATATAGAATAAATAACAGAGGTGAGAGCAGCACCCCTGTAAGTTCTCTGGCACATATTGGTATATAGATTAAATAACAGAGGTGAGAGCAGCACCCCTGTAAGTGCTCTGGCACATATTGGTATATAGATTAAATAACAGAGGTGAGAGCAGCACCCCTGTAAGTGCTCTGGCACATATTGGTATATAGAATAAATAACAGAGGTGAGAGCAGCACCCTGTAAGTGCTCTGGCACATATTGGTATATAGAATAAATAACAGAGGTGAGAGCAGCACCCCTGTAAGTGCTCTGGCACATATTGGTATATAGAATAAATAACAGAGGTGAGAGCAGCACCCCTGTAAGTGCTCTGGCACATATTGGTATATATAGAATAAATAACAGAGGTGAGAGCAGCACCCTGTAAGTGCTCTGGCACATATTGGTATATAGAATAAATAACAGAGGTGAGAGCAGCACCCTGTAAGTGCTCTGGCACATATTGGTATATAGATAAATAACAGAGGTGAGAGCAGCACCCTGTAAGTGCTCTGGCACATATTGGTATATAGAATAAATAACAGAGGTGAGAGCAGCACCCCTGTAAGTGCTCTGGCACATATTGGTATATAGAATAAATAACAGAGGTGAGAGCAGCACCCTGTAAGTGCTCTGGCACATATTGGTATATAGAATAAATAACAGAGGTGAGAGCAGCACCCTGTAAGTGCTCTGGCACATATTGGTATATAGAATAAATAACAGAGGTGAGAGCAGCACCCCTGTAAGTGCTCTGGCACATATTGGTATATAGAATAAATAACAGAGGTGAGCAGCAGCACCCTGTAAGTGCTCTGGCACATATTGGTATATAGAATAAATAACAGAGGTGAGAGCAGCACCCCTGTAAGCGCTCTGGCACACATTGGTATATAGAATAAATAACAGAGGTGAGAGCAGCACCCCTGTAATTGCTTGGGCACACATTGGTATATAGAATAAATAACAGAGGTGAGAGCAGCACCCCTGTAAGTGCTCTGGCACATATTGGTATATAGATAAATAACAGAGGTGAGAGCAGCACCCCTGTAAGTGCTCTGGCACATATTGGTATATAGAATAAATAACAGAGGTGAGAGCAGCACCCCTGTAAGTGCTCTGGCACATATTGGTATATAGAATAAATAACAGAGGTGAGAGCAGCACCCTGTAAGTGCTCTGGCACATATTGGTATATAGAATAAATAACAGAGGTGAGAGCAGCACCCTGTAAGTGCTCTGGGCACATATTGGTATATAGAATAAATAACAGAGGTGAGAGCAGCACCCTGTAAAGTGCTCTGGCACATATTGGTATATAGATTAAATAACAGAGGTGAGAGCAGCACCCCTGTAAGTGCTCTGGCACATATTGGTATATAGAATAAATAACAGAGGTGAGAGCAGCACCCTGTAAGTGCTCTGGCACATATTGGTATATAGAATAAATAACAGAGGTGAGAGCAGCACCCCTGTAAGTGCTCCGGCACATATTGGTATAAAGATAAATAACAGAGGTGAGAGCAGCACCCCTGTAAGTGCTCTGGCACATATTGGTATATAGAATAAATAACAGAGGTGAGAGCAGCACCCCTGTAAGTGCTCTGGCACATATTGGTATATAGAATAAATAACAGAGGTGAGAGCAGCACCCCTGTAAGTGCTCTGGCACATATTGGTATATAGAATAAATAACAGAGGTGAGAGCAGCACCCCTGTAAGTGCTCTGGCACATATTGGTATATAGAATAAATAACAGAGGTGAGAGCAGCACCCCTGTAAGTGCTCTGGCACATATTGGTATATAGATTAAATAACAGAGGTGAGAGCAGCACCCCGTAAGTGCTCTGGCACATATTGGTATAAAGGATAAAAAACAGAGGTGAGAGCACGCACCCCTGTAAGTGCTCTGGCACATATTGGTATATAGAATAAATAACAGAGGTGAGAGCAGCACCTCTGTAAGTGCTCTGGCACATATTGGTATATAGAATAAATAACAGAGGTGAGACAAGTGCTTGGCACATATTGGTATATAGAATAAATAACAGAGGTGAGAGCAGCACCCTGTAAGTGCTCTGGCACATATTGGTATATAGAATAAATAACAGAGGTGAGAGCAGCACCCCTGTAAGTGCTCTGGCACATATTGGTATATAGATTAAATAACAGAGGTGAGAGCAGCACCCCTGTAAGTGCTCTGGCACATATTGGTATATAGAATAAATAACAGAGGTGAGAGTAGCAGCCCTGTAAGTGCTCTGGCACATATTGGTATATAGAATAAATAATAGAGGTTAGAGCACGCACCCCTGTAAGTGCTCTGTCACATATTGGTATATAAATTAAATAACAGAGGTGAGAGGTATATAGCAAATAACAGTAAGTGCTCTGGCACATATTGGTATATAGATTAAATAACAGAAAGAGCAACCCTGTAAGTGCTCTGGCACATATTGTGATAAATAACAGAGGTGAGCAGCCCCTGTAAGTGCTCTGGCACATATTGGTATATAGAATAAATAACAGAGGTGAGAGCAGCACCCTGTAAGTGCTCTGGCACATATTGGTATATAGAATAAATAACAGAGGTGAAATGTAAGTGCTCTGACATATTGGTATATAGAATAAATAACAGAGAGGTGAGAGCAGCACCCCTGTAAGTGCTCTGGCACATTGGTTGGTAAATATAGAATAAATAACAGAGGTGAGAGCAGCACCCTGTAAGTGCTCTGGCACATATTGGTATATTGATATAAATAAATAACAGAGGTGAGAGCAGCACCCCTGTAAGTGCTCTGGCACATATTGGTATATAGAATAAATAACAGAGGTGAGAGCAGCACCCCTGTAAGTGCTCTGGCACATATTGGTATATAGAATAAATAACAGAGGTGAGAGCAGCACCCTGTAAATCTGGCACATATTGGTATATAGGTAAATAACAGAGGTGAGAGCAGCACCCTGTAAGTGCTCTCTGGCACATATTGGTATATAGAATAAATAACAGAGGTGAGAGCAGCACCCCTGTAAGTGCTCTGGCACATATTGGTATATAGATTAAATAACAGAGGTGAGAGCAGCACCCCTGTAAGTGCTCTGGCACATATTGGTATATAGAATAAATAACAGAGGTGAGAGCAGCACCCCTGTAAGTGCTCTGGCACATATTGGTATATAGAATAAATAACAGAGGTGAGAGCAGCACCCTGCTAAGTGCTCTGGCACATATTGGTATATAGATTAAATAACAGAGGTGAGAGCAGCACCCCTGTAAGTGCTCTGGCACATATTGGTATATAGAATAAATAACAGAGGTGAGAGCAGCACCCCTGTAAGTGCTCTGGCACATATTGGTATATAGATTAAATAACAGAGGTGAGAGCAGCACCCCTGTAAGTGCTCTGGCACATATTGGTATATAGAATAAATAACAGAGGTGAGAGCAGCACCCTGTAAGTGCTCTGGCACATATTGGTATATAGAATAAATAACAGAGGTGAGAGCAGCACCCCTGTAAGTGCTCTGGCACATATTGGTATATAGAATAAATAACAGAGGTGAGAGCAGCACCCTGTAAGTGCTCTGGCACATATTGGTATATAGAATAAATAACAGAGGTGAGAGCAGCACCCCTGTAAGTGCTCTGGCACATATTGGTATATAGAATAAATAACAGAGATGAGAGCAGCACCTCTGTAAGTGCTCTGGCATATATTGTTATTTAGAGTAAATAACAGAGGTGAGAGCAGCACCCCTGTAAGTGCTCTGGCACATATTGGTATATAGAATAAATAACAGAGGTGAGAGCAGCACCCCTGTAAGTGCTCTGGCACATATTGGTATATAGAATAAATAACAGAGGTGAGAGCAGCACCCTGTAAATACATATTGGTATATAGAATAAATAACAGAGGTGAGAGCAGCACCCCTGTAAGTGCTCTGGCACATATTGGTATATAGAATAAATAACAGAGGTGAGAGCAGCACCCCTGTAAGTGCTCTGGCACATATTGGTATATAGAATAAATAACAGAGGTGAGAGCAGCACCCTGTAAGTGCTCTGGCACATATTGGTATATAGAATAAATAACAGAGGTGAGAGCAGCACACCTGTAAGTGCTCTGGCACATATTGGTATATAGTATAAATAACAGAGGTGAGAGCAGCACCCCTGTAAGTGCTCTGGCACATATTGGTATATAGAATAAATAACAGAGGTGAGAGCAGCACCCTGTAAGTGCTCTCTGGCACATATTGGTATATAGATAAATAACAGAGGTGAGAGCAGCACCCCTGTAAGTGCTCTGGCACATATTGGTATATAGAATAAATAACAGAGGTGAGAGCAGCACCCTGTAAGTGCTCTGGCACATATTGGTATATAGAATAAATAACAGAGGTGAGAGCAGCACCCCTGTAAGTGCTCTGGCACATATTGGTATATAGAATAAATAACAGAGGTGAGAGCAGCACCCTGTAAGTGCTCTGGCACATATTGGTATATAGGATAAATAACAGAGGTGAGAGCACGCAGCCCTGTAAGTGCTCTGGC
Source organism: Gymnothorax javanicus (assembly GCA_029692085.1). NCBI lineage: Eukaryota > Metazoa > Chordata > Actinopteri > Anguilliformes > Muraenidae > Gymnothorax > Gymnothorax javanicus. The sequence continues at coordinate 735,464 of CM056200.1, forward strand.
ACATATTGGTATATAGGATAAATAACAGAGGTGAGAGCACGCACCCCTGTAAGTGCTCTGGCACATATTGGTATATAGGATAAATAACAGAGGTGAGAGCAGCACCCTGTAAGTGCTCTGGCACATATTGGTATATAGAATAAATAACAGAGGTGAGAGCATGCACCCCTGTAAGTGCTCTGGCACATATTGGTATATAGAATAAAAAACAGGGGTGAGATCACGCACCCCGGTATATGCTCTGGCACATATTGGTATGTAGATAAATAACAGAGGTGAGAGCAGCACCCTGTAAGTGCTCTGGCACATATTGGTATAAATAAATAAAAGAGGTGAGAGGTGAGAGCAGCACCCCTGTTAGTGCTCTGGCATATATTGGTATATAGAATAAATAACAGAGGTGAGAGCACGCACCCCTGTAAGTGCTCTGACACATATTGGTATATAGAGTAAATAACAGAGGTGAGCAGCACCACCCCTATTGTATAGTAAATCAGGCACCCTGTAAGTATATTGGTATATTGGATAAATAAAAACAGAGGAGAGAGCAGCACCCTGGCACATATTGTATATAGTGCTCACATATTGGTATATTGGTATATAAATAACAGAGGTGAGAGCAGCACCCTGTATGTTCTGGCACATATTGGTATATAGATAAATAACAGAGTTGAGAGCAGCACCCCTGTAAGTGCTCTGGCACATATTGGTATATAGGATAAATAACAGAGGTGAGAGCAGCAGCCCTGTAAGTGCTCTGGCACATATTGGTATATAGTATAAATAACAGAGGTGAGACATATTGGTATATAGCACCCCAGTAAGCAGCAGATCTAAGTGCACATATTGGTATGTAGGATAAAAATAACAGAGGTGAGAGCAGCACCCCCTGTAATTGCTCTGGCACATATTGGTATTGGGATAAATAACAGATGAGCAGCACCCTATTTGATATGAATAACAGAGGTGAGAGCAGCACCCCTGTAAGTGCTCTGCCACATATTGGTATATTGAATGAATAACAGGGGTGAGAGCAGCACCCCTGTAAGGGCTCTGGCACATATTGGTATATTGAATGAATAACAAAGGTGAGAGCACACACCCCTGTAAGTGCTCCGGCACATCTTGGTATTTAGAATAAATAACAGTGTGAGGTACCGTTCTGGTACCAAATGCGAGACCAGGAAGTTGCAGCAAAAGTGATTTTATTGTAGTTGGGGGGGTAAACCCCCACAGGGCAGAAAGCAATGGTACAGAGTCCACAATCCAAAATCACAATCCAGTAGGGCAGAATCAGAGTCGAAGACCAGGGCAGCAATAACAGTACTTGTGGTCGGGCAAAAACAGGTTCGGTACACAGGCACAGGTTTGCCAGAGAAGCAAAAGCCAGAATCCAGTGGGCGTAATCCAAACCGTTAACAGGGCAGCAAACACAAAACTCGTAGTCGGGCAAAAAGGGTTCCTAAACAGATGCAGACATTAGTACCAAAAAAGCAGAGCCAAAAATCGTAAGTCAGACGGTCCAGTCAGAAGAGAAACACTATGAGTACAAGGCGAAGACGATAGCAGCACAGGTAAACAAGAGAAACGTTCTGACAGGGATCTGCAGTGAGAAGACAGCTTAAATACACTCAAGGGAAGTCACATGCTATGATCAGGGACAGGTGAATGGGATCAGACTAATTACGTGAGAGCAAACACAAGGGAGAACCTAACCACATGAAATTGGCAAAAGCCAAAACGCGGACAGGGATCACGAGACAACCTATAGACAAAACATACAGCTCCGGTTAGGGAGTTCTAATGTGCACAGATAATGAGGGGTAGGACAGAGTGGAGCAGGTGTGGAGGATCCGGTGAATTGCAGCAAAGACTCAGAGAAGGCAAGAGGCGGAGACTAGAACAGGGCGAGTGCTGAGAGCTTGTTAATCAATTAGTAAGGTGCAGCTATACAATCCCTAGTGCTCGTTAGTAAGTTAGTATTATATACAATGTTAGTCTTGGTTAGTATCTAAACAAAAATAACAAACTGTTAGTAAGGTTAGTAAAAATAGGAAAGCAAGGCGAAGGAAGCAAACGAGATTAGAAGGAATGTTTGAAACACAGAAACCATGAAATCACCTAAACATGTGACACGCAGGACTTGGGGAGAAGCTGTAGCTTAACAAAAGACCAGACAGGGGAGACAAAGTGCAATGAAGGGCATGAACAAAGACATGGACCGGAATCTAACCGAATAATGGATCTGGCATGGCAATACAAAACATGGCAAAGAACTAAAACATGGCAGAGCATCTAAATCACAATACAAAATACAAAGCATGGTCAGACAAGGCAGAATAATAATCAAAACATGGTCAGGCAGGACAGGATCATAACAAACAGAGGTGAGAGCACGCAGCCCTGTAAATGCTCTGGCACATATTTTTATTTCGAATAAATAACAGAGATGAGAGCAGGACCCCTGAAAGTGCTCTGGCATGTATTGGTATTTAGAGTAAATAACAGAGGTGAGCGCAGCACCCCTGTAAGTGCTCTGGCACATATTAGAAAATAGAGTAAATAACAGAGGTGAGAGCAGCACCCCTGTAAGTGCTCCGGCACATATTGGTATATAGAATAAATAACAGAGATGAGAGCAGGACCCCTGAAAGTGCTCTGGCACATATTGGTATGTAGAATTGTTATGGCCCCAATTTGTTATGGCATCAATTTGTCATGGCGTCACGGACAGCAAGGAATGACAGACAAAATTCTTCAACTTCAACAGATTTAATTAAACAAACACTTAGAACTAATTTACACTCTACCCTACTGACCAAGATTGAAATCAAATAAAAAACGAGATATTTACAGTTCCTTTGTAATGGAGATGGGCTGCTATGTTGCGATGTCCTGGGACAGGAAAATGCTCCAACACAGGCAAAAATCCACAAAAAGCTTCACAGGTCTTGAAAAGAGTGACAGGTCTGGTCAAATGTATCCTTCCACAATTTCTCCTTGCAATTTCTCCAACTACCACTACTCTCTCAATTTTTTTCCTTATATACTCTTGTCCAGCCCCCTCTGAGACATGCCCGGGACATGCCCAAACCTAGTTTTAGATTGCTTAACAAAAAAAAGTCAATACTGCCATCTAGTGGCTTTTTACCACATTACAGAATAAATAACAGAGGTGAGAGCAGCACCCCTGTAAGTGCTCTGGCACATATTGGTATATAGAGTAAATAACAGAGGTGAGAGCACGCACCCCTGTAAGTGCTCTGGCACATATTTTTATATAGAATAAATAACAGAGGTGAGAGCATGCACCCCTGTAAGTGCTCTGGCACATGTTGGTATATAGTATAAATAACAGCGGTGAGAGCACACACCCCTGTAAGTGCTCTGGCACATATTGGGATATAGAATAAATTACCGAGGTGAGAGCACGCACCCCTGTAAGTGCTCTGGCACATATTGGTATATAGAATAAATAACAGAGGGGAGAGCAGCACCGCTGTAAGTGCTCTGGCACATATTGGTATTTAGAATAAATAACAGAGGTGAAAGCAGCACCCCTGTAAGTGCTCTGGCACATATTGGTATTTAGAATAAATAACAGAGGTGAGAGCAGCACCCCTGTAAGTGCTCTGCCACATATTGATATAAAGAATAAATAACAGAGGTGAGAGCAGCACCCCTGTAGTGAGCCAGCAAAGGAACACACTCTTTGTGTCTTGTCTGCTGGGAAATTTAAAACCCAGCCCATAAGATTACTACTCAGGTTAAAATGTTTTAAAAGTCTCTTAGCAAAAATGTGCGGTTGGATCGTATTAAAAGCAAAGGAGAAATCAATGAATAAAAGCCAGGCATGGCACCCACTCTCTTTCAGATGTTTGAACAGCAAGTTAAGCAAAGCGAGTCTAGCATCCTCCACACCTCTTTTTAGCCTGTAGGCAAACTGCAGCTGATCAAGTGCACATACTGCGTTTTTCAAAATTTCCACACGTACCAGTTTTTCAAAGGTTTTCATCATAATTGATGTCAGGGCAATCAGTCTAAAATCATTCAGTCTTGTGGGACAGCTGGATTTTGGGACCGGGACAATAACAGCATGTTTCCAGATTTTAGGGACATGCTGCATTTCCAAGGATCTATGAAAAATATAATGAATAACTGAACTCAGTTCTTTTGCACAGGTTTTAATTAGCCGACCACAGATATGAACTGGCCCATGAATTTTTTTCACTGTTGTGCACTGGAAGGCTTTTTCAACATCCTCTTGATTGACAGAAAAGTGCCGATTACCACGCACTTTAAGGCTTACTTCCTGTACCTCTCTGCTAAAATCCAACGCGTTGAAACAATTATAGAAACAATTCAGAGCATTAGAAAAATCCACATCTGAGCTAAGGCCATTTAAAAATATACTGGTGCTATCTTTTTTGACCATAATTAAATTAATAAAAAAATTTTAATTTGTAATTTTAAAAAAAACTGAAAGGTGTGCAATTTAGGGGGCGTAATGCCTAACTTATCTGCACTAGTCTGGAATTTCCAAGTCATATGGTTACTGTGTTATAAAGGCAAATGTGCAAATTTGACCCATTCTAAATCCATTAAAAAATTTAAATTTCAAATTTCAAAAAACCAAAAGGTGTGCATTTTAGAGGGACGTTGTCCTTACAAATGTGCTCTGGTTTGGCATTTCTAAGTCGCGCAGTTCCAGAGTTATTGAACAAAATTCGAAAATTTGACCTATTTGAAATTAATATAAAATTTAAAATTTCAAATAAAAAAAAACTAAAAAGTGTGCAATTTAGGGGGTTAAAGGCTGAAATAATCTGCAATGTTTTGGCATTTCCAAGTCATGCAGATACTGAGCTATTGAACCAAATTTGCAAATTTGAGCCATTTTAAATTCATATAAAATTTTTAATTTCAAACTTCAAAAACAAGAAGGTGTGCAATTTAGAGGGGCTTTTGTGTAACAAATCTGCACTGGTTTGACATTTCCACGTCATACGGTTTCTGAGTTATTGAACCAAATATGCAAATTTGACCCTTTTTAAATTCACATAAAATTTTTAATTTCAAACTTCAAAAAACTAAAAGGTGTGCAATTTAGAGGGGCTATGGCCTAACTAACCCTCTATTAACCACCATAGCATATCTGCTACATAAACTGAAAGGGTTAACAGCCTGGACACCCTGCTGGTTTTGTTTCTTATTGCCAAATAAACATTTGAGAATAACTTGAATGGTCCGTCAAGTTAAAAATTAAAAATAAATAAATAAATAAATAATTTAAGTTTAAATTAAAAAAAAAAAAAAATTTTTTACTATTTTTCCAAATATTGGCCCATAATCAACATATTTGCCTAGGGAAATGACCCAATTGGAAATGGGTTTGGTTCATAGAGGGCTAATTTGATCTGGTTTAGAATTTCCAGGTCATGTGATAACTGAGCTATTGAACCAAATTGTCAAATTTGACCCTTTTTAAATTCATATAAAATTTTTAGTTTTGAACTTCAAAAAACTAAAAGGCGTGAAATTTAGAGGGGCTATGGACTAACAAAAATGCTCTGGTTTAGCATTTCCAAGTCATACTATAACAGAGCTATTGAACCAAATTGGCAAATTTAACCATTGTTAAATTCATAAAAAAAATTTTTAATTTCAAACTTCAAAAAACTAAAAGGTGTACAATTAAGAGGGGTGATTGTCTAAAAAATCTGCACTTGTTTGACATTTCCAAGTCATACAGTTTCTGAGCTATTGAACCAAAGTGGCAAATTTGACCCTTGTTAAATTTGTATGAAATTTTACAATTCAAACTTCAAAAAACTAAAAGTTGTGCAATTTAGAAAGGCTATAGCCTAACAAATTTGCCCTGGTTTGGTATTTCCAAGTCATACGGTTTTTGAGCTATTGAACCAAATATGCAAATTTGACCATTTTTAAATTAAAATAAAATTTTAAATTTCAACCTTCAAAAAACTAAAAGGTGTGCAATTTAGAGGGGATATTGTGTAACAAATGTGCACTGGTTTGATATTTCCAAGTCATACGATTTCTGAGCTATTGAACCAAATATGCAAATTTGACCATTTTTAAATTAAAATAAAATTTTAAATTTCAAACTTCAAAAAACTAAAAGGTGTGCAATTTAGAGGGGCTATTGTGTAACAAATGTGCACTGGTTTGATATTTCCAAGTCATACGATTTCTGAGCTATTGAACCAAATATGCAAATTTGATTATTTTTAAATTCATATGAAATTTTAAATTTCAAACTTCAAAAAACTAAAAGGTGTGCAATTTAGAAGGGCTATTGTGTTACAAATGTGCACTGGTTTGACATTTCCAAGTCATACGATTTTTGAGCTATTGAACCAAATTGGCAAATTTGACCCTTTTTAAATTCATATAAAATTTTTAACTTTCAAATTTCAAAAAACTAAATGGTGTGCAATTTAGAGGGTTTATGGCCGAATAAATTTCCCCTAGTTTGGCATTTCCAAGTCATACGGTTTTTGAGCTTGTAACGAAGAGCACTTCGTTACTTATAGTGGGTGGCTGTAGCCATGTAAATATTGCACCATGGGGTTTTATATATTGCACTTTTTAAACAAATAACTTAACTTAGCATCTCAATGGCACTTTGCACTTTATTGACAGCATTGGCAATTTATTGATAAGATTTGCACAGAACATTTTGCACATTGCATATTTGTACATTTTTGTATCTTGTATTTATTGATGATATTTAGTGAATATTTATTGAGGTATTTTTGAAAACCTTTAGAAACATAAACCCTTGATTATGTAGTCTCAGCAGGTATGGTAGTGAGCACATGGCTTACCCTGAAAGAAAAGGGAAACTATTAGCTGGTGATAAAACAAACAGATTTTAATTGTCAAACAGCAATTATATGTGGGTTTTGTGCAAGATATCTGGCATGCTTAAATATTGTGCAATGAAGCGAGTGCTAGAGTACAATCATTTGGAAAAGTAGTTAAGTTGTTTGTTCATGCACTTACCTTTCCTGTCTTGTCTGCTCCAGGGTGTTCAGGCCAAAAGAGTCCCCAGTCTAACAAACACCAATATAAAGGTTCTGGGAGAAATACGGCTCACATATATAACACTATAAGAGCGATACAGATAATTTCCCAAACATTGGACACAGGGAAATTAATTTCTCTTCCACTACAAGCCCATATAGATGGGGCTTCAGGACTAAACAACAGAAATGTATATTCTCCAAAATATACATTCATCAATGAGAAAAAGAGTAAAACATCTCCAATAGTAAGGCTGAATGTAGGTGGTCAAAGAAAATATACATGAAAAATGACGCATTACAAAAAACAGGCATAATCAATTGATTGATTATGCCTCAATCGATTGAGGCCTGGATATTTTAAGGCATCTAAGCTGTGGATCCAGAACATTTCCCTTTGATCAAGTTTACGAAAACGATCACCACCTCTAATCAATGGTTGGATATGCTCAATTCCTACAATGCGTAATTCAGTATCATCACTATTATGAACATCTTGAAATGTTTGGCCATAGGATAATCCAAGTTGCCCGTTCTAATAGCATATTTATGTTCAGCAAGGCGGTCACGTAATCGACGTTTGGTGCGTCCCACATGGAAAACACCTGCGCAAGTACAGGTCAAGCGGTACACCACAAAGGTAGTGTTGCAATTTATGAACTCTTTGATGTTGTATGTTCTCTCTTTTTTTTTTTAAAGTCAGTTAACATTTTGGTTTGTAAAATGTTTCACAGTGTGGACAATGCATACATTTGTAAGTGCCAATTGGTCTCTTGAGCCAGGTCTCTTTCCTCTCAGGAGGCAGAAAACTATCAACTAGTTTGTCTCTAAACGTGGGAGCACGTTTAAAAGACACCACTGGGGGTTCGGGAAACACTTGTCCAAGAACAGGATCACTGTCAATAATGGCCCAATTAGCTTTGATTATACGCTTAATGTGTATCGCTGCAGTACTGTATTGTGTCACGAAGAATGGCCGAGACTGAGTAAAGCAGCTGTGTTTCTTTTTTCTAAGTAAAGAGGAATGATTGATAGATTTAGCCCTATTATGTGCAGCTACCACAGATCCTCTATCTATATCCTCGGTTCCAGAAACGTGTAGCCATCTCATTTGCTTGCACTTCAAAAACTGAGTCAGTATCGCAAATACGGCGTAGTCGTTGGATTTGACCAAACGGAGTATTCTGAATTAAATGTGGAGGATGAAATGAATCCGCTCTTAAAATTGTATTCCACGTAATTTTCTTCATAAAAATAGTAGTATGCAATTTGCTCTCTGAATCCTTTGTAATGGTTAGATCGAGAAAATCAATACTTTGTTGGGAATATTCGAGGGATAGTCTAATATTATTATTAATGGAATTCAAATACTTCTGAAATTCCATTAATTGAGTTTTGTTGCCATCAAAAATGAAAAGCAAGTCATCGAAATAACAACCGTACCACGTGATGCAATGATAAAAGGGATTGGCAGAATTAAGGACATACATCTTTACCCAAAGACCTAAGAATAAACATGCATAATTTGGCGAAAAACATGAGCCCATAGGTACTCCAATGCATTACTTATAAATCTCATCCATAAAACTGAACACATTATTATGAATGATCCAATCTGTCAATTGCAGAATGAATTCAGTGGGTGGAGCATTGTCTTCTCTGGCTGATAAGAAATGTTCTAATGAAAATAGCCCCTCCTGATGGTCAATCTTAGTGTACAAACTTTCGACATCCATCGTAACAAGATAAAGGGAATGTAAATTATTCAAGTCAGCCAACTTCATCAAAACATCAGTAGTATCTTCAATAAATGATGGCAGTTTCCTCACAAATGGTTTGATATAGAAATCTATGTATTTCGAAGCCGGTTCAGTCAGAGTGCCTAAGCCAGATATAATAGGACGACCAGGAGGATTGTCATAAGGTTTCTTGTGAATTTTTGGAACAAGATTAAATACCGCTAATGTAGGGTGTTCAACACATAAATATTTAAATTCACTATCAGTAATCCAATGGGCATCTTTAGCATCTCGGAAAATATTATGCAATTGTAAAGTCATATCGCCAAATGGATTACGTGGAAGCTTTTCATAATGTTTGGATCTCAATTGGCGACTCGCCTCCAAAATATATTGATCCTTGGAGAGAACGACAATGGCACCACCCTTGTCTGCAGGTCGAATAATGATGTCATCATGCTTGGCGAGATCAGACAAAGCCATACGTTCTTTATTTGTCAAATTCGGCTTGAAACCAAATGTAGAAACAGAATTAAATAACTTGTCTATCTCAAAGTCAGCTTTCTTAGTGAAAGCTATCAGGCTGGGGTTAGATACAATAGGTGAGAAGCCTGATTTAGGTCTAAATGTGGGTTGCAATGCAGTGGCAGAATCATGATCAAAAGCATGGTCAGAGCTGGGAAAATTGTGCATATGCCCAGACTTGTGATGATACCATGTTTTAAGGTGCAAATTACGATAAAAAAATGATACAAATCCACTCGAGTATAAAATAAACTGGTGTTGTAATGTGAGGAGCAAAAGACAGACCTTTAGATAAAACAGACAGCTGTTCCTTACTTAGAGCAATGTCAGAGAGGTTCAGCCATGTGTTAATAAGGGCTTTTTATTTGCATTACTTCGAAAAGTTTGAGTGCCTGGATCTCATCTTTTTTTCTCGACCGAGATATCTCTTTTCCCGGGGACCCAAGAGCGCCAATTTTTCTATATCACCGGTTTGTTACTCACGCGAGCGCTTTGTGGATTTCTTGATTATTTGTTTACTTTCACTTCTGTTGACATTCGAACTCAAACAAAGCAGAGGAAGTTCGCCCCTCCCTCCCATAGTTCCCTCCTTCCCAGGCTTCCATAACTGTCAACTCTTGTCTGTGATTGGCCAGGATGGTTTGTTATATTAGGGGGCACAGCCTGTGCCCCTTGTGTTTATTTGCAGTTTGTGACGCCTGTGCGGTTTTTTTTTTTACAGTGAATTTTGGGGCAGGCAGCTAGCGGAATGTGAAGAGATGTCGGCGAATTGAGACAAAAATATAATCGCGCAGAAAGTGAACAGACTTGCATAGTGCACCTTTAAGTAAGTGCTTGTAAACTTGAGCTAAGCTGTGTTACTTTTAAATCAATAGCGATGCCCCGCCTCCAAACAAACAAACTTGATGCATCGTCAAGTTTTTTTTTTTTTTTTAAACAAAAACAGTCTTTGCAGCAAAGTGGAAGCCTGTCAACCCTTAATAATCCCCAGAGGGTTTACTTAAATGATATATTTATTAGTTAATTGCAATGTTTGTAATGCTGGGTATACTTCAATGGCACTTTTCCAGGCCATACAAAGCTTACAATACAAGTCACTCAGACACCTTAACAGCAAGATTTGGTAAAAACAGGCACACAGATCCGATCAAAAGACCATACGCCCACCTGGGTTTAACCAACCAATTCATATAATTAATGGCCTATGGATGGGGAATGATATTTACATCATTTAAACAGCCATTGTGTGCCTGACTGCAGAGATAGAGTATCAACAATGATAAGGTTGAATTTGGGCTGTGAAACCTGCTAAATTTATGTCAGTGTGCTGCAATCCTGTATGAAGTCCCCTCTCTGCTTTTAACTGCAGATATTGGGGGTGGACAAAATATTGAGGTCCTACTGAGAAAAGGCTTTAAATTTGAAGACTCAAAACCTAATTACTGAACAAGCCAGTGTCATTCCTATTAATATAAATACTATTAGCTGTAGGGGTGTGTTTAACAGAGGACAAACCAGCAGTACTTTGCAAGATAAATCTAAACAAGAGCAACGCGGAACGTGGCATATACCCCCGCCCGTATGTTTAATTGGGGTTAAGATTGAATAGGTTGCTAGTTTAGCATGGTGAACAGGGAGAGTGAATAATACTGAAAACTAAACATGTTAAAAGAAAACTGGTTTTGGAATGAAGATGAAGATGTCATGGTTTGGGAGGTGCGCGTGTGTTTTGGACTTTCCTTTTTCTTATTTTATCCGGGCATAAAATTAAATCCTGGAAACTGGACAGTTATTACCTGTAGAAGAGTCATCACTAGATTCACCTGTAGGCTTCCACTGGGGGTTGGTGTCACTTTCAGACTCAAAAATCTTCTCAAGAACTGCCTCAGCTCCAGTCAGCATGGAGGCTTTCTATGACTTTTAAGCACAGCATAGTCCTGAAAATGTTGGTATCAAGGGAAGCTGAATTGACCTTTAATACGCAGTAGTGCACCCAACTCATTTTGACTAAGATGTGAGATAGCCCACTTTACTTCAAAAGGGCACAATTATGGCAGCACGAAAAACATTTTTGTTGGATACTTGCTAATAACCAGTAAATTACAGCTCCAGAAATCTGTCATGGTTTGGTCCCGCCGGATGCAACCTGCAATGCGGCGGGCACTGGGACCATGTACCCAAAAGGAGAGAAAAGGGATCCACTCGCACAGGCTGATAGAAAAAATGCAAAGATTTCATAAACATACTTTAAAAATCCAACAAAAGACAACAGGGGAGCAGCAGCACCACACAGCAGGGATAAAACCAGAATGCAGCTGCACTGCCAATTGGCAATACAGCTTCTTAAATACTTTAACTTCATCTCCACTTCAACGAGCAACAGGTGGGGCTCGTCGAAGTGGAGGCGAAGACAGCCGAAGGGGGAGGGACTGCAATGAAACCATAGAGACATATAATAGAAGCAGAGAGAACGAGGAAGTACCTTTGCTTCAGCCAGTTAGCATGTTAGCATCCTGCTTCCACGTTTCCCAAGGATGCAATTTTGTGGCCAAAGACGCACAAGCTGCATAGGCACCAATTGAAAAGTGCGCATTTTTTTCTTGCCAAATAAAGCGAAAACAAAAGAAAATGTATTCGGTAATCCTTCATTATTTTGCTCTTTGTCTGACGCAACTGTTCAATGTTTTCAAGAGGGCCTGTAAAATAAGAACTGCGACTTAGAGCTTGATGACAGCTCGTGCACGAGTTTGGTTGTCCAGCTGTTGCTCTGACAGCAGCAGTTCAACCAATGAGTGTGTAGTGCGTACGCGTCCCAGATCAACAGCGTTGCTCGTCATTTCCCCTCGAACACATTCGCCAATCCGCACAGACGACACATTTTCTTGGCCATTTGTGGCAAATTACTCTTTTCCACTAAAAATCACTTTAAAACCTCAATAAAAATACAGACGATTTTCAACAAGAAAACACTGATTTCTCAGCAACTGTACATCCAATTAACTTCATATTTGGCAGTTTTCTTCATTTTGTGATGATCTATGTCTGTACAAAGCTCTTTTTGCAATATGTACCTCTGAATATGAGTAAATCAAAATATGCATATTTAATTAGCTGTTTCTCGCTGAAATTGATTTTGGGGGGAGGCGGTCAAAATCAATACTAGAACATAGAAACTTGGGAAAAAAAGCTCTGTTGTGACATGTTTTTTCCTTCACATTATAGCTGAAATTATAACCAAACACTGTTTATTTACCTCAATAACTGTGTTTCTCTAAGTATCTATATATTCATTAAAACAGCCGTTGCCATGGCAACCATTGATGTGATGCTACAGAAACTCAGTGTTTTCAGTTGCAATTTCTAATAGAATTATTCTGATAATAATTCTTAGTTTAAAAAGTGAATATCTTGGAAAAATGTTTGCTTAACTATAGGTCCCCTAAAATGCATTTTATCATTTTGTGGACTAAAATACTTTGAATGTGGTACTTGCTCACTGATTGTCTGCATTAAGCACAGGAATAGCCAAAACAATCATTTTTATTTGTGTAAATGCTGTGCTCCCAGAAAATCTGTAGTCACTGTAGGTGTTTCCTGGGCAAAACTAGACCCCACGCGGGCATAATGAAATTAAATGGACATAATAAAACAGTCTTGTAAGTATGGAGATAAGTATCATTTACACATGACACAAAAAATTGGTTTCTTTGTTTGATCATACATGCTCATTTTTAAATAATCAAAAAAAGTTAAATTTGCGTAATATGAAACCATGGTAAAATAGACATGTGGGTGATTCAAATAATTTTCACTTTTTAATCAATGCATATGGTTATAGTTGTGGTAATTATCATCTCTTTCCTAATTACAATCAAATTAAAGATAATACATTTGCCTGTAACTCAGATAAAATTCTTGCTTTGTTTCATGAACTCATTTTCATGAATTTATGTCGAGAGTAAATGCAACGTAACAGACAATCACAAGCATACATCTCATGTGCTTACATTATGTGGCTCAGGGGAAGGGCTTCGGCAGCAGATGCAGAGCATTTTTTCAGTCATGGCAGCTGCTTAATCAGGGAGAGGTAGAGAAGGGGTTGAGTGCTGGAACTGTAGTCCTTAAGGATGAATATAATCTGTTCAGTTGTGCAGAAAGTGATTACTGGGAGATCAGGATAATAACGCACGAGACTGATAGCAACTGTAGGCAGGTAATGAAACACTATGATGCCCAGATAGATTTGCACAGTTCTGAGGGCTTTCTTTTTCATGGGGTTAATCTTCTCCTTGCCCAAGACCGACTTCCTCAGACTCCATATGATAGAAACGTTGCAGTAAACCATAATGGTGAAGGCGGCCAGGATCAGCCCAACGTAGATGTAATGGTGGATTTCGGATGTCTTGATGAGCACTGACCTGCTGAGGGCATAGGCTATCATGAGCCCCCAAACAAGCATGGAAATAGCAACTCTGATCTTTTTATCCTTGATGCTGGTGAACACAACGGGGTGAACCACAGCCACGTAGCGGTCCAGGCAAATGCAGGTGAGAAAGAGTGGGGAGCCGTTTTTGATCCCAGTGGTAAAGTAATTTATATAATGGAAATATCCAATTTCGAGTATATCGTAACCTAAGCAGGAGATGGGGAGCATCACGCAAAACAATGCATCAGCGAGGGCCAGGTTGAAGATAAAGTGATTGGAGGTGGAAGAGTCACTCTTCTCTCTGGCCACCAGCCACATTACCATGATGTTGGCAGGGTAGCCCACTGCAAGGTTGATGCTCTTTTCAATAAACAGAAACACAGCCTCAGCAGGGTGGTAGATGCATGGTATAAATATGTACAAGATTTGGGAACTGGATCCTGAAGAGGAGTGGTTGAAGGGTCGGCTAGAATTGATGACAGAGCTGTTCATTTTGGTTTTATTTTATCTAGCAGGTTTGAGGGTTGATGATCCTTAGAAAAGAGAGTGAATTTAAGTTATATGGTCAAGCCTGACTGAACTCACCACTTAAAGGGATAGTTCACTTTTTTTGAAGTGGGGTTGTATGAGCTACAAATTGCCACTACTTACATTAGATGCAGTAGAAAGCTCTCTGATCTCCTCCAGGTAGCTGCACCAGGGCATAGTGCTGGGTGGAAATTTAGGCGATACACTGTTGTGAATGGAAACACAGAAACAGCGTATTTTCACGGCCTACAAGAGGTCCTACCTGAAAATAATACACCATTTCAATTGTACGCTATATTTAAAAAAAATTACAGCACTTTAGCTGCTCGGAAAAAAACACAGTTGCTCTTAAACTAACCAACTGACATATTCCTCCACGAGGCGCATCGTAGTTCACTGCGCACTGTAGCGATCAGCTGTTTGGGTCAGACTCTGAGTGGTTTGCGGCTGAGACAGCATTTCAATGGCACAGAATCACGTCTCAAAAAAAAAAAAAAATCCCTATAATAACCAGCACAGCAGATACACGGAATGTGGCTGCGTAAACCCTATGCGATATCAATTTGTGCTGCAATGTTACAATCGACTTTTTCACAGGTGTTTCACTCTTTTACCTGATGCTTGGGTGCAGCAGTGCTCTTCAGCGTGCACTGTTGAGATTTCCCTGAATGTAGCCAAACGAAATCCTCTTTGGAAAAATGAATACTGCAAACACGGAGTACTTTTAGGGATACGGGTGGCATATCAATAACCGTGTTGAGGCAACTAGCCACAGCTACAAGTCCAATATTCCGCAGAGAGGAATGATTGGAAGCTGTAAGTGCACCAGGATACAGCTTGGCTTTCACGTCCAAGAAAGCGACATACACGGACCATTTTCGAAATATTTGCACAAGTTAAACCAGTAAAACCGAGTCATAATCGATTTCCGTGTCATTAGTGGTGAAATCCACCGTAATGCACGTGAAACTGGTTAACTTCCATGCTCAAGGACTCAATTCCGCGTGAGAATCTCTTAAATATGCGTCAATTGAATAATTGCTGACTGCGGCATGGGAACATGAATGCCTCTAAGAGGCGTGAGACTCACGGCAAATGCGTGAGAGTTAGCAGCCCTGGTTAGACGACCGTCCGACCTCGCAACCGCAGTTAAGCCGCTTGCACACTGGACGCGAAACAAATTTTTTGCACACAGATTACATTCAAAGTCAATGCGAAGACGTGAACACACGCGTTTGTACAAGCAGCTTTACTGTGACCCAAACAGTTGATCGCTACAGCGCGCAGTGAACTACGATGCGCCTCGCGAAGGAATACGTCAGTTGGTTAGTTCAAGAGCAACTGTGTTTTTTTCCGAGCAGCTAAAGTGCTGTAATTTTTTTAAATATAGCGTACATTTGAAATGGTGTATTATTTTCAGGTAGGACCTCTTTTAGGCCGCGAAAATACGCTGTTTCTGTGTTTCCATTCACAAAAGTGTATCGCCTGAATTTCCACCCAGCACTATGGCCTGGTGCGGCTATCTGGAGGAGATCAGAGAGCTTTCTACTGCATCTAATGTAAGCAGTGGCAATTTGTAGCTCATACAACCCCAATTCAAAAAAAGTGAACTATCCCTTTAAGAGCCATGCCATGAGAAACTGACATTCGGTGCGCAGTTGACCCCCCTGGAATTGAATGAAACTTGGCACATAGGTAGATATGGGTGTCTCACAGATAACGCCAAATTTTTAGGTCCGTGTCTCACTTTGCCTGCCGATAGCGCCACCTGGAAGCTACTTAAGTGGCTCAGTTTTGCTGTTGACACCACATTTTACATCAACTATCATGATTTAAGGGTACACAGTACCAAATATGTTATACTTTTATCATGACCTGTGACACTTCAAGTCCGGTTAGACTTCAGCACCACATCAGCGCCAAGCTGGGTAACTACGTTATCGAGCCAGAATTATTTGAGGAATAACAATAAAAATTGAGAATGGGAATGGGAATAAAATAATACCCCAGACATATACCAAACGAGAATGCTTTATTATGTGTTTACTCACAACAAGACTATCATTTTCAGTGAAAAGTACCTTGGTATCTTGCTGTGTTTGTGCAAAGGACGGCCAGAAAGATGGTCGAAATTCATTTTTGGTGCATGTTTGCGGTATATTTTCTCTGTAACCCTGATTTGTACTGTGAGGGTAAATGCTGTTTGTTGTGCATTTGGAGCTCTATTTTCGGGAATACCAAGCATTTCTTTGGGAGTATCTACACTTTCAAGCTAGATGGAGCGAAAGTTGGAGGAAAACTCGAAATTGACCATTTCATAGCAGATTGTGCCTATGTTTAGGTGGCATTATTTTGTTTAACCAGCAAGATAGAGATCTGAAATTCTCTGGATACATAGTCCCTTTGGGGTACATTACAGCATTAGTAAAATCTCAATGGTAGTATTTTCAATGTAGACGATATTCATCATCAAACATAGGAAAATTTCGCCCCCAGGGGCGCTGTAGGCTGGATGCAAATGCTAGCCATCCCCAGCAATGTACCAAATAAATTGTTTTTGAATTGTGATGCACACAGCTAGTTTTCTCTGAAAATGAAGAGTTTAGCTTGGTACTATGCTGGATGGACAGCTATCTGACCAAAGGTGGTGCTCTAAAGAGCTAATGTTCTACCGACCTAATATTCCATATTCCCAGACATATACCAAAGTTCTGTCTTTTGACATATATCAAGTACATGCACAGTTATACATAAAATGTGTGACCTCTTTGGTATAAAGCTGGGTTAGTTGTAAATTGGAAAAGAATGTTGGTGGTGAGTGTAGCCTTGTGTCAACATGCAAGACATTTACCAGTAGTCAGTACAGTGTACAGTTTTGTAGTCTTGGTGAGTTTCAGAAAATAACAAATTCTTCGCATTTTTGCATTACTATTAGAACTGGAGAGCAGGCTTCAGTGTTAATTCTAGGATTTCCCTCGGGTATGGTGCTTGGGTATGAAAAAGGGCACAGCAGTCGCGTCTAGCGAGTGGTTGTCCTGAAAAAGGGCACAGAGGTCCTAGCAAGCAAGCAGCACCCTGCCAAGAAAAGGGCAGTTCATTTGTAGTGGTAACTTGCATTCCTTCGTTCCTAACACCTGCCCATGATGCCAAGCCTACTAGATGTCCGATGGTTGGGAGGGCAGGGTTTCTTTTACAGACTTCCCATTTCCGTGCATACCAAGCCATGGGTGTTGATGCAACTATTGCGCCATATAGGCTGCAGCCTGCTATTTAATTCAGAGACAGACAAGCTCGCTATCAACGGCCTGTAAGCAGCCCTGTAGAGACCCAGGATGCAGTGTAGTAGGGCTTGCCTCAGGCTTGACTGGCTCCGCTGGTAACATCAACCCGGATCGAACAAAGAAGGCCACGGATGGCTGCTCAGGGCCAAGGCCAAGGAGCACCTCTGGTGCGCACCACCAGGTGCCGCCAACCCACAATTGAATTCCAGAAACAGGCTGACGGATAGAGCTAGTCACATGCTGTGTTGACATAATTTCACTTTGGATAACATGAAAAGTATAAAACAGTTTTAACTTTTGTACTATAAAGTCTGTCTTCATGTACTCGGTTGTGTGATGAAGATTCTTTTTTAGAGTTCAAATTATGGACTGTTATTTTATGTAGGTGTACGTGTACTGTTGATGCATGTCCACATTCGTACTTATGGTAGTATGCCTTTTACATTAGTTCTTTTTTGGCATTTAAAAATTTGGACTGGTGATTTTTTATAACGTGCTGTACAATTCTGACTGCGTTGTACCCGTACTTGATAATAGCCCATGTACTGTGCGTCTGTAACACTCACAGTCGCCACCAGTTTACAACCAAACAAGCTTTATACCAAAGGGATTACAAATTTCATGTATAACTGTGCATGTACTTCATATATTTCAAAAGACAGAACTTTGGCATATGTCTGGGAATATGGAATATTAGGTTGGTAGAACATGAGCTCTTTAGAGCACCACCTTTGGTCAGACAGCTGTCCATCCAGAATAGTACGAAGCTAAACCCTTCATTTTCAGAGAAAACTAGCTGTGTGTGTTATAATTCAAAAATAGTGGCAAAGCCACTGCGCCCACTTAGCCAAACGTGGCCAAAATGGAACGCCCGCTATTGGCCAAAGTATCCATTTGATTGGGCTGAAAATCGAACTTGGTCTTGATCTTAAAACGCTATATACACATATGAAATATGAAAAGGATAGGTGAAAAAATTTATGACTTTTGACCTATTTAACCTTTAAAATTAGGTCAAATCAAAGACCCATTACATGTATGATGAACCCTTGGCAGAACACCCTACAGTAAAAATTTGAGCATCTTAGCTTGTAGAATAAGGGAGCTCGAGCTGTTTGAAGTTTTGCAGAAAAAGCCACCTGGTGGCCAAACCAAGATTGGCAGCATGCCCAAAATCAAACTCGTGCTAGATATTGGGCCCACATACATGCATATAAAATATGAAAAGGATCCGTGGAAAACTGAAAGCTGTATCTCGCTGAAACGACAATTGTGGACGCACTAACGCACGCACGCATGCACGGACGCGCAACAGACCTCCACTAATGACCCTAAGCA
Source organism: Gymnothorax javanicus (assembly GCA_029692085.1). Lineage (NCBI taxonomy): Eukaryota > Metazoa > Chordata > Actinopteri > Anguilliformes > Muraenidae > Gymnothorax > Gymnothorax javanicus. The sequence goes on from CM056200.1 coordinate 754,350, forward strand.
CAGCATAAGCCCGCTGGGGCCTGTCGGCCAAGCGGGCTAAAAAAAATTTCTTAGGTACATTGCTGGGGATGGCTAGTAATTGCATCCAGCCTACAGTGCCCCCTGGAGGTGAATTTTTCCGATTTTTAATGTTTAATATCATCTACACTGAAAATACTACCAGTGAGATTTTACTAATGCTGCAATGTATCCCAAAGGGGCTATGTATCCAGAGAATTTCAGATCTCTGTCTTGCCGGGTAAAGAAAATAATGCCATCTAAACTTAGGCACAATCTGCTATGAAATGGTCTGTTTTGAGTTTTCCTCCAACTTTGGCTCAGTCTAGCTTGAAAGTGTAGATACTACCAAAGAAATGCTTGATATTACTGAAAACAGAGCTCCAAAAGCACAACAAATGGCATTTATCACCATGGAACATATCTGGGTAACAGAGAAAATATACCGCAAACATGCACCGAAAATCAATTTCGACCATCTTTCTGGCCATCCATTGCACTAACCCAGCAAGATACCAAGGTACTACTAACTGAAAATTATAGTTTTGTTTAGAGTAAACACATAATAAAGCATTCTTGATCGGTGTATGTCTGGGATATTATTTTATTCCCATTCCCATTTTCAATTTTTACTGTGATTTCTCAAATAATTCAGGCTCTAACATAGTTATCCAGCTTGGCGCTGATGTGGTGCTGATGTCTATCCAGAATTGAAGTGTTACAGGTCATGATAAAAGTATGACACATCTGGTACTGTGTACCCTTAAGTCATATTAATTGATGTAAAACGTGGTGTCAAAAGCAAAACTGAGGCACTTTAGTGGCTTCCAGGTGGCGCCACAGGCAGACTAAGTGAGATACGGACCTAAAAATTTGGCTTTTTCTGTGAGACTACCATATCTACCTATGTGCCAAGTTTCATTCAATTCCAGGGGGGTCAACTCCTCAACTTCTTCAAAAAGTGCCATTTTCTCATGGAATGGCTCTAAAACTGACTTCAAGGCTAAATTCTGTTCTTAAAGGGGAACTCCGGTGTGAAATTGACTTGGGGTGTATTGAAATCTGATACCAAGTACTAACTTTTGTCGAATACCCCACCTCCGTACGCACCCAACATTTCGAAATACAGGGCTTTTTAGCCAAAGCTCCACAATGGTAGTGAATGGGGCATAGCATTGCCATGCAAAGAAATCGCTACTTTTACATCATTAACAAGGCTCAAAGTAGCTCCACACTTCATTGGTAGAATTCCGAGGGCCCTGACATTTAAAACGAGGCACTGAGAACTTTGAAAATGCACAGGTAGTTTATTAAAAAGACTGTTTATGCAGACAGTACCTTGAGGTAGTTTCCTGTTGCTGCCATCTTGAAAGTCAAGATAAGTCGATTGACGGACACGAACGAATAGGTAGGATAGGGGAACAGATTGCAATGATGTAAAAATAGCGATTTCTTTGCATGGCAACACAATGCCCCATTCACTACCATTGTAAGCCTATTGGGAGCTTCGGCTAAAAAGCCCTGTATTTCGAAATGTTGGGTGCATACGGAGATGGGGTATTCAACAAAAGTTAGTACTCTTTATCATGTTTCAATACACCCCAAGTCAATTTCACACCGGAGTTCCCCTTTAAGCTGATTCCAGCATTATTTTACATATTCTTTTCTCCAAAGTGTTCCTCATCAAAACACATTTACTGCATAATAGAGATGGAAACACTTTTACTGGCCTATTTTGCACAAAGATAAGCTTTCTCTTTTGAGAAATTATTCATGTCAAAGAAGACCTGGAAAATTTTGTTGCTTTGTCACACTGAAGGATAGTTTTTGTTTTCTGGGAAGACGACCTCCATCCAGAGAAAACTCTCTCTCTCCTCTAAGACACCAGCTTTACTCTTTGAAACTGCACTGGAGCTTCCCGAGGTGAAGATAGTGTTCCCAGAAGACAAGATTTTCCCTTTGGGTCTATATTTCACTGTCTACGAAAGCCTTTAACTCAAGGACAACATAAGAAATGAAAGAGTGGTTTATCAAATTAAAAAAAAAATGAATAACTTACCTGAAAAACTGCAATAGCTTGACATACACTCCTCAAGTTCAGACAGCTTCCCAAGGTGGAGACAGTGTTCCCAGAAGACAGGGTTTGCCCTTTGGGTCTATTGGGCAATTCCACGGTAAAGGAATTATGATCAAGAGTAATTTTCACATCATTTTTACCCACCATCTATTACTCTAATGCAGTAGCTACTTGCCTGAGCTATTATCAGTTCCATCATGCCCACTGAGCAGTATAACACAAAGTCTGGGGTAATCTATTTTGTAGAAGGCTATACGAAGGTGAACGTGTCGATAATGGAATTACGGCAGAAAAAATGCCATCATTTTTACCTTTCCTTTGACAGGCATTTCTCTGAAATCTGGCAATGATAGGCAGTAGGTTTAAGCTTAAGTTGGTGGCCTAGGATGTTGACCAGGCCATGGTAAATTTATATTGACTGGTATGTTCGCAGATATTTTGTAGGATGCCATTTATGAGACAGCGGTAACGGAATTACAAAATGGTAACGGGATTACATTTTCTGATAATGTACTAAATTTATTATACCCAAAACAATAAAGCAATTGAAAATTGGTATCATAAATGATGTTTGTGTTGCTGACCTCCTGTTGAATCAAAATTTTGATCAACAAGTCTGGGCAAAAGGAAAGCAATACATGATATTGATGAAAATAACTCATTTCTGAAACAAAATGTGAGCTTATAATGAATATCAGATGTCACACACATGAAAATTGTTGTTCTTTCACTGACTGGATCCTGAAACATTTGTTTTTACTTTGTAACTGTGTTCCAGCATCATTCAATGGGTAAATATTGTGAGTAATGAAGTCGGTAACGGAATTACGGCAACACGGCCAATGTCAAAAGCACTGTGCAAATCTCAAATGGATCATTGCTTGCAATATCCTTATTCTTTCTTAATTTTCTCAGTCATGAGTGGCAGTCTCTTCACACAAAAGAAAATATATAAAATATCAATTACTCAACTCCTGTAACTTGCAAAGCTCAAAATGAACATGTTATCATTAAACACTAGTAAATGAAGCATAAGTATTATCCATTATTGGCAGAAGACAAACACTGTTAATACAAATGTAGTCTTGTCTCTTCTATCCATCTGTGGCTCTTTGTGCTCATAAGTCTAGCGCAGTGTGACGACGGGAGCAGCACAGCTCAGTCCCTGTGTCGAAAATCGCCACTTTGGGTCATTTTTGGGCACCACGGCCACTTGAAAAAAGGGCAAGCCAAACTGGCCGTTTGGGTAGTCGGCCATGAAGGCCACACGGGGGCAACCACGGCAAATTGCCGCTAGGCCCTGGTATAATTCATGAGCTGGTTATGGAAACTTAACTCACAGGAAGAAACACTCAACTATACATGTCCAAAACGATGAACCACAATGCTCCATAAAGTCCTCATGCCACCTTGTGCTATCTTCTGTTTTTCACTGGCTTTCAGAATAATTCTGTAATTCCGTTACTGGTATAATTCTGTTACCATGTAATTCCGTTACCACAAATTTTCCAGGATTACAGCTAAGTATTAGAGAGGTTAATGTCTGAAATTCAGTATAGACATAAGAGGGAAGAGAATTCTTGACAACAAAAAAAAAATGCAGAAGTAAGACGATGAAGAGAACTATACTGCAATTTCGGTAACGGAATTATGTTGAAAAATGACAAATTTCACAATAAGCCACTGTAATTGTGTGTTTCAATTTCCTGCAATGACTTACGGTCTCAAATACTTTGGCTACCAATGTATGGAAATTCAGTAAATACCAGGAAATAGCTAAATATCTTTTAGGAGTTGTCAGCTTTGGAAAAATAACCTTTGATCCTTATCCTGGAGCTAAAAAAAAAATTACAAAATTCAAATCTAAATTTTGAGAAGACTGTCAAAGATATTTCAAAACGGTTTTCAGTGTCTGATTTGGTAATGAGTCATCTCCATGAAAACCTATATATTTCTAATATAAAACACTTTTTAAAAATTACTGTCTGAGCAACTCTAATGTGTAATTGCCCTATTGTATTACAGTCTGCAACAGTCTCTCACTCAAGCACAGCTTAAGATTGAAAGAAAGAATTAGTAACTTACCTGAGTAACTGCAATTGCTGAACACACACTCCTCAAGGACTGTATCCTGATCACCTGTTTCCAGGAGGGTTATGTTTTTATTCAGTATCAGCCCACTTCAGAAAATGCATCAATCTGATTGGTATGTAAGCAGGGCAGATGACAGCCAGTCACTCACCCATTGAGGAAGCAACAGCACTTGGAGTGACTGTACAATACCCTGTCACCACAGGATTATATTTAAGGATGGGTGGGTGTGCAAGAGGGGGTTGGGTTTGCAGAGTGAGTGTGTGATGTGACAAACAGATCTGCCGTAAACAAAGGAGGGGCTAAAAGGAGGGGTAGATGAGTACCCCCCTATTCCTGTTCTAACAATATATTATTTCTCAGTGATGCAATCCAAGAAGTGCATCCCAGACAAACAAGTGACGCAATGCAGTCAGCCAGCTGGTGCGCAAGTGAGACTGTGTAACCTGGTGTAAGGTCTTACACATGAAACCACAACGTTCATCAAAGCACACTCAAACAATTCTCTTTCATCCTCACAAAGAAAAGAAATTCAGCACTCAGTTACAGTAAATGTATTTCTGCAGATAATATTAGGTACATTTTCGACAGTTTGACTTTCATCAAAATGTTTGGCAATAAGGAGGTTGCAGTTTATAAGTACTTTTCTTTGCTTTCGCTACATAGACTTCACTAAAGCCTGGCATCTGTTCCAGGAGGCCTATTGTCCTGTAGGTTTCCATGCCGATCCTTGGAGAGGAGAACATAATCAAAGCTGAGAGATCTGAGTCAAAATTTGCCAATGTGTCACGAATCCACCAAAATTATGAATGCCCATGGGAGAAAAAAAAAAATCACCAATAATTTCTTGACCCCATAATTTGAAGACTAATGGTATTAATAAACAGTAGTATCAAGATAACAAAGGAGCTTTTATTAGGGGTTCAAGCCCGAAGGGCTGAAACCCTATTGTTTTTGTGCTGGTTTATTATTATTATTATTATTAGGGGGCCAAACCCGCTGGGGTTTGGGGAACGGGTATGCAAGCATACGCGTTTCCCAGGACCAGCAGTGCTGGGAACCCTATTGTTTTCGTTCGGATTTTCATTATTATTATTATTATTATTATTATTATTATTTTTATTTTTCCGTTGGTAAAAGTGGTGCTGCAGGCTTAACCGTGCAAGGCAGGGTGGTGCAATTTGGAGGGTTGGTCCAAACTTCTGCACTCACCTCAGACGCAAAAAATTACATTTGTCCGCCAGCAGGGGGCGCTATAACCAAAGGCAACGCGTTTTGGGCTATAAGTCCCACACCATATGTCGCACATTCAAAAACCTCATATCCACAGATTCCGTGAATAGCCCTTAATCACATGGGCTAGGCCACGCCCATTTCCGCCTATAATTTTTTTTCGCAAAATCGCGAAAACTGGAAAACCTACTTTTTCGAACTCCTCCTTGGGGTTTTGTCCGATCTGTGTGAAATTTGGCATGTACACTCTTCAACTGGACCTGATCTAAAGTTATCAAAAGAATTTTGTAAAGTCAAAATACGCGCAAATTATTAACGAATAAAATTTTCAAGCTAGCTATAGCTAAGCTAACAGTTGCATATCTCGGTCAAAATAAATTGTAACTCCACCAAATCTGAGATCCTTAGTTGGCTTGTGACTGTGAAGGTATGAGCCAAATTTGGCTAATTTTGGCCACTAGGGGGCACTCCAAATATGGGAAATTTATATCTCTTAAATGGCATCACCGATTTTTACCAAATTTGCTGGGTATGATGCTGGGTCACTCCCAAGGCCAAATCTACAAGTTCATCACAACTGGTCAAAGTGGGCGTGGCTTATTACAAGATAAACAAAAAACTTTTATTTCAGCTCAAGTATTATGCTGAGGGCTGTGAAATTTACAGGGTATATATAGAATAGCACACAGACCACCTACTCCAAAAATGGTCTTCTCCACTAAGTGGCGCAAACGCATTTTGGCCTGTAACTTCCACATTTTAAATCACATCTTCATAAGCTTTATATGCACGTGTTCCCCAAATAGAGTCGCATCTTCTGACATAGGCAACCCCAATCCCACAGCATTTTTCTCTTTCTAAGTCACTACACATCAAAAACCTACTTTTTCGAACTCCTCCTACTGTTTAAGCTCCATCTGCATGAAACTTTGCAGATACAATCTCCAGACCTGCCTGATAAAAAAAATGCGGTACTTATAAATAAACAATTAGTTTCTACTAGCTAAAAAACACATACAATTGCATATTTGTGACAAAGTCAAAGCTATCAACATCAAACTCTATTCACTTGCTTCAGAGGTCAACCAGAGGCTCTGTGCCAAATTTGGCCGAAATTGGCCGATAGGGGGCACTATAAACAGAGAAACATCAAGTGACATGAAAGTTGATTGGATTCGCATGAAATTTGGTGACCATGATATGGAGTCAATGTACCTCCTGGTAACGAAATAGAACTATTGGCATTCCTTGGGCTCCGCGAGACCTGGGTGCCAAGTCGCACGGGGAGGCTTGGCCCCCTTTCATAACTGCTTGCAGTTCTAGTTATTATTATTATTATTACGGGCCCGAGCACTTACGGTGCGAGGACCGTATTGTAACTGTAGTGATTATTATTATTATTACGGGCCCGAGCACTCACGGTGCGAGGACCGTATTGTATCTGTTGTGATTATTAATATTATTACGGGCCCGAGCACTCACGGTGCGAGGACCGTATTTTATCTGTTGTGATTATTATTATTATTCTTATTATTATTCTTCCACTTTACAGGGCTTTTTGGGGGTTTTAACGTGTTTCAATTCGAACAAAAATGTGGCTGAAAAATCAGGCCTGGTGAAAATTCTATGATTTTATTGGTATCGCCAGTGGGCGGAGCAAAATGGCTCCACAGCGCCCCCTCGAAAAATTTAAAAATTCATGAAAAATCAGTGGTTTGCCCGATTATGCTGAAATTTGGTTGGCATATAGAGCTTGCCAAGACAAACGGATTTGCCATTTGGGACTTTTTAGTCCAATGCACAGAATGCCCGCTAGGTGGCGTTGAAAATACAAAATAAGGCAATTTTTGCCCATTTCAGGCATCGGAATTTAACGAACTCCTCCTAGGGGTTTTGCCGGATTCTCATGAAAATCACTGTGTTTACTCTTGACCCCTTGAAGATCAAAAGTTATTAAAATCATCTCGGTTGGAGTCAAGGTGTGGGCGTGGCAGGGCCGCCATTTTAAGCGTTTTGCTATGAAATTTCAAATGCTTATAACTTCAGTGATATTTGTCCGACGTGCACCAAACCTCAGGAGTATTATAAGAGTCCCACCCTGAAACCACTCAAAGGGTCATATTCAGCCATACTGACAGCGCCCCCTCCTGACGACAGGAAATGACAAAAATTGGGCATGTGTCATACTTTTGCGAACTCCTCCTACAGATTTCATCTGAATGTCATGAAAACGGACGTGGACACTCTTGAAACCTGTGACATGAAAAGTTATTAAAATCTTCTTGTTCGGATTAACCCTGTGGGCGTAATGGGGCGGCCATTTTCAGCATCTCGCCGAGAACATTGATTCCCGAATAAATTTAGGTAAACTTTGTTCTTTACATACCAAACTTCACAAGCTGGTCAGTTTCCATAGACAATTACTAAATGTAGTGGATTTGCAAGTGGGCGGGGCCAACTGCCTCGCTAGCGCCCTCTAAACTGCAGCCCCAAGGGCTTCCTGCACGTACACTGATGAAAGTTGCTGGACATATGTATCACACCCACGTCTACAAAAAAGTCTCTTGACACCATAGGCTAAAGTCAACAGTAAGTCGGCCATTTTTAATTGAACGGCCATTTTTGGTGATTTGCACGTTGCGTACATTAACGAACTCCTCCTAGGGATTTTGTCCGATTCTCATGAAAATCGCTGTGTGTACTCTTGACCCCTTGAAGAGCAAAAGTTATTAAATTCATTTCGGTGGGAGTCATGGTGTGGGTGTGGCAGGGCCGCCATTTTAAGCGATTCGCCATGAAAATTCAAATGCTTATGGCTTCAGTGTAAATTGTCCGACATGCACCAAACTTTATGCATATCATAAGAGTCCCCCCCTGAAGCCATTCACATGGTCATATTTAGCCATACTGACAGCGCCCCCTCCTGGTGACAGGAAATTAGCAAAATTGTGCATGTGTAATACTTTTGCGAACTTCTCCTGCACATTTCATCTGAATGTCACGAAAACGGGTTTGGACACTCTTGAGCCCTGTGACATGAAAACTTATCAAAATCTCTTGTTGTAAATTATCAGTGTGGGTGTGACGGGTTGGACATTTTGAGCATCTTTTCGTGACAGGCGAAAGTGACAGGTCTGAAGAACATTTACATGCAATTCCTGCGACAGACCTATGCAACTTTGTCACCGGTGCCAGCTAATTGAGCATCTGGAGAGCAAGATCCTTGTTCTTCAGGGCCAGTTGGCGGCACGACATAGTTCATAATCAGTAGAGTTCCTAGAGGAACTAAGTAGTATGTCGTTTAGAGAAATGGTCTGTACGCGCCAAAGCAGGGTGGTGTGGGGACCCCAGAGCAGGCAGGGAGAGAAAGTTGGGTGACGGTAGGGCGTCCAAGCGCAGGAAAGGGCGTGCACACCGTGCAGCGACAGCTCCTCCAGTGGTTGAGGTGTCCAACCGATTCCGGCCCTTGCAGGAACTCGAATTGGCCCCTGACCCTGAGAGTGAGGGGACTGATGAGCAGCAGGGCACCCTGTTGGCCTCTACCCCTCAGAAAAGAGAGTTATTGATAGTGGGGGACTCAATACTTAGAGGAATAGACAGTTTAGTCTGTTCGCGCGACAAGGAGTCTCGACGGTGTGTTGCCTGCCTGGTGCCCAGGTAGGAGACCTCCTGGAGCGTCGCGGACAAGCTCCTGGCCAGAACGGGGAGGGATCCAGTTGTCATGGTCCATGTTGGGACTAATGACATAGGTAAGGGTAGGTTTGAGGTTCTGCAAAGTAAATTTGTTGAATTAGCTGAAAAGCTTAGGAGCAGATCCTCCACGGTAGTGTTCTCCGGGATTCTACTGGTACCACGTGCAAGCAGAGGGAAGCAGAATTTTATCTGGAGGTTTAACACGTGGCTACGAACCTGGTGTAAGAAAGAGGGGTATAGGTTTATGGGGCACTGGAACTACTTCTGGGACAGGGGTGACCTGTTCAAGCCGGATGGGCTACACCTGAACCGGAGGGGTACCTTTGCACTGGGTCAGCGTATGTTGAGGGTAGCAGAGAGTTATTTAAACTAGGGACTTGGGGGCAGGGAGGTTAGAGAGTGTTACACAGAGGAAATGCAGACTGCCCTGATGGAAGCTGACGGCGTTACATGCACTATTGATGATATATTTTTAAAGCAAAAAAAAATGGTGAGAGGCTTTGAGCAGCAGGCGATGGGAAATCGAAGGGAAGAGCGTTCATGATAACCTGAAATGTTTTTATCTAAATGCAAGAAGCATTAAAAATAAATTTCAAGAACTTGAGGCCGTTATGATTAGTGAAGGCTATGACATAGTTGGGATTACAGAGAAATAGCTTTGTGAAGAGGATGGAGATGAATATAATGTAGAAGGTTATAAGCTCTTTAGGAAGGATAAATGTAATAGGCGAGGAGGGGGTGTAGCACTCTATGTGAACGAAAACATAAATGTGCAGGAAATTCCTGAAATTGAATATTCCGTGCCTTGTGAAGATATCTGGGTCAGGCTCACTGGCAAACACGAGACTGGTTTAAACATAGGTGTATGCTATCGACCACCAGCTTTGGACAGTACAGTCAATGAAATGCTCCTTAAGAGGATTACGCAAGCTTGTAGAGGAGGAGGGACTATTATTATGGGAGACTTAAATTATCCTGGTATTGATTGGGAAATTGTGAAAGGACAGGGTAGGGGAGGAAGAATTTCTAGATGTCATAAATGATAATTTTTGGTGCAGTATGTTAATAAACCTACAAGAGAGAAGGCAATTTTAGATTTGCTGCTCTGTAATGACCCAGATAGAATTAGCAATGTTGAGGTACTGGAGCCACTTGGGACAAGTGATCACTCTACTATTAATTTTGAGGTTTCATGGGAAGTTAAAAAGGTGTCTCCAAAAACAAAAATTTTTAATTTTAGGCGAGCAAACTTTGACAGGATGCGCTCATATCTAAGTGAAACAAAATGGGAGACACTCCTGGACTGTGAGTCTGTAAATGAGATGTGGGAAAGATTTAAGGGGGTTTTACTTGATTCACAATGTAAATTCATTCCAAAGGTGTCCAAAAGTAAGCTGAAAAAGCAGAATCCTCAGTGGATGACAGCAGCTATTCGTAGGAGTTTGAGGAAAAAGAGGAATCTTTATAAGATGTACATAGAGGATAACAATGAGATTACTAAGGCCGAATTCTGTAAAATGCGGGCTGTGGTCAAAAAAGAGCTGAGGAATGCTAGAAGACTGTATGAAAGACAAATTGCAGAGGGGGCAAAAACTAACCCTAAGCGCTTCTTTCAGTACTGTAGCAGAAAAAAGGAAAGTCAAAGAGCAGGTTAAGTGCATAAAGAGTAAAAATGGATCGCTGCTATATGATAATAAGGATATTGCGGACACCTTAAACGGTTACTTTGTTGAGAATTTTACCTTAGAGTGGGTCTTTATTCGGCCGGAGGGCTTGTCCAATGCTCAAGATTATTTAGCGGAAATTGAGGTTAGGGATAACGTCAGATTAGACAAGTTGCATCAACTAAAGGCAGATAAGGCGGCGGGTCCTGATGGCTTATATCCTAGAGTGCTCAGGGAAGTTAGTGAGATCATCTATAAGCCGCTATCTGCCATCTTTAGACGGTCTTTAGAAACTGGAGAAATACCAAATGATTGGAAACAGGGCAATATAATACCAATATATAAAAAAGGGGACCGTACTGAGCCAGGTAATTACAGGCCAGTCAGTTTAACTTGCATTGCGTGCAAAATATTGGAATCTATCATAAAAGATGAGCTGGACTTATTTCTTGAACGTAACAATATCTTGAGGATAGCCAACATGGTTTTTTCAGTAAGGAAGGTCATGCCTGACAAACCTTCTGGAATTTTTTGAAGAGGCCACCAAGACTTATGACCAGAGCAGGGCTTATGACATCATATATTTGGATTTTCAGAAAGCATTTGACACAGTACCGCATAAGAGACTAATTTTTAAAATGAGCTCCATTGGAGTTACAGGTGGTATTCTGAAGTGGATTCATAACTGGTTGCAGGACAGAACACAAAGAGTGGTGGTCAGTGGTATATCATCTGAGCTAGGTAGGGTGGGGAGTGGCGTCCCCCAGGGATCGGTGTTGGGACCCCTGCTGTTCCTCATCTACATTAATGACCTTGATAGGAATATTGAGAGCAGATTAGTGAAATTTGCAGATGATACTAAATTGGGGGGCTTGGCAAATAATTTAGAGTCCACTAAAGTGATTCAGGATGATTTGGATAGAATTCAGAATTGGGCAGAAATGTGGCAAATGAAATTTAATGTAGCGAAATGTAAAGTAGTACATGTAGGTAATAAAAACATTAGACGGGATTACTTCATGGGAGGTTTTAAACTGGAATGTGCTCCACAAGAGAAAGATCTGGGAGTGATTGTTGACCAAACCCTCACAGGCTCTAGCCATTGTGCCGTAGCTGTTAAAAAAAAGCCAATCGGATGCTGGGATACATTGCCAAAAGTATTGAGTTCAAATCCAAGGAGGTGATGCTTCTTTTGTACAACACATTCTGTCAGACCACATCTAGAGTATTGTGTACAGTTCTGGGGACCATACTTTAAGAAAGACATAGAGGCTTTAGAGAAAGTTCAGAGAAGAGCCACGGCTAATTCCGGGTATTAAAGATGAAAGCTATGAGAAAAGGCTGAAGATCCTTAATCTCTTTAGTCTTAGGAAAAGGAGACTAAGGGGTGATTTGATTGAGGTCTTTAAATATGTTAAAGGGATTAACAAAGTGAATTATGTAGGATTCCTTCAACCAAGTGTTGTTAGCAGAACTCGGGGTCACAAATGGAAGCTGACTAAAGGTAAATTTAGCACTGATATTCGGAAATATTTCTTCACCCAAAGAGTAATTTCAGTGTGGAACAGCTTGCCTGACCATATTGTTGAGGCAGAGACCTTGGGAGTTTTCAAGAGCAGACTTGACTTAAAGCTAGATACCATTGAGTCATTGAGTATCTGAAGTGATATATTCACGATGGTACAAAGAAACTGGCGAGCCTAGTTGGGCTGAACGGCCTGTTCTCGCCATTCATGTTATGTTATGTTATGTTATGTTATGTTATGTAACTTTACCTCCAGTTGGCGAGCGCAGGGATTGGCGGTGGCTCGTTCTCAGCGGTGCATCGGTGTGCGAGGGCCCGTACAACGCCGCTTGCGGCTTTAATTCTTATTATTATTACGGGCCCGAGCACTCACGGTGCGAGGACCGTATTGTATCTATAGTGATTATTATTATTATTATTATTATTACAGGCCCGAGCACTCACAGTGCGAGGACCGTATTGTATCTGTAGTGATTATTATTATTGTAATTATTATTACGGGCCCGAGCACTCACGGTGCGAGGACCGTATTGTATCTTAGTGATTATTATTATTTATTATTCTTATTATTATTATTCTTCCACTTTACAGGGCTTTTTGGGGGCTTTAACGTGTTTCAATTCGAACAAAAATGTAGCTGAAAAATCAGGCCTGGTGAAAATTCTATGATTTTATTGGTTTCGCCATTGGGCGCGGCAAAATGGCTCCACAGCATCCCCTAGAAAAATTTAAAAATTCATGAAAAATCTGTGGTTTGCCCGATTATGCTGAAATTTGGTAGGCATGTAGAGCTTGCCAAGAAAATTGATTTGCCATTTGGGACGTTTTTGTCCAATGCACAGGAAGACCGCTAGGTGGCGTTGAATATTCAAAAATTAAGGCATTTTTGCCGATTTCAGGCATCGGAATTTTACGAACTCCTCCTAGGGGTTTTAGCAGATTCTCATGAAAATCACTGTGTTTACTCTTGACCCCTTGAAGATCAAAAGTCATTAAAATCATCTCAGTTGGAGTCAAGGTGTGGGCGTGGCAGGGCCGCCATTTTAAGCGTTTTGCCATGAAATTTCAAATGCTTATAACTTCAGTGATATTTGTCCGACGTGCACCAAACCTCAGGATTATTATAAGAGTCCCGCCCTGAAACCACTCAAATGGTCACATTCAGCCATACTGACAGCGCCCCCTCCTGGCGACAGGAAATGACAAAAATTGGGCATGTGTCATACTTTTGCGAACTCCTCCTACAGATTTAATCTGAATGTCATGAAAATGGGCGTGGACACTCTTGAGACCTGTACCATGAAAAGTTATTAAAATCTTCTTGTTCGGATTAACCCTGTGGCCGTGATGGGGCGGCCATTATCAGCATCTCGCCGTGAACATTGATTCCCTAATAAATTTAGGTAAACTTTGTTCTTTACATACCAAACTTCACAAGCTGGTCAGTTTCCATAGACAATTACTAATTGTATTGGTTTTTGCAAGTGGGGCGGGGCCAACTACCTCGCTAAGCGCCCTCTCTAAACTGCAGCCCCAAGGCCTTCTTCCACCTACACTGATGAAAGTTGCTGGACATATGTATCACACCCACGTCTACAAAAAAGTCTCTTGACACCATAGGCTAAAGTCAACAGGAAGTCGGCCATTTTTTAATTGAACGGCCATTTTTGGCGATTTGCACGCTATGCATTTTAACGAACTCCTCCTAGGGATTTTGTCCGATTCTCATGAAAATCGCTGTGTGTACTCTTGACCCCTTGAAGAGCAAAAGTTATTAAAATCATTTCGGTGGGAGTCATGGTGTGGGCGTGGCAGGGCCGCCATTTTAAGCGATTCGCCATGAAAATTCAAATGCTTTTGGCTTCAGTGTTAATTTTCCCACATGCACCAAACTTTATGCATATCATAAGAGTCCCGCCCTGAAGCCATTCACACGGTCATATTTAGCCATACTGACAGCGCCCCCTCCTGGTGACAGGAAATTAGCAAAATTGTGCATGTGTCATACTTTTGCGAACTTCTCCTGCACATTTCATCTGAATTTCACGAAAACGGGTTTGGACACTCTTGAGCCCTCTGACATGAAAACTTATCAAAATCTCTTGTTGTCAATTAACAGTGTGGGTGTGACGGGGTGGACATTTTGAGCATCTTTCCGTGACAGGCGAAAGTGACAGGTCTGAAGAACATTTACATGCAATTCCTGCGACAAACCTAAGCAACTTTACCTCCAATTGCCGAGCGCAGGGATTGGCGGTGGCTCGTGCTCGGTGGTACATCAGTGTGCGAGGGCCCGTACAACGCCGCTTGCGGCTTTAATTACGGGCCCGAGCACTCACGGTGCGAGGACCGTATTGTATCTGTAGTGATTATTATTATTATTATTATTATTATTATTATTCTTCCAATTTACAGGGCTTTTTGGGGGCTTTAACGTGTTTCAATTCGAACAAAAATGTGCCTGAAAAATCAGGCCTGGTGAAAATTCTATGATTTTATAGGTTTCGCCAGTGGGCGGGGCAAAATGGCTCCACAGTGCCCCCTAGAAAAATTTAAAAATTCATGAAAAATCAGTGGTTTGCCCGATTATGCTGAAATTTGGTAGGCATTTCGAGCTTGCCAAGACAAACGGATTTGCCATTTGGGACGTTTTTGTCCAATGCACAGGATGCCCGCAAGGTGGCGTTGAATATACAAAATTTGGGAAATTTTGCCGATTTCAGGCATCGGAATTTAACGAACTCCTCCTAGGGGTTTTGCCGGATTCTCACGAAAATCACAGAGTTTAATCTTGACCCCTTGAAGATCAAAAGTTATCAAAATCATCTTGGTTGGAGTGACGGTGTGGGCGTGGCAGGGCCGCCATTTTAAGCGTTTTGTCATGAAATTTCAAATGCTTATAACTTCAGGAATATTTGTCCGACCTGCACCAAACGTCAGGCGTATTATAAGAGTCCTGCCCTGAAACCACTCAAATGGTCATATCCAGCCATACTGACAGCGCCCCCTCCTGGCGACAGAAGATGACAAAAATTGGGCATGTGTCATACTTTTGCGAAATCCTCCTACAGATTTCATCTGAATGTCACTAAAACGGGCGTGGACACTCTTGAGACCTGTACCATGAAAAGTTATTAAAATCTTCTTGTTCGGAATAACCCTGTGGCCGTGATGGGGCGGCCATTTTGAGCATCTCGCCGTGAACATTGATTCCCTAATAAATTCAGGTAAACTTTGTTCTTTACATACCAAACTTCACAAGCTAGTCAGTTTCTATAGACAATTACGAATTGTATTGGTTTTGCAAGTGGGCGGGGCCAACTGTCTCGCTAGCGCCCTCTAAACTGCAGCCCCAAGGCCTTCTTCCACGTACACCGATGAAAGTTGCTGGACATATGTATCACACCCACGTCTACAAAAAAGTCTCTTGACACCATAGGCTAAAGTCAACAGGAAGTCGGCCATTTTGAATTGAACGGCCATTTTTGGCTATTTGCACATTGCGTACTTTAACGAACTCCTCCTAGGGATTTTGTCTGATTCTCATGAAAATCGCTGTATGTACTCTTGACCCCTTGAAGATCAAAAGTTATTAAAATCATTTCGGTGGGAGTCACGATGTGGGCGTGGCAGGGCCGCCATTTTAAGCAATTCTCAATGAAAATTCAAATGCTTATAACTTCAGTGTACATTGTCCCACATGCACCAAACTTTATGTGTATGATAAGAGTCTTGCCCTGAAGCAAATCCAATTGTCCTATTCTGCCATACTCACAGCGGCCCCTCTTTGTGGCAGGAAATGGCCAAAATTCGGAATGTGTCATACTTTTGCGAACTTCTCCTGCAGATTTTATCTGAATGTCAAGAAAAAGGGTGTGAACATTCTTGAGCCCTGTGACATGAAAATTTATCAAAATCTCTTGTTGTCAATTAACGGTGTGGGTGTGACGGGGCGGCCATTTTGAGCATCTTTCCGTGACTGGCGACAGTGACAGGTTTGAAGAACATTTACATGCAATTCCTTCGACAGACCCAAGCAACGTTACCTCCAGTCGGCGAGCCCAGGGATTGGCGGTCGCTCGTTCTCGGCGGTGCATCGGTGTGCGAGGGCCCGTACAACGCCGCTTGTTATTCTTATTATTCTTTTTCTACAAGTTTAGAGGGCTTTTTGGGGCTTTAACGTGTTTCAATTCGAACAGAAATTTGGCAGAAAAATCAGGCCCGGCGAAAAATTATTGATTTTCTAGGTTTCGCAACTAAGCGGGGCAAAATGGCTCCACAGCACCCTCTAGAAAAATTTAAAAATTCATGAAAAATCTGTGGTTTGCCCGATTTTGCTGAAATTTGGTAGGCATGTAGAGCTTGCCAAGACAAACAGATTCGCCATTTGGGACGTTTTTGTCCAATGCACAGGATGCCCGCTAGGTGGCGTTGAAAATACAAAATAAGGCAATTTTTGCCGATTTCAGGCATCGGAATTTAACAAACTCCTCCTAGGGGTTTTGCCGGATTCTCATGAAAATCACTGTGTTTACTCTTGACCCCTTGAGGATCAAAAGTTATTAAAATCATATCGGTTGGAGTCACGATGTGGGCGTGGCAGGGCCGCCATTTTAAGCGTTTAGCCAAAAAATTTCAAATGCTAATAACTTCAGTGATATTTGTCCGACCTGCACCAAACGTCAGGCGTATGATAAGAGTCCCGCCCTGAAACCACTAAAATGGTCATATTCAGGCATACTGACAGCGCCCCCTGGCGACAGGAAATGACAAAAATTGGGCATGTGTCATACTTTTGCGAACTCCTCCTCCAGATTTCATCTGACTGTCACTAAAATGGGCGTGGACACCCCTGAGACCTGTACAATGAAAAGTTATTAAAATCTTCTTGTACGGATTAACCCTGTGGCCGTGATGGGGCGGCCATTTTGAGCATCTCGCCGTGAACATTGATTCCCTAATAAATTCAGGTAAACTTTGTTCTTTACATACCAAACTTCACAAGCTGGTCAGTTTCCATAGACAATTACTAATTGTATTGGTTTTGCAAGTGGGCGGGGCCACCTGCCTCGCTAGCGCCCTCTAAACTGCAGCCCCATGGCCTTCTTCCACGTACACTGATGAAAGTTGCTGGACATATGTATCACACCCACTTCTACAAAAAAGTCTCTCACACCATAGGCTAAAGTCAACAGGAAGTCGGCCATTTTGAATTGAACAGCCATTTTTGGCGATTTGCACGTTGCGTACTTTAACGAACTCCTCCTAGGGATTTTGTCTGATTCTCATGAAAATCGCTGTGTGTACTCTTGACCCCTTGAAGATCAAAAGTTATTAAATTCATTTTGGTGGGAGTCACGATGTGGGCATGGCAGGGCCGCCATTTTAAGCAATTTACAATGAAAATTCAAATGCCAATGTCCCACATGCACCAAACTTTATGTTTATGATAAGAGTCTTGCCCTGAAGCAAATAAAATTGTCCAAGTCAGCCATACAGACAGCGCCTCCACCTGGCGACAGGAAATGTCCAAAATTAAGCATGTGTCATTCGTTTGCGAACTCCTGCTACAGATTTCATCTGAATTAAACGAAAACGGGTGTGGACACTCCAGAGAACCGTGTCATCAAAACTCATTAAAATCTTATTGTTTGGATTAACCCTGCGGGGGTGACAGGGCGGCCATTTTGAGCATCTCAGTGTGAACAACAATTCCCTAATAAATTTAGTAAAACCTCGTTCATTACACAACAAACTTCACATACTGGTCAGTTTCCATAGTAATTTATGAACTGTATCGGTTTTCGCAAAAGTGGGCAGGGCCAACTGCCTCGCTTAGCGCCCCTAAACTGCAGCCCCAAGGCACTCTTCCACGTACACTGATGAAAATTGGTGGGCATATGTAGCACACCCACATCTACAAAAAAGTCTCTTGACACCATAGGCTAAAGTCAACAGGAAGTCGGCCATTCTGAATTGAACAGCCATTTTTGGCAATTTGCATGTTGCGTTCTTTTGCAAACCCCTCCTAGGGATTTTTTCGGATTTTCAAGAAAACTGCTGTGTGTAGTCTTGACCCTTGAAGAGCAAAAGTTATTAAATTCAATTCGGTGGGAGTCATGGTGTGGGCGTGGCAGGCCGCCATTTTAAGCGATTCGCCATGAAAATTCAAATGCTTATGACTTCAGTGTACATCGTCCAACATGCACCAAACTTTATGCGTATCATAGGAGTCCCGCCCTGAAGCCATTCACATGGTCATATTTACCCATACTGACAGCACCCCCTCCTGGCGACATGAAATTACCAAAATTGTGCACGTGTCCTACTTTTGCGAACTTCTCCTGCAGATTTTATCTGAATGTCATGAAAAAGGGTGTGGACACTCTTGAGCCCAGTGACATGAAAACTTATCAAAATCTCTTGTTGTCAATTAACGGTGTGGGTGTGACGGGGCGGCCATTTTGTGCATCTTTCCGTGACAGGCGACAGTGGCAGGTCTGAAGAACATTTACATGCAATTCCTGCGACAGACCCAAGCAATATTACCTCCAGTCGGCGAGCCCAGAGATTGGCGGTCGCTCGTTCTCGGCGGTGCATCGGTGTGCGAGGGCCCGTACAACGCCGCTTGTGGCTTTAATTATTACGGGCCCGAGCACTCACGGTGCGAGGACCGTATTGTATCTGTAGTGATTATTATTATTATTATTAGTATTATTCTTATTACGGGCCCGAGCACTCACGGGGCGAGGACCGTATTGTATCTGTAGTGATTATTATTATTCTTATTATTATTATTATTATTATTATTATTATTATTATTCCACTTTACAGGGCTTTTTGGGTGCTTTAACGTGTTTCAATTCGAACAAAAATGTGGCTGAAAAATCAGGCCTGGTGAAAGTTCTATGATTTTATTGGTTTCGCCAGTGGGCAGGGCAAAATGGCTCCACAGCGCCCCCTAGAAAAATTAAAAAATTCATTAAAAATCTGTGGTTTGCCTGATTATGCTGAAATTTGGTAGGCATGTAGAGCTTGCCAAGACAAACGGATTTGCTATTTGGGGCGTTTTTGTCCAATGCACAGGAAGACCGCTAGGTGGCGTTGAAAATTCAAAAATTAGGTCATTTTTGCCGATTTCAGGCATCGGAATTTAACGAACTCCTCCTAGGGGTTTTGCCGGATTCTCATGAAAATCACTGTGTTTACTCTTGACTTCTTGAAGATCCAAAGTTATTAAAATCATCCCGGTTGGACTCAAGGTGTGGGCGTGGCAGGGCCAGCATTTTAAGCGTTTTGCCATGAAATTTCAAATGCTTATAACTTCAGTGATATTTGTCCGACGTGCACCAAACGGCAGTAGTATGATAAGAGTCCCGCCCTGAAACCACTCCAATGGTCATATTCAGCCATACTGACAGCGCCCCCTTCTGGCGACAGGAAATGACAAAAATTGGGCATGTGTCATACTTTTGCGAACTCCTCCTACAGATTTCATCTGAATGTCATGAAAACGGGCGTGGACACTCTTGAGACCTGTGACATGAAAAGTTATTAAAATCTTCTTGTTCGGATTAACCCTGTGGGCGTAATGGGGCGGCCATTTTGAGCATCTCGCCGTGAACATTGATTCCCAAATAAATTTAGGTAAACTTTGTTCTTTACAATACCAAACTTCACAAGCTGGTAATTTTTCAAAGACAATTACTAATTGTATTGGTTTTGCAAGTGGGCGGGGCCAACTGCCTCACTAGCGCCCTCTAAACTGCAGCCCCAAGGCCTTGTTCCACGTATACTGATGAAAGTTGCTGGACATATGTATCACACCCACCTCTACAAAAAAGTCTCTTGACACCATAGGCTAAAGTCAACAGGAAGTCGGCCATTTTTCATTGAACGGACATTTTTGGCGATTTGCACGTTGCGTACTTTAACGAACTCCTCCTAGGGATTTTGTCTGATTTTCATGAAAATTGCTGTGTGTACTCTTGACCCCTTGAAGATCAAAAGTTATTAAATTCATCTTGGTTGGAGTCAAGGTGTGGGCGTGGCAGGGCCGCCATTTTAAGCGTTTTCCCATGAAATTTCAAATGCTTATAACTTCAGTGATATTTGTCCGACGTGCACCAAACGTCAGGAGTATTATAAGAGTCCCGCCCTGAAACCACTCAAATGGTAATATTCAGCCATACTGACAGCGCCCCCTCCTGGCGACAGGAAATGGCCAAAATTGGGCATGTGTCATACTTTTGCGAACTCCTCCTACAGATTTCATCTGAATTAAACGAAAACGGATGTGGAAACTCCCGAGAATTGTGACATCAAATGTTATTAAAACCTGATTGTTTGGATTAACCCTCCGTGCGTGACAGGGTGGCCATTTTGAGCCTCTCAGTGTGAGCAACAATTCCCTAATAAATTTTGTAAAACCTTGTTCATTACATACCAAACTTCACATACTGGTCAGTTTCCATAGTAATTTATGAACTGTATCGGTTTCGCAAGTGGGCAGGGTTAACTGCCTCGCTAGCGCCCCCTCAACTGCAGCCCCAAGGCACTCTTCCACGTACACTGATGAAAATTTGTGGGCATATGTAGCACAACCACATCTACGAAAAAGTCTCTTGGCACCATAGGCTAAAGTCAACAGGAAGTCGGCCATTTTGAATTGAACAGCCATTTTTGGCGATTTGCACGTTGCGTTCTTTTGCGAACTTCTCCGAAGGATTTTTTCGGATTTTCATGAAAACCGCTGTGTGTACTCTTTACCCCTTGAAGAGCAAAAGTTATTAAATTCATTTTGTTGGGACTCTTGCTGTGGGCGTGGCAGGGCCGCCATTTTAAGCGATTCGCCATGAAAATTCAAATGCTTATGATTTCAGTGTACATTGTTCGACCTGCACCAAACTTTATGCATATCATAAGAGGCCCGCCCTGAAGCCGTTCACATGGTCATATTTAGCCATACTGACAGCGCCCCCTCCTGCTGACAGGAAATTAGCAAAATTGTGCATGTGTCATACTTTTGCGAACTTCTCCTGCAGATTTCATCTGAATGTCACGAAAACGGGTTTGGACACTCTTGAGCCCTGTGACATGAAAACTTATCAAAATCTCTTGTTGTCAATTAACGGTCTGGCTGTGAAGGGGCGGTAATTTTGAACATCTTTCCGTGACAGGCGACAGTGACAGGTCTGAAGAACATTTACATGCAATTCCTGCGACAGACCCAAGCAACGTTACCTCCAGTCGGCGAGCCCAGGGATTGGCGGTCGCTCGTTCTCGGCGGTGCATTGGTGTGCGAGGGCCCGTACAACGCCGCTTGTGGCTTTAATTATTATTATTATTCTTATTATTCTTATTATTATTATTCTTCCACTTTACAGGGCTTTTTGGGGGCATTATCGTGTTTCAATTCGAGCAAAAATGTCGCTGAAAAATCAGACCTCGTGAAAATTCTATGATTTTATAGGTTTCGCCAGTGGGCGGGGCAAAATGGCTCCACAGCACCCCCTAGAAAAATTTACAAATTCATGAAAAATCTGTGGTTTGCCCGATTATGCTGAAATTTGGTAGGCATGTAAAGCTTGCCAAGACAAACGGATTTGAATTTTGGGACGTTTTTGTCCAATGCACAGGAAGACCGCTAGGTGGCGTTGAAAATTTAAAAATTTGGGAAATTTTGCCGATTTCAGGCATCGGAATTTAACTAACTCCTCCTAGGGGTTTTGCCGGATTCTCACGAAAATCACTGTGTTTACTCTTGACCCCTTGAAGATCAAAAGTTATTAAAATCATCTCGGTTGGAGTCAAGGTGTGGGCGTGGCAGGGCCGCCATTTTAAGCGTTTTGCCATGAAATTTCAAATGCTTCTAACTTCAGTGATATTTGACCGACGTCCACCAAACGTCAGGCGTATTATCAGAGTCCCGCCCTGAAACCACCAAAATGGTCATATTCAGCCATACTGACAGCGCCCCCTCCTGGCGACAGGAAATGGCCAAAATTCGGCATGTGTCATACTTTTGCGAACTCCTCCTACAGATTTCATCTGAATGTCACTAAAACAGGTGTGGACACTCTTGATACCTGTAAGATGAAAAGTTATTAAAATCTTCTTGTTCGGATTAACCCTGTGGGCGTAATGGGGCGGCCATTTTCAGCATCTCACCGTGAACATTGATTCCCTAATAAATTTAGGTAAACTTTGTTCTTTACATACTAAACTTCAAAAGCTGGTCAGTTCCCATAGACAATTACTAATTGTATTGGTTTTGCAAGTGGGCGGGGCCAAATGCCTCGCTAGCGCCCTCTAAACTGCAGCCCCAAGGCCTTCCTCCACGTACACTGATGAAAGTTGCTGGACATATGTATCACACCCACATCTACAAAAAAGTCACTTGACACCATAGGCTCAAGTCAACAGGAAGTCGGCCATTTTTAATTGAACGGCCATTTTTGGCGATTTGCACATTGCGTTCTTTAACGAACTCCTCCTAGGGATTTTGTCTGATTCTCATGAAAATCGCTGTGTCTACTCTTGACACCTTGAAGAGCAAAAGTTATCAAATTCATTTTGGTGGGAGTCATGGTGTGGGCGTGGCAGGGCCGCCATTTTAAGTGATTCGCCATGAAAATTCAAATGCTTATGACTTGAGTGTTCATTGTCCGACATGCACCAACCTTTATGCATATCATAAGAGTCCCGCCCTGAAGCCATTCACATGGTCATATTTAGCCATACTCACAGTGCCCCCTCCTGGCGACAGGAAATGACCAAAATTGCCAAAATTGTGCATGTGTCATACTTTTGTTAACTTCTCTCCCACAGATTTCATCTGAACGTCATGAAAAAGGGAGTGGACACTCTTGAGCCCTGTGACATGAAAATTTATTAAAATTTCTTGTTGTCAATTTACGGAGTGGGTGTGACAGGGCGGCCATTTTGAGCATCTTTCCGTGACAGGCGACAGTGACACCTCTGAAGAACGTCTACATGCAATTCCTCCGACAGACTTGAGCAACGTTACCTCTAGTCGGTGAGTGCAGGGGTCAGCGGTCGCTCATTCTTGGCGATGCATCAGTGTGCGAGGGCCCGTACAACGCCGCTTGCGGCTTTAATTATTATTATTTTTATTTTTCCGTAGATAAAAGTGGTGCTGCAGGCTAAATCGTTCAAGGGAGGGTGGTGCAATTGGGAGCGTTGGTCCAAACCCCTGCCCTCACCTCAGATGCAAAAAATTATATAGGTCCGCAAGCAGGGGGCGCTATGACCAAGGGCAACACGTTTCGGGCTATAACTCCCACATCATATGTCAAACATTCATAAGCCTCATATGCAGAGATTCCCTGAATAGCGCTGAATCAAATGGGCTGGGCTACGCCCATTTCCGCCTATAATTTTGTTCACAAAATCGCGAAAACTGGAAAACCTACTTTTTCGAACTCCTCCTTGGGTTTTTGTCCGATCAGGGTGAAATTTGGCCCATACACTCTACAGCTGGACCTGATCTAAAGTTATCAAAAGAATTTTGTTCGGTCAAAATATGCGCAAATTATCTACGAATTAAATTTTCTTGCTAGCTATAAAAACACAAATAGTTGCATATCTCGCTCAAAATAAATGATAACTACACCAACTCTGAGATGCTAAATTGGCATGCGATTATCGGGGTATGAGCCAAATTTGGCCAATTTTGGCCGCTAGGTGGCTCTGCAAATTTGCGAAATTTATATCTCTTAAATGGCAGCACCGATTTTTTCCAAATTTGGTGGGTGTGATGCTGGGTCCCTCCTGAGGCCATATCTTGAAGTTCAGCACAACTGGTCAACGTGGGCGTGGCTTATTACAAGATAAACAACAAACATTTATTTCAGCTCAAGTATTATGCTGAGGCCTGTGAAATTTTCAGGGTATAAATAGAATAGCACACAGACCAATCATACCAAAAATTGTGTGTCTATTCCACTAGGTGGCGCTGTAACATATGCAAATGCACTTTGGCCTGTTACTTCCACATTTTAAATCATATCTTCATACACTTTATATCCACGTGTTCCCCAAATAGACTCGCATCTTCTGACATAGGCCACGCCCACTCTCACAGCATATTTTTCTTTCTAAGTCACTACACATCAAACACCTCCTTTTTCGAACTCCTCCTAGTCTTTAAGCACCATCTGCACGAAACTTTGCACATACAATCTCCAGACTTGCCTGATCAAAAGTTATCAAAAGAATTTTGCTACGCCAAAAAATGCAGTACTTATCAATAAACATTTTTTTCTGCAAGCTAGAAAACACATACTGTTGCATATTTGTGTCAAAGTCAAAGCGATCAACATCAAACTCAATTCACTCGTTTCAGACATCAACCAGAGGCTCTGTGTCAAATTTGGCGCAAATTGGCCAATAGGGGGCCCAATAAACAGAGAAACATCAAGTGACATGAAATTTAAGAGGGCAGCCTTGTTTGACCTCATGTTTGATAGCAAATCTTGGTGATGTACCTCCTGGTAACAAAATACAGCTATTTGCATTCCATGGGCTCCGCGAGACCTGGGAGCCAATTTGTGCAGGGAGGCTTGGCCCCCTTTCATAACTGCTTGCAGTTCTAGTTATTATTAGGGGGCCAAGCCCCCGGGGCGTGGGAAACGCATATGCAAGCATACGCATTTCCCAGTACCAGCGGTGCTGGGAACACTATTGTTTTTGTTCGGATTTTAATTATTATTATTAGGGCCCGAGCCGACTGCAAGTCGTCTGCGGAGGGCCCTATTGAAATCGCGCTGTTTATTATTCTTATTATTATTATTATTATTTATTATTCTTCCGACATTTCAAAGGCCAATTTCGCCCCTTTCCCATTTGTGAAAACGCTTGTAACTTTCCACATTTGTCCGGCCGGATCCGAAATTCGATATTTTTGGGGGCCTTCACAAGTTCCGCCCCAAATGCCAAAATAGCGCCCCCTAAACACGTTTCAAAATTCCCATTGGGAAATTTGGTTAATTTCTCGTAGGCAGCTGAAATTCGGTACACATATGTATCATACCCAGATATCCAAAAAATTTCATTGGAGCCACGCCCTAAACCCAACAGGAAGTCGGCCATTTTGATTTGAAGTTTTGAATTTTAAAACGTACTCCTCCTAGGGATTTTGGCCGATCGACTTCAGATTTGGTCCAGATCATCTAGAGACCAAGCTGATGAAAAGTTGTGCTCTGCATGCCTGCAGGTCAAAGGGCGTGGCAGCTAGGGCGTGACAAATTTTGGAAACTCGACAAAAAAATTTCTAAATGCTCTCACGCCCATATACTTGATCTCAGCAGATTCAAACTTGCCGGATATGATGATGTCGCAGCCCTGAACGTCCTTATATCATAACTTTCCACTTTACTAGTTGCGCCCCCCGGTGGCAACAGGAAGTGACCAGTCTTTACTTTGAAAACGAACTCCTCCTTGGGATTTTGCCTGATCAATTTCAAATTTGGTCCAGATCATCTAGAGAGCAAGCAGATCTAAAGTTGTGCTCTGCATGTCTGCTCGTCAAAGGGCGAGGCTGCCAGGGCGTGACAAAGTTTGGCGACTCGCCAAAAAAATTTCAAAATGCTCTCACGCCAACATACTTGATTTTAGCAGCTTCAACCTTGCTGGAAATGATGAGGGCTCTGCCCTGAACGTCAGGATATCATAATTTCCCACTTTACTCATAGCGCCCCCCGGTGGGAACAGAAAGTGAGTAGGGCGGTTACTTTGTCGTAGGCAGACGAAATTTGATACACATATGTATCATAACCAGACATAAAAAGAACTCATTGGAGCCACGCCCTAAACCCAACAGGAAGTCGGCCATTTTGATTTGAATTTTTGAATTTTAAAACGAACTCCTCCTAGGGTTTTGGACCGATTGACTTCAAATTTGGTACACATCATCTACAGACCAAGCTGATGAAAAGTTGTGCTCTGCATGTCTGTCGGTCAAAGGGCGTGGCTGCTAGGGTGTGACAAAGTTTGGCGACTCGTTAAAAAAATTTCAAAATGCTCTCACGCCAACATACTTGATTGTAGACGCTTCAAACTTGCTATAGATGATGAAGGCTCCGCCCTGAACATCAAGTTTTAATAACTTCCTACTTTACTGATAGCGCCCCCCTGTGGTAACAGGAAGTGACCAGATCGATTACTTTGTCGTAGGCACACGAAATTCGATAAACATAAGTATCATACCCAGACATACAAAAAACCTCATTGGAGCCATGCCCTAAACCCAACAGGAAGTCGGCCATTTTGATTTGAATTTTTGAATTTTAAAACGAACTCCTGCTAGGGTTTTGCACCGATTGACTTCAAATTTGGTAAACATCATCTACAGACCAAGCTGTTGAAAAGTTGTGCTCTGCATGTCTGTTGGTCAAAGGGCGTGGCTGCTAGGGCGTCACAAAGTTTGGCGACTCAACGAAAAATTTCAAAATGCTCTCACGCCAACATACTTGATTGTAGAAGGTTCAAACTTGCTGGAGATGATGATGGCTCCGCCCTAAATGTCATGATTTAATAACTTCCCACTTTACTGATAGCGCCCCCCTGTGGTAACAAGAAGTGACCAGTTCGATTACTTTATCGTAGGCATACGAAATTCGATAAACATAAGTATCATACCCAGACATACAAAAAACCTCATTGGAGCCACGCCCTAAACCCAACAGGAAGTCGGCCATTTTGATTTGAATTTTTGAATTTTTAAACAAACTCCTCCGAGGGTTTTCAACCGACTGACTTCAAATTTGGGATACATCATCTAGAGACCAAGTTGATAAAAAGTTGTGCTCTGCATGCCTGTCGGTCAAAGGGCGTGGCTGCAAGGGCGTGACAAAAATTGGCGACTCGCCAAAAAAATTTTCTAAATGCTCTCACGCCAACATACTTTACCACAAAAGCTTCATACTTGCTGGAAATGATGATGGCTCCGCCCTGAACGTCATGATATAATAACTTCCCACTTAACTAATAGCGCCCCCTGGTGGTAACAGGAAGTGACCATATTTTACTTTAACATGTACTGATGACACATAGTTGAACCCATCAACTTCATTCCACTTCTAAAAAATGCAGAACAAGTTGGTGAAGCTACATTTTGAATGCTGTGAAGCTACAAGTAATGGCCTTCATGTGGCAACGTGGCGAAAATGGATCCCTTGCCATGAAAATACGATTGTGTTTTTGCTGTCTTTTACTGAGCTCGTATCATCATAAAAATTGATACACAGGTCAAGGATGGCAAGTTGTTAAATCTGATAGGGGCCTCGCCCATGGGGGGAGCAAAATGTTTCTATCGCGCAGCCTTGTGGAAACAGGAAATGCCATATTTTACATTGACATTGGCCGATTTGCTCGAAACTTTGCATTTGTGCTGACGGCGTGCCCTTGAATGCACCTGACCACATTTGGTCATGCTAAGAGCGCTCCGATTCACTCAAAACTTTATCACAGGTTGGAGCCCGTACTTGACCGGTCCACTGGTCATGAGTGCACATCTGCACCCGTCAGGATCTCACCACTACCCACAACGTGCACAAGGGTGCGAGGGCCCGTTCAACGCTGCTTGCAGCTTTAATTATTATAGTTATTTTTATTTTTCCGTAGATAAAAGTGGTGCTGCAGGCTAAACCGTGCTAGGGAGGGTGGTGCAATTTGGAGGATTGGTCCAGAGCCCTGCACTTACCTCATAAGCAAAAAATTTCATTTGTCCGCAAACAGGGGGCACTATAACCAAGGGCAACACGTTTTGGGCTCTAACTCCCAAATCATATGTCGCACATTCATAAACCACATATACACAGATTCCCTGTATAGCCCTGAATCAAATGGACTGGGCCACGCCCATTTCCGTCAATAATTTTTTTCGCAAAATCGCGAAAACTGGAAAACCTACTTTTTTGAACTCCTCCTTGGGGTCTTGTCCAATCAGTGTGAAATTTGGCACGTACACTCTTTAGCTAAATCTGATCTAAAACTATCAAAAGAATTTCATTTGGTCAAAATATACGAAAATTATTAACGAATAAACTTTTCTGGCTAGCTATAGCAACGCTAACAGTTGCATATCTCGGTCAAAATAAAAGCTAACAACACCAAATCTGAGAAGCTTGGTTGGCATGTGACTGTGGGGGTATGAGCCTAATTTGGCTAATGTTGGCCGCTAGGGGGCACTGCAAATATGAGAAATTTATATCTCTTAAATGGCAGCACCAATTTTTACCAAATTTGGTGGGTATGATGCTGGGTCACTTCTGAGGCCATATCTTGAAGTTCATCATGACTGGTCAAAGTGGGCGTGGCTTATTACAAGATAAACAACAAACTTTTATTTCAGCTCAAGTATTATGCTGAGGGCTGTAAAATTTACAGGGTATATACAGAATAGCACACAGACCATCCATACCAAAAATTGTGTGTCTACTCCACTAGGTGGCGCTGTAACAGATGCAAATGCATTTTGGCCTGTAACTTCCAAATTTTAAATCACATCTTCATAAACTTTATATCCCCATGTTCCCCAAATAGAGTCGCATCTTCTGACATATGCTATGGGAGTGAGCGTGGCCTATTTCTCTTTCTAAGTCACTACACATCAAAAACCTACTTTTTCGAACTCCTCCTAGTATTTAAGCTCCATCTGCACGAAACTTTGCAAATACAATCTCTAGACTTGCCTGATCAAAATTTATCAAAAGAATTTTGCTACTCCAAAAAATGCTGTACTTATACATTAACAATGTTTTCTGGTAGCTACAAAAACACAAACTGTTGCATATTTGTGTCAAAGTCAAAGCTATCAACATCAAACTCAATTCACTTGTTTCAGAGGTCAACCAGAGGCTCTGTGCCACATTTGCCACAAATTGGCCAATAGGGGGCGCAATAAACAGAGAAACATCAAGTGGCATGAAAGTTGATCGGATTTGCACGAAATTGGTGAGCATGATGTGGAGT
This sequence comes from Gymnothorax javanicus, assembly GCA_029692085.1. NCBI lineage: Eukaryota > Metazoa > Chordata > Actinopteri > Anguilliformes > Muraenidae > Gymnothorax > Gymnothorax javanicus. The sequence goes on from CM056200.1 coordinate 783,625, forward strand.
CACTCCCAAGGCCACCCATAAAGTTCAGTAATGTTTGGTCAAAGTGGGCATGACTTGTTACAACAAACATATTCAGCCTTTCACACTTCCAGTGCTCTTCCCATTACAATAAAGCAGCGATGAATGGTTTGATAGCAAATCTTGGTGATGTACCTCCTGGTAATGAAACACAGCTATTTGACTTCCGTGGGCTCCGCGAGCCCTGGGAGCCGAGTCGTGCAGGGAGGCTTGGCCCCCTTTCATAACTGCTTGCAGTTCAAGTTATTATCAGGGGGCCAAGCCCGCGGGGCTTGGGAAACGCGTATGCAAGCATACGCATTTCCCACGACCAGCGGTGCTGGGAACCCTATTGTTTTTCTTTGGATTTTTATTATTAGTGTGAATGCTGACAGCATTCACACTATTGTTTTTCATGTTGGCCATTTTCTTTATACTTATTATTATTATTATTATTATTATTATTATTATTATTACTTCTTCCGCCGTTCTACCCCATTTCTATCCGATTCAACTACTCCTACATACTTTGTGCTATTTCAACAATTCATACATCAAAACGTGCAGCTTTTTCTGGACATTATGGCTATTATTTTTCTCTTTCATACTATTTATACTTTTTTAAATATTTAACTTTTTCTTATTTTTTGTCCCATAAATAATGACACAGATTTCTTAAAATGTAGCTATTTTCAGCTATTTTTTTACTCGGTCATACGTTTAGCTAGAAACATCATTTAAACTGTACAATGTTAAGCTACGCTTGGATAATTTCTTTACCGTTCAACTTTTTTGTAACTTGTATCATTTTCTAATTATAATTTTTTAAATTATTTTTTTTTACAATTAATTCTGGGAACTTAGAGCGTGGAGACCTCAAGGCTAGAGCGACGAACATTGGCAAAACTTGCTCTAACTCCCACAGTTTTCACTCCGCATAAATATTTTTATATCGAAGTTGTAGCAAAAGTTGTGCTGATCACCAAAATGTAACTATGGAAGCAACTGGACAAATGGATTTGGCTGTATGAGCCGAAAAGCGACGGGACCGCTCACCGAAGCTCCATTAACTCCTATGTTAAATACGGCCAGAAAATGCAGCCTGCAAAGGCTAAACGCACAGTTTTCTAACTTGCTCGTGTTTCCATATTTTTTGCACTACGAAAACTATTTTGACATATATTACTCAGCTGACTCTCCTCTTTTGTACGGTACATCCATTTCCTAGATTAGACTTACCATTTTTCAGTTAGAAGTCGCAATCTGTAAGAAACGCCTGCGCCAAAATCTCCATTGCACGAAATGACTCAGCCAAACTCAAATACCACATATGACCAAATAATCGCACGCTTGCAAATACGCGCCTGTGTGCAAAAAGCCGCCGGAGGTCAGACCTCATTTTGCGTATTAAACGCCGGTTCAATCAAACGCCCGAGCGATTATTCGCACTATTGCATATAAAGGTCTGTGTTACCCCATGTTGCGGTAACACAGATGCTAAAACAAGCTTCGGTTTGTCTTTGTATGTATATCTGATGTCAATAAAGATATGGGGGAAAAAAATAGCAGACGGTCATTGGCACAGAGAAAAAAGAAACTGGAGTGGACAACGTCACTGGCTGGACCAAAGCGCACACGGCAGAATAACTCTGCCATCTTGTGTATGTATAAATGTCCAATGAGATGCATGTAAACAGTAAACATGGGTTTCGACAATTATTATTTTTTTGGGTGGGGGACTTGTTCTCCATGTTCTTTTTTATCTTAAAAAAGGACACGAATAAGGAATTGTAAATCAACAATATTTATGCTGTATTATTTGGCAAAGTTAAATAATAACCTTACCCTTTATATAGACCTAGCAAATTGCTCAGTTACCTACGTTTTCATTTCATTCAAAAAAAAAAAAAAAAAGCGTTCGCATTCAGCTGTGCCTGCGTGTCTGACTCAGGTCTATACCTGGAAGAAACTAGTCGTTATATGCATATAGGAATTTATATGTATGCTTTGCGTATTAAGATCGGAACAACTTCATTCTGAAGTGTTCATACCTACCTGTTGTCTTCATTTAGCCCGTCTTTGCCCTGAGACGATGGATAACAGGATGACATTGTGTGTTGCCCCAACTGGGATCAATGTAGAAGTCTCAAAACTAAAGTATGTAAATGAAACCGCGCCAGTTTCAGTTTCCGCGAATACACTGTTCATAATAAACGAATAAACTGAAGCCTTTTTGCCAGGTAATTTAACTGGCGCCTTTTAGCCAGTTATTTTAACTGTCATTTTACATTAAGTTTACCACGGAGTTCAGTGCATGCTCAGTGTAAACCACGGTTAAGGGCGCGCAGGACTCCACTTACAGTTAAAATGACAAGGAGAAAATGCGTTAATTAAACGGTTCAATTCAGTCAGTTGATAACTGTGTAGGAAAGCCGAACTGGCCTGGTGCAGGTCGGTGCAAAAATAAATAATGGCCTGTTACAAATACCCGCCTGGTTCTTATAAACGCCTGGGGTCCAAGTCGATTTTGCGAAATAAACGCCCGGGCTACTAAATGGTGATATACGGTAGCTTAAATATGGATCATTTGCGGTTCGATTCTGCCCTCTGCTGGCCTTTTCCCACAACTCAACACTGTCGTTTTTAAGAGACAAAGATACTGTAGTGAGAGGGAGGATTGCAGTCTCCCTGCGTTGGCTTAAGGGGGAGGGGCGTTTGATTTTTTTATGATGGTCACCTGTGCTTGGCGTGCAGGGAGGAGGACGCTGGATGAACGGACAGAAAACGGTGTGAGCCACGTAAGAGATGACCTGTTTTTCCTGTGGCGGTGGCACTGGGACGGGAGGGTGCTGCTCGCAACTTTTAGTGTTGCCGGCAGTGAAGACAGTTGAATAGGGGAGTTGTTCCTGAATTAGGAGGGGAGGCTAGATACCTCCTTTAGGCAGTGAGGGACCAGGGTCTAGAGTGGTCTTGTAGTTACGAACTTGGCGTGTTTCAAAACCTTCCGCTTCCTTGACTTTTCGACGCTGGTTGTATGAAACGAATTGTACTGGTTTTCGCCGATGAATGTATTGTACTGGTTTATGCCGATGGATGAATTGTACTGACTTTTGTCGATGAATGAATCGCATTGATTATGTTGAAGTGAATTAGTGGGGCCATCTGTATTAAAGTGATTCTTTGATTCCATTGTCCGCACCCCACGGGGGGGTGTTGTCGCCAGACCGGGCGAGTAGAGAGCATTCGAAATATTTTAATGTTATTTGTCTTTTTTTGTATTGCGCAATTTTTTTAAATAGATCTTAATATGCGGGATACTCTGCCAGGGGTTCTTTTAGAGGCAACGCTGTGGCCATGAGGCCTCCTGTATCCCCTTAATGGTAGACGTGGTTTGCTCCGCCTGCAGTCGGGCGGGCTTAATTATGCACTGTGCAATTTGATGCTGTGTATCAATACTGTGAGATGGGCGCTGTTTTCCAATGGTGTGCAATGCAGTGATTTGTGAATGTATGCAGTTGCAGTAGTAATATTTAAGAGTGGGCAGTGTGCATCTTATGGTGTTTCATGGATGTATATTACGGGTTTGCTGTGCTGTGGTTGTAAGGGGGGTCACTTGTGGCCATTTCGAGAACTCTTTAGGAGCTTCTGGTTTGAGTGTCGGCTCTTATTAATGTAATGGTCAATAAAGTAATTGGGTTTTTATAATAAATCCTTGCGTGGGGTGTATTCTCTTGCCTCTGACACTGGACCATACCGGGTTAACAAAGGTAGTGGCAGCTTATGCTATGTTTAATAAAAATTAAAATTAAAGTTTATTACAATACAGACGACTCTGAAAGAATGATTCTACCTCAAACTCAGTGAAAGAATTTCCGGTATAGTAGTTGGTACAGTCACTGAAACCAGCTCCAGGACGTGAAATCTCCGTGGACTTCATTCGAAAATGCGCTGGCCGTTTCCAATCCTGCCTATCATTTTTAATGTTTCCAGTTAAGATTGGTTAAAATCATCTGTTCAGAGCATTCATGTCTTCTACAATAAGCTGACGCAACCTCGATTATTTTTATATTATTAGGCAAGGCCAGTAAAGAGAAAAAAATTAACTGTCTCAAGAGACTCCTTCAGAAGTCTGGCACAAGGTCGGCGATTGGCTGTACGCAAATGAGTTTCTGTTGGTGTGGAGAAAAAAACATTTCGCCTCCCGCGAAAGCAGTTTGAGTGCAGGCGGGAAAGGAGGCACTTTTTGCTGGGTGCGTCCAAGACAACACGTTACAGTAAAAAAGGCAAAGCAGAAAAAACAATAGCTCGAGATCCTATTCCAGCATGTAGCATATAGCATATATTCAAGTATTCAACATAATTCAAATATTATATTTTCATGGCAGCTATTCAGTGTGGCGTCAGCAAACATTCAAATCATTCAAACTTTATTGTCTTCAAGACAGCATTGCAGTTTGGGTTCAGCGGGCAGCATTCACACTCGCAATTTCTTCAGGAATTGCCCCTCTAGTTAGTGTGAACGCTGAAAGCATTCACATTATTGTTTTTCATGTCGGTGTTATGGCGTCAATTTGTGATGGCCCCAATTTGTTATGGCGTAGCAGACAGCAAGGGATAACAGACAAAATTTTAAAACTTCAACAGATTTGATTAAATAACCACTTTGAACTAATCTACAATCTACCCTACTGACCAAGATTGAAATAAAAAAAATGAGATATTCACAGTCCCTTGGTAATTGAGATGGGGCTGCTATGTTGCGATGTCCTGGGACAGGAGAATGCTCCAACACAGGCAAAAATCCACAAAAAGCTTCACAGGTCTTGAAAAGAGTGACAGGTCTGGTCAAATGTATTCTTCCACAATTTCTCCTTGCAATTTTTCCTACTACCTTTCACTCTCTCAATTTTTCTCCTAATATACTCTTTTCCAGCCCCCTCCCACCTTCCAGACTTTTCTCCAATTCTCTGGGACATTCCCCTCTGAGGCATGCCCAGGACATGCCCCAAAACCTAGCTCCAGACTGGGCTTAACAAAAAAAAATGTCAATACTGCCATCTCGTGGCTTTTTTTTTCCACATTACATCGGCCATTTTCTTTATAGTTATCATTATGAGTATTGTTTTTCATGTCGGCCATTTTCTTTATACTTATTATTATGTGCCTGCAGCAATGCAGACACATATTATAATCCTGCATACTTCTTTATTATTATGTGCCAGCAGCAATGCAGACACATATTATAATCCTGCATACTTCTTTATTATTAGTGTGCATGAAAATGCACACTATTGTTATTCCAGTTCTTCTTAGTTAAAATGCACACTATTGTTATTCCAGTTCTTCTTCTTATTATTATTATTCTTCTAACGCACTTAATGCGGCCTCAACCGTTTAACGTAGAAACTTCATTCAAACTGCGTTGCGAAGGTCTTACTTAGGACACCTGTGCAATGTATTTTTCATCTTTGTAACTTTTATACTTTTTAAACTATGAATAAAAAACTACTAATTTTTTTTTTTTTAACATTGGGCTGATGACATCACAGTAGGGCCATTAAGCAAATGGAATCTTGTGCCAGATGTTCTGACCACCTGCAGCAACTGTCAGTTTCTCAGGCTTTCAGACTACAGTCTGGCTCTCTTAACACTACAGATCCTGTTCAACTGTTTCCTCTGCTTACAACTGTTTCAAAATAAAAGTCCTCACTACAAGAAATCACTCTTAAATAATTTAACTATTTAAACTACTCAAATATTTAACTGTTCAGCCATTCCAACTGTCAGTTGTCATCAACTATGACTCCTGCCAACTGTTTCACCTGTCCAAAACTGTTTCAAAATAAAAGTCCTCACTGAAATAATTCACTGTTAAATAATTTAACTATTTAAACTACTCAACTGTTCAACCATTCAGCCATTCCAACTGCCCATTGTCATCAACTATGACTCCTGCCAACTGTTTCCTCTGTCCAAAACTGTTTCAAAATAAAAGTTCTCCCTGAAATAATTCACTGTTAACAACTCAACTATTTAACTGATCAGCCAATCCAACTGTCAGTTGTCATCAACTATGACTCCTGCCAACTGATTCCTCTGTCCACAACTGTTTCAAAATAAAAGTCCTCATTATGATAAATAACAATTAAATAATTTAACTTTTTAAACTACTCAACTTTTCAACCGTTCAGCTATTCCAACTGCCAGTTGTCATCAAATATGACTCCTGTCAACTGTTTCCTCTGTCCAAAACTGTTTCAAAATAAAAGTTCTCCCTGAAATAATTCACTGTTAAATAATTTATCTGAACTACTCAACTATTTAACTGTTCAGCCAATCCAACTGTCAGTTGTCATCAACTATGACTCCCGCCAACTGTTTCAAAATAAAAGTCCTCAATACAATTAATCACAATTAAATAATTTAACTATTTAAACTACTCAACCATTCAACTGTTCAACCATTCCAACTGCCCATTGTCATCAACTACGACTCCCGCCAACTGTTTCCTCTGTCCGAAAATGTTTCAAAATAAAAGTCCTCACTGCATTAATTCACTATTAAACAATTTAACTATTTAAACTACTCAACTATTTAACTGTTCGGGCATTCCAACTGTCAGTTGTCATCAACTATGAGTCCTGCCAACTGTTTCACCTGTGTACAACTGTTTCAAAATAAAAGTCCTCATTACAATAGATCACAATTAAATAATTTAACTATTTAAACTACTCAACTTTTCAATCATTCAGCCAATCCAACTGCCGGTTGTCATCAACTATGACTGCCGCCAACTGTTTCCTCTGTTCAAAACTGTTTCAAAATAAAAGTCATCACTGAAATAATTCACTGTTAACAAATTTAACTATTTAAACTACTCAACTATTTAACTGTTCGGGCATTCCAACAGTGAGTTGTCATCAACTACGACTCCTGCCAACTGTGTCACCTGTCCACAACTGTTTCAAAATAAAAGTCCTCATTACAGTAGATCACAATCAAATAATTAACTATTTAAACTACTCAACTTTTCAACCGTTCAGCCATTCCAACTGCCCGTTGTAGTCAACGATGACTCCAGCCAACTGTTTCCTCTGTCCAAAACTGTTTCAAAATAAAAGTCCTAACTGAAATAATTCACTGTTAAATAATTTAACTACTTAAACTGTTCAGCCATTTCAACTGTCAGTTGTCATCAACTATGACTCCTGCCAAGTGTTTCCTCTGTCCAGAACTGTTTCAAAATAAAAGTCCTCATTACAATAAATCACAATTAAATTTAACTATTTAAACTACTCAACTTTTCAACCGTTCAGCCATTCCAACTGCCCGTTGTCATCAACTTTGACTCCCGCCAACTGTTTCCTCCTTCCTTAACTGTTTCAAAATAAAAGGCCTCAATACAACTATTTAAACTATTCAACTTTTCAACCGTTCAGCCATTCCAACTGCCCGTTGTCATCAACTATGACTCCAGCCAACTGTTTCCTCTGTCCACAACTGTTTCAAAATAAAAGTCCTCATTGAAATAATTCACTGTTAAATAATCAAACTTTTTAAACTAAAAAACTATTTAACTGTTCAGCCATTCCAACTGTCTTCAACTATGACTCCCGCCAACTTGTTTCCTCTGCCCACATTCCACCTTATGCAACTACAGTTTGCATTTTCATGCACTCGTAATTCCCTGGAATTACATTCTCTAGTTATTATTATTCTTCTAACGCACTTAATGCGGCTTCAACCGTTTAACGTAGAAACTTCGTTCAAACTGCGTTATGTAGGTCTTACTTAGGACACCTGTGCAATGTATTTTTCATCTTTGTAACTTTTATACTTTTTGAGTTATTAATAAAAAACTATTAATTTTTTCCCCCCATAGACTTAACATTGGGCTGATGACATCACAACTATTTAACTGTTCAGCCATTCCAACTGTCAGTTCTCATGAACTTTGACTCCCGCCAACTGTATTCTCTGTCTACAACTGTTACAAAATGGAAGTCTTTTTCTTTTTCTTTCTTTCTTTCTTCCATTCCCTTTTTCTTTCTTAATTTCTTTCCTTCCTTCCTTTCCTTCATTCCTTTATTTCTTTCTTTCTGTCCTTCTTACTTTCTTTCCTTCCTTCCTTTTTTCTTTCTTCCTTCCTTCTCTTCCTTTCATTCCTTCCTTCCTTCCTTCCTTCTTTCCTTCCTTCCTTTTTTCTTTCCTTTCATCCTTTCCTTCCTTCTTTCCTTACTACCTTCCATCCTTCCTTTTTTCCTTCCCTCTTTCCTTCTTTCCTACCTTCCTTACTGCTTTCCATCCTTCCTTCCACCTTTACTTTTTTCCTTCCATCCTTCTTTTCTTCTATCCTTCCTTCTTTTTTTCCTTCTTTCCTTTTATCCTTCCTTTTCTTCTTTACTTCCATCAATCTTTCCTTCCTTCTTTCCTTCCTTATTTCTTCCTTCTTGCCTTCCTTCCTCCCTTACATCTCCTTCATTCTTTCCTTCCTTCATTCCTTTTTAATTTCCTTCCTTCTTCCCTTTCTTCCTTCTTTCTATCTTTCCTTCCTTCCTTCTTCTTCCCTTCCTTCTTTCCTTCCTTTCTCGCATCTTTTCTTCCGTCCTTCCTTGTTTCCTTTATTATTTCCTTCCTCCTTCCTACTATCTTTCCTTCCTTCCTTCCCTTCCTTTTTTGCTTCTTTCCTGACTTCCTTCTTTCCATCATTCTTTCTCCGTTCCTTCTTTCCTTCCCTGGTTCTCTTTCCTTCCTTCTTTTTCTCTTTCCTTCCCATTGTTTCCCTCTTTCATTTTCCTTGATAGCGAGTTATGCACACTTTGAGCTTAGCTACCAACATTTGCGAAATTAGCTGAGTAACGTGGTTAGCATGGTTAGCATAGTTAGCATAAGTGCTAACAACATTAGCTAAGTTAGCCGAATAATGTGGTTAGCATGGTTAGCATTTTAGCATAGTTAGCACACATGCTAATAATATAAGCTCCATTAGCTGAGTAACGTGGTTAGCATGGTTAGCGCTGTTAGCATAGTTAGCATTGTTAGCATACATGCTAATAACATTTAGCTAATTTAGCTGAGTAACGTGGTTAGCATGGTTAGCATTGTTAGCACAGTTAGCATTGTTAGCATACATGCTAATATCATTAGTTAAGTTAGCTAAGTAACGTGGTTAGCATGGTTAGCATTGTTAGCATAGTTAGCATACATGTAATAACATCAGCTAAGTTAGCTGAGTAACGTGGTTAGCATTGTTAGCATACATGCTAATAACATTAGCTAATTTAGCTGAGTTACGTGGTTAGCATGGTTAGCATTGTTAGCATTGTTAGCATACATGATAATAACATGAGCTAATTTAGCTGAGTAACATAGTTAGCATGGTTAGCATTGTTAGCACAGCTAGCATAGTAAGCATGACTGCTAACAACATTATTTAGTTATATAACATGGTTAGCACTACAGTTTGCATTTTCATGCACTCGTAATTCCCTGGAATTACATTCTCTAGTTATTATTATTCTTCTAACGCACTTAATGCGGCTTCAACCGTTTAACGTAGAAACTTCGTTCAAACTGCGTTGCGTAGGTCTTACTTAGGACACCTGTGCAATGTATTTTTCATCTTTGTAACTTTTATACTTTTTGAGTTATTAATAAAAAACTATTAATTTTTTCCCCCCCATAGACTTAACATTGGGCTGATGACATCACAACTATTTAACTGTTCAGCCATTCCAACTGTCAGTTCTCATCTACTTTGACTCCCGCCAACTGTATTCTCTGTCTACAACTGTAACAAAATGGAAGTCTTCTTTCTTTTCTTCCATTCCCTTTTTCTTTCTTAATTTCTTTCCTTCCTTCCTTCCTTATTGATTTCCTTCCTTCTTTCCTTCATTCCTTACTTTCTTTCCTTCCTTTTTTCTTTCTTTCTTCCTTCCTTCCCTTCCTTCTTTCCTTCCTTCTTTCTTTACTTCTTTCCTTTTTTCCTTCTTTACTTCCTTTCATTCCTTCCTTATTTCTTCCTTCTTGCCTTCCTTCCTCCCTTCCATCTCCCTTATTCAATCTTTCCTTCCTTCTTTTTGTCCTTCCTTCCCATTCTTTCCCTCTTTCATTTTCCTTGATAGCAAGCTATGCACACTTTGAGCTTAGCTACCAACATTTGCTAAGTTAGCTGAGTAACGTGCTTAGCATAGTTAGCATAGTTAGCATACATGCTAATATCATTAGCTAAGTTAGCTGAGTAACGTGGTTAGCATGGTTAGCATTGTTAGCAGAGTTAGCATACATGCTAATAACGTTAGCTAAGTTAGCTGTGTCACGTGGTTAGCATGGTTAGCATACATGCTAATATTATTAGCTAAGTTAGCTAAGTAACATGGTTAGCATAGTTAGCATAGTTAGCGTACATGCTAATATCATTAGCTAAGTTAGCTGAGTAACGTGGTTAGCATTGTTAGCATTGTTGGCATACATGCCAATAACATTAGCTAAGTTAGTTAGCATACATGCTAATAACATTAGCTAAGTTAGCTGAGTAACGTGTTTAGCATGGTTAGCATTGTTAGCATAGTTAGCATACATGCTAATATCATTCGCTGAGTAACGTGGTTAGCATAGTTAGCATTGTTAGCATACATGCTAATAACATTAGCTACGTTAGCTGAGTAACGTGGTTAGCATGGTTAGCATTATTAGCAGAGTTAGCATAATTAGCTTACACGCTAATAACATTAGCTAAGTTAACTGAGTAACGTGGTTAGCATGGTTGGCACTGTTAGAATAGTTAGAATTGTGAGCATACCTGCTGAGTAACATACTTAGCATGGTTAGCATTGTTAGCACAGTTAGCATAGTTAGCATAACTGCTAACAACATTATTCAGTTAAATAACATGGGTAGCACTACAGTTTGCATTTTCATGCACTCGTAATTCCCTGGAATTACATTCTCTAGTTATTATTCCATGTTCTTCCGTAATCGCACGGTTCGCTACTCCTCCCACAGTTTTCACCCGATCCCCACATATTACACATGAAAACGTGCGGCTCCCTTGTGAGGAGTGTGCTATGACTTTTCTAAAAGATCCGACTTACGGATTTCCCACAATTCCCGAAAAACATGGACTTCTGAAACCTCGTTATAATGGAAGTCAATGAGAAAACTCACTCATCTTCACCCTCTCACTGTGAACTCATATATTCACGTAGAAACTCTGTTCCAACTCCCAAACATTGACAAGCAACGCCCAAGCAACCATTAGGAACAGCATAGCAACCGCCTAGCAACGACCTAGCAACCACCCAGAATACCCTAGCAACCACCCAGAACACCATAGCAACCACCTAGTAATGCACTAGAAACCACCCAGAGCACCGTGGCAACCACCTAGTAAAGCCCTAGCAACCACCCAGAACACCATAGCAACTGCATAGCAACGCCCTAGCAATCACCCAAAACACCATAGCAACCGCCTAGCAACGCCCTAGCAACCACCCAAAACACCATAGCAAACGCCTAGCAACGCCCAAGCAACCATTAGGAACAGCATAGCAACCGCCTAGCAACGACCTAGCAACCACCCAGAACACCATAGACACCGCCTAGCAATGCCCTAGCAACCACCCAGAACACAAGAGCAACCACCTAGCAATGCCCTAGCAACCACCCAGAACACCATAGCAACTGCCTAGCAACGCCCTAGCAACCACCCAGAACACCATAGCAACCGCCTAGCAACGCCCTAGCAAGCACCCAGAACACCATAGCAACCGCCTAGCAACGCCTAGCAACCACCCAGAACACCATAGCAACCGCCTAGCAACGCCCTAGCAACCACCCAGAACACCATAGCAACTGCCTAGCAATGCCCTAGCAACCACCCAGAACACCAAAGCAACTGCCTAGCAACGCCCTAGCAACCACCCAGAACACAATAGCAATGGCCTAGCAACCACCCAGAACACCATAGCAACCGCCTAGCAATGCCCTAGCAACCACCTAGAACACCATAGCAACTGCCTAGCAATGCCGTAGCAACCACCCAGAACACCATAGCAACCGCCTAGCAATGCCCAAGCAACCACCCAGAACACCATAGAAACCGCCTAGCCACGACCTCCAACCACCCAGAACACCATAGCAATCGCCTAGCAACGCCCTAGCAACCACCCAGAACACCATAGCAACCGCCTAGCAATGCCCTAGCAACCACCCAGAACACCATAGCAACCACCTAGCAATGCCCTAGCAACCACCCAGAACACCATAGCTACCGCCTAGCAATGCCGTAGCAACCACCCAGAACACCATAGCAACCGCCTAGCAATGCCCTAGCAACCACCCAGAACACCATAGAAACCGCCTAGCCACGACCTCCAACCACCCAGAACACCATTGCAACCGCCTTGCAACACCCTAGCAACCACCCAGAACACCATAGCAACCGCCTAGCAATGCCCTAGCAACCACCCAGAACACCATAGCTACCGCCTAGCAATGCCGTAGCAACCACCCAGAACACCATAGCAACCGCCTAGCAATGCCCTAGCAACCACCCAGAACACCATAGAAACCGCCTAGCCACGACCTCCAACCACCCAGAACACCATTGCAACCGCCTTGCAACGCCCTAGCAACCACCCAGAACACCATAGCAACCGCCTAGCAATGCCCTAGCAACCACCCAGAACACCATAGCAACCGCCTAGCAATGCCCTAGCAACCACCCAGAACACCATAGCAACCGCCTAGCAATGCCCTAGCAACCACCTAGAACACCATAGCAACCGCCTAGCAACGCCGTAGCAACCACCCAGAACACCATAGCAACCACCCAGCAACACCCTATAGAGCACCCAGAACACCAAATCAACGGCTTACCAGATCCCTGGCAAGCACCTTGAACCCTGTACTTGTAGAGCAGCAGGCACATTCAAAATTTCTACCGGAATTTTCTAGTTGTTATTATTATTATTATTATTATTATTATTAGTGTGCATGAAAATGCACACTATTGTTATTCCAGTTCTTCTTCTTATTAGTGTGCATGAAAATGCACACTATTGTTATTCCAGTTCTTCTTCTTCTTTATTTGTTTTTTCATTTCGGCATGATTGTACAGTCGTTCCATGACAATTTCAACACAACATGTATCATGTCCGAAAGGGTCGCGGGAGAAGCGAAATCGCTTGTCAAAGTCCCGCCCCCAACTCCCAGAAAAACAGTTTGATTAGGGTTAAGATATCATAAAGATTTATAAATCACAACAGAGCTGAGTGTCCACTTACACTACGATTTAAACGTCACAACATAAGATCATAGAGATTTATGAACATCATTAAGAATTTTAATCACAATATAGCTGAGTGTCTATAAACAACCTTCTTCTTATTATTATTATTCTTCTAACGCACTTAATGCGGCTTCAACCGTTTAACGTAGAAACTTCGTTCAAACTGCGTTGCGTAGGTCTTACTTAGGACACCTGTGCAATGTATTTTTCATCTTTGTAACTTTTATACTTTTTGAGTTATTCATAAAAAACTATTAATTTTTTTCCCCATAGACTTAACATTGGGCTGATGACATCAAAGTAGGGCCAGTAGGGCCAGTAGGGCAGCATGGCTCAGGAGGTAGAGCAGGGGGCCCAGGAATCGGAAGGTTCCTGGTTCGATCCCCGGCTCCTCCAGAGATCGTGTCGAAGTGTCCTTGAGCAAGATACTGAACCCCACACTGCTCCTGATGTGCAGGGTGGTGCCTTGCATGGCAGCCTCCGCCATCAGGGTGAATGTGTGGCATGGTTGTAAAGCGCTTTGGGGTCATACCATGTGACCAGCAAGCGCTATATAAATGCAGTCCATTTACCATTAAGCAAATGGAATCTTGTGCCAGATGTTCTGACCTGTCAGTTTCCTGTCAGCAACTGTCAGTTTCTCAGGCTTTCAGACTACAGTCTGGCTCTCTTAAGACTAAAGATCCTAAAGATCAACTGTTTCCTCTGCCTACAACTGTTTCAAAATAAAAGTCCTCACAACAAGAAATCACTCTGAAATAATTTATCTATTTAAACTAATGAAATATTTAACTGTTCAGCCATTCCAACTGTCAGTTGTCATCAACTATGACTCCTGCCAACTGTTTCACCTGTCCAAAACTGTTTCAAAATAAAAGTCATCACTGAAATAATTCACTGTTAAATAATTCAACTATTTAAAGTACTCAACTTTTCAACCGTTCAGCCATTCCAACTGCCCATTGTCTTCAACTATGACTCCCGCCAACTGTTTCCTCTGTCCAAAATTGTTTCAAAATAAAATTCCTCCCTGAAATAATTCACTGTTAAATAATTTAACTATTTAAACAACTCAACTATTGAACTGTTCAGCCATTCCAACTGTCAGTTGTCATCAACTATGACTCCTGCCAACTGTTTCCTCTGTCCACAACTGTTTCAAAAAAAAAGTCCTCATTACGATAAATAACAATTAAATAATTTAACTTTTTAAACTACTCAACTTTTCAACCGTTCAGCCATTCCAACTGCCAGTTGTCATCAACTATGACTCCTGTCAACAGTTTCCTCTGTCCAAAACTATTTCAAAATAGAAGTCCTCACTGAAATAATTCAGTGTTAAATAATGTAAATATTTAAACAACTCAAATATTTAATTGTTCAGCCATTCCAACTGTCAGTTGTCATCAACTATAACTACAGGCAACTGTTTCCTCGGTCCAAAACTGTTTCAAAATAAAAGTCCTCACTACAAAATTTCACTGTTAAATAATTTAACTATTTAAACAACTCAACTATTTAATCGTTCAGCCATTCCAACTTGTCATCAACTATGACTCCCGTCAACGGTTTCCTCGGTCCAAAACTGTTTCAAAATAAAAGTCCTCACTACAATAATTCACTATTAAAAAATTTCATCGTTTAAACTACTCAAATATTTAACTGTTCAGCCATTACAACTGTCAGTTGTCATCAACTATGACTCCTGCCAACTGTTTCCTCTGTCCACAACTGTTTCAAAATAAAAGTCCTCATTACAATAAATCACAATTAAATAATTTAACTATTTAAACTACTCAAAAATGTAACTGTTCAGCCATTCCAACTGTCAGTTGTCATCAACTATGACTCCCGTCAACTGTTTCCTCGGTCCAAACTGTTTCAAAATAAAAGTCCTCATTACAATAAATCACAATTAAATAATTTAATTATTTAAACTACTCAAATATTTAACTGTTCAGCCATTACAACTGTCAGTTGTCATCAACTATGCCTCCTGCCAACTGTTTCCTCTGTCCACAACTGTTTCAAAATAAAAGTCCTCATTACAATAAATCACAATTAAATAATTTAATTATTTAAACTACTCAAATGTTTAACTGTTCAGATATTACAACTGTCAGTTGTCATCAACTATAACTCCCTTCAACGGGTTCCTCGGTCCACAACTGTTTCAAAATAAAAGTCCTCACTACAATAATTCACTATTAAATAATTTAATCATTTAAACTACCCAAATATTTAACTGTTCAGCCATTACAACTGTCAGTTGTCATCAACTATGACTCCTTCCAACTGTTTCCTCTGTCCAAAACTGTTTCAAAATAAAAGTCCTCATTACAATAAATCACAATTAAATAATTTAACTATTTAAACTACTCAAATATTTAACTGTTCAGCCATTACAACTGTCAGTTGTCATCAACTATGACTCCCGTCAACTGCTTCCTCGGTCCAAAACTGTTTCAAAATAAAAGTCCTCACTACAATAATTCACCATTAAATAATTTAACCATTTAAACTAGTCAAATATTTAACTATTCAGTCATTACAAATGTCAGTTGTCATCAACTATGACTCCTGCCAACTGTTTCCTCTGTCCACAACTGTTTCAAAATAAAAGTCCTCATTACAATAAATCACAATTAAATAATTTAACTATTCAAACTACTCAACTTTTCAACTGTTCAGCCATTCCAACTGCCCATTGTCATCAACTATGACTCAACTCAACTGTTTCCTCGGTCCAAACTGTTTCAAAATAAAAGTCCTCACTACAATAATTCATTGTTAAATAGACTAATTTAACTCTTTAAACAACTCAACTATTTAATTGTTCAGCCATTCCAACTGTCAGTTGTCATCAACTATGACTCCTGCCAAATGTTTCCTCTGTCCACAACTGTTTCAAAATAAAAGTCCTCACTACAATAAATCACAATTAAATGGTTAGCACTGTCGCCTCACAGGAAGAAGGTTGTGGGTTCGATTCTGGCCTGGGGCCTTTCTGTGTGCAGTTTGCATGTTCTCGCCGTGTTCGCGTGGGTTTTCTCCGGGTACTCCGGTTTCCTCCCACAGTCCAAAGACATGCATGTTAGGTTAATTGGAGACACTAAATTGCCCATAGCTATGAGTGTGAGAGCGAATGGTGTGTGCTCCCTGCGATGGATTGGCGAGCTGTTCAGGGTGGGTTCCTGCCTTCGCCCGTAGTCAGCTGGGATAGGCTCCAGTTCCCCCGCGACCCTAGTGAGGAATAAGCAGGTATAGAAATGAATGAACTTTTCAACTGTTCAGCCTTTCCAACTGCCCGTTGTCATCAACTATGACTCCAGCCAACTGTTTCCTCTGTCCACAACTGTTTCAAAATACAAGTCCTCACTACAATAAATCACAATTTAATATTTTACCTATTTAATCTACTCAACTTTTCAACTGTTCAGCCATTCCAACTGCCCATTGTCATCAACTATGACTCCCGTCAACTGTTTCCTCGGTCCAAAACTGTTTCAAAATAAAAGTACTCACTACAATAATTCACTGTTAAATTATATAACTTTTTGAATTACTCAACTATTTAACTGTTCATCTATTCCAACTGTCAGTTGTCATCAACTATGACACCCGCCAATTGTTTCACCGGTCCAAAACTGTTTCAAAATAAAAGTCTCACTGAAATAATTCACTGCTAAATAATTTAACTATTTAAACTACTTAACTTTTCAACCGTTCAGCCATTCCAGCAGCCCGTAGTCATCAACTATGACTACCACCAACTGTTTCCTCTGTCCAAAACTGTTTCAAAATAAAAGTCCTCATTGAAATAATTCACTGTTAAATAATATAACTTTTTAAACTACTCAACTATTTAACTGTTCAGCCATTCCAACTGTCATCAACTATGACTCCCACCAACTTGTTTCCTCTGCCCACATTCCACCTTAAGCAACTACAGTTTGCATTTTCATGCACTCGTAATTCCCAGGAATTACATACTCTAGTTACAGTGCATGCAAAGCAATGCACTGTACTGTTCTTCCTAGACTTCTTATTATTACAGTGCATGCAAAGCAATGCACTGTACTGTTCTTCCTAGACTTCTTCTTCTTATTATTATTATTATAGTTTTCCTTTCTTCCAACCAAGCTATTGCGATTAATTCAGCCTCAACCGTTTAACTTAGAGACTTCATTCAAACTCCGTTGCGTAGGTTTTGGAAAGCACACTGATGCTATGTTATTTTCATTTTTCTATGATTTTTACTTTTTAAATATTTTTAAAATTAAATATCTTAAACTTTACAATGGGTTTCTATGGCACGGAATCTTGAGACTTTGAGTGTGTGACCTAATCATTAGAGTGGAGAGGAGTTTGAAAATCACCTAAAATTTTTGTCTTTGATTTGCTATTTCTCCCACAAATTTTAGACTACCTACATAATATTCACATCAAAATGTAGATGAACTTGTGCTTGTTCCTCTCATGTATCAGTGGTCTGAATTGGACCTAAACTTTTTGCCGTCTAAGCCTCAAACCAACAGCAAATCCAGACAGATCTCTCATCTAACCCCATGTAAAATGACAGCCTGGCTTTCCCCAGAAACCAGTTCGGGACAGTTTTTTCAAACTGCTCTAATGCTACATTTTTTCGACTTAAATGACGCAAAATTTATATTGAAATTTTCAGCAAAGCCTCAGCGTGCCTCCTGTGGCGCTATTTAAGTGATACAACCTACTACTTTCGAGAAATCTCGCATTTTATAGTGGGTCGCTTAAGAGGAAAATCATTTTCGAATGACCAACGTGATTCAGCCGTTAAGTGAGTCAGTCGTTAATTTTTAAAACCGTTACCGTGGCAACTTAACTGTCAGCGGCAATACTATCCAGCTGCAGCCCCGGAGCAGAAGCCCCTAACATGACACAAGCCCCTGGCTTGATGGAAGTGAAATAATGGCAATTCACTATTTTTATTCACTTAGCTAGCTCTTTAGCGAGGCTAGCGACCTAGCTAGCTAGCTATTTCGCTAGCCTAGCAAGTGATATTTATTGAATAGTCATGCTAGCTAGCCTGCTGAAGAACAGTAAGTGATGGTAAACTAACCATTTACTGTTTCTATCGATTTAGCTATGTGCAGAAGATGCAATTAGCTCACAAGCTGGCTAGCTAGGTGGTTCGCTAGCGTAAATATCACGAGCAAGGCTAGCGAAATAGCTAGTTTGCTAGCCTAGCTAGCGAGCTAGCTAAGTGAATAATGCTGCACTCGGTAACACTCGTAAACACGAGTCGTGTCGTGAATTAAAGTCGAAGGTACGAGGAAGTGAAGTCGTGAGCTCAAAAGAACGGAATTCACCGGTCGTGTCTTGAGAACACGGATCGTGGGACGCGTTACCGAACGCAGCATTAAAACGGTGAATAGCCTTAATTTCTCTTCCGTCGCGCCAGGGGCTTGTGTCACGTCCAGGGCTGCAGCTGGATGCTACTCGTCAGCAGAGGTGGCTCTGGCCTCACCGGTGTTTCAACCGCTGCAGTTCAAACGGGCCCCGTTTCTCGGAGTTGAAGTGAATGCGGAGAAAACGCGGCTCTCCCATTAGACTGGGTGACAGTCAGTTCCAATGAAATACGTTTCTTACAAACAGTGAAAAGAGCCTATCCAGGCCCATTTCTGCTAGTTCAAATTTTTGGATTTCTACCATAAACGAGCTTATTCCTTGCACTAATACCTGAATATTATAATTATTGGGTACGCATTAGTTAAAATGGTCCGACCAAGACGAAGGAACATCTGCGCTAGCGAAGAGAAAGTGATTTCGGACCTCCGCAATTTTTTTGCGGAGTGGCCTAAATCAGAGTTGGCTGCTAGGCTACAGTCTCCGTCAGATGTATTAGTTGCATGAACACTGAGCTGGCTAAGAGTAGTAATTATCCATCGTTTACAAACGGTGGTTGCTAAAGAGTTAAGCTGCTTTCACACTGGACGCGACACGAATTCGCGTGCATTCGCGTCTTTGCATTGACTTTGAATGTAGTCTGTCGTGCGAAAAATTCGTTTCGCGTCCAGTGTGAAAGCGGCTTTATGGTGGCTGAAAGTCTGGGTTTTCCGCTAATACAGTTGTCACCTTAGCCAATGTTGCAAACGCCTCGGACTTACCGGTTGATGGGGAGAAAAAAAGTAATTAAGTTGCTACATTCCGGGGCTATTTAAAATGTAATATAACGGTGAGCTTTGATCTATAAATTTTATTGCATTATCCAGCAATTTTATTCGTTTTTCACGCATTAAATTATCAATAAACATTATGGACAATTCGCAAATCAGGCAACAAAATGAAAGGGAGGTTTACCGAACTGGGAGCATGCGGTTTACGTGGTGAATGATTTGGAAGCTGCGCCCAAATATTAAGTTAAAGTAGCGGACAAACGCAGATCTCCACTATAACCTTTAATTTTGCTTGCTAAGTAGCTAGCAACTTAACTCGTTTCATTTAGACAGCATAATCAGACAATTAACCGAATTAATTGCTAATTTTCCTTGCGTGGCCGAGATCTCGCTACACAGATATCCAAATAAACATTTTATTTCATTATGCAGCATTGATAGCGAAGTTAGCTAGCCAGCCAGCGAAGTGTCTGCATTCTTTCAATCAATACTAAGATGCATCCCCTCGCAGAATGGACAAAATAGCTTGATGTGTCATTTTGATATCGAACAAATAAGACACAGCCATCATTGTAATCAGGAGAATTAAATCGGTTTCATTTGCTAATAATTAAAGCGTCTTCTCTTCCGTAGCTGCCCTTGTTTTTGTGTCGTCCTCATATACTTTTCATTTCTAGGAATAGTAGTAGTAGTAGCTCGTTGTTAGTGCTATTATGTATATTATAATATTATATTAATTTCATATTCATGATATATGTCGTGGTATACATTTATCTAGTGGACATTTTGAGAAATTACATAGTAATTTCCTTGGTTGTCATTGAGACATATCTACAATTCAGAGATCAGGGTTCAATTAGAGAGGTAGTGGTGCTGCACTCACCACGATTTCCATTCGACTAATTTATTTTCTCAGTTATCATAATTATTTTTAAATGCAATTTTACACGCAAGCTGCTGAAATTATTGTACAAAAATCTCAATGTCACACATCAAACATATTGGTTCATTAATAAACTTATTGTAGCCCATACTTGATGTCATTCATTATTAGTGTTACTTAAGATGAGCAAACAAGGGGTGTTTCCCAAAATCACAGATGCTAACTTACATGGTTGGGCCCATTGACTGTGAATGGACGAACTACGTAGCAACTACGCTTTTGGGAAACGCCCCAGAGCAACTAAGTTTTTAACCAACAGGATCAGTTTCTGTAGCTAAAAACGATGTTCCTCACCAAAGTAAATACTGATTGAAAGCACTGGTGATTACAAGTGTACCGTGTTCTGACGCGATAATGTATTTTCATTTAATCTGTGTCACAATACTTTTTAAAACTTTGCTCTCTGTTAATCATGCTTCAACTCCTGTTTGTCACTATCCATATACTGTGATATTTGTTTTCCCCATGGTGTTCCTCCGTGTGATATGAGGTAACTTCAAAAGTGCATTCATCACTCTTCTTATCTTTCTCTGTCCCTCTCTTTCTCTCTCTCCGCTAAGTGAGTAGGGCCTAGGTGTAACAATTACCCTGGTCTTTACTGTTTCTACTCAAGCATACCTACTCAAAGTTGGCTCTTAGATGGCTGTGCAACTTTTAGCTTTTTTGAAAAAAAAAAATTCTTAACTGTGAATTGATTTTCTGATTTTACAACTTTGCTTTGCATGCACTGGTATTTCCTTCAGGAAATGCAATTCTAGTTATAGTTTTCCTTTCTTCCAACCAAGCTATTGCGATTAATTCAGCCTCAACCGCTTAACTTAGAGACTTCATTCAAACTCCGTTCGCGTAGGTTTTGGAAAGCACACTGATGCTATGTTATTTTCATTTTTCTATGATTTTTACTTTTTAAATATTTTTAAAATTAAATATCTTAAACTTTACAATGGGTTTCTATGGCACGGAATCTTGAGACTTTGAGTGTGTGAGCTAATCATTAGAGTGGAGGGAGTTCAAAATCACCTAAAATTTTTTGTCTTTGATTTGCTATTTCTCCCACAAATTTTAGACTACCTACATAATATTCACATCAAAATGTAGATGAACTTGTGCTTGTTCCTCTCATGTATCAGTGGTCTGAATTGGACCTACACTTTTTGCCGTCTGAGCCTCAAACCAACCGCAAATCCAGACAGATCTCTCATCTAACCCCATATAAAATGACAGCCTGACTTTCCTCAGAAACCAGTTCGGGACAGTTTTTTCAAACTGCTCTAATGCTACATTTTTTCGACTTAAATGATGCAAAATTTATATTGAAATTTTCAGCAAAGCCTCAGCGTGCCTCCTGTGGCGCTATTTAAGTGATACAACCTACGACTTTCGAGAAATCTTGCATTTTATAGTGGGTGGCTCAAGAGGAAAATCATTTTTCTAATGACCTACGTGATTCAGCCATTAAGTGAGTCAGTCGTTAATTTTTAAAACCGTAACCCTGGCAACTTAACTGTCAGCAGCAATACTATCCAGCTGCAGCCCCAGAGCAGAAACCCCTAACGTGACACAAGCCCCTTGCTTGACAGAGGTGCCCCTGACGGAGGTGAAATAATGGCTATTCACTATTTTTATTCACTTAGCTAACTCTTTAGCAAGGCTAGCGACCTAGCTATTTCACTAGCCTAGCAAGTGATACTTATTGAATAGTCATGCTAACTAGCCTGCTGAAGAACAGTAAGGGATGGTAAACTAACCATTTACTGTTTCTATCAGTTTAGCTATGTGCACAAGATGCAATTAGCTCTCAAGCTGGCTAGCTAGGTGGTTCGCTAGCGTAAATATCACTAGCAAGGCTAGCGAAATAGCTAGTTTGCTAGCGTAGCTAGCGAGCTAGCTAAATGAATAATGCTGCATTCGCTAACACTCGTAAACATGAGTTGTGTCGTGAATTAAAGTCGAAGGTACGAGGAAGTGAGGTCGTGAGCTCAAAAGAACGGAATTCACCGGTCGTGTCTTGAGAACACGGATCGTGGGACGCGTTACCAAATGCAGCATTAAAATGGTGAATAGCCATTATTTCTCTTCCGTCGCGCCAGGGGCTCGTGTCACGTCCAGGGCTGCAGCTGGATGCTACTCGTCAGCAGAGGTGGCTCTGGCCTCACCGATGTTTCAACCGCTGCAGTTCAAACGGGCCCCGTTTCTCGGAGTTGAAGTGAATGCGGAGAAAACGCGGCTCTCCCATTAGACTGGGTGACAGTCAGTTCCAATGAAATACGTTTCTTACTGACAGTGAAAAGAGCCTATCCAGGCCCATTTCTGCTAGTTCAAATGTTGGGATTTCTTCCGTAAACGAGCTCATTCCTTGCACTAATACCTGAATATTATAATTATTGGGTACGCACTAGTTAAAATGGTCCGATCAAGACGGACGTACATCTGCGCTAGCGAAGAGAAAGTGATTTCGGACCTCCGCAATTTTTTGCGGAGTGGCTTAAATCAGAGTTGGCTGCTAGGCTACAGTCTCCGTCAGATGTATTGGTTGCATGAACACTGAGCTGGCTAAAAAGTGTAGTAATTATCCATCGTTTACAAATGGTGGTAGCTAAAGAGTTAAGCTGCTTTCACACCGGACGCGACACAAATTCGCGTGTATTCGCGGCTTTACATTGACTTTGAATGTAACTTGTAGTGAGGAAAATTCGTTTGTCGTCGAGTGGGAAAGCGGCTTTATGGTGGCTGATAGTCCGGCAATTTCGCTAATACAGATCGTCACCTTTGCCAATGTTGCTAACGCCTCGGACTTACCGGTTGATATGTGAGGGAGAAAAAAGTAATTAAGTTGCTGCATTCCGGGCTTTTTAAAATTTAATTCACGATTAAATTATCCATGAACATTATGGACAATTGGGAAATCAGGCAACAAAATGAAAGGGAGGTTTACCGAACTGGAAGCATGCTGTTTACATGGTGAATGATTTGGAAGCTGCACCCAAATATTAAGTTAAAGTAGCGGACAAACGCAAATCTCCACAATAACCTTTTAATTCCACACAAAAAATTTTTTTGCTAAGTAGCTAGCAACTTAACTCGTTCATTTAGACAGCATAATCAGACAACTAATCGAATTACTTGCTAATTTTCCTTGCGTGGTCATCGCGGCCACACTATGTAGCTTGCTACACAGATATCCAAATAAACATTTTATTTCATTATGCAGCATTGATAGCGAAGTTAGCTAACCAGCTAGCGAAATGTCTGTATTCTTTCAATCAATACTAAGATGCATACGCTCACAGAATGGACAAAATAGCTTTATGTGTCATTTTGATATCGAACAAATACGACACAGCCATCATTGTAATCAGGAGAATAAACTCTGCTTCATTTGCTTGTGCTTAAAGCGTCCTCTCCTCTTCCGTAGCTGCCCTTGTTTTTGTGTCTTCCTCATGTACTTTTCATTTCTAGTGGTAGTAGTAGAAGTAGCTCGTTGTTAGTGCTATTATGTATATTATAAATATTATATCAATTACATATTTGTGATATTTGTCACGGTATACATTTATCTAGCGGACATTTTGAGAAATTACATAGTAATTTCCTCGGTTGTCATTGAGACATCTACAATACAGAGATCAGGGTTCAATTAGAGAGGTAGTGGTGCTGCATTAACCACGATTTCCATACAGCTAATATATTTTCTCATAATTATTTATACAATGCAATTTTACACGTAAGCTGCTGAAATTATTGCACAAAAATCTAAATGTCACACAGCAAACATTGGTTCATTTATAAACTTATTGTAGCCTATACTTGATGTCATTCATTATTAGTGTGACTTAAGATGAGCAAATCAGGGGTGTGTTTCCCAAAAATCACAGATGCTAACTTGCATGGTTGGGCCCATTGACTGTGAATGGACGAACTACCTAGCAACTACGTTTTTGGGAAACGCACCCCAGAGCAACTAGACTGAAGCAAGTTTTTAACCAACAGCATGAGTTTCTGTAACTAAAAATGATGTTCCTCACCAAAGTAAATACAGATTGATAGTGCTTGTAATTACAAGTGTACCATATTCTGACGCGATAATGTATTTTCAATTAATCTATGTCACAATGCTTTTGAAAAATTTGCTCTCTGTTAATCATGCTTCAACTCCTGTTTGTCACTATCCATATACTGTGATATTTGTTTACCCCATGGTGTTCCTTCGTGTGTTATTAGGTAACTTCAATAGTGCATTCATCACTCTTATCTCTCTCTGTCCCTCTCTTTCTCTCTTTCCGCTAAGTGAGTAGGGCCTAGGTGTAACAATTACCCTGGTCTTTACTGTTTCTACTCAAGCATACCTACTCAAAGTTGGCTCTTAGATGGCTGTGCAACTTTTTAGCTTTTTTAAAAAAATCATTAACTGTGAATTGATTTTCTGATTTTACAACTTTGCTTTGCATGCACTGGTATTTCCTTCAGGAAATGCAATTCTAGTTATTATTATTATAGCCTCTTCGCACGCCGTTAAAATACTCCTACATACTTTGTGCTATATTAACAATTTATATATCAAAATGTTCAGATTTTTCAGGACGTTATTGCTATTATTTTTCTCTTTCATACTATTTATACTTTTTGAAATATTAATTTATTTCTACATTTTTTGTCCCATAGAAATGCATTGAAACAGTCTTCAAACTCTTCCGTGACAGCTAGAGTGGGAGCTGAGAGCAGACAGAATGAAAAAGTTCTTTCTCTATCGCTCTAACTTCCATAAATTTGAATCCCTCTTCATGAAATTTCACAAAAATGTAGGAAAATTTGTTCTTGTTACAGTAGTATCATTTTTGTAGCAGTGAAGTATATAGTTTTGGCTCAGGGAGCAGTCAAAGGACAGGAGGCACGTCTAACTTTGCTATCTCTTCCATTCAAAAATCACCCAAAACATTTTCGGAGAACAGCAAACGGCCAGATTTTTTAGATCGCTGTTATTCCAAAAATATATCACCCAGAGAAATAAAAAAGACATCCGCGCACTCAGCAAAGTCTCGTGCCTTGAATGATGTGGTTACATTGCTGACAGGATAAACGGTTTTCGCGTGAGAAGCAAGAGTTTGAGGTGTGCGCGAACAAGGCTGAGTGACTCAGCGATTGCCTGTGCGTGCACTTGTCTGTACATGCCTGGCTCTCACTGGTAATAGGACACCGCTTCTGCCATTGCCCTCCGTGTCGTGATTTTCTCATTTTACATCTAAGTGAGCTGAGCTGAGTTTCCATGCAGATGCTTTCGTTAGAACAGAGGTGTCTTCATAAGAACGAAGTGAATCCAGCCAGCTATTTTGCGGTTAGGTTTTCTCATTTTAAATCTAAGTGCTCAGCTGAGTTTCCATGCAGATGCTTTCGTTAGAACACAGGTGTCTTCATCAGAACGAAGTGAATCGAGCCAGCTATTTGTCGTGAGGGAAATTATTGCAGCTCATTCTCCACGCTGCTTATTTCTATTTGCAGGTCTCAGCTAATGCCCCACTATTCTAAAATGTTGCTTACTGTGTCAATCAAACGCAAAGACAAGTTCGCTACAAATGCTACGCTAAAAGAGAAACATATGCACATGAATGCGATATTTACATTGTTTGCAGTCTCCCTTAAATGGATATACTGCTTTGCAATACTAGTATTTGTCTACCACTACGTTCATTCGCAGAAGTTATGTCTTCACTGATTAGAATACAGGCTCTGTAAGTCAACAGTATCTGTTTGCCAGCGGTATCATTAAGATAATCTAAACCTCCGAGGAATATTCGCGCAGACAACGTTGAGCTCTCTATCCACCGGCTGCCTCTGCTTGCGATAGCAGCTCTCATCGACTGAAGCTCTTTTACTGGCGCATCAGCAAACGCCGACATGTATTTAGTTTAATTGAATCAAATGAACACTTGTGTAGAATGGCGGGTAAGAATTCACTGCATATTTAATTTTACAAAAGATTGTTCTATTCCGAAATCAGTAAACTTCATCTGTGCCTTTGGGTTGGGTTCTGAGCGGCACCTCTGTAAGATCTGCAAGCGCTGATCCGTGGGGGAGCCCAGCGACTGTATGCGACAAATGGCTGATAAGCTCAGTCCAGAGCCATGCCAGATAGCAATAAAACTTTTGTGGACTTCCAGGAGGTGGCAATGGTCTCACCACGGGGGGGTTGTTGCAGGGCTCTAGCTGACACAATGCCCCTGTGCGAGTCATATTACTGGCCTAAGTCTTAAGTTAAAGTCCAGTTATATTAATCTGTTTCAAATAATCTAAACCTCTGGGAAGTGCATAATGTGCTTATATGTTAAATCTCCTTCTAAGAAATCACTTATACACTTACAACCCAATTTACCTCTATAATAATTCATCTTAAGACCTTTTCGTGACAACTGCATCATATTCGTACATATTCATATCATGTTTGGTCTTGTTATTCTCAGGGAAATCCAGGGAGTTGAATGGAGTATGTTTCATTCCAATTGAAATTATGGTTCATTCCCTTTTGGAAACTCCTGA
Source organism: Gymnothorax javanicus (assembly GCA_029692085.1). Lineage (NCBI taxonomy): Eukaryota > Metazoa > Chordata > Actinopteri > Anguilliformes > Muraenidae > Gymnothorax > Gymnothorax javanicus. Next base: position 810,542 of record CM056200.1, read on the forward strand.
GAATTTGGTCAGAATACTCTCCGGTAATCACCCTATTCTCCTCTCTCTGCTGAAGTGTTTTATGGCCATGCCGCCTGGATCAAAGGCGTGATTTGGCTTAAAGCAAAGAGAAACAATCCATTCTGGGAAGATCGTATCCGATCTGTCCCCGCGTACGTAAGTGCATGAGTAGTCCTTTTCAATTATGTAATATCGCACTGAACTTCCCGCGCACATTAGTGCGTGTATCCTTTTCCTCCAGGTATGACTTTATTCTCCTTTTCTAAATTGTGTGTAACTTGTAATTGGCTTAGTGTTGATTTGTTTGATTTAAGCTTTAGCCTACCTGGTGAATAAATTATTGTTATTCTGGTTAAGCTTGCGTGGTCTCCGTGACCCTTAATCCTTTTATTCTTTCTAGCCACGTTACGACCGGTACTTAGGGGGCGAGTCCTTATCATTCCAGACTAGCTAGCTGATGTTTTAAAGGTAGTGATGGGTTTTAAGTTGGATTGCAAGTTACGGTCTACTTATATAAAGGGTTTATGTAGTATCGGTCCTGGGGATTTGGCCTTAAGGGCACCCTTGGGCTTATAAGCCGGTGCCTGGTCGATCCCCCTAAGGGGCCCTGTGGTGCACATAAATCTGGGTTCATGATATGTTTATGCCAAAGTTGCTACTATCATGGTAATTTCTTCCATCCTCTAGAACTCTCACCGAACTAAGATCCGCAACTGCGCTTATTACCCGGGGCGCCGGTTGAGTAACTGGTTTTCACGGAAGAGTCTGGCGGCGTAGCTGTCCCGAGATTCACGCATGTGTCCCTAAACGATAAATTCTAATTCTAAGTTGGAGTCAGATATGTAACGAAGATATAACTAAATTCATCATTATAAATTTATTATGGAGTCAGATTAATTGTAACCGTTATGCTTTTGTGCCCCGTTGTTCGAACGGAGAAAACATATCCATTGTATTGTGATTCGCACCAGCCAGGACGTCGCGCATGCTAATACCAGGAATCCTCATGCATTAACCTTCAACCCTGGCTCTTCCGTCTTTGGTCGAGCTGCGTGGGTCTTACAGCTGGTGACTGCCCTCCGTGATCGCTGTCGAGTATTATACCGTAATATGTCGGTTTGGGAACCTTTTGCATTTTGGCGGCGTGACGGTTTATGCACCATACGGGCGATGCCTATAATCGGGAGTGCGTGATTCTGTTTCCCGACGCTGTTCGAAATGTTTCCGCATTGTGCTGGCTGAAGTGTGAATCCCCACATCCGATGTGATCCTGGTTTCTTACGTGATCTGGTCGGCTCCATCAGTCGTCATCCCCATGTGGTAAGTAATGCGGTGTTTTCTACTTTGTAGGATTCAAGGAAAGTTAGAATTCATTGCATAGAGACCGTTGCTAAGGGATCGACATATCCCCAAATAGGCCTGGGACCGTAGAAACCAGGCACAAGTTTCAATTCTATCTTTTTCGGGATCAGAGAATGGAGTACAAGTTGTAGGAATGTTTGCATGAGCCTACTTTGTATTTCTGATCTCTTCAGACTGTTCTGTTTTCAGATTAATCCGGGTCATTTGATATTTTCATGCTTTTGTGTAGAAGGTTTAATGGCAAGTTGGAGGTGATTGGGTTTCTGTGTGCAGTCGGGGGTTTTCGGCATTTTTTAAGTGGATGCGAACATCTGTTGTTGTTGCTTGGCACATTGGGCTGGCTCTTCTTCGACCGTAGGTTGTTTGTGCTTTTTGCACCTAGGCTGTGCGGGTGGGAGAGCGTGGATCCGGTGGTAATGCCATAGCGGGGATAAAGCTTGCCGCTAAAAATGTTGAATACTCTTGGCCTGTGCTTGAAACCAAAAAGATTGTGTATATTATGCTCGAAGGTTTATGCGTATGTGTACCGAAAGTAATCGGCGATTGTATGTATTTGATGGATTTGGTGCAAGGTCCTGCTTTAACTGTGCAGACAATCTTGCCCAAATGCTGGAAGAAATGGGACACTGGTGAAATGCCAGTGTGATTTTGAAAGAGTCTTGTACGTAGGGGAGTGAGGAGATTAGCTTCGAAATATCATTGGACTTACGGATTTTATCGTTGTAACAATCGCACATGGGTTGCAAGTACGTTCTTTAGTGCTCTGACCCGCATCATTGGTTCGGTTTGAGTTGACAAATATTTCCATCCTCTAGTCTTGTTAAACTTTGTGTGAAGGTAATAGCTTACGGTTTCACTGCCCAGTGTGTGCGCTTTTTGATCAGCGCCTGAGAGAGCTGCACACGGCATTCGAAAAATTGTAATAATTTGGACTCAAAGTTTAAGTAGAGTGCATTCTGCACCTTTGGGTTTTCGAAGTTGGACAAATTCGGCAGAAGTTTTCGTGCCAGCAATCTTTTGGGACATGGACAGTGATTAAATTGATTCTTGATTGGGTTTGCGATGCGGTTTTTCGCAAGCAGAATGTTCAGGGATTTCGGTATGGGCTGAAGTTTGCTGTTGCGGGACACGTGGGCTTCTCGGACTGCAAGTTGTTTTTGCTTCAGGCGACTAGACTGTGCGGGTTGTGGGAGAATATGTGTCCTGGACATGGCAACGGGAAAGCTTATCACTGGAAGTGTTGAGTATTTTTGCATTGCGCGTGAAATTGGGAAATTGCCATTATAACCGCTCTAAAAATCTGCTTGCATTTAAGCTTATCCCAAGTACGTATTGAAGCTGCCATATGACTTTTGCACAAAGGATTAACAAATTGAATGGCCCGCCATTTTTGGCTCGTTTTGTTGGGGAATATAACGTGGTTTCATCTGAGGGCAGCCATTGGTTGAGTTTGCATGTGGGTAGGTGCTTCCTCCAGAGGGGGGAAAGTCTTAGCCGGCCCATTGGGTCACGTGACTATTCGCCGGGGAGCTGGTTGGCTGATACAGCCCCGAGTCAATCCGTGTAATATGGTGACGTAGGCCGTTGTCGGTGAGCTGGTTGGCTGACCCGGCCCTTATCATAAATGCGAGTCAAATGGCGCTCTTCAAATCGGCCAATCACTGCCACGTTTGATGATGGTTTCCGGTCTTCCTTCCGAGGAGGAGAAGGCGGAACCAACACTAAGTCGCATGCTGTGACCACCATCTTGAGTGTGGCCATTCGCGAACAACTTACTTGCCTTTTAACCGCTATATTTGAAGCAAACTGTCTAGTCTAATTACGTTTTGTGTGGATTTTACTAACCACCAAATACGTTTATTGGAATTAATGTTTGGTTAACCATTTTTTGTATACTGTCATTGCCACTGGGTCTCAAGTAACATCTGAGCTCTAAATGCCTAATGGGACATTGGGTCTGTGTTGTCTGCCCCAGCGGGGGGGACAGTTTATGGCCTCATGGAAGTGGGTAATTAGATTTAGAATGCCTACATGAGTTACCTTTTAGGGAGGAAAATTCTCCCCTACATTACACACACACACTTTCAGGACATATCAGGACTTATGACAAAAACGTGACAAATGGGGACGTGCCTTTCCCAAGCCCTCAGGGACCTGGGAATCAAAGTGTTTGCCATCCATGTTTCTAGGAACACGCCCATCTGTTGAGATTTTGTCTAGCGCAAAATTTTGGTCAGACCTGATTTTCATGCCACATATGAGGACCTTGTCAGGTTTATGTGACATTTGGAGCCCATAGCAACAAACACTGATCTTTCTTGTTTAAGTCACATGTGAGGCCATAGATACACACTAAATTTTCAAGATTATGTGACTTATAAGGACTCAATAACAAAATAGTGTCTGTATTTGCAGCTTTAAAAAGAAAATGATCATATTCACCAGTCAGGTAACCTGATAGAAATGCCTATATATAGTCAGATGTTGAAATAACATTGTAAAACTGAGCTGTTCAGGGATAAAGCTGACTTAATTTATGCCATAGCTCATGAATGTCATCAAGTCTTTTTATTGTCTCTTTATGACTTCTGTGGTCAGTGGAGCAAGTGTGAGATGATTAGGTATCAGAGGATTTTTTTATTTGTTTTTATTTCAGATTTTTTTTAGCATGGGGCCTTTCAGCAGGGCCCTGCATTTACTCCTCATCTTTTTGGTTAAATTTTCAATATGCATATAAAAAGTCAGCTTGTCATCCAGCCAAATGCCCAATTATTTATAATGGGGGACATGCTCAATTTGGCTACCCTGCAGGGTACAAATATGAAAATCAAGGGGGTCCTTTTTTCTAGCTTTGGTGAATACCATGAACTTGGTTTTGTCCTCATTTAAGACAAGCTTCAACTCAATTAGAGATCATTGAAGAGAGTTAAAATCATGCTGCAGATTAGATATGGCCCGCTGAACTGAAGAAGCAGTCGAGTGAATGATGGTATCCTCAGTATATAAATGCAGTTTACAATTATTCAAAGATAAGCCAATATAATTAATATAGATAGTGAATAACAAAAAGCCAAGAATTGAACCTTGTGGAGCTCCTCTGCTGATTTGAGCACTTCGAGACTGAATGTTTTCAAATGAAATATATTGAGTCCTATCCTCAAGATAGTTTTTAATCCACTTACAAGCAGATTTGTCAAGGCCAATGTCTGATAATCTTTTCAAAAGAAGGGTATGATCAACAGTATCAAATGCCTTAGACAGGTCAATGAAAAGGGCTGCACAATGCTGTCTGTTATCTAGTGCTCTTACGATGTCATTTATAACTAAACAAGTAGCAGTAACAATGCTATGCCCAGACCTGAAACCAGATTGGTGAGTATTCAAAATGCAGTTTTCAGTTAAAAAAGATTGTAATTGAGAATTATCTAGGGACTTCAGAATCTTAGCCAGGCAAGGCAACCTGGATATTGGACGTTAATTATTTAAATTACTTGCATCTCCCCCTTTTAATAAAGGGAGAACATTAGCAGTTTTCCATACCTTTGGTATGTTCTGGTCATAATAGACATATTAAATATATGAGTCAGAGGTTTGGCAATGAGTGAGGCAGAGAGTTTCAAAAGATATGGATCTATCAAGTCATCCCTTTTAGACTTAAATTAATTTCATTAAGAGCTTCAAGAACTTCCTCAGTTGAAACGGAACGTAAAGAAAATACGGTATTATTATTCAACAAATAAGAGGTTGTAGGACAGGCAGATAGATCAGAGGTGCACTGCTTATCATTGGTCTGCTCAGAGAAACTTGGGTCTGCTGCTTTGTTCATCTCAAAAAGATAGCCTGCTGAGACAAAATGCTGATTAAAAGCATTACTTATTTCAACTTCACCAGTAATCAAATTTGAATTTAAAACAACTTGCGATGGAAGAGAAGGAGAGGGACTTGAACTTCCCAGCATTTTTACAGTTTTCCAGAATTGTGTGAGATTTCTAGCAGCATCTGCAAGGGATTTAAAGTAAAAATCAGATTTTGCCTTTCTAACTGACACTGTGCATTTGTTCCTAAGCTGTCTAAAATAAAGCCAATCTTGGGGTAAGTGGGTTGATCTAGCTTTAGCCCATGCTTTGTTCCTGTCTCTGAACAGTTGGGAGGGCTCCAATGAATACCATGGAATCACTCTGTCCTTAATTCTCAGCGATTTTAAAGAAGCATGCTTTTCTGCCACACAGTTAAATATAAAGGAGAAAAATTCAAGTGCAAGCTCTGTTTCAGGAATAGCAGAAACGCGATGAAAAATCACAATTATACAAGTCATGAAGGAAGCCTTGAGCATCATGACTATTACCAAGAAATTTTATTAATAGATCAATGAACGAAGAAATGCTGAAAACATAATGCTTGTTGACATTGAGGACAGAGTACAAACCTATAATCTTATGCTTGTTTCCAGAAAGAAATTTATTCTAGGTATTGCGAATAATAGTCATGAATAGATGTGAACATTTTAACTTTTCACAGCTGCAGTCAAGCTTCTGTGGCATGCTTGTACATGAACCCAACAATAGAAAACATAAAAAAAAAATAAAAACAAACCTCGTTAAACCCGTCAACACTACGCATCTGAGGAGAGGATTATTACATTATTACAAAAAAATGCACTGAAAAACAGCACAATCCTTTGCTCCGCTGAGGATGACTGAAATGTCCATGTCATAACTTAATTTCAGAAATCCTTGTAAACTATTGCAATATTAACACATGACACATTCATGAAAGACTGAAAAAATGAGCATAAACACTGATTTTCTAAGTCCAAAATGCTGGATTTCTCAAAAACTGGGACATAGAATTTTCTCATTTTCGCAAGGGATATTCAGAACATCGTAAGAAAGGCTCACAGCAAATTAGACAAACAATTATCAAACAGTTTTTGAGATATTAATGAAAAAGTGAGAAAATGAGTACAAACACTGATTTTCTAAGTCCAAAATGCTGAATTTCTCAAAAACAGGGATGTTGAATTTTCTAATTTTCTCAGGGGATAATCAGAACATCATAAGGAAGGCTCACAACAAATTAGACAAGTTATCAAACAGTTTTTGAGATATTAATGAAAAACTGAGAAAATGAGTACAAACACTGATTTTCTAAGTCCAAAATGCTGAATTTCTCAAAAACCGGGGCATAGAATTTTCAAATTTTCTCAGGGGATAATCAGAACATCATAAGGAAGGCTCACAACAAATTAGACAAAAAGTTATCAGACAGTTTTTGAGATATAAATTAAAGACTGAAAAATTGAGCACAAACACTGATTTTCTAAGTCCAAAATGCTGAATTTCTCAAAAACAGGGATGTTGAATTTTCTAATTTTCTCAGGGGATAATCAGAACATCATAAGGAAGGCTCACAACAAATTAGACAAGTTATCAAACAGTTTTTGAGATATTAATGAAAAACTGAGAAAATGAGTACAAACACTGATTTTCTAAGTCCAAAATGCTGAATTTCTCAAAAACAGGGATGTTGAATTTTCTAATTTTCTCAGGGGATAATCAGAACATCATAAGGAAGGCTCACAACAAATTAGACAAGTTATCAAACAGTTTTTGAGATATTAATGAAAAACTGAGAAAATGAGTACAAACACTGATTTTCTAAGTCCAAAATGCTGAATTTCTCAAAAACAGGGATGTTGAATTTTCTAATTTTCGCAGGGGATAATCAGAACATCATAAGGAAGGCTCACAACAAATTAGACAAAAAGTTATCAGACAGTTTTTGAGATATAAATTAAAGACTGAAAAAGTGAGCACAAACACTGATTTTCTAAGTCCAAAATGCTGAATTTCTCAAAAAAAACAGGGATGTTGAATTTTCAAATTTTCTCAGGGATAATCAGAACATCATAAAGAAGGCTCACAACAAATTAGACAAAAAGTTATCAAACAGTTTTTGAGATATTAATGAAAAACTGAAAAACTGTGAGCACAAACACTGATTTTCTAAGTCCAAAATGCTGAATTTCTCAAAAACAGGGATGTTGAATTTTCAAATTTTCTCAGGGGATAATCAGAACATCATAAATCATAAGGGCTCACAACAAATTAGACAAAAAGTTATCAGACAGTTTTTGAGATATAAATTAAAGACTGAAAAAGTGAGCACAAACACTGATTTTCTAAGTCCAAAATGCTGAATTTCTCAAAAACCGGGGCATAGAATTTTCAAATTTTCTCAGGGGATCATCAGAACATCATAAAGAAGGCTCACAACAAATTAGACAAAAAGTTATCAGACAGTTTTTGAGATATAAATTAAAGACTGAAAAAGTGAGCACAAACACTGATTTTCTAAGTCCAAAATGCTGAATTTCTCAAAAACCGGGGCATAGAATTTTCAAATTTTCTCAGGGGATCATCAGAACATCATAAAGAAGGCTCACAACAAATTAGACAAAAAGTTATCAGACAGTTTTTGAGATATAAATTAAAGACTGAAAAAAATTGAGCACAAACACTGATTTTCTAAGTCCAAAATGCTGAATTTCTCAAAAACCGGGGCATAGAATTTTCAAATTTTCTCAGGGGATCATCAGAACATCATAAGGAAGGCTCACAACAAATTAGACAAGTTATCAAACAGTTTTTGAGATATTAATGAAAAACTGAGAAAATGAGTACAAACACTGATTTTCTAAGTCCAAAATGCTGAATTTCTCAAAAACCGGGGCATAGAATTTTCAAATTTTCTCAGGGGATCATCAGAACATCATAAAGAAGGCTCACAACAAATTAGACAAAAAATTAAAAAACTATCAAACAGTTTTTGAGATATAAATTAAAAACTGAAAAAAAAATTAGTGAGCACAAACACTGATTTTCTAAGTCCAAAATGCTGAATTTCTCAAAAACCGGGGATAGAATTTTCAAATTTTCTCAGGGGATCATCAGAACATCATAAAGAAGGCTCACAACAAATTAGACAAAAAGTTATCAGACAGTTTTTGAGATATAAATTAAAGACTGAAAAAGTGAGCACAAACACTGATTTTCTAAGTCCAAAATGCTGAATTTCTCAAAAACCGGGGCATAGAATTTTCAAATTTTCTCAGGGGATCATCAGAACATCATAAAGAAGGCTCACAACAAATTAGACAAAAAGTTATCAGACAGTTTTTGAGATATAAATTAAAGACTGAAAAAAGTGAGCACAAACACTGATTTTCTAAGTCCAAAATGCTGAATTTCTCAAAAACCGGGGCATAGAATTTTCAAATTTTCTCAGGGGATCATCAGAACATCATAAGGAAGGCTCACAACAAATTAGACAAAAAGTTATCAGATAGTTTTTGAGATATTCAGATTTGAAGTGAAAAGTTGACGCCAGACAGACGAACGGACGGACAGACGGACGCCGGACGACTCGGCATCAGAAAAGCTCCGCTGACTGTGACTGTCGTCACAGCGGAGCCAAAATGCCAGATCCTGAAACCTAAATCAATGTTCAACTGAAATTGAACCGTACCTGAGACAAAGTTGGCATGTTCTAGTTTTATCTATTCATCTTCCGTTTTAATGCAGTGATTCTGTTGTGAATGTAGTATTTGATTGCGGTCCAGTCTCTGTCTCTCAGAGCAACTGGCTCTGCAGTGAGACAGGAGTCACAGTCCTTTTTACCTGGAACTCTGCAGCTGGTTATGAAATGAGACATGTGCTGCTCAACAGCCTTCACTTCATCATCTGTCCACTTACTTCTCGCTTTCCCAGCTGTCTGAACTGGAAACAAAGAAATAAAAAATTTGAACAACAGCTCTGCTGAAGTGACAAAATGTTAGCCAGTTAGTAGTTATGTGATAGTATATTCATCAATACATTTCTTAAATATGGTAACGTGAACACAAAATGCTTATTTACCTTGCTCTCCGTTGAGGCACTGTGATTGGGAAGCTTGGGATGGAACCACTCCCAGTGTTGTATGCTGCTGGGAATCTGAAAGGATGAATTAAGAGCATAATTCATGATAAAAGCACACGATAAATTAATGCCATCCACGCGAAGGCCAGAAAAAATAATTGTTTTCATCAGAAGTACGTTCACTTCAAACATTCTGTGTTTTGGTGGCTTTGATATTTTACCATGTATTGGTTGGGTGTGGCTGATGTTCACTTTGTTTAGGGCGGCTGAGTCAGGTGGGAGCCTCAGAAGAGTCCGCTCCGCAGAATTCTCAGTTCCTGAGCCTTTAAAAACAATGAAATACTAACATTAGTGATGATGATTTTAGATTTAAATATGATTTGACTGAAAATTCATGAATATAGTTACTCATCACAATGTGATTGTTACCTCTGCCAAGGAGGTCATCTTTTCGGTCCTGTATGTTTGTGTGTTTGTTTGCAAAATTACGCAAAAACTACTAAACAAATTTTGATGAAATTTTGTGGAGTGGTATATAATTATTCTAGGAACCCGCCATTTAATTTTGGGGATTCTAGCTTCAAGGTCAAGGTCACTAAAAAGGTCAAAAACACATTTTGGTTCATAACTTTGGTCCTAATTAAGATAGAAACTTGAAACCAACACCATTTCTTTTGTCATGCAAAGCCCAGTCTAGCGGTCATGGCATTTTGAAATAAATCCTGTAACAGAGGGAGAAATTGTAGACCATGTAGGGCGTTCTTGTGTTAAAATCAAAGAGAAAATTCAGGGAGAAACAGAGCTGCCTTAGCAGAGATCTGCACTCTCCAAGCGCTTTCTTTAAAATTAGATGGAGGATCTTTTCCAGAATCCCAAATAAATTCGGCAACTTAGTAGGCTACAAATTGCTCAAAATAGGGCAGCTAGACTCGTCATGGGTTGTTCTTCGAGGTACAACATAGCTGACATGCAAAGGAGTCTGAGCTGGTTGAAGGTTGAGAAGAGATTATCTGCTAACCTAATTATATTTTTTCAGTTATTCAAACTTATAATCCTGCATTTATTTTTGATAAAGGTCAATTCCATGGAAAAGTTCCATTTTTCAAGAAAATTAAAAAAAACATTTGCAGTTATCTCATTTATGCTGTTGAAATATACATTACCTCTTCTATCAAAACCAATGAATGTTTAAGGAATAGCGTACTCTACTGAAAAATAACACCACTTTGAAGTTTCAATATTTTCATAATAAAAAGACTATGAATATCCTTGTTTTTTAACAATCCCTACCAGAGACAGAAAGCCTCAGAACATTTCCTTCATGGTCTCATCTTTTCATGACCCACCCTGCACTTGCGCCAGCTGCACTCTAAAACAAGGCTGCTAAAAGTCAAAACTGTACTTATGATTGGTGCAATTCACGTTTCACATGGTTTCTTTTCTGCATAAGTTAATTAGTGCATTTTTGAAGGAGCTTTTGTCTTTGCTTTCTTCCAGTGTGGTCAGGATCTGCATAGAGCAGCAGGATGTTCTAATTGCTCTGCTGCCGTTCTTCCGTATGACTTGATTGTTTTGTCCCATAAGTCACAAATTTGGCACAGATACGATGAAACCAGAAACGAAGCCCACTGTGCTCTTTAACTCTTATGGGTGTCCCATCTAGATGGAATTTTTCAGCCGCCTCACATGGAAAAGGCTGCACTGATGGAACAGGGGGCACTGAAAAGCATCGGGTCTCTGTAAAAGTTAGGGCTGAATGTTTGGATGTACCTTCATCTTCTGAATTTGCAAACCTATCAGAAACTGTATGTCCTCTATGCTGATCAGGAGGCAGTTGAGAAAAAGAGACCCCAATTAGATAAAACTTGGAGCCCACATGGGCAGGAAATCAAGACTCTTCCAGGTACATGCGCAGCCCATTGTTTTAAAGTAGTTGAACCATACATGATCTGCTACCGATGTTTTGGGGATGACATGCTTTTCTTTCACAACTGGAAAAAATGACCAAACTTCAGGATTTGCAGGTAGTGAACATTCAGGTGATGTAAGCCCAGGAGTCTCAAACAACACTTAAATTCCAGTTATTCAAGTTTTATCTAACACCTGGTATAATTTTGGTAGATATTGACAATCTTTAAGGGTGCCATAAATTCTGTTGCCTTAATTTGGAGGAAATTGATTTTTAATTAAAGTTTGGTTCCATTGGAACATTAATATCATACACTATTCCTCACTTGTTGGCATTTATAGTTTCAATATAAATATATTTTTGAGAATTTTTAAAAGTATTTTTGTGCATTGCTATTCAGGGGTGCCAGTAATTTTTGAGCCCAATGAAAGTATAAAATTGGTCGTCTTAGGCTCAGTAGATCAGGGAAATCATATATGTTTGAATGAGATGACCACATCATATGAAACAATAACGACAAAAATAGAGGCCATATGACAAAGGAAACAACATTAGTAAATGGAAGAGGCATATACAGCACCCTCAATAATTATTGGTACCCCTGGTTAAGATGTGTTAAAAGCCTTAAAATAAATTCAATTTTTATTGCAGAAGCATACTCTCACACTGAAAATTGTAGAAAAATGTAACCTTCAACTCGAGTGAATTTTAAGGGGAAAAAAATCCCTAAGAAATAATTATTTTTCATAAAATCACCTGGTCCACAATTATTGGCACCCCTAACAATTCCTAGGAAATAAATGTAATTGAAGTATTTCTGTCATTTCTACAGTAGTTTACAAAGTTGATCAGAGTATCTAGGAACATTTAATTAGTAATTCATCACTTCCTGTTTCCCTGGGGTATAAATATGACGTGACACAGAGGCCATTTCTCTTATCCACTCTTCAACATGGGAAAGACAAAGGAACACACCATTCAAGTAAGGCAGATGTGTGTCGACCTTCACAAGTCAGGCAATGGCTACAAGAAAATAGCCACTCACCTGCACCTGCCCATATCTACTGTCAGAGGAATCATTAAGAAGTTTAAAACAACTGGAACAGTGGTAAACAAGCCTGGACGAGGACGCAAGGTTATTTTGCCACCATGCACAGTGAGGAGGATGGTAAGAGAAATAAAAAGTTCTCCAAAGCTCACTGTTAAAGAATTGCAACAAATGGTAGCATCTTGGGGTCACAAAGTCTCCAAAACAACCATCAGGCGCTATCTACATGCCAACAAGCTGTTTGGGAGGCATGCACGGAAAAAACCTTTTCTCACTCACAATCATAAACGCAAACGTCTGGAGTTCGCTAAGCGGTACTGGGACTTCAACTGGGACCGTGTGCTTTGGTCAGATGAGACCAAGATAGAGCTTTTTGGCAACAAACACTCTAAGTGGGTCTGGCGGAACACAAAAGATGAGTATGCAGAAAAGCACCTCATGCCCACTGTGAAGTATGGGGGAGGATCGGTGATGCTGTGGGCCTGTTTCTCTTCCAGAGGCCCTGGGAACCTTGTTAGGGTGCATGGCATCATGAACGCTTTGAAATACCAGGACATTTTAAATCAAAATCTGGTGGCCTCTGCCCGAAAAGCTGAAGATGGGTCGTCACTGGGTCTTTCAGCAAGATAATGACCCTAAACATGTGGCCAAATCTACACAGAAATGGTTCACCAGACACAGAATCAAGCTCCTCCCATGGCCATCTCAGTCCCCAGACCTCAACCCCATTGAAAACCTGTGGAGTGAGCTGAAGAGGAGAGTGCAGAGGAGAGGACCCAGGTCGCTGGATGATTTAGAGAGATTGTGCAAAGAGGAATGGTCGAAGATCCCTCTTTCTGTATTCTCCCGTCTTGTGAAACATTATAGGAGAAGATTAGGAGCTGTTTTGTTGGCAAAAGGGGGTTGTACAAAGTATTAACATCAGGGGTGCTAAAAATTGTGGCACACATGATTTGATGTAAAAGAATTATTTCTTAATGTGGGATTTTTTTCCCATTGAATAAATGCACTTGAATTAAAGGTTGGATTTTCCTCTTTTTCATTGTGGTCCTATATTATTTAGAAAAAAAGTGAATTTATTAGAAGCTAAAGAACACATCTTAACCAGGGGTGCCAATTATTATGGAGGGCAGTGTATGTGATTTAATTTGCCTAAATACCTAGCTTTGTATTCCCTGTGACTTTAAAGTCGGTTGCAACTATCTCAGGAGCTAGAGTGGCACGGTTTACATGACTGTGGACAAGGTCTGTCCCATAAATCACATACGTTTTGCCATTTGCCTAAAACATTTCAAATATTGTCTTTTGAAGGCTTTTGATGTTTTACTGTTTGATCATGTTGTTCTTTCAGTCATACAGTGTCATTAATTGATGTGATGCTGATGCTGTGTCCAGTTTAAATTTCACTGCTTGAGCCCAATGGATTTTCTGGTGTTTGTTCAAAATGTTTTGAATTACATTTAAGGTAGTTGATGTTCCATAAATGTTTTATCCTTTGGTAAATTGATCAATACATTTTTAAATGTAAAAATGACATTATAGGACACTTACGGACTAAAAAAAAGAATCACTAAACAAATAGACCTTGATAGTGTCCCATAAGTCACGTTCCTATGTCCCATAAGTCACGCCATTCTTCCGAGCATCATGCAAAAATGAATTAAGCTTCTTTCCTAAACATGACCCCAGTAACAAGATTCACTAAGTGACCAAACATTGGGCAACAAACTGATTCCATACCTTTAAAACTGAGATAGATTTTCAACTTTCTTTAAACCATACAAAAAACCGTGGTCCACAAATGTCCCATAAGTCACAGAATGACAGTTTTCCCCCTCCAGTAATGACACTTTAACCTGACAGAAAGCTTTTGCGTTTTTCTTGGAGAGTCAAGTCTTCTTTTTTACCACGTAAAATTACAAGGCATTCTCATCTCTAGTTTCTCTAAATTTCCACTTGAAACATTGCAGTTTTTCATTAAATGTCTCATTAGTCACAATGGAATTGACCTAAAATAATTTACAGTTCGTCAGTTCACATGCACTTCACTAGAGGGGCCAGTAGTGGACACATGACATTACCTTGAGCCAAATCCAGCAAAATGCAAAAAACTGTTATTTACAGGTGTATAGAGGCATGGAACTGTGTTCCAAGGGGCATAAGGGACATCAAGATTAGGGCAAATTTCAAAAACAGAGTTAAGAGCTTACCTAAAAGGGAGCTTATGATGAATTTCTTGGGCTCAGTTGTGCAATGTTGTTTGATTTTGGTTTGTGATTGTTTTATCTCGTCTTTTTTGTTAATGTTTTCCCTGTCCGAGTGTCACATAATGTAATGTTTTTATGTTTTAATGACTGATTTATGTGTTATGTATTGTTTATGTTGTAATGTAATTTATGTTCTTGGACCCCAGAAAGACTAGCTGGTCGTTTAGATCCGTTTTAACCACTTGTTTCCCGTATATTTACATTACCGCAACTCACGCCTCCCCAATCTCTTATCAGTTGGCTTATCGAATTTGCCCGGAAACGTGTACTCGTATTACTGCCAACCGGGTCAAGTCCCGGAGCCGCGTCTAATCACGTTGTTCACTTTGCATCCAAACACGCATAACTGTTATCATGAATGCTTTTTGCTTTGCATCTAAACACAGACAATGGTTTGAGTTCATGTGACATTATGATTGGTCTTGGGTGATATAAGAAGTAACGTGCATACACTCCATTACTTTCAGTTTGTAAATTTTGTTTCCTTCATTTTCGCCGTGATCACATGGTGACAGCCAACGAACTGATGCTGGTCCTGCTGTGGCAGGACAAAAAGCTTGTGAAGATGCTGTCAACCGGTGGGCCACATGTGCGAAACAGTGAAGAGGAATCGTCAGGGTGAGCGAATGGTGAAACCACGTTGTATTGTTGATAACAACTACAGTATGAGCAGTGTTGATCGCAGTGATCAACTGGCTAGTTCGCACCCGCCGACTGCGAAAAAGTTGAGACTGTGCGTATCTTGTGCAGTTTGCGCCAAGAACGGTCTAAGGAAAGAGTCACGTTACATGTGTGCGAGTTATGAGATTCCATTATGCGTCGAACCGTGCTTTCAAACTTACCATACTGTCAAGAATTTTTTCATGCAAGTTTTTTTTTTCATGTCGCCGTCATTCTGTCACTTCGCAATCTGTTTCTTTGTAAGTAAAAGATGTATGTAGCCACGTAATTAATTGCATCCTTATTGAATATCGCATGAACTCAAGTCAGTGTCTGGATGGTTTAGACGCTAAACAGCGCAGTTCTTATCACCCATTATGCCAACGACCATCAGTGAAAATAATCCGGGCCAGCGCACATGGCAGCACTCACTGCTGCCTTGTTAAACACGACTCGCATGAGCTATCGTTCAAAGACGGATCCGGGACTCAAGCCCAGCGATTGTTCGCGTGTAAACATGGCTCCGAGCGCCAAGTGGTTAATAAACAAATAAACAAATCAGCAATCATGTAACATCTTTATCTCTCTCCATCCACGACTTATTTCCAAGCCCTAATAATGACTTCCATTGCCATTGAGAATGCTACTAAGGAAATAGAACGATTCAGGATACCTTGGTCTTCATATGAGTCAGCAATGGATTCTTCACTGATGTCATCATCACTCGTCATGACTTCATCTGGTTGGGTAAAAAACAAGTTTAGATTAACACTAAAGAAGTAGCACATCAGATCTAGTCAGAATTTTAGTCTGAAACATTTAAAAAGTAATAACGTTATATCAAAGAAGTGTATATATTGTGTTCTAGCCCATCTTGCCTAATTCCTTGCACAACAAGGGTGATGAGGCAGGCACAGTAGGGCCACCTCAGCTGCATGACACGCTGGCTCTAATGTCTCTGCAGTATTCTGATACCTTGACTTACCACCGCTATTTACTTCCACCCATTAGTTCACATCAGGTAGCAAGTTCCTACAGAATGCTCATTCAATGACTAAGACTTAAAAATGAAACATTTTAAGTGTTCATAATTTATAAGTCAAATCTCACCCTCAGGATTGATCTCAATGTCATCCAGCCCTTTCCCCTGCAGGTCAGACAGTCTTCCCCTCTCCATTGCTATCAGCAGTTTGCTGACTTTCGCCAGCTGCAGAGTGCTCTCTGGAAGGCGGTAGAATTCTCTGTGGACACGGATGTCATGTCCTAGAAAGGTGGCGAGTTGATCCATTTCATTGTCCTTTAGGTTTAGTACTGTGGACAAAGTTGCAACTTGTTTCCGCAATTTTGTTGAGGTGAGTGCCTCTGGGTTCTTTGCACCACACTGCTTTGCATACTTGCGAAAGCAGTCAGAGCCTCTGTAATGGGACATGGCACCTGGGCATGCAAAAAAGTACACATTCTCTCTGTGGACTTGACATTTATTCCGTTTTTCATGAGGAGGTCCATTGCAGCAATCATGTCGGGTGTGAGAAGCACAGGCACCATTCTTGACCTTTTACCTCGAATCTCAACTCTGTCAAAGTGCTCTGCGAGCTTCCTCTCAAACTCAGAAAGGCCCATCATAATGTCAGGATTCATTTCTGTACGATTCCTAGATGCAAAAGTCTGGAGCTCCATTTTTGAAACTTCCCCTTGCCTCTTTCTGTTAAATAGTACTATCTGTGTCAAAGTCACTTGAGCAAGATTTCCAAAGCTTTTGATGTTGGGATCTTCCTTGAGGTCCTTCAGGCACTTCGCACGCTCAGCAGCAAGGAACTTGTGCAGCAGCAACACATCCTTTGTAAAAGGTAAGACCTGCGGTTTATTCCATTTGGCTTGTTGAAGTGTACCCAATGCAGCACCTGAGATAGACTCAGTCCACCTTTTCTCATACAGAGTGGCAAACTGCTTGGCAGACTCTGCAATAGCGTGACGGTTTTCAATGATTGCATTACATTGCACAATGCCTGCAACTTTGGCCAAACTGTGCCCCAACTTCAAAGCTAAGGATGGGATTTTATACGAGTTGCTTTCCAACTCATAACCAGCAACAGCTCGAACTGCTTGCACTAAGAGGGGAAAGTTACTGGGCATGACCAGGTCTTCAGTGCTCTTCAAAGGTGTAATAGATCTTGCAGTTATTAATAGCCTTGCCATCTCTCTCATTTTTTGGCGTATGTAATCATTTCTTCGCTCATTCGGTTTTCTGCTGTTGTACAATGATTCGCCAAGACTGAGGATATCTCTTTCACTCCTTACAACCAAAGAAATGTCATCCTGGTTCATTTCACAAGCAATCTTCCAAACAGCTTCATGAACTGTATTAGGTTTTGGCAAGTCAAGGTGGATCCGTTTACGCCCAACACGAGGCTCTCCCTCAGCAGACTTCTTCTGGGGGCAGTATCTCAAATGTCTCCATAAGCAATTTCTGGCATACAGTCCTTGACAAAACTTGCAGTGACGGTAGTCATCCACTTGTTTTGCTGTTGTGGGTCTTCGACAAGCAATCATTTCTCCAGCACCACTGCCTGCCACTGTAACATTGTGCTCAAAGTTCCCCTTCTTCTTAAGAAAGCGTAACAAGTCTCTTCTTTGCTGGGATCTTTTACTAAACTGGAAAGCCATTGCAACATCAGGCTGTCGACTATGGACAGATTCAAGGTGTCTTGCCAATTTAGAAATGGCCTTTTTACAATACAGACAATATTGCTTCTTGTTGTGCTTGCTTCGGTTTGCTGCATTTGGCAGTTGTGTGACAATTAAGGAGCTGTTCTTGGGTGATGTGATCTCCAATGAATTTTCAGTGCAACTTCTCAGTGAGGTACAATAACTGCTGCTCATCTTTGAAGAACTGAAACCGCTTGGCTTCCCTAAACTGGTAGCACTATCCCCACTGTGTGCTGTACTGATCACCAATGACATGTCCTTCAACACTTCATGGGAAAGAGGATTTTTCGTTTTTCTAAGATCTCTACTACAAGTACTTGTGTCGGAGGAATTGCCAGTTGAGTCTGGAACAAAGTCGGCATCATCACAGTCTGTAAAATCTGACAGTTCATCTTCCATGTCAGAGATCTGAAAGAAAATATAAAAAAGACAAACACATTTAATTCTATCAATTTGTTAAAAATTGTACAAAAAGGTTACATTCTCCATTCAGAACCATCACACCTTGCACAACACATTTATAAAGTTATGAATCATTAACTCTTTCGCCCCTAAGTAAATGATACAATGTAACACCCTTCAGCCCCATGTATTACACAGTGTGCTATACCATTGAACCCTGGATATAATTAGCAAAAACAAAGAAAACGGATCTGTTGGAATATGATCTGCGGGAATTGGCACACATGTAAATCGTGAATTAATCGCAAAATTTAATTATCAAAGTATGAAATACAGTTCAGCTGCCGCATGCAATAGGCTATACCACAAAAAACGGCATAGGGGAGCCTAAATTTGAACTTGGGTAGCTTTTAAAAGTGTGATCGAATTTTTTATAAAAAAATTTTGCTCTCCGGTTATTGACTCCCTAAAATTTTGTTAAGGCGTTGTTGGCAATTCTATTGATAATATATGATGTAGATAAATACAGCTAATTTTAAACTCAGGCATTCCGGATATCTGTACCTCATAAGAAAAAAATAAATAAATCACACCCTCGAGAGTAAAAATCCAGACAGATTTTCGCTGGACGCATCCACTAATCTCCGCTTTTTTCCATCGTGAAGCTGTGCGATGACTTTGACACGTTTTTCGGGGATCGCAATGGAAAAAATAAACCTCCGCCGGATGTGCTCAAAGAGCAAGATATGTGGAAATGCAACCTCAATGCTGAATGTCATGGAGGCAATAATGCAGATCACATATTCATATTGACAAAGGAGGGGTTACGTTAATATGCGGTTTTGGCCCACATGGTTTAAATTATGGATAGGAAAAATGAATTATGTATAAATACCCAAATTCCTGCAAAGCAACCCATACTGTAAACACTTCCATAAGATTTCATATATTTTTACAGTGACTTGCGCTGGAAGTAATGAACATAGGCGACTTTGTGCAAAATGTGGCAAAATACGCCTATTCAAATAAAAATCTATACATGAAGGACCATGAAATAAAATATAGGCTAATCTCTCTAGAATGTCCTTTTGTTGTTGTGAATTTGTATACTACTATGCTGTTAAAGTAAAAAGAAGTCGCTGGCTACTTGAAGGACCATGAGATAAAATATAATCTTCCTAAAATATCCTTGTGTTGTAAAGGAATTCTGTATACTATTATGTTGTTAAAGTTTAAAAAAGTCGTTGACTGCCGTCAAGTAAAATGTTCGCGCATGTGTGGTACAAATCGGGCAGGAATTCTCTGCACTTGCGCAGTACTGGTACAAAATGTCAATATGACCGCTGCAGCGGGCTGACGGGTCTACGGGTCGATCTGTACTTGGCCGCTGTGGCGGGCTATCGCGTTGAAAGGCATGAAATTATCAGCCCGCTGTAGCGGGCTGTCGAGTTGAAAGAGTTAAAAACATAAAATTAGAAGAAACATTTGAATTCCTTGATATGATCTTTGATTCTCAATTTCACCAGTATCGTCCATTTGTATTTAGCCCCATTGCACAGAAGCCAAATCTGGCTATTTATGTGTGACCTTCTTTAAGGCTTTATAATTCAAGATTGCAGCTTCACAGAGAGGAAGGGAATGGCTTAACTGAGTCAAGACACTTGTAGCATTTAGAATGCCATCGTATTTCAGTTTATTTTTATGATTATGGTAGAGAAAAAGGGCTGCGAACATAATAAAAATCTTCATGAAAATTCCACAATATAATTGTAAAAGAAATTAGTACTAAGAATTGAAATACAAATTAATTATTTTCTGGTTCACTTTAGCATGAGTTTATTAATATAGGTGCAGTTGGACATCAATGATCACCAGTAACCTCTCCAAACACAAAACATGCCTTTTCTCCATGATAAAGTTTAGAATTTTGTCCATTTTCGTCAGAGTCCCACAAGCCAGCACACATGCTCATTAAAGGAACTGATTATGTAAAAGTCAGAACATTCACCCTGCAATGAAAAGCAAGCAGTTCCCACTTCTGAGCTTGCAACCTTATATAAACACTTTCCACACCTTATGGGCTGTTTCACAATCAGGCTACGCATGAGATTTGTGAGCCTTTGAGTGAAATTTGCCAAAATACAGAAGAACTGTTGACTCTATAAAATTTATTTGCAAGAAATACATCTAATGCAACTAAAAATTTTGTCTATTTCATGAAGAAAGCTTTATTTTCCTTCGAATGGCATAAAATGGCATTTTTTGGACCTTTTTTTTCTCATTGTTGAAATCAAGAATTTATTATACATCTGTATGAAATATATTATTAGATGCAAGTGTAAAACATCTCTCTGAATTCAGATTCATGTGTTTGGCATTATCAGTCAGCACAGACACACTGTGAAAAAGTAAATAGAATAAATACGAGCAATAAACTAACCTGTAAATTTGTCCGTCCAAAATGTCCTCTCCAGAAACAAAACGATTGTGATGAGTTAAATGCCATATAAATACAAATGGGTGATCTGTTTAGGGTATTTGTTTGTATAATATATTCTCTCAAAGTGTACACAGTTGTGTTGATATTGTAATATAATAAAAAGCTGTACATTGGTCAGAGAAAAGGCAGAATGTTTGTCCATCCAAAATATGTCCACTCCGGAATGCACATTTCACCTGATAGCTTGAATAGATATAGCTTGATTCCAATCTTTTTTCATTATTCTTATAATCGAGGACTTCCCCTGGACTGAAGGCACTCTTACCTGATATTTGCTTGAAAAATTTCATGTACTTTACACATCTAGTTTATGACTCCATAAATGTCCTCTCAAAAAAGTCTAGTTTTCATGTGATATTAACCTCTGTCGCAATTCCTGTCAGAATATTTGGATGCTATGTAACTTTCTCATGACTATCATAATGAGCCTCATGATTATACATGAACGTATTGATGTTTTGGACTAAATACATATTTTTTTCTGTTTCATTAATGGTACAGAACAGTGGTCTTCAACATTGTTCCTGGGGACCCACTGTGCATGCTGGCTTTTGTTCCAACCACAGTTGCAATCGCAGGATTTTAACAAGCTGTTAATTTGTCTTAAGTGTATTTAATGTTTAGTGCAGTTATTTGCCCTCTTAATTCAGAAGATAACATAAATAGCTATGTTTGCCATCAAGAATAAAAAAAAATGCCATACCCACATTGCGATGCATTGGAAATAACAGCATGAGAGAAAACAATGTAATCTATCAAATTAAAGATGTAGTAGGCTCCTAATTTACCCATTTTTGATATTTTGAGTCAAACAGAGCTAAATTATTAAGTCGCTTGTTAAATAAGCATATTATAATGTGCATTGTATTGCTTAGACTATTGGAAGACAACACTGATGACAATGCAGTATACCAATTTACTTCTTTTAGCCATTATAAAACATATTGTCCAAAATGTGTCCTCTCTGGAAAAAATGTCAAACTACTCAAACTTTTCTGTTGCCCACCAAATTGTGTCCATTCCAGATATCACCCCGATTTTTTTTCAGGGCAAACCAGAAATAGTTTTTATTCAAAGCAGTGGTATTAAATGTAAGACTATTAAGAGTATTCATGCACAGTAATAATTGTATTCCCGAAATACGAGTTTCAGGGATATCATGGTTTCGCCCCACCCGCCGCCGCCACGTCCGCCGCCGCCGTTAGCGCGATAACATACAAAATACTTTACATTGGCTTCTCATTTTTAGCATATGGGTAGATATGGTAGAGAGGATGAACTGATTAGATTTTGGGCAAGTATGCACGCCTAGGTTTGCCACCAGGCGGCGCTATATATTGAAAAAATCCTTTTTTAGCTCCGCTGTGATGACAGTCACAGTCAGCGAAGCTTTTCTAATGCTGAGTAGCCCAGCGTCCGTCTGTCCGTCCCTCCGTCCGGCTTCAACTTTTCACTTCAAATCTGAATATCTCAAAAACTGTCCAATAACTTTTTTCTATTTGGTGTGAGCCTTCCTTATGATATTCTGAATATTCACTGTGAAAATCAGAAAATTTTACCTTCCGGTTTTTGAGAAATTAAGCATTTTGGGCTTAAAACATCAGTGTTTGTGCTCATTTTTTCAGTCTTTCATTAATATCTCAAAAACTGTCTGATAACCTGTTGTCTAATTTGTTGTGAGCCTTCCTTATGATGTTCTGATTATCCCCTGCGAAAATTAGAAAATTACACGTCCTGCTTTTTGAGAAATTCAGCATTTTGGACTTAGAAAATCAGTGTCTGTACTCATTTTTTCAGTCTTTCATTAATGTGTCATGTGTTAATATTGCAATACTTTTCAAGGATTTCTGGAATTGAGTTATGACATGGACATTTCAGTCATCCTCAGCGGCGCTCTCTAGCCCAACAGGCCTCTTGTTTAACCAGATCTCTGGAACAATTACTTACACAGACCTCAAAATTGCCTCATATTGTAGGTCTAGTAGAGGGGAATCCAATAAATGGGGCTTCGACGATTGGGGAATTTCGGGGATATACCGCTTGCTGTCGGCCGCCGACTGCATAGTCCTAGTTGAAATATAAACTTACCATGATTTGCAGTAAGGTTTTGCATATGAAACAGTATAAGTTTTCATTTTTGGCACTTTCAAAATGTTCTAATCAGTACATCTGTTATTACCTGACACTTACCTTGCAACTGGAACAACATTTTGTCAGAAATAGCTCCATATATTAATGTATGATACAAAATGAATTTTCAGTATGAGTCTATAAAATATTCATCATTTTACAACATTAACTCCAAATGTATTTTCCGAACTAAATATCTCTATGCTCTGAAATTTAGAAATTGGATTGTGAAATAGTATACAATAAACTCACATTGAAACCTCGGACCCATGTCAAACTTTATTTTCACCCATGTGTGAGAACATTTGTGTACCCTGATTGTGAAACAGCCCTTAAAAGGAACAAGTATAACTCACCAACTCAGTAAAATCTGAAATATACCTTATTATAACAGAACAGACATTCCACTATCAAAAAAAAAAAAACAGGCAATATTCTACCCTAGATTGAACAGAATGGTGCAATGAACGTACCACGTATGTCCTCCAGCTGTTGGTAAAATAAACAAGCCAAAACATTTGTTGAATACGGTATAAATTCCAAAACAAAAAGCCACATTGAGCAAAATGCAACCACAGTAGCAGTAGCAGAATTTCGTCATTGAATCCCTCCTCAAGAGACAGATGTATCCGGTAGAATGAACCCTCCGGTCCCGTTTCATTTGGAATAATTCAATCCAATAAATGTAACTGAACACTTCGGGCCGGTTTTGGTAGTCTTTTTTTCTTTGAATCGCGTCATTTTCAGCTGCGCAACAGCGCCCAACATTAAGTGAATACAACCTACCTTGCTCTTACGCAAAGGTTTATACTCTTCTGATTGTCCAATCAGTGTTTTTCAGTTACTGTGGAAAGTTTATACACTCTGGCATTGGATAAGAAATCAGCCAATTTACCAGGAAGCTTCAAGGGGTCGTGAACTATTACTGTGCAGTTATGCAGATGAGCTCAAGTAAATAATTGAGTGATTGGTTATCAACATCAGTACTTAGGAGGATATAAAGGAGCACTGAATTTGTCGATGGAGGAATCTACGCGTAAATAAACGGTAGGGAACTACGCGTTTTTGATGTGCGATGACTAGAATTGATAGTAGAATGACATAGTATCAATACCATGTTGAATCTTTGCTTCAGAAAACTTTTTTTTTCTTAACTTCTAATTGGGATACCATTGGCTCACTGTAGCTGAAGTGGTTTCTACAAAGGACAATGATTTTTCCTGTTGCAAGAGATCATTTTTTGAACTGCTGGATAGATACTACGTGCAAGTGTGTATTATAGTTTGTAATGTCAGGCTTAGCTTTTATGAGTTTAATCTTATGTAACTCCTGAAAACAGGAGTGGGACTGAACTTGTCCATATTCTAAACCGTGTTCGAGCTTGGCTCGCTTGCGAATATTCACTAACTGATCTTGTGGTGGAATAGTGTGACTGCGTGCATAAATTTGCGGCTCCATGTCCGCTGGCGGACACATCTGCACAAAGGGGTTAATACCTGGCCACTTAAGCAGTCATTAAATCTGCAAGGAAGGACATTCATTCTGGAGATCAGACTCAAAGTCCTCTGTCTCTCCCTCTCATTTCTACTTTTTTCAGCCACCTCGTAACACTCCTCACGCTGACCATGATGCCGCTTCAGATTTTGCAGACGGCGGCTTGCTCTAAGCTGGCCAAATCAAAAATCATGCGTAAATAACCTTACTCCTAGTAAATAACCTTATTCTTTCTTCAAGAAATTCTACTGTACATGTTTCCTCACATGGTAAATATTCACAGTTGTTAACAAAAAAAAGAACATTTGAACTAATTAATTAAAGAATGCTGCCGTCTTACCTGCACTGGAGTAGGTACTTGGAGGAAGGGTACAATTCCATTGGACTTGCAGGCCTTGCCACTCAGAGTCTACAAAGAAATACAACAATAATCTGTCAGAAATATTCTGCAATACATTACAGATCGTATCTAGTAAAAAACTAATGATCCTAGTTAATTCATTCAAAAATTCCTCCCTCGTCTGTCTGTAACCCAACAATATGAGGACAATGTAACATTACTAATAATTCTTAATTCATCAGGTCATACACAAGAGTGACTTCATCTGAAACACTTTCAAGTCTAATCTAGCCTCTCAAAACAAAATGAGGACCTGATATCTAAACATACAGAGTCGTTTCTGACTTCACCATTCTATATTGTCACAAAGAAAGCCGAAACCCACAGTATTGTCAGTGGTCTACTACATGAATTAAGTCATATTAAATTAAAATAGGTGGGAAAAATGGACAACCATTGGCAAAAGAGAAAAACATAAAATAGATCTTTATTCTCACTAAATTTATGTTCTAAACAGTATTAAGTCCCATCATTTGGTAGCAATGGTTTTTTCGCTATAGTATTCAACAAATAAGGTATCTTTATGTTGAATATATGAGTATTTTCCAAAAAAGTTTATTTTATAGCAGTGAAAGACATTAAAAATCATATTTAGGCTGTAGTGAGACATCTATTTAATTTAAATGGAAAAACTGCAATAAATGTATATGGCCAACTCAGGAGGGTGAATTGACCCTCGGCCCCTTCCCGAAATTGCTGTAGTTTCAGTCGTATCTTGCCACTTGGATTCTACAAAAGAAATACAAATAATAATCCATCAGAAATATTCCTGCAATACACTGTAGATCCTATCTAGTAAATACCTAATGATCCCACTCTAATTCAAACTAAATTCCTCCTCGCCTGTCTGTAACCCAACAATATGAGGACAATGTAACACACACACACCTTATCCATCAGGTCATACAATATGAGTGACTTATCTAAACACTTTCTTGTCTAACGCAGCCTCAAACAAAATGAGGATTCCGATATCTAAACACACACAGAGTCAGTGTTTTTGACTTTCACTCATTCTGTTGTCGCCAAAGAAAGCTGAAACCTCCACAGGTTGTCAGTGGGTCTACCCCTTAAAATGAATTAAGCCATATTAAATTCTAAATAGGTGGGAAAAATGGACAACCACAAGGCAAAAGAGAAAAAACATAAAATAGATCTTTATTCTCACTAAATTCTATGTTCTAAACAGTATTTAGTCGCACGTTTGGTAGCACGGTTTCATATAGTATTCAACAACAAGTCATCCTTATGTTGAAAATATATGAATATTTCCGCAAAAAGTTTTATTACTGGTGAAAAAGACACTAAAATCATAGTCAGGCTGTCGGGAGACATTCTATTGAATTTAAATGGAAAACTGGCAATAAATGAATAATAACCTGCAGGAGGGTGAATATCCCTCGCTTCCCTTCCGAGTCTGCTGTAGTTTCGGGTCGATCTTGCCACTTGATTCTACAAAGAAATACAACAACAATAATAAGTGAGAAATATCTGCAATACACTGCAAGATCCCATCTAGTAAATACCTAATGATCCTACTTAATTCAAAACTAAATCTCCCTGTCTGTCTGTAACCCAACAATATGGAGGACAATAACACACACACACTCTAATTCATCAGGTCATACATAATATGAGCACTTATCTGAAACACTTCTTCAAGTCTAATGCAGCCTCAAACAAATGAGGACCTTGATATCTAAACACATATGAGTCAAAAGTTTTCTCGACTTTCTCACTATTCTGTTGTCGTCAAAGAAAGCTGAAACCCACAGTATTGTCAGTGGGTCTACTTTACATGAATTAAGCTATGTTTAAATTAAATAGGTGGGAAAATGGACAACCATTGGCAAAAGAGAAAAAAAAACATAAAATAGATCTTTATTCTCACTAAATTCTATGTTCTAAACAGTATTTAGCTCCATCATTTGGTAGCAAGGAGCCTTTTTTCAGTTATAGTATTCTACCAAACAAGTCATCCTTATGTTGAATATATGAATATTTTCCAAAAAGTTTGTTTTATAAGCAGTGAAAAGACACTAAAATCATATTTAGGGCTTTTGTCGAGATTAATCTATTGAATTTAAATGGAAAACTGGCAATAAATGAAGGCAACCTGCAGAGGGTGAACCTGGACCCTCGCCCTTCCAGTCTGTTGTAGTTTCAGTCGATCTTGCCACTTGGATTCTAAGCAAAGAAATACAACAATAATCTGTAGAAACATTCTGCAATACACTGCAGATCCTATCTAGTAAATACCTCAATGATCCTGTTTCAATTCAAACTAAATTTCTCCTCGTCTGCTTCCGGTAACCCAACAATAAGGAGGACAATGTAACACATACACAATTTTAATTCATCAGGTCATACAATATGAGCACTTCATCTGAAACACTTTCAAGTCTAACGAGCCTCAAAACAAATGAGGACCTGATATCTAAACACGCATACAGAGTCAGTGTTTCGAATTTCTCACCATTCTGTTGCCGGGCCAAAGAAAGCTAAAAACCTCCAGCTGGTAATGCGTTGTAGTGGCCTTACTTAAGAAGGAATTAAATTATAAGTAGGCAGACAAAATGGACGAAACCATTGGCAAATAGAGAAAAAGGAATGTGGAGAAATGAAGATCATTTTTATGTTTTAAAGAGCAGTTAGTCCCATCATGGTAGAATGGTTTTTTCATATAGTATTCAAATGAACAAGTCATCCTCTTATGCTGGAATATAAGGAATATTTTCCAAAAAAAGTTTGTTTTACACAGCGAAAAAGACATTAAAATCATATTTAGGGCTGTCGTGAGACATCTATTGAATTTAAATGGGAAAACTGGGCAATGAATAATAACCTGCAGGGAGGGTGAATTGGGATCCCTGCCCTTCCGAGTCTGTTGTAGTTTTGCCGGATCTTGCCACTGGATTCTACAAAGAAATACAACAAACAATAATAGTGAGAAATATTCTGCAACACAATTGCAGATCCTATCTAGTAAATAATTTAATGATCCTACTTAATTCAAACCAAATTCTCCTCGTCTGTCTGTAACCCAACAATATATGAGGACAATGTAACACACACACACACTCTTAATTCATCAGGTCATACAATATGAGCACTTCATCTGGAAACACTTTCAAGTTCTGACGCAAGTCTCAAACAAAATGGGGAGGACCTGATATCTAAAAACACACAGAGTCAGTGTTTTGACTTCTCACCATTCTGTTGTCTTCAAAGAAAGCTGAAACTCCAACAGCATGTCAGTGGGTCTACTTCACATGAATTAAGTCATATTAAATTGTAAATAGGTGGGAAAAATGGCGAACCACGGCAAAAGAGAAAAAAACATAAAATAGACCTTATTTCACTAAATTCTATGTTCTAAACACTTTTTTTTATTTAGTCAAAGACTACTTAAGAAGTAATGGTTTTTTGCCATAGTATTCAACAACAAGTCATCCTTATGTTGGAATTGAGTATGTAATATTTCTCTCCAAAAAAAAAGTTTTGTTTTATACAGTGAAGACACTAAAATCATATTTAGGGCCGTCGTGAGACACCATTGAATTTAAATGGAAAAAAACTGGCAATAAATGAATAATAACCTGCAGGAGGGTGAATTCAACTCGCTCTTCCTAGTCTGCTGTAGTTTCATAGTCGATTCTGCCACTTGATTCTACAAAGAAATACAACAATAATTCAGAGAAAATATTCTGCAATACACTGCAGATCCTATCTAGTAAATACCCAATGATCCTACTTTTATCTAAACTAAATCTTCCCTCGTCTGTCTGTAACCCAACAATATGAGATAATGTAACACACACACCTTAATTCATCAGGTCATACAATATGAAAGAATTTCCATCTGAAGTCACTTAAGTCTAATTCCAGCCTCAAACAAAATGAGGACCTGATATCTAAACACATACAGGAGTCAGTAAGCTGACTTCTCACCCATTCTGTTGTCAGCTAAGCTGAAACCTCCACAGTAATGCGTCAGTGGGTCTACTTACATGAATTAAATTATAAGTAGGCAGACAAATGGACGAAACCATTGGCAAATAGAGAAAATATACAGAATTTAGGGAGAATAAAGATCATTTTTATGTTTTAAAGAGTAGTTAGTCCCATCATATGGTAGGAATGGTTTCTTTCTGCTATAGTATTCAACAACAAGGCATCCTTATGTTGAATATATGAATATTTTCCAAAAAAAAGTTTGTTTTTTATATACAGCTAAAGACATTAAAATCATATTTCGGGCTGTCGGTGACATCTATTGAATTTAAATGGAAAAAACTGGTAATAAATGAATAATAACTCTGCAGGGGAGGGTGAATTGGACCTCGCCCCTCTCCGAAGTCTGCTGTAGTTTGCGCTTGTATTTGCCACTTGGATTCTGGCAAAGAAATACAAATAATAATTCAGTGAGAAATATTCTGCAATACACTGCAAGATCCCATCTAGTAAATACTCTAATGATCCTACTTTAATTCAAACCAAATTCTCCTCGTCTGTCTGTAAACCTGACAATATGAGGACAATGTAACACACACACACTCTTAATTCATCAGCTCAGCAATATGAGCACTTCATCTGAAACACGACTTTCAAGTCTAATCGCAGCCTCAAACAAAATGAGGACCTGATATCTAAACACATACAGAGAGTCATGTTTCTGACTTCTCTTCATTCTGTTGTCGTCAAAGAAAGCTGAAAACATCCACAGTAATGTCAGGGTCTACTTTACGAATTAAGTCATATTAAATTTAAAATAGGTGGGAAAAATGGACAAACCATTGGCAAAGAGAAAAAAGATAAAATAGATCTTTATTCTCACTAAATTCTATGTTCTAAAACAGCATTTAGTTGCATCAATATTTGGGTAGCATGGTTTCTTTTCACATAGTATTCAAACAAGTCATCCTTATGTTGAATATATATGAATATTTTTCCAAAAAAGTTTGGTTTTATACAGTGAAAAGACATTAAAATCATATTTAGGGCTGTAGTGAGACATCTATTTAATTTAAATAGAAAAACTGGCACAAATATATAATAAATTTGCAGGAGGGTGAATTGGACCCTCGGCCCTTCCCGAGTCTGTAGTTTCAGTCGATCTTGCCACTTGGATTCTAAGCAAAGAAATACAACAATAATCAGTGGAGAAATATTCTTATACGAATCTCTAAAGATCCTAATGATCCTACTTAATTCAAACTAGCCCTCCCTCTTCTGTCTGTAACCCAACAATATGAGGACAATGTAACACACACACACCTTAATTCATCAGGTCATACAATATGAGCACTTCATCTGGAAACACTTTCAAGTTCAATCAGTAGCCCTCAAACAAAATGGAGGAATTCATATAAACACATACAGAGTCATCAGTGTTTCTGACTTCTCTACTCATTCTGTTGTCGTCAAAGAAAAGCTGGAAACCCACAGTATTGTCAGTGGGTCTACTACATGAATTAAGTCATATTAAATTAAAATAGGTGTGGTGGACAAGTATTGGCAAAAGAGAAAAAGACATAAAATAGATCTTTTATTCTCACTAAATTCCTATGTTCTAAACAGTATTTAGTCCCATCATTTGGTAGCAATGGCTTTTCTGCTATATCCAAATAACAAGTCATCCTTATGTTGAATATATGAATATTTTCCAAAAAAAGTTTGTTTTATACAGTGAAAAGACACTAAAATCATATTTAGGGCTGTCGTGAGACATCTATTGAATTTAAATGGAAAAAACTGGCAATAAATGAATAATAACCTGCAGGGAGGGTGAATTGGACCCTCAAGCCCTTCCTGAAGTCTGCTGTAGTTTCGGTCGATCTTGCCACTTGGATTCTAAGCAAAGCAACATAAACAACAATAAGTGAGAAATATCTTGCAATACACTGCAGATCCTATCTAGTAAATACCTAATGATCCTACTTAATTCAAACTAAATTCTCCCTCGTCTGTAACCCAACAATATGAGGACAATGTACACACACACACTCTTAATCTATCAGGTCAAGGCTAATATGAGCACTTCATCTGAAAACACTAGTCTAACGGAAGCCTCAAACAAAATGAGGACCTTATATCTAAACACATACAGAGTCAGTGTTTGACTTCTCACTATTCTTATTGTCGCCAAAGAAAGCTGAACCTCCACAGTATTGTCAGTGGTCTACTTCTACAAGAGAATTAAGTCATATTAAATTTTAAAATAGGTGGGGAAAATACAACCATTGGCAAAAGAGAAAAAGACATAAAATAGACTCCTTATTCTCACTAAATCTCTATGTTCTAAACAGTATTTAGTCCCATCATTTGGTAGCAATGGTTTCTTTTCTGCTATAGTATCCAAATAAATGTCATCCTTATGTTGAATATATGAATATTTTCCCCAAAAAGTTTGTTTTTATACAGTGAAAATACATTAAAATCATACGAAGGTCGTAGACATCTATTTAATTTAAAATGGAAAAACTGGCAATAAAATGTATAATAACCTGCAGGGAGGGGTGAATTGGACCCCTCGGCCCCTTCCCGAGTCTGTTGTAGTTTCCAGTTGGGGATCTTGCCACTTGATTCTAAAGAAATACAACAATAATCCATCAGAAATATTCGCATACACTGCAGATCCCATTCAGTAAATACTCTAATGATCCTACTTAATTCAAATCCAAATTCTCCTCGTCTGTCTGTAACCCAACAATATGAGAGTAATAAAAAATACACACACACTCTTAATTCATCAGGTCATACAATATGAGCACTTCATCTGAAACACTTTCAAGTCTAACGCAGCCTCAAACAAAATGAGGACCTGATATCTAAACACATACAGAGTCAGTGTTTCTGACTTCTCTCTCTCATCTGGTTAAGGTCGCCAAAGCAAAAGCTGAAACCTCCATACAGTATTGTCAAGTGGGTCTACTTCTACATGAATTGGGTACCATATTAAATTTAAAATAGGAAAAATGGACAAACCATTGCAAAAAGAGAAAAAAAACATAAATAGATCTTTATTCTCACCAAATTCTATGTTCTAAACAGGTATTTAGTCGCATCATTTGCAGCAATGGTTTTTCTGCTATAGTATATCCAAACAACAAGTCATCCTATGTTGAATATAGAATATTTTCTTCCTAAAAAGTTTGTTTTTAGAGCAGGAAAGACATTAAAATTAAGATGAATAATGAGACATCTGATGCATTTCAATGGAAAAACTGGCAATAAATGTATAATAACCTGTAGGAGGGTGAATTGACCCCTGGCCCCTTCCGAGTCTGCTGTAGTTTCAGCCGGGATCTTGCCACTTGGATTCTACAAAGAAATGGCTAAATAATAATCACTAAAAGAGAAATATTCTGCAACACACTCATAGATCCTATCTAGTAAATACCTAATGATCCTACTTCTATCCAAAACTAAATTCTCCCTGCCTGTCTGTAACCCAACAATATGAGGACAATGTAACACACAGCCACACCTTAATCTCACTTCGTGGGTCATACAATATGAGCACTTCATCTGAAAACATTTTCAAGTCTTCAACGCAGCCTCAAAACAAAATGAGGATCTGATATCTAAACACATACAGAGTCATGTTTCTGACTTCTCTCATTCTGTTGTCGCCAAAGAAAGCTGAAAACCTCCACAGTATTGTCAGTGGGTCTTAGCCTCTACATGAATTAAATTATAAGTAGGCAGACAAATGGATGAAAACAAAATTTTGACTTATAAAGGCAAAATTTTTCTTGTCAATACAAAAATGGTTAAGTAGACACTTGTATATATATGTATACATATAATACAATATGCTAATAAACACAGGTGATATATATACACATATTCAAACACAAGATAAGCAATCGGCAATTACATTGTCAGCACCCTTTACATGCTTAATTTCCAAGTCAAACTCTTGTAAAATCAAACTCCAATTCAACAATCTCCGATTTTTGTTTTGCATCTTACTCAAAAACATTACGGATTGTGGTCAGTATATACAATCATTGGCTTTTTGCCCGCACAAACATAGACCTCAAAGTGTTGTAAGGATAGAACCAGAGCCAACAGCTCCTTCTCAATTGTGGAATAGTTCTTTTGGTGGCGATTGAACTTCCTGGAGAAGTATGCCACGGGATGCTCAATGTCATCAGAGTCACTTCTCTGTAGGAGCACAGATCCACAAGCTTGGTCGCTAGCATCGACCGCTATGGAGAACAGTTTGTTGAAGTCAGGAGATTTGAGCACGGGAAGTGACACAGCAGAGACTTCAGGCGATCGAAGGCTCTTTGGCATGCTTCATCCCAAGTGAACTTCACGCCTTTCTTCAGTTGGTTGGTGAGACTGAGAGCAATCTCAGCAAAGTTCTTGCAGAACTTGCGGTAGTACCCGATCATTCCAAGGAAGCGGCGCCAAAAGCTTTTTTGTTGTCAGGAACTGGAAAAGTCCATGATGGCTTGGACTTTAGCATTTATGGGTGCCACCTTACCCTGGCCTATGACGTAGCCAAGATACGTGACAGTAGCACAACCAAAGTCACTCTTGTTCAGGTTAACAGTCAGGTTAGCCTGGGTCAAGCGCTGGAACAACGTCTCTACATCTTTCAGATGTTCTTCCCAGGAGTCACTCCATGTGATCAGGTCGCCGATGTACGCACCCGTGTGTGGCAATCCGGCGATTGTAGACTGTATCATCCTTTGAACGTGGCTGGGGCATTTTTTCATGCCAAAGGGTAGGACTTCATACTGGTATAACCCAGATGGTGTGGCAAAAGCAGAGATGCTCTTGGCCCTCTCAGTTAAAGGCACACACCAATAACCCTTCAA
Organism: Gymnothorax javanicus; assembly: GCA_029692085.1. Lineage (NCBI taxonomy): Eukaryota > Metazoa > Chordata > Actinopteri > Anguilliformes > Muraenidae > Gymnothorax > Gymnothorax javanicus. The sequence goes on from CM056200.1 coordinate 844,170, forward strand.
TAAATCAATCTTGGTCAGAAACTTTGCTTGCCCTACTCTATCGATACAATCATCAATCCTAGGTATTGGAAACACATCAGTTCTAGTTACAGCATTGACTTTGCGATAATCTGTACAGAATCTAGTGCTTCCATCAGGTTTTGGAACTAGAACACAGGGTGAACTCCAATCTGAGTTAGAGGGTCTGATAATATCATGTTCTAACATGTACTCAACCTCTTTCTCAGCAATCTTTCTTTTTCATGATTCATCTGGTACGGATGCTGTTTTATTGGTTTGGCATCACCAACATCTACATCATGAGAGGCTATAGAAACTCTCTTTGGAACATCAGGAAATAGATCTTTATATTTCTTGATCAATCTCTCAAACTGATCTTTCTGTGAGGGTTCTAAGTGCTGGAGTTTTACATCAAGATTTTGCAACACTTCAGAATTTGACAATTTACATGAAAGAACTTCAGCTTTAATTCTAGGTTCATCATCTTGAAACTCCCTCATCTTCACAAGTCTCGGCCATAGGAGGATCTGAAGTGACAGCTGCAACCCTAGCATTCCTATCATGATAAGGCTTCAGCATGTTAATGTGACACAACTGTTTTGGCTTTCTCCTATCTGGAGTCTTCACAAGGTAATTGAGATCATTGAGTTTTGTCAGAATTTCATAAGGACCATGAAATCTAGCCTGCAATGGATTGGACTGTAAGGAAACAACACAAGGACCTTGTCTCCTGGTTTAAACTCACGGCTTCTAGCCTTATGATTATACCAAGTTTTCATTTTTCCCTGACTTGATTTCAAGTTCTCTTTGGCTAGGTCACAAGCTGCACGCAGTCTTTCCTTGAACTTGCTAACATAGTCTAACAGACTGATATCAAAGCTCTTTCTCTTGCCATTGTTCACTCAACAATAGCAAAGGTCCTCTCACTTCATGGCCAAACACTAACTCAAACGGACTGAATCCAGTAGACTCCTGCACTGCTTCCCTAGCTGCAAACAACAGCAAATGAACACCTTCATCCCAGTCTTTCTCATGGTCATAACAATAAGTCCTCATCATTGTCTTAAGAGTGGAATGAAACCGCTCTAAGGCACCCTGACTCTCTGGATGATAGGCACTGGAAAGAATCTGCTTCGCACCTAGTTCATACACAACCTGCTGAAACAATCCAGAAGTGAAATTGCTACCTTGATCTGACTGAATTTCCCTGGGAAGGCCAAACAACGTGAAGAACTTTATCAAAGCCTTCAAATTGCAGTTGTCTTGATGTTCTTGTAGAGGTATGGCTTCAGGGAATCTGGTAGATGCACACATGATTGTCAACAAGTACTGATTTCCAGATCTAGTCTTGGGTAATGGACCAACACAATCAACAATGACCTTGGAGAAGGGCTCCCCAAATGCTGGGATAGGCTGCAATGGAGCTACAGGTGGGTCTAACTGGTGTTTTCCAACTACCTGACAAGTGTGACAGGTTTTGCAAAAGTTGGAAACATCTTTCCGAAGTCCAGGCCAGAAGAAGTGTTTCATGATCTTGTCAACAGTCTTGTTAACACCAAGATGACCTCCTAAAGGCAAACTATGAGCCATTGTTAAGATCTCATTCCTGTAGACCTTCGAACAACAATTTGCTTGACCTCTGCCCAATCTGCATTGGCAGGGATATCAGGAGGGCGCCACTTTTCATCAACACTCCATCCTTGAGATAATACCCAACTGGAACTGCGTCTATTTCTTCATCAGGAAGGGCTCTCTTTTTTAGTACACAAATTTCAGGATCATGAGTTTGCTCCTGAATCAACCGCTTTCTGGACAGAGACAAGTCTCCAGACACATCAGAATCACCAGACCCATCTGGCTGGCTGAATAGAGAACTGATAAAAGTGTCTGATAAGTCCTCAAACGGAGAAACCATAGTAGGCTGAACAGAGTCATGAGGCGAACCACCTGAGTCATGACTATTCAAGGTGCTGGGCGGCACCACATCGTCTTCTTCTTGAGCCTTCTTGGCCATAGCACGAGTCACTGCACAGGAAGGATACAGAGATGGGTCTTCATCGCCATCTTCAGTGCTCGCTCTAATAAGATGAACAAGGGGAACTACATTGCCCCCAGCCAGGTCATTGCCTAGCAACAGAGAAACACCCTTGATAGGTAGACTTGACATAAGTCCCACCTTTACCTGTCCTGTAACTAAATCTGACTTCAAGAATACAGAGCGCGGGGGTACAGATACAGTCCTCCCTTCAATACCTTGTACAAGTATGAAATCCCCAGAAGCGGTCTCATCACGTAACTCCAAGGAGTCCATCAACAAAAGTGACTGAGAAGCCCGCATCCCTTAGGATATATATGGGGACAGGAGGAGAATGCTCATTCAGAGCCACAAATCCCTCTGACACAAATGGAAGGAATTCCTCCCTCACAAAGTCAGCAGTATCAGGCTTCTTAGCCTCACAAGGAGCAGGCAATTTAGCAGATCGGCCATCTACTACAGGGGTTTCTAACCTTGTCTTCACAAAGGCATTGGGTTTGGTATCCTTTTCTTGTTCTTTCTTAGCTTTAAGGAACCAACAGTTAGTTGTAACATGACCAGATTTCTTGCAATAATTGCAAACTAGACCACTTTTGTCACTGTCAGCTTTCACACTTTGTTCAGACCTTTTACTGGATTTCTGAGCACCATCACCAGATTTGTCTTTGTCTTTGGGTGAGGAATCTTGGGTATCACCGTTACTTTTTTTCTGAAATTGGGACCATCTATTGTTACTGCTAGACTGAAATTTGGACTTATGTGTTAGAACATATTCGTCTGCAAACTTGGCAGCTGATTGCAAATTCAGTGCTTGCTTCTCATTAAGGTAGGTCTTAATATCATCCTTGACACAGTTCTTGAATTCTTCAACTAACACCATCTCTTTTAGTGAGTTGAAATCATCCTTGACCTCCATAGAAGTACACCAGCCTCAAAGCAAACCTTCTTCTCGTTAGCAAATTCAACATAAGTCTGATTTCTTCAGACCTCTGAATTTCTGTCGGTAAGCCTCTGGAACCAACTCATAAGCTGTCAAAATAACCTTTTTTGACAACCTCATAATCAGAGGAATCATCTGCAGACAAAGCCGAATAGGCTTGTTGAGCTTTTTACCCTTGAGGACAGTTTGCAACATCAGAGGCCAGTGTTCCTTTGGCCACTGACAACTCTTAGCTACCTTCTCAAAGCACTGGAAATACTTATCAACCTCCTTCTCTGAAAATGGAGGCACCAGCTTTACCTCCTGGCTGGCGTGAAATTTATTTTCAGCCTGAATTTTTTATTTTTAGTAGCTCCATTTGGAGCCTTTCTTCCCTGTCTAATTTTTCTAAATCGAAATGCCTTTGTTTTTCTTTTTCTTCAATTTCTAGCATTTTTAATTTAAGTTCCAATTCTACATTTGGATTTTCCACCGGAAACTGTTCCAGATCTCCTGGTGCAAACACATTTTCATCAATGTAATATTCAACAACCTCTCTAGCCAGTCTTGCTTTTCGCATGGCTGGTTTTACATCTGTCAGCTCTAACTGTCTGCATATTTCTAGCAGTTCTGTCTTTTTAAAAGACTTTAAAACCTCTACGGTTGGTGATGCCAAGAAATCATCCATTGCTGTTGATCTGCCAATATATATCTAGGAAAATTCAAAAAACAATTTCACTATTTGAAATTTTAGATTTTCAATAAATGACTCGCACAATGGTCTATCCCGGACCCGAGCCCCCAATTTGTTATGGCGTCGATTTGTTATGGCGTCACGGACAGCAAGGGATGACAGACAAAATCCTTTAAGTTCAACAGATTTAATTAAACAAACAGAACCAATCTACTCTCTACCCTACTGACCAAGATTGAAATAAAATAAAAAAAATAAGATATTTACAGTTCCCTGTAATGGAGATGGGCTGCTCTGTTGTGATGTCCTGGGACAGGAAAATGCTCCAACACAGGCAAAAATCCACAAAAAAACTTAAAAGGTCTTGAAAAGAGTGACAGGTCTGGTCAAATGTATCCTTCTTGCAATTTCTCCTACTCCTACACACTCTCGATTTTTTCTCCTTATATACTCTTGTCCAGCCCCCTCCCATTTCTGGGACTTTCCCTCTGGGCATGCCCTGGACATGCCCAACCTAGCTTCAGACTGGGCTTCACAAAAAAAAAGTCAATACTGCCATCTAGTGGCTATTTACCACATTACAATATATATATAAAACACATCAATAACATTTGCATGAGTGGCGAGAACAGCTCAACTTCACTGTACAACCAAATATTTAAGTTTTGAAATTATGCCAAACACTTTTTCTAACACTGTATGAACATGGCACAGTGTTTAGATTCAGTTTTAAAGTGTATTCAATAAATCTGAAAAACCTCGATCGCAACATCCAAGGAACATCGGTGTTTTGAATGAGAACACCTGTTTACAAAAATAATCACCAGGCATTTAGCTTTTACACACTAGTGTTTTCATTATATACATGTCACATGTTCCATAGTTTTACAATGTAGGCTCTCTATTTTCCTATTACTAAAGTGAATCTAACACTTCGGATTCTCGATTAATAAATGGTATCTAGCACTAAATCAAGCCTCGGGCTGAATGAACAGCTCCCTTACTGTGAGAGCTCAGCACGATATCGCACAACAGGCTGTAGCGCTGATACAAGCAACTTGACCTTGACGAGCTAATTAAGCCACAACGACCAAAAGAGAATACGAAAAAATCCATCTTATTAATACGTTTACGCGTAAAAGCTCTCCAGTAAATGTCAGTCCTTAATTCATACACCCTAAAAACAAGTACCTACACACGAAACCGAAAATATTAGCATAAATGACTTACCACATAGCTTGGTAAAGCATAAATATCGTTCAAATCTAAATTCCACAAAACACCTCGCGCTTAAAGAACAAAACACCTAAGATAATATCTGTCTTTGCAGTTGAATATGTAATAAAAGTATTAAATTACCTTCATTTAAAGTCCACTCCTTCCGGCTCCGTCCAGTTTTCCGTGTAGCGCCACGTTTCTTTCAGCTGATTAGCAAACATTAGCCTATCTAGCTAATTAACCAGCATGAGGCTTTTGAGTCACGTGACCACACTGTGTTACAAGTGTGTTAAGTTCCACAGCTGACCACTAGTGGCCGTGACTGAAGGTGAGCGAACACACACACACATTCCATGGAGCAAATTTGTGAAATTTTAGGACGTAGGAGATTTTTCGTCAGGGGCATGCTGGGAGTGTCTAGAGCACTGTAGTGAGTGCAGAAAAATGAGGACCCGAAAAATGTCCTCATTTCTCCAAGGGTCCTCATATTGTAGGTGTGTTATCATAAAATTGTCCTCATTTGTCATGAAAACAAGTGCACACACACACACACACACACACACACGCATACACACACCACTTGCATTTCTTCATGTTTGTCTGTGTTTATCCTGATCCGAGGGGAAAGCCATAAAGCATTGTTCCATTTAAAACTGTGGTACTAACTGCATCTATTCTTTCTTTCTGAAAACAGGGGTGGTGGAATCTCCAATCGTGCCATTCACACATCCTCAGTCACTGTCCCCCTTGAGATGTCGTAAGGTTACCCAGACGGCGTGTGCATGTGAATTGTAGGATGATTGTAGGCACCGTGTTAACCCTCTCATCCATTGTTTTTGCACAGGACAGTTTGCTGGCTCAGGAAGACCAAAGCTCATCTTGCGTGTCTCATTTCAAAATGTTTCCAATTAAATTTCACTCTTTCTGATCCCTGCAGGTTGAGTTATAACAAATTACCTTGGTCGTGTCTTGTCTTGGTCTCCCTTGTTGTTGTCAATTTGGCAGGGTGCTGTTTCTAAAATTTTCTATACAGGCATCAAGGATTCGAGGACCTGACTTTGCCATTTACACCTGAGGAACAGAAGCTCCATTTATATGCTTTTGGCTGATTTGGATTTTGGGATTTCATCACAAACATGGTAGTGAAGCAAGGGTGAGACACAGCAGGGCACAATAAATCCCTGTCCGCCCTTCTGGCTCCTGGGAGCCATTTCTTCCGCTATGCAACTTACTAAGGACACACATTCAAATTCCAGCAATATGTGCACCAACGCGGGTGGCCGCCGGACCTCAAACATCTCTTCAGCTACCGGATTCATACAGGACAAAGGACATTTTCATCGGGACAAACTGCAGTTGTGTTTGTGATTGTGATTTGTGAATTACATGTAAAGAGTGTGGGTTGATACAAAAATAGGTTGAGAGGAATCAATTAAATCCTATTTTATAATGTGGCAGTTAAAGGACTGGAGCATATGGGTTCCTTACACTGGAGGCCAAAGGTAGTGTGCCTTAAAAGTTCATAAAGTGAGGTAAAACTACATATGCATTGATCCAGATAAGCCTAATTTGCCTTGAATATTTTTCAGAATTAAATTGGGAGGTCCTACGAGGCAGTTTCTGACCAGCCTATTATGTGTATCAGCCCCACCCTCTCAGTTGATCTCCATATCATATCATGTGACATAAATTGCTGAATGTCTGGACATATGAATTTCACGATTTCCAATATTTCAACATATCACCTCGCAATATACCTCATGTAAATATTCTATTGTTTTCATTTGTAACTGTGTGTTTTTAATTGCACTTGTAACTGAATGCCTAAATAATTTGATATTATGACCTCCATTGGATTTTTTCCCTCTGGGGTTTTTTTCCAATTGGTTGGTTACATAGTTAGTGGCACATGTAATCTTTTTGCTTTCCCTAGTCAAGTGTGGGAAAGTTTTTGGTTTATGTGCTGGTTTGTTCTGCGATTTCTATTATTCATGATTTTAGGAAAAATTACTTTTCAAACCATCATTTCATTTGGCATAATAAAATTGGTTCAACTAGTACACCAACTAACTTCAGATAATAGACTCATAGAACAAACCTAGATAGTATACTTTTAATTTAATTTAATTTTTTGTTTTCGTCTTTCTTTTAAGTTTTTTCCATGGTTTAAGTTATTCATCAAACGGTTGTCTCTCTTTCTTTTAATTTTCCAAATCACACCTCTCTAAATTCTCAATTATATCTCACTGAGAGGAAATAATCCATTTTTCCATTTTAACATGTGATGCAACTATCATGAAAAACTGAACTACTCAAATCTGGAATTTCTCATCAATATTCCATCCATAATCTCAGAAAATATTCCCTGATGCTATTTGTGACCCCGTGGGTGGACCTTATTCCATCCACGTGATCAGGAGGTGGAGTGTAGAATGGCGGGTAAGAATTCACTGCATATTTCATTTTACAAAAGATTGTTCCATTCCGAAATCAGTAAAATTCATCTGTGCCTTTGGGTTGGGTTCTGAGCGGTACCTCTGTAAGATCTGCAAACGCTGATGCGTGGGGGAGCCCAGCGGCTGTAAGCGACAAATGGCTGATAAGCTCAGTCCAGAGCCATGCCAGATAGCAATAAAACTTTTGTGGACTTCCAGGAGGTGGCAATGGTCTCACCACGGGGGGGTTGTTGCAGGGCTCTGGCTGACACAATGCCCCTGTGCGAGTCATATTACTGGCCCTAAGTCTTAAGTTAAAGTCCAGTTATAGTAATCTGTTTCAAATAATCTAAACCTCTGGGAAGTGCATAATGTGCTTATAAGTTAAATCTCCTTCTAAGAAATCACTTATATACTTACAACCCAATTTACCTATATAATAATTTATCTTAAGACCTTTTCGTGACAACTGCATCATATTAGTACATATTCATATCATGTTTGGTCTTGTTATTCTCGGGGAAATCCAGGGAGTTGAATGGAGTATGTTTCATTCCCAATGAAATTATGGTTCATTCCCTTTTGGAAACTCCTGGGAATTTGGTCAGAATACTCTCTGGTAATCACCCTATTCTCCTCTTTCTGCTGAAGTGTTTAATTACATCCTCCCAATGGTGGAAACCCAAAAACCGGATTCAACCCCCCTTCCAAGAGTTTATGGCCATGCCGCCTGGATCAAAGGCGTGACTTTGCTTAAAGCAAAGAGAAACAATCCATTCTGGGAAGATCGTATCCGATCTGTCCCCGTGTACGTAAGTGCGTGAGTAGCCATTCCCTATGCCGTATGTAGCCAATCTATATAGTCAGGGAAGATCGTATCCGATCTGTCCCGTCAGATAAGTCGTGAGTAGTCCTTTTCAATTATGGAATATCGTAATTGAACTTCCCGCGCACGCCAGTGCGCCGTGTAGCTTTTTCCTCCAGGTATGACTTTATTCTCTCTTTCTAAATTGTGTGTAACTTGTAATTGGTTTAGCGTTGATTTGTTTGATTTAAGCTTTTACCAACCTGGCGAATTAATTATTATTCCCTTAAGCTAGCGTGGTCTCGGTGACTCCTAATCCTTTTATTCTTTCTAGCCACGTTACGACCGGTACTTAGGGGGCAAGTCCTTATCATTCCAGACTAGCTAGCTGTTGTTTAAAGGTAGTGATGGGTTTTAAGTTGGATTGCAAGTTACAGTCTACTTATATAAAGGGTTTATGTAGCATCGGTCCTGGGGATTGACCTTAAGGGTTTTCTTGAGTTTATAAGCCGGTGCCTGGCCGATCCCCTTAAGGGGCCCTGTGGTGTGCATAAATCTGGGTTCATGATATGTTTATGCCAAAGGTGCTAGTTACTATCATTGTAATTTCTTCCATCCTCTAGAACTCTCACCGAACTAAGATCCGGCAACTGCGCTATTACCCGGGGGCGTCGGTTGAGTAACTGGTTTTCACGGAAGAGTCTGGCAGCGTAGCTGCCCCGAGATTCACGTATGTGTCCCTAAACTATAAATTCTAATTCTAATTTGGAGTCAGATATCTAACGAGGGTATAACTAAATTTGGTATTTTAAATGTATTGTGGAGTCAGATTAACTATAACTGTTGTGCTTTTGTGCCCCGTTCTTCAAACGGAGAAAATGTATCCATTTTATTGTGATTCGCACCAGCCAGGACGTCGCGCGTGCTAATACTAGGAATCCACACCCATAAACCTTCAACCCGGGCTCTTCCTTCCTTGGTCGAGCTGCGTGGGTCTTACACATACACACATAAACATGTACATATAAATACATACACAAACACACCTCATGTCTATATGTATACACACCACATGCACGCGCACACACACACACACACACACACACACACACACACACACACACACATATATATACACATACACACATATATACACATACATATATACCCCGATAGATACACAAACGTATATACACACAAATTCATATATACACATATGCATACAGATATTGATACATAAACATATACACATACAGAGCACTCTACATACACACATATCTACAGACGCATATACATATGCATACATACATCGATATACAGAGACTCTGTACATACACATACACACGTACATACATTTATATATACATACACTCATATACACATACATCTACATACATGCAAATATACCCGTCCATGTATACACCTGCACACCCATTTCCATACACATGTATGCATATACACATGATGAGTGAAAAAAAAACTTCTGAACGAATACACCGGTGAAAACATAATTCTAAAAATGACAACAATCACAACAGTAATGAAACCAAGAGAGAGGGAGAAAAAAAAGATAATGCGAACATTGTCAGCTGTCATAGCCTCATTATAGTCTTTCCAACATTGCTTTCCATTGGTTCATTCTCATTTTACATCAAAGCATTCTCGATTTAGAGTTTGGTGAGATCCAGCGCTGGCGTTTCCAGCAGCAGACCCTGGCAAGAGTTTTCACTGCTGGTATTTTACAGCTCCATCTCTGAATCTTTTGATGATGTTATGCACTGTCGCTGATGAGACCTTCAAAGCCTTTGCAATTTCATGTTGAGGAACTTTGTTTTTAAAGTATTCCACTATTTTTTTACGGAAGTCTTCACAGGTTGGAGAGCCTCTGGCCATCTTTACTTCTGTGAGACTCAGCCTCTCTAAGGCATACCTTTTAGAGCCAATCATTTTACACGCCTGATGCCAGTTAACTTAATTACTTGCTAAATGTTCTTTCAGCTGATTTTCTTATACATTAATTGCTTTTCCAGACCTTTTTTTGCATGTGTCCCAACTTTTTTGAGGCCTGTTGCAGCCAGAAAATTTGAAATAAGCTCATTTTGTGGATAAAAATGTAAAATGTCTCAGTTTCAACATTTGAAATATTATCTATGTTCTATTGTCAATAAAATATTGGCTCGTGCAATCTGAAAGTCATTGCATTTTGATTTATTCGCAATTTACGCTTCGTCCCAACTATTTCGGAATTGGGGTTGTACATGTACTTACATTTTTAATACTCTCAGTTGTTTACAAATACTAAAAATTGAAATTGAGAGTTGAAGTTCCTTTGTCTAACTAATTATTGGGGACCATCACTTCCTAATCCAGGGAGTCCCTGTGCATCGCTAATAGCACAAGAGTTCTCAGAAAATGGCTGGACACATGAATTTTAATTTTGAATTACTCTATAACTAAAAATAATATGTTTCTAAGTTTTTGATATGTTGTAGATACCTTATCAGGGTACAATTTGATGTTAAAAAATTCAAGGTCACGCGACCCTCAAGGTCAATTTTGAGGTAGGTCAATAATTCATGACACCCAGAGTTACCGGAATGAGTTGAAAAATGACAGATTTTGAATGCTTGTGTGATTCCCTTTCCAAAAATACCTATTTTGTCAAAATCGGTCAAGTAGTTTTGGAGATATGGCCATTTGAATTTTGGCGGCCATGCCCATTTTTCGCGAAATATCAAAAAAAAAAAAAAAAAAGGCCGTAACTTTGCACTGGAAGGTCTGATTGAGCTGAAATTTGAGATTTGGGAGTTTTGGGTCAAGACCAATTCTCACACAAATTTTGAGCAAAATTGGAAATGGTGAAGTTTAGCTCATTAGGTGATTTGACATGGAATGACCCACATGCACTCACATACACACACACACACACACACACACACACTGGCGCGCGCGCACACCCACACAGAATTATAACAAGTAAGAAGTTTCTCTTTTTCTTGTTACTTCCTTTTCCTTTCTCTTTAATATAATTTTCAATTTCCCCATCAATTTTCTGTTTTGTTTATTTTTGTTTGTTTCTTTGTTTATTCATTTATTGGTTGTTTTGCTTGGCTTTGCCCATGTACCCCGCTTTTGTTGATTTTGTTTGCCTATCCTTTTCTTTTCCCTTGAAAATTATCTGTGATGTCATGATTTGTCTTCTCCTGTCCTGTCTTGTCCAGTTTAGTCTTGTCTTGTCAGTCTCTGCATTAGTCCAGCATGTCAAGTATGTTTGTATACTTGTCCGTCTGTCTTGTTGACATACTTGTGTCTGTCTCTCTGTATAATAATAATAATAATTATAAATTTTATTTGTATAGCGCTTTTCATGCAGAGATGCAACCCAAAGTGCTTAACAAACAGCAAGTTAACAGACATAAAACATAAAACAAATACATTAAAATACATTACAATGCAATGGCACCTATATATAGAATTAATCCATATTAAAAGCTAAATTAGAAAGATAGGTCTTTAACTTCTTCTTAAAAATTCCAAGGGAGTCAACTGTTCTGAGGGAGGCTGTTCCACAGTGTAGGACCATAAAAGCAGAAAGCCGCCTCCCGTTTTTTTGTGGGAGACCCTTGGAACGTCTAAAGGCGGGCAGTTGAAGATCGAAGGGCTCTTGGGGGTATATAAAATGAAAGGCAATCGCTGATATATGCTGGTGCTTGTTTATGTAGGGCTTTATAAATAATTAAAAGGACTTTAAAATCGATTCTAAAAGAAACGGGTAGCCAGTGCAGCGATGCAAGCAGAGGGGTAATGTGATCACCTTTTTTGTATTGGTTAAAATCCTGGCTGCGCATTTTTTGATCAACTGTAACTTCCTGAGAGACTTTTTGGGCAGGCCAGTAAAAAAAAAAAAAAAAGAGAATTACAGTAGTTTAGTCGGCTTGTGATAAAGCATGAATCAGCATTTCAGCGTCGTTCTGAGTTAAAAATGGTCTAATTTTGGCTATATCCCTAAGATGAAAAAATGATGTTCTAGCAATTTTGTTAAAATGACTAATAAAGTTAAGATCGGAGTCTAAAATCGCACCCAGATTTGTCACTTGGGTTTTTATTTGCTTTGACAGATTTGAAAACATTGATTCTATTTTTTGCCTTTTATCCTTTGAGCCTACAAGTAATATCTCTGTTTTTTCCTCGTTTCTTTTTAAAAAATTCCTACTCATCCAATCAATGACATCTGTGAGACAGTTGAAAAGATTGTTTACAGAAGTGGGGTTATGAGGTGGGACAGATATGTATAATTGTGTGTCATCCGCATAACACTGATATTTAACATTATGATGACTAATTATGTTGCCTAAAGCAAGCGTATACAAAGAAAAAAGAACAGGGCCAAGAATGCTTCCTTGAGGAACACCATATTCAATATCAAATGTTTGTGACACACAGTTACCTAAACTAACAAAAAATTTTCTTTCTGACAGGTATGAGTGAAACCAATCAAGAACCATGCCAGATAGACCCACCCATTTTTCAAGCCGTTTCATTGAAATGTTATGATCAATTGTGTCAAAAGCAGAACTCAAGTCTAACAAAAAGAGGACTGTCACATTATTTGTATCATTTGATATTCTTAAATCATTTACAACCTTAAGTAAAGCAGTTTCAGTGCTATGGTTAGTTCGTTCGTAGTTGTATGTCTGTCTACTTGTCTATTTCATCATATGTCATGTCACAGTATTAGGGTAAGTTGTCGTTACGGACTGGCTCCAATAAATGTCTTTGAACTCTATTTCAGTTTGAAATGAAGGTAAGTTATCCTCCAAAAAAGGAGGGGTGGTGGTGGGCCAAAAAATAAAAAAGTTAAAAAATACATATCCAAACCAATAAGCCAGCTAGATTTCTTTTAAGCTAATCTACATGAAATGAATGTTTCGGGGTCACATAAAAAGATAGAAACTTTCAGACAAGATAATTGTATCATCATCACGTAACAAATAAGGTATGTAGCAAACACTTAGTTTCAAACTCACAGCAGCTCGCCAACAATTAGCAGTCAAATACAAACGAGTTGGGCACTAGCCAGAAATGCAGCATGGGACTGCATACGGCACTAAAGCAATTTGGCCAAAATCGAGAAGCAGCCAGATAAATAGCCAGCTAACATTGTTACCCAGAACCAGGAACACAAGCCCTTCAACATACTCTATTGCTACTGTGTTTCTGACACGTGAGGTTATGTTGTGTTTTGGGCTGCATGGAAGATGACAAGAAGGCACTTTCCACTGTCAATCCCGCCCACAGCTGAGCAGGTTGCTGTGTGGAAAATGAGTACATGCTACCAACGCTGAATAGAGGGGAGTCAAGTAGATCCGGTACCATGCAGTGGAAAAGTGCCATTAGTTGTCTACCCGGTGGCACTGTGGTGCTCGGCCCCTTCATTGCTGCTTGCAGCTATATTTCTGACAGTGTAATCATAGGGTCTTCCAGGACTAGGTCTGGGAAATGAAAAGCAGTCACAAATGCAGAAAATTGCATGACACAAGGCTTTTACATGTTTTGAATTGTTTAATATCTATTTTAAAGACCAAAAAAATTTACAACGTGCTTATAGACTTTAGCTAAGCTGTGTATATGAACAATCAGAATTAGTACACTGCATGCATACGTTATGCAAATTCAAGATAGTTCATGGTCTGGTCTGGGAGAACCAAAGTGCTTATGAACTTTAGCTGTCCTGTGTCTATTTTCACTCGTTAACAATGCACTGCATCCATACAGTATGCATATTAAAAAAGAATTTTATCAAAAAACGTGGAGTGTATGGACTTAACTTCAATTTTACGTGGCCTATTTATAAAATTCTTTGCCTGCGAAATTTTCATCAGCTGGTGGGAAGCCTGTCAACCTTTAATTAACATGAGAGGAATTAAATTTTGCAGCCAATTAATATTGGCTAATTGTAATGCTGGGTAGATGACGGTGCCATTTATGATTTTTCAGGAGATACAATGTTTAGACATTGAACAGCAGGAAGGGGAAAACAGCCATATAGCTCTGATCAAACGACCATACCTGGGATTAACCAAGTAATGAATATAATTCATGGCCTATAGATGTGGACTGATATTTATATAATTTAAACAGCCATTGTGTGCCAGACTGCAGAGATAGAGTGCCACTAATGATACAGTTGAATTTGGACTGTGAAACATGCTTAATTTACATCAGTGTACTGCAATCCTAAATGAAGTCCCCTCTCGGCTTTTAATTGCAGATTATAAAGATTATATCTTTAAGGCCCTCGTTGGAAAATTACCACCTTATATCTCAACCTTGTTAGAGTGGAAGGCTGGTAGCTATACAACTCGCTCTACTGATCTGTTACTTTTTAAAGTTCCTCGAGCACGTACTGAACTTGGTAAAACAGCTTTTTCCTTTGATGCTCCAAGCTCATGGAACATCCTCCAACACTCTCTAAAAATTGATGTTCTTCCTTCTTTCAGAGTTCAGGACTTCAATTTCTAGCTATTGTGTTTCACATTGCAACTGTTTTACTTGATTTTATTGCATTTTACCTTGTCACTGACGAAATTGTTGCTCACAATGATTGTTCTATATTATACTTGTTTTATTGTGCTGTGGTTTTAATGTGTCTGTAATCTCGACGGCATTGGAAATGAGGGAAACCTCAATGTCCTTTCGAGAATAAATTAAGGTTTGAATGAATGAATGAATGCAGATATTGGGGGTGGACAAAATATTGAAGTCTCCCTGAAAAAAGGCTTTAAATTTGAAGACTCAACCTAATGACTGAACAAACCAGTGTCATTCCTATTAATATAAATACTGTTAGCAGTAGGGGAGTGTTTAACTGAAGAAAGATGTGCAGAGCTTTGCAAGATAAGTCTCAAAAGCATGATTAGTGTACTAAACAACAGTAATAAAATTCCAGGAGCCCAAACTGCTTTTGTGTTATTCTCAGAGACGACAATTAAATATGGCAATGCGTAAAACACTTTTGTTTGATAGTTGCTGATAACCAGGAAAGTACAGCTTAAAAAAATCACAGAGGAACTGAATTAGTTCCAAAAAAGCAGTATATCATGTTATGGCCCCAATTTGTTATGGCGTCAATTTGTTATGGCGTCACGGACAGCAAGGGATGACAGACAAAATTCTTCAACTTCAACAGATTTTATTAGACAAACACTTAGAACTAATCTACACTCTACCCTCCTGACCAAGATTGAAATCAAATAAAAAATGAGATATTTACAGTTCCTTTGTAATGGAGATGGGCTGCTATGTTGCGATGTCCTGGGACGGGAAAATGCTCCAACACAGGCAAAAATCCACAAAAAACTTCACAGGTCTTGAAAAGAGTGACAGGTCTGGTCAAATGTATCCTTCCACAATTTCTCCTTGCAATTTCTCCGACTACTACTACTCTCTCAATTTTTCTCCTTATATACTCTTGTCCAGCCCCCACTGAGGCATGCCCCGGACATGCCCAAAACCTAGTTCCAGACTGGCTTAACAAAAAAAAAAAATGTCTGTACTGCCATCTAGTGGCCTTTTTTTTCCCCATTACAATCATGAGTTATATAAAGCTGCCCTTGTTTCTGATGACTAACCCCGGTGCTTCCTTTCGTTCCCTGGAGCTATGACAGTTCAATCAGGAGAGACTTGAATGAAATCAAGAAAAATTTTATTATGCATTGAGCATAAGTCGAATTCAAATCAATTCAATTTTATTTATATAGTGTAATGTGGTAAATAGCCACTAGATGGCAGTATTGACTTTTTTTTTTGTGAAGCCCAGTCTGAAGCTAGGTTGGGCATGTCCAGGGCATGCCCAGAGGGGAAAGTCCCAGAATGGGAGGGGGCTGGAAAAGAGTATATAAGGAGAAAAAATTGAGAGAGTAGAGTAGTAGGAGAAATTGCAAGAAGGATACATTTGACCAGACCTGTCACTCTTTTCAAGACCTGTTAAGCTTTTTGTGATTTTTTGCCTGTGTTGGAGCATTTTCCTGTCCCAGGACATCACAACATAGCAGCCCATCTCCATTACAGGGAATTGTAAATATCTCATTTTTTATTTTCTTTTCAATCTTGGTCAGTAGTGTAGGGTGTAGATTAGTTCTATGTGTTTGTTTAATTAAATCTGTTGAACTTAAAGGATTTTGTCTGTCATCCCTTGCTGTCCGTGACGCCATAACAAATTGGGGCCATAACAAATTGGGGGCTCGTCCAGGAGAGACCATTGTGCGAGTCATTTATTGAAAATCTAACATTTCAAAAAGTGAAATTGTTTTTTTGAATTTTCCTAGATATATATTGGCAGATCAACAGCAATGGATGATTTCTTGGCATCACCAACTGTAGAGGTTTTGAAGTCTTTTAAAAAGACAGAACTGCTAGAAATATGCTGACAGTTAGAGCTGACAGATGTAAAACCAGCCATGCGAAAAGCGAGACTGGCTAGAGAGATTGTTGAATATTACATTGATGAAAATGTGTTTGCACCAGGAGATCTGGAACAGTTTCCGGTGGAAAATCCAAATGTGGAATTGGAACTTAAATTAAAAATGCTAGAGATTGAAAGGGAGGAAAAAGAAAAACAAAGGCAGTTTGAGTTAGAAAAATTAGCAAGAGAAGAGGAAAAAGAGAGAGAAAGAGAGAAAAGAAACTGAAGAAAAAGAAAAACAAAGGCAGTTTGAGTAAGAAAAATTAGCAAGAGAAGAGAAAAAAAGAGAAAAAAAGAGAGAAAAGAAATTGAGGAAAAAGAAAAACAAAGAGTTCGAGAGAGCAGAAAGAGAGAAAGAAAGGCAGTTTGAGTTAGAAAAATTAGCAAGAGAAGAGGAAAGAGCAGAAAGAGAGAGACAGAGACAGAGAGATTTCGATTTAGAAAAATTAGACAGAGAAGAAAGGCTCCAAATGGAGCAACTAAAAATTAAAATAGAAGCCAAAAACAAATTTCGGGCTAGCCAGGAGGTAAAGCTGTGCCTCCATTTTCAGAGAAGGAGGTTGATAAGTATTTCCAGTGCTTCGAGAAGGTAGCTAAGAGTTGTCAGTGGCCAAAGGAACACTGGCCTCTGATGTTGCAAACTGTCCTCAAGGGTAAAGCTCAACAAGCCTATTCGGCTTTGTCTGCAGATGATTCCTCTGATTATGAGGTTGTCAAAAAGGTTATTTTGACAGCTTATGAGTTGGTTCCAGAGGCTTACCGACAGAAATTCAGAGGTCTGAAGAAATCTGACAATCAGACTTATGTGGAATTTGCTAAGAAGAAGAAGGTTTGCTTTCAACGCTGGTGTACTTCTATGGAGGTCAAGGATGATTTCAACTCACTAAAAGAGATGGTGTTAGTTGAAGAATTCAAGAACTGTGTCAAGGATGATATAAAGACCTACCTTAATGAGAAGCAAGCACTGAATTTGCAATCAGCTGCCAAGTTTGCAGACGAATATGTTCTCACACATAAGTCCAAATTTCAGTCCAGCAGTAACAATAGATGGTCCAAATTTCAGAAGAAAGGTAATGGTGATACCCAAGATTCCTTACCCAAATACAAAGAAAAATCTGGTGATGGTGCTCAGAAATCCAGTCAAAGGTCTGATCAAAGTGTGAAAGCTGACAGTGACAAAAGTGGTCTAGTTTGCAATTATTGCAAGAAATCTGGTCATGTTAAAACTAACTGTTGGTTCCTTAAAGCTAAGAAAGAAAAAGAAAAGGATACCAAAACCAATGCCTTTGTGAAGACAAGGTTAGAAACCCCTGTAGTAGATGGCCGATCTGCTAAATTGCCTGCTCCTTGTGAGGCTAAGAAGCCTGATACTGTTGACTTTGTGAGGGAGGAATTTCTTCCATTTGTGTCAGAGGGATTTGTGGCTCTGAATGAGCATTCCCCTCCTGTACCCATATATATCCTAAGGGATACCGGAGCTTCTCAGTCACTTTTGTTGATGGACTCCTTGGAGTTACGTGATGAGACCGCTTCTGGGGATTTCATACTTGTACAAGGTATTGAAGGGAGGACTGTATCTGTACCTCTGCGCTCTGTATTCTTGAAGTCAGATTTAGTTACAGGACAGGTAAAGGTGGGACTTATGTCAAGTCCACCTATCAAGGGTGTTTCTCTGTTGCTAGGCAATGACCTGGCTGGGGGCAATGTAGTTCCCCCTGTTCATCTTACTTCGCAGCCGAGCACTGAAGATGGCGATGAAGACCCATCTCTGTATCCTTCCTGTGCAGTGACTCGTGCTATGGCCAAGAAGGCTCAAGAAGAAGATGATGTGGTGCCGTCCAGCACATTGAATAGTCATGACTCAGGTGGTTTGCCTCATGACTCTGTTCAGCCTACTATGGTTTCTCCGTTTGAGGACTTAACAGACACTTTTATCAGTTCTCTATTCAGCCAGCCAGATGGGTCTGGTGATTCTGATGTGACTGGAGACTTGTCTCTGTCCAGAAAGCGGTTGATTCAGGAGCAAACCAATGATCCAGAAATTTTTGTACTAAAGAAGAGAGCCCTTCCTGATGAAGAAATAGACACAGTTCCAGTTGGGTATTATCTCAAGGATGGAGTGTTGATGCGGAAGTGGCGCCCTCCTGATATCTCTGCCAATGCAGATTGGGCAGTGGTCAAGCAAATTGTTGTTCCGAAGGTCTATAGGAATGAGATCTTAACAATGGCTCATAGTTTGCCCTTAGGAGGTCATCTTGGTGTTAACAAGACTGTTGATAAGATCATGAAACACTTCTTCTGGCCTGGACTTCGGAAAGATGTTTCCAACTTTTGCAAAACCTGTCACACTTGTCAGGTAGTTGGAAAAACACCAGTTAGACCCACCTGTAGCTCCATTGCAGCCTATCCCAGCATTTGGGGAGCCCTTCTCCAAGGTCATTGTTGATTGTGTTGGTCCATTACCCAAGACTAGATCTGGAAATCAGTACTTGTTGACAATCATGTGTGCATCTACCAGATTCCTGAAGCCATACCTCTACGCAACATCAAGGCAACTGCAATTTCAAGGCTTTGATAAAGTTCTTCACGTTGTTTGGCCTTCCCAGGAAATTCAGTCAGATCAAGGTAGCAATTTCACTTCCGGATTGTTTCAGCAGGTTGTGTATGAACTAGGTGCAAAGCAGATTCTTTCCAGTGCCTATCATCCAGAGAGTCAGGGTGCCTTAGAGCGGTTTCATTCCACTCTCAAGACAATGATGAGGACTTATTGTTATGACCATGAGAAAGACTGGGATGAAGGTGTTCATTTGCTGTTGTTTGCAGCTAGAGAAGCAGTGCAGGAGTCTACTGGATTCAGTCCGTTTGAGCTAGTGTTTGGCCATGAAGTGAGAGGACCTTTGCTATTGTTGTGTGAACAATGGCAAGAGAAAGAGCCGCATATCAGTCTGTTAGACTATGTTAGCAAGTTCAAGGAAAGACTGCGTGCAGCTTGTGACCTAGCCAAAGAGAACTTGAAATCAAGTCAGGGAAAAATGAAAACTTGGTATGATCATAAGGCTAGAAGCCGTGAGTTTAAACCAGGAGACAAGGTCCTTGTGTTGTTTCCCTCGCAGTCCAATCCATTACAGGCTAGATTTCATGGTCCTTATGAAATTCCGACAAAACTCAATTATCTCAATTACATTGTGAAGACTCCAGATAGGAGAAAGCCAAAACAGTTGTGTCACATTAACATGCTGAAGCCTTATCATGATAGGAATGCTAGGGTTGCAGCTGTCACTTCAGATCCTCCTATGGCGGAGACTTGTGAAGATGAGGGGGAGTTTCAAGATGATGAACCTAGAATTAAAGCTGAAGTTCTTTCATGTAAATTGTCAAATTCTGAAGTGTTGCAAAATCTTGATGTAAAACTCCAGCACTTAGAACCCTCACAGAAAGATCAGTTTGAGAGGTTGATCAAGAAATATAAAGATCTATTTCCTGATGTTCCAAAGAGAGTTTCTATAGCCTCTCATGATGTAGATGTTGATGATGCCAAACCAATAAAAACAGCATCCGTGCGGATGAATCCTAAAAGAGAAAGATTGCTGAGAAAGAGGTTGAGTACATGTTAGAACATGATATTATCAGACCCTCTAACTCAGATTGGAGTTCACCCTGTGTTCTAGTTCCAAAACCTGATGGAAGTACTAGATTCTGTACAGATTATCGCAAAGTCAATGCTGTAACTAGAACTGATGTGTTTCCAATACCTAGGATTGATGATTGTATCGATAGAGTAGGGCAAGCAAAGTTTCTGACCAAGATTGATTTGTTGAAGGGTTATTGGTGTGTGCCTTTAACTGAGAGGGCCAAGAGCATCTCTGCTTTTGCCACACCATCTGGGTTATACCAGTATGAAGTCCTACCCCTTGGCATGAAAAATACCCCAGCCACGTTCCAAAGGATGATACAGTCTACAATCGCCGGATTGCCACACACGGGTGCGTACATCGACGACCTGATCACATGGAGTGACTCCTGGGAAGAACATCTGAAAGATGTAGAGACGTTGTTCCAGCGCTTGACCCAGGCTAACCTGACTGTTAACCTGAACAAGAGTGACTTTGGTTGTGCTACTGTCACGTATCTTGGCTACGCCATAGGCCAGGGTAAGGTGGCACCCATAAATGCTAAAGTCCAAGCCATCATGGACTTTCCAGTTCCTGACAACAAAAAAAGCTTTGCGCCGCTTCCTTGGAATGATCGGTACTACCGCAAGTTCTGCAAGAACTTTGCTGAGATTGCTCTCAGTCTCACCAACCAACTGAAGAAAGGCGTAAAGTTCACTTGGGATGAAGCATGCCAAAGAGCCTTCGATCGCCTGAAGTCTCTGCTGTGTCACTTCCCGTGCTCAAATCTCCTGACTTCAACAAACCGTTCTCCATAGCGGTCGATGCTAGCGACCAAGCTTGTGGATCTATGCTCCTACAGAGAAGTGACTCTGATGACATTGAGCATCCCGTGGCATACTTCTCCAGGAAGTTCAATCGCCACCAAAAGAACTATTCCACAATTGAGAAGGAGCTGTTGGCTCTGGTTCTATCCTTACAACACTTTGAGGTCTATGTTTGTGCGGGCAAAAGCCAATGATTGTATATACTGACCACAATCCGTTAATGTTTTTGAGTAAGATGAAAAACAAAAATCGGAGATTGTTGAATTGGAGTTTGATTTTACAAGAGTTTGACTTGGAAATTAAGCATGTAAAGGGTGCTGACAATGTAATTGCCGATTGCTTATCCTGTGTTTGAATATGTGTATATATATCACCTGTGTTTATTAGCATATTGTATTATATGTATATATATATATATATATATATATACACAAGTGTCTACTTAACCATTTTTGTATTGACAAGAAAAATTTTGCCTTTATGAGTCAAAATTTTCCCCTTTTGGAATGGAGGTGTAATGTGGTAAATAGCCACTTGATGGCAGTATTGACTTTTTTTTTGTGAAGCCCAGTCTGAAGCTAGGTTGGGCATGTCCAGGGCATGCCCAGAGGGGAAAGTCCCAGAATGGGAGGGGGCTGGAAAAGAGTATATAAGGAGAAGAATTGAGAGAGTAGAGTAGTAGGAGAAATTGCAAGAAGGATACATTTGACCAGACCTGTCACTCTTTTCAAGACCTGTTAAGCTTTTTGTGGATTTTTGCCTGTGTTGGAGCATTTTCCTGTCCCAGGACATCACAACATAGCAGCCCATCTCCATTACAGGAATTGTAAATATCTCATTTTTTATTTTCTTTTTCAATCTTGGTCAGTAGTGTAGGGTGTAGATTAGTTCTATGTGTTTGTTTAATTAAATCTGTTGAACTTATAGGATTTTGTCTGTCATCCCTTGCTGTCCGTGACGCCATAACAAACTGGGGCCATAACAATAGTGCTTTACATTGAGCTAAGGGCAGAGCCCAGACTAATCCCTAATCCCCGAATAGCAGGCAAAAAACTCCCTGTAGAGAGAAAAAGCCTTGAACAGAGGTGAAAAAAAACTCCTCATTGAGAAGAAATCTCAGGAACCTGGCTATTCTGGGGAAGCCCATCCTCCGCTGGCTGAATAATAAATTGATGGTAAATTAGGGATGAGAGGATCAGGACAGCAGGAAGACAGCAGTCAGAATTAACATGCTTAAAATCAGACAAGTCTTTGGCGCTTGGACTCTTCGGGAAGACTCGTAGAGCAGGAGCACGGCTCAGACCAGCAGCTGGAAAAATCCCCCCAAAAAATAGGGGGCTGAAGCCCCCCGAAAACGCAGCCTGATGAATCCCCCAAAGAAAGGAAGGAATACTCACCAAGCAGGAACATCATAATGATTGAGAAGCACGGGCTGCTGAGAGAGGAAAACATGATGAGCATGACATGGGACACAAATGAGGTCTAAAGAACTATACAATCCAGACATTAGCAAGCAATGGCTAGGGGCTGCAAGGCTCTGCATTTTTTGCATGATGGTAGCCAGCAATGGCTAAGGGCTGCAAAGCCCTGCATTTTTTGCATGATAGCCAGCAATGGCTAAGGGCTGCAAAGCCCTGCATTTTTTTTCCCGCGATGATAGCCAGCAATGGCTAAAGGCTGCAAAGCCCAGCATTTTTTTTTTTTTTTTGGGGTAATGATAGCCAGCAATGGCTAGGGGTGCAGAGCCCTGCATGCGATTAGCATGCGACAGCAGAAATACAGATAAAAACCAACCACCGACCACCAGTTATTTGCAAGCTTACCATGAACTGAAAACGCTTTAGGGATCTTTAGGCTTTGATGATTGCAGATGCTTCGGGGTGCACATAGGATGCGTTTGCTGAAGATGACCAGTGGCTTAGGTGATAGAGAGGCCGTAGATATGCCTTGCATAGCCGCTGAAGAGCGGCACTTATTCTGAACAAATGATCCAGGTATTGCTTGGGGCTATTAGAAATAGGCTTGGAAAAGATGGGAAGGAACATCTAGCTCCAAACTGAACCCTAGCTATAGACCTCATATATGGTGGAGTTTGAAGTTACAACAACAAACAGTGACAAGAAAATCAATGATTGCGGACCCTCGCCCCTTAAAGCATTAGCAGAGTGACAATGAGTAAAAATTTCAAGTAAAACCGATATACTTTTTTTTTTTTTTTGAAGTAATACAAGCTGACGAATAGGCATATGGGGAAAAATTCTGAAAACGGCTCCCAAATCCAGATCTGGATCCTGATCCAGATCATCTGAGGAGGACCGAGAACCTGTCGACACTCATCGCCTGTAAAAAAAAAAAAAAAAAAATCAAGTTTATCCGATCAGCGGTTGATGAGTTATGCGAGCTGACAGACAGACGGACAGACATATACATATGTATACATACGGACTGCCAATTGCAATGCCCTCGCTCCCCTTTGGGGCAAAAGTAATAAGTGCGCAGATGGCGCCGACTGAAACAGGATTTAGTGGTAAAACAGAGAAACACGAACAGACGTTCTCCAGCAAAATCGTGCAGTTTTAGAGCAGAGAGAGCAAAACCCATTTTCATGTAGAACCTAGTGGAATCCAAATAAGGCTGCATGGGAGGCTGAACCGAGAGAGGGGACTGCAACCGGTGATGAGCTGCTTTTAGGCCAAGGCACCTGAAAACCTGGAAATTAAAGTGTGACAAGGAATTTGCGTGACCTGGCAAAAACATTTATTTATTTATTTTGGCGTGATGATAGCCAGCAATGGCTAGGGGCTGCAAAGCCCTGCATGCAATTAGCAAATGACAGCGGAATACGGATAAAAGCCAACCACCGACCACCAGTTATTTGCAAGCTTACCCTGGACTTAAAAAAAGGCTTCCAGGGATCTTTGGGCTTTGATGATTGCCTATGCTTTGGGGCGAACGTGGGATGCGTATGCTGAAGATGACCAGCGGCCTAGTTGTTAGAGAGGCCGTACGTATACCTTACATAGCCGCAGAAGAGCGGCACATACTGAACGAATGATCTAGCTATTGCTTGGGGGCTATTAGAAATAGGCTTGGAAAAGATGGGTCAGAACATCTTGCACCAAACTGAACCCCAGCAATCAGACCTTTTATATAGTGGAGCTTAAAGTGAAAACATCAACCAATGACGAATAAGACAATCAAAGATTGCGGACTCTCACCCCTTAAGGAATTAGCAGTGGTGACAATGAGTAAAACTTTCAAGTTAAACTGATTTTTTTTTTTTTTTTTTTGAGTAATATAGGCTGACAAATAGACATATGGAGAAAATTTCAGAAAACCGTTCCCAAATCCCATCTGGATCCGGATCCAGATCATCTCAGGAGGACCTAGCAATGGTAGACACCCATGACCTGTAAAAAACTCCAAGATGATCTGATCAGCGATTGTTAAGTTATGCAAGCGGACAGACAGACATATTACAATTACAAATATACAAATAATTGCAATAGATGCGCCGACGGCACTGAATGAAACAGGTTTTAGTGGCAAAAGCAGAGAAACGCAAAACATCCTCGAGCAAAATCATTCAGTTTTAGAGCAGAGAGAGCGAGACCCTCTCTCATGTAGAACCTAGCGAAATCTAAATAAGGCAGAAGGGGAAGTTGAACCGGAGAGGGGACTGTGGTACCCAGAGGAAACCCATGCAAACACGGGGAGAACATGCAAACACCACATGGAAAGGCCCCAGGCTGGATTCAAACCCTCGACCTTCTTGCTGGGAGGCAGCTGCCCTAACCACTGTGCAGCCCTGACTTGACGATGATGCTTACTGCGGCTTCGTTGTCGCACGGAACTGTGATACGTTAGCGATGCCAGAACATGATCCAAATGCAACGGCTACGACAATGGTTAAATTTCGTGCAGTGCTGAGGATTAGAGCTTAGGCAAAGACTGAGGCCATTTGCATGTGAACCATTGACCTTGAAAATAACCACCGAACCCGACGGAAGGGCAGCATCGGCAAAACTGAAGAGAATTGGAGGAACAACCACATTATATAAAACGTCAAGCCAATCCAATGAGTCGATAGTCTTGACCAGAATTTCAATTGGGCGGCGGCCCTCATCCAGGGATATAACGTCATGCAGTTTCAGCGCAGACGAGGCTGAACGCAGTAGATGAGAATGGGACGCATGACTTTGGGGCAATACACAAGTCAGTTGAAAAGATACATTCAAAACAATAGCAACCTCTTATGACCATGCGCCCCCAGACCAAGGGCAATTAATATGCATAATAAATGCAGCACGTTTCCTAATAGCAACATCTTCGATCGGCAAATGCTCAAGGGATGATTTCTGATAAAGCTCATTATGACAGTTTCCTAAAACGAACACAGTTCAAGCACCGAACAAGTACATAAGCATCTAGCAAAACATAGGATAACATAATTTTATCGTTAGCTCTAACGCTAAAATTTCCACTGGATCTGTGCCATGTATACCAACGATACGTCAAATGAAAGAGGAAATCCACGGAATCCGACGATATAAGGCTTGACATTTTCAACCGACAGCGAACTGAATGAACACCAGGCCTGCAATTAAAAAGCTACAACGATGAGTTTTTTTTTTTAACTACTTTGATTGGCCCATTTTGTAATAAAACTGACCGTGAGTAAATCTTCACAGGCTATTTTTTGCCGAATGTGGCCGTGTTATTTTGAAACTTGACCTGTCAGCCTCCGTACATGTTATTTTCCGGTGTTGAACCGGAGCATCTGAGCAAACCAGAACATCAAAAAGCCGATTAATTCCAGTAACTCGACTTCAGAAGCGAAACACATACTATATGGATTCACAATACGCAGACCAACCATTTCAAGTGTCCACCTCTTCCAACTCCGACGATCACAACCGACAGCCAATGAAAACCCAAAATTCAGCATCTCAGAAAACAGAAAATTACTTAAGACCAATAAAAGAAAAGGATTTTTTTTTTTAACAAGTAAATTTCTTTACTTTCACTGCATAGACTTCACTAAAGCCTGGCATCTGCTCCAGGAGATCTATTGTCCTGTATGTTTTCATGCCAATCCTTAGAGAGGAGAACATAATCAAAGGTGTGAGATCTTACACAGCTGCTGATGAGTAGAGTCAGGTGTATTGGAGTTGAGTTGATGACTTGCAGGATGGTAAATCCCCTTGATCTAAAGCTGACCCCCTGTTGGCACATATTTCCTGTCGGCCTGTTAACCTCTCAGTTGTGAATTTAAGGGAAAGGGGAGAGTTACAGTTAAGGTCTATGTGTTCTATACCTGTGAAAAAGCATTACATTACAGCAGTAACATGGTGTTTATGAACTCCAGGAGAAAACCTCTGTAATCACACTTGACAATAAGGGGACAAATCATTTGCTTTAGTAATGCTGAACTAATGAATGACTTGATGATATAATGCGTTCATTATTGCTGGATGTATCAGGAATTCATGTTTTAAAGTCTTGTGTTTACAACCCCAATTCCGAAATAGTTGGGACAAAGTGTAAATTGTGAATAAAATCAAAACGCAATGACTTTCAAATCACACCAGCCAGTTTTTTATTCAAAATAGAACAAAGGTAACATAGAAAATGTTGAAACTGAGAAATTTTACAATTTTATGCATAGAATGAGCTCATGTCAAATTTGATGGCTGCTACAGGTCTCAAAAAAGTTGGGACAGGGGCCTGTTTACCATGGTGTAGCATCCCCTCTTCTTTTTAACACAGAGTGGAGGTGTCTGGGCATTGAGGAGACAAGTTTCTTCAGTTTAGCCATTGGAATTTGATCCCACTCTTGTTTAATACAGGCTTCCAGCTGCTGGAGAGTTTTGGGTCTCCTTTGACGGACTTTTCGTTTAATTATGTGCCAAATGTTCTAAATCGGTGAAAGATCAGGACTGCAGGCAGGCCCATTCAGCACACAGACTCTTCTACTACGAAGCCATGCTGTTGTAATAGCTGCAGTATGTGGTTTTGCATTGTCCTGCTGAAATACACAAGGCCTTCCTTGGAATAGATGTCATCGGGAGGGGAGCATATGTTGCTCTAAAACCTTTATATTCCTTTCAGCATTCATGGTGATTTTTGAAAACATGCAAGTCTCCCACACCATATGCACTAATGCATCCCCATACCATCAGAGATGCTGGCTTTTGAACTGAACGTTGATAATAGGAGGGGTGGTCTTTCTCCTCTTTAGCCCGGAGGACACGACGCCCATGATTTCCAACAAGAATGTCAAATTTGGACTCGTCTGACTACAGGACACTTTGCCACTTTGCTACAGTCCATTTTAAATGAGCCTTGGCCCACAGAACACGGCGGCGCTTCTCGATCATGCTCAACAATGGCATCCTTTTTGCATGATAGAGTTTTAGGTGGCATCTGTGGATGGCACGGCAGACTGTGTTTATAGACAGTGGTTTCTTGAAGTATTCCTGGGCCCATTTAGTAATGTCAATGACAGAATCATGCCGGTGAGTGATGCAGTGACGTCTCAGGGCCCGAAGATCACGGGCATCCAGTAAAGGTCTTCAGCCTTGTCCTTTACGCACAGAGATTTTTCCAGTTTCTCTGAATCTTTTGATGATGTTATGCACTGTCGATGATGAGACCCTCAAAGCCTTTATAATTTGACATTGAGGGACACTGTTTTTAAAGTATTCCATAATTTTTTTACGTGAGCTTTCACAGGTTGGAGAGCCTCTGGCCATCTTTACTTCTGAGAGACTCAGCCTCTCTAAGACATCTCTTTTATAGCCAATCATGTTACACACCTGATGCCAGTTAACTTAATTACTTGTTGAATGTTCCTTCAGCTGATTCTCTTATATAGTAATTGCTTTTATAGCCCTTTTTGTGAGGGTGCGTTCTGGAACCACATGCGAGCACCAGGAAATGCAGCAAAAATAGATTTATTGGATTTAGGGGTACAAGCCCCGGCAGGATTGAGAGCAACGGTACAAAGTCCAGAATCCAAAATCATAATCCAGTGGGACAGAAACGGTTCGTTACCAGCACAGCAATCACAAATCTCAGGGTCAGGCAAAGCAGGTTCAGTACACAGGAGCAGGAATATCAAAGACAAAGCAAAACTCGTAATTCGGGACGTTCCAGTCAGAAGTATAACACGAAGAGTACAAGGCATAACAATCACAGCACAAGGAAAACGTTCTGACAGACAATGGCTGTGAACAGACTGCTTAAATACACATAAGGGAAGTCAAATGCTATGATTGGGAACAGGTGAAGTGGATCAGACTAATTAACAAGGGAGCAGACACAAGGGAGAACCTAACCACATGAAATTGGCAAAAGCCAACACGCAGACAGGGATCACAAGACAGCCTATTGACAGACATACGGCTCCGGTTAGGGAGTTCTAACGTGCACAGATAATGAGAGGCAGAACAGAGTTAAACAGGTGTGGAGGATCCGCTGAAACGCAGCAAAGTAGATTGAGTGAAGACAAGGGGCGGAGACTAGAATAGGGCGAGTGCTGAGAGCTCGTTAGTCATTTAGTAAAGTGCAGCTATACAATCCCTAGTACTCGTCAGTAAGTTAGTACTATATACAATGTTAGTCAGGGTTAGTAAGTTTAACTAAAATAACAAACTGTTAGTATTGTTAGTAATGACAGAAAAGCAAGGGGAAGGAAGCAAACGAGATTAGAAGGAATGATTGAAAACCCAGAAACCATGAAATCACCTGAAAGCGTGGCACACAATACTGGGGGAAATAAGCTGTCACATGACATAAGACCAGACAGGGGAGACAAAGTGCAATGCAGGGCATGAGCAAAAACAGGAACCGGAATAAATACTGAAACGTGGACAATGGCAGGAATACGAGACAAGGCAAAAGCAAAAACATGGCATGGACAAGGTTAAACAGACAGAATTGTTACACTTTTTTTGCCTGTGTCCCAACTTTTTTGAGACCTATTGCAGCCAGAAGATTTGAAATAAGCTCATTTTGTGGATAAAAATGTAAAATGTCTCAGTTTCAACATTTGAAATGTTATCTATGTTCTATTGTAAATAACATTTTGGCTCATGTGATCTGAAAATCATTGCCTTTTGATTTTATTCACAATTTACACTTCGTCCAAACTATTGCAAAATTGGGGTTGTATATTTCAGCAGTTTTTCAACATTTCTTCAGCAATTTCCTTTGCCTCTCAGTTTCCAAGCACCTTCATTTTATAAGCCAACCTCTTCAACTTTTCGCGCTGAAGCAAGCACACAAATTTTCTTCAGAAAATTTAGCCTTTTCTAGTTTATTTTAAGATTGCACTTGATCGAAATGATTTCAGCATTCAAAACAGCAGGGAAGCGCAGTTGCACACTGGTTGCCGCGACGCAATAATTTAGTAAACAATGTGAACTCCGATTTACCCATTGCGTAAAATATGTACCCGCCGACCCAGGTGGATGATCTTTGACCCCCCACCTGTATGGGGCATATATGCCTGGCTGTTGGGTGTCATAACACTTGGGGGGAAAGTAGAGATTTTGAGTGTGTAAAGAGAGTGTTGCTATTTTGCTTTAGCCATTAAAGAGCAAAAAGACATTTGACATCAATTCATGTGAATATGTCAATTTTTTTTGAGTGTTTCAATGCAGATGTTTGAGTATTTATCAAGCAGTTCAATTCTGTATCAGCTCCCTACTGCCCAAAGTCCCCTTGGCGGTAATGCCAGCATTACGTTGTGTTCAGTGAACCTCTCGCCCTTAAACACATAATTGCTTTCATGTTGTCTGTGTTTAAGATCACTTGATTAATAATCACACAATTTATTTACTGAATAATCAAGACCAATATATAAACCTGGAATTACAGTTGTATTAAGTAAATATTACAAAATGACAGATCACCGAAGGGGGACAATGACAACGTACTTTATAGTGGCATTGTAGGGATGGGAAAAAACCAAACAAATAATTAATTAAAATAAAATTTAAACAAGGTGAAATATGTAAAAAGTTTGTGTTTAAAAACACATTTTTTAACTTCTTTCCATCTTCAGAATACATTTGTTGCTTTCAAACACCAGCTCTTTACATAGTTTATCTCTTTTTAATGTAATTTTAATATACCTCATGAAGAAATGTCAAATAATTAATTCAGTACTTTCTCAAAACATCTCCTGTTCTAGCAATTTTTTCAGTTGTGCAACCTAATTGTGTGCTTACTTCAGCAGAAGCAGCACACTCTATTCTCTCACTACTTCTTCTTTTTCTTCTTCCGCCTAAATTTAGCCGACTAACTCCTCCTACACCGTTTAAGCTATTGATTCTGTTCAAATTATAAAAAATTCAGCTTGTTCTGAATTACGTTGCATCCGTACAGATTTTTGATTTTCTTTTTAGTTTTTGAGATTTTTAATTTTTTTTCTGGGGTCCTATCAAATCAAGCCATTTTTGTGCTGTTTCAGTAGATTCAGCTATTTTCTGCTATTTTTTTTTTACTCTGTTATACTTTTAGCTAGAAATGTCATTCAAACTGCAAAATGTTAAGTTAAGCTTGTATAATTTCTTCACTGTTCAAATTTTTTGTAACTTCTATAATTTTTTTATTAATGAAAATTTTTAAAATTAATTTCTGTTACAATACATTCTGGGAACTTACAACATGGTGACGTCACTGTTAGAGTGGCAAACAGCTGTAAAATCATCAAGAAGTCTTAAACTTGCTCTAACTCCCACAGTTTTCACTCCACATAAATATTTTTATATCGAAGTTGGAGGAAAAGTTGTGCCGGTCACGAAAATGTAACGATGCAAGCAATCGGGCTGACGGTTTTGGCAGTATGAGTTGAAAAGTGACGGGAGCACAAACCGAAACTCCATTAACTCCAATATTAAATGAGACAGAAAATTCTGGTTGGAAAGCTGAAAACTACAGTTTTATAACTTGCTCTTGTTCCACATTTTTGGCACTACACACACAATTTTGACATATTTTGTTCAGACTCTCCTTTTTAGTATGGTATCTCCATTTTGGAGACTGGACTTAGAATCTTTGAGGTAGATGCAGTAGTATGTAAGAGACACCTTACCTAAAATTTCCGTTGGACCAAATGCTTTAACCCAGGGGTTCCCAAACTCGGTCGTGGGGCCTCCCTGTGTTTGCTTGTTTTTGCTCCACCCTGGTTTGCAATCATAGGATTTTAACAAGCCGTTAATTTGTCTTAATTAGGTGCATTTTTGTTCAGAGCAGCAATTTATCCTCTCTTGACAAACAGTATTTTGACAGATATGCATACAAACAGTGAGGAATAAATTCCGCATCCACATTGCGATATATGACTAAAAACTGCATTAAAAGAGGGAAAAAATGAACTCAATCAAAGGAAAAAAAATCATTGGGTTCCTAATTGGTGAAACTGTGGGCACATCGTTGACTAAACAAGCAAATGACAGAGTCAAACCTGTTTTATGTTATGTTTTTGTCATTGAGTGCAAGCAAATTATTTTGAAAGAATTCTAATCAGCTGTCTTCAGCAACTTAATTTGGAGGTTACTGATTTTCTCAGTAGGCTACCTGATTTGATCTGTTTAAAAATGTTATCGCCTGAAATTGCTTGCCACACAAAAAAAAAAAACCCAAAACTTTATATGCAAGGGTCTTTTATTTGGTCTTTTATTCTTCATGGCACAAATGGATATTTCTTTTAAAATTTGGCTTTAAACAGCAAATAAAATATTTAAACACAAAATGCACCCAATTTGGACAAATTAACAGCTTGTTAAAGTCCTATGATGGCAATTATGGTTGGGACAAAAACCAGCACACACAGGGAGGCCCCAGGATCGAGTTTGGGAACCCCTGCTTTAACCACGAATTCAAATTCAAAACTTCAAATTTTGAAGAGGCCACCAAGACTTATGATCAGAACAGGGCTTATGACATCATGTGCTTGGATTTTCAGAAAGCATTTGATACAGTACCGCATAAGAGACTAATTTTTAAAATGAGCTCCATTGGAGTTACAGGAGGTATTCTGGAGTGGATTCAAAACTGGTTACAGGACAGAACACAAAGAGTGGTAGTCAGTGGAATCTCATCTGAGCTAGGTATGGTGGGGAGTGGCATCCCTCAGGGATCGGTGCTGGGACCCCTGCTGTTCCTCATCTACATTAATGACCTTGATAGGAATATTGAGAGCAAATTAGTTAAATTTGCAGATGATACCAAATTGGGAGGTTTGGCAAATAGTTTAGAGTCCACTAAAGTGATTCAGGATGATTTGGATAGAATCCAGAATTGGGCAGAAATGTGGCAAATGAAATTTAATGTAGCAAAATGTAAATTTGTACGTATAGCTAATAAAAACATTAGACAGGACTACTCCATGGGGGGTTTAAAACTGGAATGTGCACCACATGAAAAAGATCAGGGAGTGATTGTTGACCAAACCCTCTTAGGCTCTAGCCATTGTGCCGTAGCAGTTAAAAAAGCCAATCAGATGCTGGGATACATTGCTAAAAGTATTGAGTACAAATCTAAGGAGGTGATGCTTCTCTTGTACAACATATTCGTCAGACCACATCTGGAGTATTGTGCACAGTTCTGGGGACCATACTTTAAGAAAGATATAGAGGCTCTAGAAAAAGTTCAGAGAAGAGCAACTAAGCTGATTCCGGGTATAAAAGATGAAAGCTATGAAAACAGGCTGAAGATCCTTAACATCTTTAGTCTTAGGAAAAGGAGACTCAGGGGTGATCTGATTGAGGTCTTTAAATATGTTAAAAGGATTAACAAAGTGAATTACGTTCGACTCCTTCAGCCAAGTTCTGTTAGTAGAACTCGGGGTCACAAGTGGAAGTTGACCAAGGGTAAATTTAGCACTGATATTCGGAAATATTTTTTCACCCAAAGTGTAATTTTGATGTGGAACAGCTTGCCTGACCATATTGTTGAGGCAGAAACCTTGGGAATTTTCAAGAGCAGACTTGACTTAAAGCTAGATACCATTGAGTCATTGAGTATCTGAAGTGATATATTCACGATAGTACAAAGAAACTGGCGAGCCTAGTTGGGCTGAACGGCCTGTTCCTCGCCACTCATGTTATGTTATGTTATGTTATGTTATGTTAAATGGCTTAGTGAAATTGTGGCATAGCGGTATTGCGGCTCAATTCTGCCTTCTGCTGGAGTTTTTCCTGGCCTCAGCATTATCATCATTTGGATCAAGATTGAAACGACTTTTAGACAAATCTCATTCTTCTGCGTCAAACTCAGTGAAAGAATTTTCGATATTGTCATTTGTACAGTCGCTCAAATCAGCTCCAAGAGAGCACATTTAGGGCAGCAAAGACCGGTCTTTTTGCAGGGCGGGTCCATGAAAACACGTTCCAGTAAAAAATTGCAAAGCAGAAAAAAACTGCTCGAGCTCCTATTCCTGTGTATACAAGCAAGTGTTCGCACTATCTAGATATATTTACGATCGTATCTAAAACGGGCAAAATACTGGTATCAAAATGACCATAACTGCCATCCTGCTAAGCCAGCAGACGTAACTTTTTCCATACTCATTGAATAGTCAAATAGTTAACGTCAGCTAGCTATTGATTATGTCATCTGCAGTGAAGGCAATTTTGAAACTCAAGTTCGACCCATTTCAAACACGTTTTATGCACTGTGTGTTCGCGAGCTAATAATAACTAGCTAATAATAGCACAGAAATAAAAAGGGAGCCGTGAATAATATCACAACATGTGTAAACGATATCTTGCAGCCTGCTATTTTTAGCTATTTAGCTAGCGAAGACACAGTGCACAGAAATGAAAAGAGAGTCGCGAATAGTAGCATTTCACTACTTGGCGACGTCAGCGTTGTACAGTTCGGGACTGGGAGAAACACTGACAGTGAAATATAAGCAAAACTGCTATGGCAGTCTGCCAATGTGGCCTGCCATGTTTGCTCCGCCATAAAGCTAATTTCTCAGCATGCACTGCGTTGACCTAGATATGCACAGAGCCATAGAGAGAGATTCATCAACCTCATTGACTCCAATTCACCCTTTTTTTTTTTTTTTTTTTTTTTTACAGCTGGGTTGAAGCGGAGTAGACTCGGTCATGATGCAGCTGAAAAGTCAGAATTCCTTAAACTATTACTTTCAGCTTTAAAGTCTTGTGTTTACATTTCAGCAGTTTTTCAACATTTCTTCAGCAATTTCCTTTGCCTCTCAGTTTCCAAGCACCTTCATTTTATAAGCCAACCTCTTCAACTTTTCGCGCTGAAGCAAGCACACAAATTTTCTTCAGAAAATTTAGCCTTTTCTGGTTTATTTTAAGATTGCACTTGATTGAAATGATTTCAGCGTTCAAAACAGCAGGGAAGCGCAATTGCACACTGGTTGCCGCGACGCAATAATTTATTAAACAAGGCGAACTCCGATTTACGTGTTGCGTAAAATATGTACCTGCCGAACCAGGTGGATGACCTTTGACCCTCCACCTGTATGGGGCATATGCGCCTGGCTGTTGGGTGTCATAACACTCGGGGGGGAGTACAGATTTTGAGGGTGTAAGGAGTGTGTTGCTATTTTGCTTTGGCCATTAAAGAGCAAAAAGACATTTGACATCAATTCATGTGAATATGTCAGATTTTTTGAGTGTTTCAATCCAGATGTTTGAGTATTTATCAAGCAGTTCAGTTCTGTATCAGCTCCCTACTGCCCTAAGTCCCCTTGGCAGTAATGCCAGCATTATGTTGAGTACAGTGAACCTCTCACCCTTAAACACATAATTGCTTTCAAGCTGTTCCAGTTCAGGATTGCTTGATTAATAATCACACAATTTATTTACTGAATTATTATAATGAAAGTAGTAAGAAATGACAGATCACTGAAGGGCCATTCTTTGAAAAGGGAACCAAATTTGAAAAAAAAAAATCAAGTTCTATTTTTTTTCAGAATTTTCAGGTGTATATTCAAAAAGAGCATTGTTCTATGTTTTATTAAATGTAATTTTTTTTCTTCCTAGAATTAAGATCACTGTAGTGGCCATTTGCATAGATATATGTATATGTAAGTATTAATAAAAATCAGAGGTTTTTTTTCTCATTTTCATCAACTGGTAAATTGTGTGTCACATTGCATTTATTGTGTTTCAATGTTGCAGTATGCATGTTCACTCTATTTCTCAAATTAATAAATTAAAATTATCTCCACCTTTCATTCTCAATGAAATAATTCACAAATTAATTTATTTAACTTTAAAATGTCATACGGGTGTAGCCCAGGCTAAAATGCATTATTTCAGACTGATAAATATGAATAAATAAGTCAAATAAATAGGTTCATGAAAAGAGCTAAAATGTTAAATTCACATTTAGTTATACTCAATGTTAAAAACAGTTCATAATGGGTTAAAAACATTACTGTCGGCAGACTAATGAATCTTTGTTAGTGTTTAAATAAAGTTCATTGAAATTCAAAGAAGTTTTACTGAGAACAAGGGTGCGTTCGAGCGTGTCTGCAAGTAAGACGTCTGCGCGAGATTCCGAAAATATCACGAGAATCATGCCGGTTGCGATAAGCCCTCCAAACCCGCGATAACTGCAGGATCTTGCAGCTATCGCGGGGTTTGGAGGGCTTATCGCGCCACTTCGCAAGATTCTTATGTAATTTTTTTAATCTCGCGCAGCCAGCTTACTTGCAGACGCGCTCGAACGCACCCCAAATCTCCGTGCATTTTGTTCATCTTTTGTTTGTCTTAATTGCATTG
Organism: Gymnothorax javanicus; assembly: GCA_029692085.1. Taxonomy (NCBI): domain Eukaryota; kingdom Metazoa; phylum Chordata; class Actinopteri; order Anguilliformes; family Muraenidae; genus Gymnothorax; species Gymnothorax javanicus. Next base: position 879,955 of record CM056200.1, read on the forward strand.
GTAGTTACGATCTTGTCAGCCCTATCAGAAAAGTTTAGGGGCGGGATGTATTGGCGACCTTGCAGATGGAAGCCAGAGATTAAATGTGGTGATAGCGAGATGCAGACGGAAAATATGAAAAGCTGAAGCATTAAGTCCAGTACTTCGGTAAATGAAGAGTTTACCGACAACTAACGGACATTAAGATGCATACGTAAGGTAAATACTTTTGTTTGTATATTTTATACTGCTTCAACGCGATGTGGTATGTTAGAAAGGAGATACTAAGTGCAAACCGCACGTTAGCGAGCTAGCACCATTAGCCTTAATTTGCAATGATTAGCAGCTAATGTTACTATGTGTTGTGAGATTGAGCTAATGCAATCCGCTAGTTTAAAGCTCAGACTCGGTATGAGGAATAAATGAGTCCATGGATTTGGTAAAGGAGACTAATAGAATTTTAAATGCATGCAGTGGACCAGGAAAAACTCTTTGGACCCACTGGACAAGTAGGAGTCTCCCATTCAGCCACCGCATTGTCTAGACTGTTGCCGCCAGCCTGTAACTTCGTGGCCAGGCTGTTCACCGTGACAACCATCGCCTCGCTTCTTCTTTCGCCATACTGCAGATGTGAACGGACAGATTCGAGAGTAAAACTCTAACCAAGGCACATGCAGTTCTTATTTTCTTGGCTTGCCGTCGCAAGTGAAGCGGCCATTAGTTTTCGGTCACACCGCTCCCAAGCAACAACTCAGGCCTGCAACGGGGTTTATTTTGTTTATGGACATTATTTTATTTTTGAGTCGCGAAACTGAATAATTGAGACTGTAAGTGTGCTCATTTAATTTGTCATGTGAGAATCAAGGTCATAATTGAAACTGAATGTGAAAGATACCTATTAACAGAAAATTGAAGTTTACTGAGACTTTGCGAAAAGGGTAATAATTTGAAAAAAGAAGCACTCTGAAGTGTTTGGAATATATTTTATTCACGTCTTATGATTTTAAGAAATTTTTTATAAACTAAATTCAGTCGTTGAATTTAAAGAAATGTCTTTGCGTCGTATTTACATTTCTTCAGGTAAATTACCTTTGTATTAAGATGTGTTTTGAGTAAAAAGGGAAATTAGCTAAAATATAATTCTTAGAGGGATTTATAAAATAGGCAATTCATATTTTCCTGCTAAGTGGAGGCACCGCCAATTCATTGACATTTATAATTAGGATTTTATAGAATTCATTACTCTCCTGTTACTCGGGTTAAACGGTGAGTCATTAGCCAAAGAACCCAGGGGCCCCGCCCGTAGTACAACAACACCTCTTAACTAAATCAGTTAACCTCCTAGCTACATGGGACGGGTGCTACACAAGTGACCAGATACATGAGAATTATATCCCATATGAAAAGTTGACCTTTTATGACAATTATTTTTATGTCCAAAGCAAACTCTATTTGACCTTGCTTTTGACCAAATATCAAGTCACCAGACTATTCTACTTAATTAATACAGGACATTTTTACTAATATAAATATATTATTTTATAAATGTTTTTACTAATATAAATTTCATTTTGATTTTTATAAAACACGTCAGTAAAGTTTGTACCTGTGTAATTGAATTTCACATGATACTCAAATGTTTTTCAGTCGGGCTGGCTAGTGCCTTCTTTCTGTCACAAGCCCAACTGGCTTGTGGCAAAAAAGGGGAAGATCGAGCCCTGCCGAGATATCAAATTTATAAAACTCGAGCTTTAATTCTCATGTATGCCTCTGTCGCCGAAAGCTCGGAATAAATGGAAATTACAATTCTCGTTTAGCACATGCCAAGCAACCATACCCCATATGCTTTTGTTGCCAACTAGCAGCTGCATTGGAAAATGCGTCCCCGAGTCGCCCATGTAAATGAGAGGAGTTTGTTTCCAAAACGCAATATATCCATTTTACTCATTTAGAGTAAATTTGTTTTTTTCTATGCTGGCGCCTATTGCATTTTACAGAAAAACACACTTTGACCATGAAAAAATACACTGTACAGTATGAATTTCTAAAACGGATTTCAGCACCATTTGTAAGAAGCACAGGGTTACCCATCTATGGTATTATCTACATTTTTGTCATTTTGGCACTTACTGTGTTTTGGAAACAGCTCTTCATGTGTTCATGAATGTGTTGGGTTGGATAGAATAATATATAGGCCTACCCTTTATTTTACAGTTGACTGCAGTGCATATCTAAGGGCCTCCTCGATGATGCTCCGCCCCCTCTGAGCTGAGAGCCTAGATCTGCCCCTGCCTGGGACCCATTTATAATCTATTCACTGAACTCTAACATAACTTAAGCCACAAACATAACCATAATATCCAACCATAACAGCATGACCATGTCCACTCCACTCCAAACCCTTTCCCCCTTCCCCCTTCCCCCTTCCCCCCCTTCAACTTAACTACCCACACAAACACACACGCACACAGAATTATTCACGCATTGCGTTTGACGTCACGGGAATCACGACCTCCATGATGGACGGCGGACGTATCGTAAAGAAGTGACAAGTGGACAGCAAATGGACAGATCTGCAAAAATGGTAATTTCTTGCTGTACTGTGGGCTGCAGCAATAGGCAAGGATACAAGCCTAATATATCATCTTATCAGATACCTTTGGATCCAGAACGAAAAAAAAGATGGGTAGACAGCCATCAACAGGAAAGACTGGCAGCCCTCCCAGTACTCCCGCATTTGCAGCGAACATTTCTTGCAAGGCATGTTTCACACATTTTACACTTGTGCATCTACTAAAATACCATAGTCTGATTCATGATGCTGTTAAGCAATACGCTGTTATAATACGCCATAAAACATGTCATTTGAAACACATTGAGCGCGGCATAAAGTACTCCTTGCAATACAGTATACCAGATCATAAGCCTAACGGTAATTTCAGGATTAGCCACGACAGATCTATGACATATCATTGTCCAAATGGCGTTACTAACTAGAAAAATTGTCATTTGTATCATGGTTAGAGCATCTGCAGGCCTATCTACTTGTTTTCTGATTATTCTGGTCGATGCACAACGAGGAAACTGTCACAAGTCCCGTGTTTTACTTACTAGGCTACTGTCAATTTTTAAGCTAGCACTAAATCATCGAACTGGGTAATCAACAAGGAAGGAATACAAAAAACGCAGCGTTCAGACTATGTCAGGTATTTTAGCAAACACAGAAGCATTACCACCAGATAAACCATGAGACAGATTGGTATGCACAGCCAACACCAGTATCTTAGTATTTATTTTCTGACGGGGGGAAACGTTTATGACGAGAGAAAGTTGATTATCGATTGATTGTTTTGGAATGATTACCATCTTTCATGCAGTGAATGCAGACGCCAGGCAGGTTCTACAACGTGAAATCAGGGATAGTGTCATGTTATCTCCACGCATTTTTGGGCCAGGCTGAGCAGCGACCTGGCCCCTATAAACGCAAATTTCACTGAGTGAGTATCTGACTGTCTGACTGACTGAATGATCAAGTTTAACGATTGGCTGGCCGGCGGGGAAGAAGTTCAACGATTGGTTGGCCGATGATTGCCTAGCTGGCTGGCTGGCAGGACATTGACCTCACTCGTATTTACTGGTCTGTGTACAAGGGTGCAGGAAGAGGGGGGCGCCCCTGTGGGGGCTGCAGGCTTATAGCATTTTCAATGTAACAATAACTTTAAACAATAAAAATTAAGACAGAAAAAAAAACACATGAATTGGGTTAAAACTGTTTTGTGCAATCTATGTCTAAAACAAAAAATCTGGGTTGAAATATTTTTACATTTTTATACCCCCGACGATGAAATGTTGGGGGTATATAGTTATATACCAAGAATTACGTCCGTCCGTCATTCCGTCCGAAGACATTATTTGTCCGATCGATATCTCTAGTATTATCCATTGGACTCTTTTCAAATTTGACACACATATTCTCCACCACAGGGAAAAGTGCAGTGCAAAGTGTCGGCCATCTGGGATGATTTTTCACAAAAATATTGCCGTTTTCCTGTTTTTGGACTTAGAAATTTTCAAGTGGGTTCAATGTCAATTTGTCTGATGTCTCAAATATTATTTAATAGATTCTTTTCAAATTTGCCACACATAGTTTCTAACATATGGAGAGGTGCAGTTCTAAGTGTCATAGATGTGTTGTTATTTTTGTCAAATTGATTTTCGGAATGTGATAATTTCTATAATCACCAACGGAAAAAGCATGATTGGGGACATTGGGTGTAGCAGTAAGCTCTGCTTTCTTTTTCCCTTTTTAATTATGTATTGAGAGAACGCTTTCTCAAGGAAGCGGAAGGCGTTGACACAAATGCAGTGGGAAGCAAATACGGCGAACGACAGCAAGCAGAGAGGGATATCTGTATCTCTCCTCCAAACAATATTTAAAAGGAAACTAAAGTAACTGATACAAACACTTACTTTACTTGTGGGCGCAAGGACAGTGATGAAAATAAGATTACAGATGACAGAAGCAACAATAATATCACCGCAATAGCTTGCACCGAGCACCAGTTAGCTTGTCGCTCCGGTGAAGAGCATTCATCAGGTCGGCAATACGTCATCCACAGTGGGCCCTGATCGCCACGCCCCTTTTAGGGGGAAAACAATTCTGCTTCCTGCATAGACATTCAAAGCGCAAACGCTTAAAACAAGCCGATTTAACTAGAGTCCGACATGCCGAGGAGTTGTGTTGTTGGCTGCACCAACAATTAAACAAAAAACAAGGATCTCCGGTTCATTCCTCTGCCATGCCCAAAAAATATCCGGAGCGAAGAGCTTTATGGCTCCAAGCCATACGAAGGGAGGAAAACGGAAAGCTGTGGGATCCCGCGTCTCCGCACACTTACCTGATACAAAATGTTCCCCACACAGATAAGGGCTAACTTAACTAAGGCTAACACGCTTGGTTAACAATTATATGTTATAAGTAGATTGCCAGTGATAATTGTTGCCCGTGTGTTTAATTTAAACAACCAAAAGCCCATTGCTACGTTAGGCTAATACTAACTTTAGCTAACTTTGAAATATTTTGATTTTAGGGTTTCATGTTAATGACAGCTTACATCCCGATTTCTTACCGTCCATCTTCCCCCACCGAAGACAGAATAATGATGTGGCAAGAAGAATTATTAGGTTTAATAGTGCCAGGAGACGAGCATCAAATGGTGTTGTACCATCAAAACACAGAGAGAGCACAAAAGTCGGCAAGAGAGCGTGAGGAGCCTCCGTCTCCAAATCAAGTGTCCCAGCTGTATCAGAAGATGCTGCTTGTGAGCCAGATGCACCTGAGTCTGTCAATCCTGAGATGAATGAGGACAACCCCGTTGGTTTTCTCAGACCCTTGGGAGAGAGTGAGAGGGCACTGATGACTTCAGAGATGGAACAGCTTAGAGGAGAAAGAGACGAAGCCAGAAGAGCGAGAGAAGAAGCCATACGTTAGAGATGCTGCAGAAAGAAACTGGTCAATGGAGCGCTTGAGTGCAAGTGCTGTCAAGAATGATGATGCTGCATGTCAGTCAATGACAGGTCTCAGCCGGGCAGTGTTTTTGTGCCTCCACAAACACCTCTCACAGCTCATGAAGCCAAGGAGGGTTTTCAAGTTGCCTACAGAAGACCAGCTTTTCCTGACCCTCTTAAAACTTCACCAGAATCCTACCATGGCCCTTTTGTGTCAAGTCCTGGGAAAAGGCAAATCCACTTTGCACGACATGATCACCAGGTGGGTGAATGTCATGTATGCAAAGATAACGTTCCTCATCCACTGGCCAGATTGGGAATGCATCACATCCACTCTGCTACCAGAAATAAAAGCAAAATTCCCATGCTTGACTTCAATAATTGACTGCTTTGAGATTCAGACTGAATACTCAAGGACACAGAAGGCGAGGTAAGTACAAATAAATAGATTTGTTCAGGTTTTTTAAGGCCTTATTTACACATTGTGTGGTACTAAAGGGGTAGTTCCCCCACCAACCCCCCCCCCAAAAAAATTCTGTCATTATGTCCTCCCCCTCATGCTCATGGAAGGTGAGGTGAAGGGAAGGTTATCCAAGTGTCCTGAAGCCCTGACCTGCCATGATATTCTGAAAAAGGTCACCAATGCCATGTTCTGAGCCAGTTTACTGAAGTCTGTAGCCCCAAATATGGCTGCTGAGTTTACCTATGTAAACAGTGAGGCTAAAAACATGACGTCAGTGACAACTTGGCATACTGGGGCTTCAAGACACTTGGACTACTTTAGATGAGCAGTATGGAGGCATTTTTTTGTTTTATTATGTGGTTTTTTTTAATGTTTAAATCCTGGTCACCATTTGCTTTGTTTGTTTGGGAGATGACTGCAACACCTTTTTCCTGTGAAACTCCAGCAATGTTTCAGGAAATATGAAACTTCACCCAAATGTCCATCAGCATGAGGGTGAGATGATAGTGACTAAATTTTCATTTTGGGGTGAACATTTCCTTCTAGTAAACTAAGATGAATGGCCTGTTACTATATCATGGATTGTAAAATTAGGAAAAATATTAATTAAATATTAATATATTAATATTAATATTAGCCTAGTGGTTAAGGTGTAGGACTTTAGCGGAGGCGACCACGGTTCGAATACCCGGTCAGGCGTGTTTTAGTAAATCTTGTGTACCATTTTGCTTGTAAATATAATTGCTGGGGTTTTTATTCTTTTGACTTTTTCCCCATTTTTTTGTAACCCTTTTTGCATTCATAATCTTATTTGCTTTTTTAAAAAAATAAATCTGCTCCATTGGAGCCAAACATCATTTTATTTGTATTTATTGTCTTAGAATGGGAAATTGTATAGGCTATAGGACTGGCAGAAATAATAATAAAAAAAAATATAAATTCTAAAAATTAAAAACTGGTTGTATTTGAGTGGAATGTATGCCTGTAGTGACATATAAGTGAAATTAGATGAGTTTTACAGTTTAATATCTGAGAAATCTGATTTGGCACACAAGGTACCTGAATTACCAATTTGGAAGAAGCCACCTAGACATTCCTCTCTAATTTTGTTCTGATTTACTTGATTAGAATAAACTTTGGCACAGATTTAGGTGAGATTCTGTGCTGTAAATTTTTAGAGGTTTCAGTCTGCAACTAATTAAGTTTCCAAGGGATAGACGTTAAACTTTGTTTGGTGCAAAATGAGGTCTTTGATTTATACTGTGTTCCATCTTCATTTACTCTGACTCAGTGACATATACACTGCTTTTTACACCATGGCTGAAATCCCAAATGGTTTTACCTTTATTATGATCCCAAGATCATTCAAATGGACCAAATAGTTGCAGAGATATACTCATTTCATTTTGGGCTTGCCATTTTCAAAAAAGAGGCTCAGGGCTTGAGGGGTTAATATATGTTTCAACCATCAAGGCTCTAGCTCATATTTTCCTTTTACAAGCAAAGCAGTAAAAACAATAACAATAACAAATTAAACATGAGTTTAATAACTACAAGAAGAGCACCGATCATAAAAAGACAGCTTCAAGCCAGTCAGTTTACATCTAGCATTAAATGTGGGTCAAAATGTGTTTTTACCTCTTTTGATCCAATCTCAAATCCCTGCTATATTCGCAAATATGCACCTGTATCACTGGAAAAAATGGATACCTTCTTTACATTTTCATTCCAGTATGATTGTTGTTTTGGCTTCTTGTTAGGCATAGGATGTCAGGTATTTCTTCAATGTGGCCCAAGCCACATGTCTGTACACCCTACTAAAACGCCTGTTCCAGATTAGTGGTCCATTTTGATTTAGTGCAGTTTGTTATTGTTTGGCACAGTTATTTTTGCTTTTTCATTGTCAAATGTAGTGGATGGTACCAAGATAACCGATCTATAATGGCACCCTTCTGTTGGGATACCAAAGACTACTGATGAGATACTAAAAGGTGGAGTTAGAAACTGAAGCCCCTGATTGGTCTGTCTGAATGGCTGTAGTCTCATCCTGTGCACTCTGAAGTGAGTTTCACTTCATTCTTTTGTAGCTGGCCTCTGGGTCAGTGCCTGCAGCCTTCTATGAAGTAAAGTGTGTTTACTCAATGTCATAAACAATCACACGTGCATTCTGTGTAAAAGTTGTGTAGTAGAGAGAGAGAGAGAGAGAGAGAGAGAGAGAGAGAGAGAGACAGAGACAGAGAGAGACAAACACAGAGACAGAGAGACAGAATAACGAGGGAGCAGGCGGTTACAAGTGAGTGAGTGGCAGATGAGACATGAATGCAGCAAAGCAGAGGAGGAGAATGAGTTCAGCAGTGTGCATGTATTGTTAAACGGGCAGTAATGAAGAGTACAGACCACAGTGTGTCTGTTAATAAATGCAGAAGCTTACTGAGAGTTAGGATCAGTTTGCCCTGTTTTCCAAATCCTGGAAAAGTGAAAGTAGTTACCCCAGAAGCCAGCCAGCAACAAAATCTCACCTGTATTTAACAGTACATTTGGCACTGGAAACACACAGCAGATCTTGTGTTTAGGTACAGTTACCAGGGGGGTTTCTGTTGTTTAAAGGTACTATACCCAAAGCACTTCGGTGGTAACGCAGCTTATGGTTAAATGCGTCCTAGACCACCTCCTGATGTGATCTGAATGATTGAATCTCAAGTCATGTCACTCAGAACGCATGATAATACCAGATCTGAAACTGCTTCTAGGAAAAGTTCGAGACATATCTCGATTATATTTTTACTACAGAGTGCACAAAATGAGACAATGAATACTGTGTTTTGGAAGAGCTCTTCATCTGGTTCATTTGTTTTATTGTATGCACTTTTTGTTGAAAAATGTTTAGCTTTATATTGCTCCAACAAGCTCCTGGATGTTCCAAGGATTCTAGTATTCATATCTGTTGTGTGCCTTTGCATTGCTTAACCTGTACATGTCTACCTGTAAATTACATACCTCTAGGCATGAAGGGTAAAATATGTACTTGATACTGTGGTTTCTTATTCATTTACCATATCCCTTATCTACCTGCATCTACCTTAGAGCACAGCTCTCCCTGCACTGTCTGTACATTCTGCTACCATCTCCTGGAAACACAACAAAATGGTTGTCATACATGTCATTTTATTACTTAACATGTAGCTTGGGGATGCCAATAACTTACTTGTATCTTTAAATGCAACAAAATTGCTGTAAAAAGATGATATGGTGACACAGTTCTGTTGTCTAATGATAAGCACACAAGTCAAATTTCTCTCAAAATGAGTTGTGTATCGAAGGTAAAATCAATTGTGCTTTGGTTTTCTGTCAAATTCGAGTTTGATGATTTCATTGAACACATTGAATTATTCATTGTTTGATTTTTCATACTTTTGTAAGTATCATACATCATTACTGAAATCGTTTCTGCATTATAACAGTTGCCTCTATATTGACCAGCTACACATAAAGGCCAAACAAAGCAATATAATTTTGCAATATTTGAATGTATTTAATAAAGAGAAATGCATTATTTTATCACAAATCCACTGTCATTCTTCTGAGTGTTTAATTGTGAGTTGTATTACCTCAACTTCCTGGTTAATCCTTGTGGGGGATGCTCCAGTCAGCCGAGGGTACAAATGTCTTGCCCAGAGCCTGCTAATGGTATCAACTGTCTTCATCGGGAAATCCTCATTTCGCGGGACACGAAAGATGGTGCTTTGCTGTGGGGTCCAGGTTACAAAATCTGCATAGTCTGCATTACTGGTAAACATCTGCATCTGAACCTGTAAGACATTGATTTGAAAAGAAAAATCTGGGGTTGGACCTTTTAACACTAGCCTGAGGATGACTGAGAATGACACAAAGCCATCAAAGAAAATGGTACCTGACAGCATCAGTGTTGTGACTTCACTGACATCTAGACATTTGATAACTTGAATGAGTTGAACATGATTGTACCTGAGTATAGGACGAGTGTTTCATCTTCAAGGAGAAAAAAGTATCCAGATGTCCTCTCTCATCCTCTGTCCAGTTGGTGGAGTTGTTGTTTGCCCATTTGAAGGGACACTTGGCTTCAATGACTCCTTCACCACTGCATTCGCATGAGATATATGCATCACATGACACCCCAATGTATGGCTTAGCTTTAGAGATTCTAAAGCCAGCCATACCCACTTTCAGGTTGATGTGGGTCTTGTAAACATCCTCAGACACCATTATGCAAGACGAGGTGTTGGATGTTGCAGTGCACAGGCCGAGAGCATATTTGAAAGTGTCTATAGCATCTCCCTCATGGTCCTTGCCCCACTGCAGGGATGGGATATTTGGTGAGTCAGTAGCATGACTGCAGATGGCATTTAGGAGTGTTTTTGATGGCGTTTCTATTGAGGTGAGTATGACTCTGTGTGCAGTGGAGCCAGTGATCCGCCCTACCCGGTGCTGATGCCAAGCCTCGCAAGCAGCTTGACCTTTCATTTCCTCCTCCGCCTGAGAGGCTTGCTCCTCTGTAAAGCCTTCTAAATTCTCAAACCAGGGTTTGGGAATGAAAGCATTAGCATAGTCTTTGAAAGTGCTGAAACCAATGGGAAGCTCCTTTGTGTTAGAGAGCATTTGCAGTAGCTGGTCTTTCTGTGAGTTTGAAGCTTTTGGGATGGGTCTCAGGTTCCTGCGACTTGCTGGTTTCTTGGCCCTCTCACTGGAAAAATCAATGTCTTTGATCATTGCTGGCTCAACAGTTTTAGTTGAGACAACATTCCAGGCACAAGCAACACTCGTACAGGCAACTCTGGTATATCCCAGGCGGACACAGGCTTCCATCTTAAATAATACAGCCACAACATGTGAGCAGGTTTCACCAAGTCTAGGGAAAAAAATAAAATAAAAAAACAGAATCTGGTTTATTGGCATAATGCATTGACACATGCTAGGAATTTGGTGTGGTGTTTGTCCACACATATAGTAGTAATAAACAAGTAGAGACATGCCAGATAGCAGGAAGAATTTGAGTTAGTGAAAATGCAATAGGGAAAGAGCGGTATGATGGCTACATAAATGATGTACAGAATTTACTGTGATATAGGAGAATAGTAAATAGAATAAACACAGAATAGTTGTAGAGGTTGAAAAACTGTCCTTGCTGTTCTCTGCCATTAAGTTCATGGAAAGTTTTCATAATCAGTGTTACGTTACGACAATTTATAATACCTGATTGTATTATTTTGCTCAGCCAGTAGTTTCTGTATACTTATGTAAGGGTAATGAATATTCATGAGTGCTTGTAAACATTATGACTAGCCTGGGTACACCATAGATTCTTCCATCTGGAAAGTTCTTGATTCTTCAGGAGCCATCTGGAGGGTTCTATTGTCTTCAAGATTCTTCCTTATGACATCATTCAAGATTCTTCTATGACATCATACAGGAGTGCAAGGCCTATATAAAAGGAACTTGCAGCCAACGGATTGGAGAATCATCTCCGGTCTGCTACACCTGAAAGCTAGACCGGCTTTGTCGGGTGCAACTGGACTTTGGATTACACAGACACCTCTTGGATACGGACTTTGCGGTGATCCGGATCACCACGCCGAAGACATCAGATTCCAGTGGTTTTTCACCATCGTCGTGGGAACATCGCAAGGACGGACAGTTTGGGCTAGTGAACAGTATTTCTATCTTCAATGTAGTAATTTCAAATCATTACCCATTCCTGTATGATTGTAATTGCTACGTTCATTCGCTCAGTTATTTAATAAATTGTTTAAATCAAATCCTTCTAAATTTGAATCTTCCAGAATATTCTGGAACACACAACTGTCCGTAACATCAGTCTTTCAAAATATCATGATTGAGTGACTGATTGACCATATTATGGATTAAGTGAGTGCACGTGTGTGTGCGTGTGTATTTGTGTGTGACCAACGGGGCTGAGGCTTACCCTGCCATGCAGTCACAATGCGCTGCCAGGATTTTCCCATCATTTCTGACAGCAACCCAGGTGTTGTGAGGTTTTTCTGTGACACTGTACGATGGCTTGACCTGGGCCTTAAAGACTGTACAGTATGAGAGGCCGTTTGAGAGAGAATTCATACTTGCTTTCACATGTAATATCATACTGTCACACAAACACTATGAGGTGCCGTTTAGGCCATAATTCAAACTTTACCTCTCACGTTCCCTGTTTTCACCTCTCACATTCACTACTTTTACCTCTCACATTCACTGTTTTACCTCTCACGTTAATTGTTTTACCTCTCACGTTCACTATTTTACCTCTCACGTTCACTACTTTTACCTCTCACATACACTGTTTTTACCTCTCACATTCACTGTTTTACCTCTCACGTTCACTGTTACCTCTCACATACACTGTTTTACCTCTCACGTTCGCTGTTTTACCTTGCACATTCACTGTTTTCACCTCGCACATTCACTGTTTTCACCTCTCACGTTCACTGTTTTTACCTTGCACATTCATTGTTTTTACCTCTCACATTCACTGTTTTCACCTCTCACGTTCACTACTATTACCTCTCACTTACGCTGTTTTACCTCGCACATTCACTGTTTTTACCTCTCACGTTCACTGTTTTTACCTCACACATTCACTGCTTTTACCTCGCACATTCACTGTTTTTACCTCTCACGTTCACAGTTTTTACCTCACACATTCACTGCTTTTACCTCTCACATTCACTGTTTTTACCTCACACATTCACTGTTTCTACCTCTCACATACAGTGGAAACCGAAGGTGATCTGTTAGAAACGGAAGGTCGTTGAATGGGAAGAAAGCGCACCGTAATAATGAACTCTCAGGCTATGGTTCAGCAAATGCAGTTTATCTGGCCTGAATGTGAAATTTTATATGGGCAGTGCTCATTTCCACTGACATTCTCCAAGCACTGATGCTAACTTACATGGTTGGAGCCTCTCACTGTGAATGGACGAACCATAGACAGTACACGATCTATGTCTGTTGCTAGCTATGTTAGCAGCTACGCTTATGGGAAACGCATCCCTGCCTGGACGGGAGTAGAAAGAGAGCGTCTCAGCCAAGCCGCAGCTTGAATGAGTAGCTTATCCCTAACACCGATTTGCCGTAAAACCACAACCACCTCACTTCAGCAACCTGCTGCTGCATAACATGTCTCCGTTGAAGGAGAATTAAAATCTCTTTTCCCGTCAGACAGGAGCTAACGTCACAACAGTAGCTACTACCACCTCTGACGTCTCTCGTATTGAGAGAAGGGGCCCGGTATCAGGCACAGTGGTGTTTTGGAAAATGGGACAACCGGGAGAAAAACGAGGTGCGCTAGCCAATGTTTGCTAGCTAGCTTGCCGAAATTAGAAACCATTTACCAGGGCTCTGAACTTGGCCACGTTTTCGCCAGTTACACATTCGATGCTTAGGCCACCTTAAATGGGTGAAATTACTAAAGACAGCCAGCTAGCAATATAGTGAGGGTTAGCTAACATTTTGTAGAATCATGTTGGCATGAAGTTACTGAGGTTAATTTACTTCTGTAATGACGGAAGGTCTTGTGCAGGAGATCTAGTATATATATTTTTTTATGATTTTGCTTACTCGACTCTGTTATGATTCATTTGCAATTGCAAAATTAAGCAGTGATTGCAATCAATGTCATTTATTGCCAAATCGGTCCGAAAACTATCTAACTTAGCTCTTCAACCCTTCAGAGCCGGCTGTCATGGACGAATTATGCTAACATAACCATCAATATATAAGAGGCGTCTGCTGGCTAAGTTTTTAATGCTACGTGTATCAGTTAACTTATCATGTGAAATTCGATCCAGCTCAGTGAGTAAAGTTTGATAGCAAATTTGCCATGTTAAATGCAAAGAGGTTAGAGAATTTCACTCATCTAAGGTAGCCTAAACATCAAACTCGGAACTAGCGAATAAGTGGCAAAGCACAGCCCCTGTTAAATAGTTTCTAATTTCGGCAAACTAGCTAGCTATCGCTTTTGACCGCTTTCTTCACCCGGCGTTCCTAAACGCCACAGTGTCTGATAGCGGCTCCCTTCTCCATGCGGGAGCCGTCATTGATAACACTAACGGCGGAAGTGCTGTAACGTTATGGCCCATCGGGAACAAAGTTTTCTCCTTCAACGGAGACATGTTATGCGACAGCAGGTTGCTGAAGTGAGGTGGTTGTGGTTTTCCAGAAAATAGCTGCTAGGGATAAGCTACTCAATAAAGCTGCGGCTTGGCTGAGACGCTCTCAGTCTTCTCCCGTCCAGGCAGGGATTCGTTTTCCATAAGCGTAGCTGCTAACATAGCGAGCAACAGACATAGACCGTGTACTGTCTATGGTTCGTCCATTCACAGTGAGAGGCTCCAACCATGTACGTTAGCATCAGGGCTTTCGGGAGATGCACCCCAGCTGTCATTAACATTGTGGTTTGATGGTATTTGGTGAATCTCAGTGGAAATGAGCACTGCCCATATAAAATTTCACATTCAGGCCAGATAAACTGCGTTTGCTGAACCATAGCTTTAGAGTTCATTATTACGGTGCGCTTTCTCCCCATTCAACGACCTTCCGTTTCCATCAAACCACCTTCCGTTTCCATCAAACCACCTTCCGTTTCTAACAAATCACCTTCCGTTTCTAACAGATCACCTTCCGTTTCCACCGTATGTGAGATGTAGAAACAGTGAATGTGAGAGGTAAAAACAGTGAACGTGAGAGGTAAAACAGTGAACGAGAGAGGTAAAAACAGTGAATGTGAGAGGTAAAAACAGTGAACGTGAGAGGTAAAACAGTGAATGTGAGAGGTAAAAACAGTGAATGTGCGAGGTAAAAACAGTGAATGTGCGAGGTGAAAACAGTGAATGTGCAAGGTAAAACAGTGAATGTGAGAGGTAAAACTGTATGTGAGAGGTAAAAGTAGTGAATGTGAGAGGTATTAGTAGTGATCATGAGAGGTAAAAACAGTGAATGTGCGAGGTAAAAACAGTGTGTGAGTGGTAAAAGTAGCGAACGTGAGAGGTAAAACAGCGAAAGTGAGAGGTAAAACAGTGTATGTGAGAGGTAAAAGTAGTGAACATGAGAGGTAAAAACTGTACGTGAGAGGTATTAGTAGTGAACTTGAGAGGTAAAAACAGTGAATGTGCGAGGTAAAAACAGTGTATGTGAGAGGTAAAAGTAGTGAACGTGAGAGGTAAAAACAGTGAATGTGCGAGGTAAAACTGAACGTGAGAGGTAAAACAATGAACGTGAGAGGTAAAACAGTGAATATGAGTGGTAAAAACAATGTATGTGAGAGGTAAAAGTAGTGAACGTGAGAGGTAAAACATTGAACGTGAGAGGTGAAACAATGAACGTGAGAGGTAAAACAGTGAATGTGAGAGGTAAAAGTAGTGAATGTAAGAGGTGAAAACAGTGAATGTGAGAGGTGAAAACAGTGAACGTGAGAGGTAAAGTTTGAATTATGGCCTAAACGGCACCTCATACAAACACCATCATTCTCTCACGCACAAGTTATTATACTCTCACACACACCATCATTGTCACACACACACACCATCATTCTCTCACGCACACTACATCATTCTCTCTCACACACACCATCATTCTCTCATGCACACACCATCATTGTCTCATGCACACACCATCATTCTCTCACGCACACACCATCATTCTCTCACGCGCGCACCATCAATCTCTCACACACATACATCATTCTCTCTCACACACACCATCATTCTCTCATACACACACCATCATTCTCTCATACATACACCATCATTCTCTCACGCACACACCATCATTCTCACATACACACTATCATTGTCTCACGCACACACTATCATTCTCTCACACACCATTATACTCTCACGCACACACCATCATTCTCTCTCACACACACCATCATTCTCTCACACACACCCTCATTCTCTCACACACACACCATCATTCTCTCATACATACACCATCATTCTCTCACGCACACCATCATTCTCACATACACACTATCATTGTCTCACGCACACACTATCATTCTCTCACACACCATTATACTCTCACGCACACACCATCATTCTCTCTCACACACACCATCATTCTCTCACGCACACACCATTATACTCTCACACAAACTTAAACTTGTTCAAGTGACAAAATGACAGTGAATGTAAAACAGAATGATAGTGTATGTGAATGAGAATAGGTGATTGTGTGAGAGAGTTTGATTGAAACGAAAGTTAGTTTGATTGAAACGGATGTAGCATTAAATTCTCAGTTCCTGATTGGTTATAATTGAAATCTTTGAAAATTTAGTAAGAAGCGGGATTTCACGGACATATCCCACCCTCCCGTTCGACAAGGAAGCATGGTGAAAAAACTGCATGCTCGTCGCGGGAGCAGCATGTCTTTCCAAATCCATTTGAAACGTGACGTGTTGCTCGTTATTCATCCCAATTCCGTCCGGAAAGTGGAGTACTATATCACCAAAGTGAAGTATATCACACTATAAAATTGAAGTGTAGCTCGTTATTCTTTCCAATTGCATTCGAAAAGCAGAGTATAGCACCAGAAGAGAAGTATACCTGATTGCACCAAAAGCGAAGTGTCGCTCATCCATCATCCTAATTATTCAAAAAGTGAAATATAGCGCCAGAAGAGAGGCACAGAACATCATTCATTGCAATTCAATTCCAAAAGTGAAGTATAGTTTTACTGGGGGAAAAACGGGTCTCATGTTTCAATTACTTGCGAAGGCAATATCCATTTCAGACTTTAAATAATCTATGTAATTGCGTCGCAACAAAACATCAGCATAACACGTAGGCTCATGCTAGCCATAACGAACGCAAATTGCACCTAGCTGGTTTACTCCACGACTTCGCTTTTTATGGATCTAAAGCCCCGTTATGTAGCCAAATAAATAATGAAATTTAAATGGTTTGAGCGAATGTATTAGGCTACACTAATATTACAATATAGTAAAAGAAATATTGAAACGAGGTTCCGTAAATTTATAAGTGCTGGAATCTCACAGCACTTCTATCAATGGTTTGGTTTAGCAATAAAAAATACGCGAAACGGGGCTCTAGGCTGTGCAAGCGTATAACTTACAAGAAGTTGCAAGGGACTATGGCAAAGCTATCCACCTTATTCCCACGTCCCATGATCCCTTGTGCGAATAGTGGGCGTAACTTCCGCTGCATTCTGTCACTGAGCTGTTTACTATGGTAGCGGCTCAAGCGAATCCTCTTTTTTTAAGCGATTGGAAAATAATATATGAGGGAACATCACCTTTTGGCCCTCAGAGGGGATAAAGTTACGGTACCGCTGCCTTCTACTATCGAAGAATGGGAGAACGACCTGAAGCAGTGGCCACACTAGCGCATTTGTCTACATTAGCGACTCTGTTGCCACAGACTGCGAAGCTATGAACAATCTACAAAGCTCCGAAGCGTTGCAGTACTTCCACAGCAACAAGGTCAGTCGCGTTTTGTTAAAGGAGGTAGTATATGACCTTATGTACCTTAAAACAGATATACAAGTACTTTCTGAAAATATTTATGAAGGAAGCACTATATTTCAGCAGTAAATATTGCTCTACATATGAAACGTAATGGATTGTTATACAGAGTAAATTAAGCCATCCGACAGTACGAGTTAAATTAGCTCTACTCCAGCCAACTACATTATACGGTATTAAGTCACTCACTAATCCAATACTATAACATATAAAACACAGTGAATCCATTTTTCCCATACTTTTAATTTTAGTGAAATGAGGTTTGGAGTGCAAGACTATTGTTTGGAACAGAGTTGGTTATTTTCAAATTGTAGTAGACTATTGCTACTGTAGACATTGCATATTTCATTTTATAAAAGATTGTTCTATTCTGAAACCAGTAAAATTCATCTGTGCCTTTGGGTTGGGTTCTGAGCGGCACCTCTGTAAGATCTGCAAACGGTGATGCGTGGGGGAGCCCAGTGACTGTATGCGACAAATGGCTGATAAGCTCAGTCCAGAGCCATGCCAGATAGCAATAAAGCTTTCGTGGACTTCCTCCCCAAGATGCTTACTAAGGTGTTAATGGTCTTACTGTTACTTTGTACGGGGGTGTAGTTGCAAGGCTCTGGCTGACACAATGCCCCTGTGGGAGTCATATTACTATCCTTATTCTTAAGTTGAAGTCCAGTTATATTAATCTGTTTAAGATAATCTAAATCTCTAGGAATTTCATAATATGTTTATATGTTCAATATCCTGTCAAGAAATCACTTATATACTTATAACCCAATTAAACTATATATTAATTCATCTTAAGACTTTTTCACGACAACTGCATCATATTTGTACATATTCATATCATGTTTGGTCTTGTTATTCTCGGGGAAATCCAAGGAGTTGAGTGGAGTATGTTTCATTCCCATTGAAATTATGGTTCATTCCCTTTTGGAAACTCCTGAGAATTTGGTCAGAATCCTCTCTGGTAATCACCCCATTCTCCTCTCTTTGCTGAAGTGTTTTATTACATCTTCCCAATGGTGGAAACCCAAAAACCAGATTCGACCCCCTTCCAGGTGTTTATGGCCATGCCGCCAGGATCAAAGGCATGATTTGGCTTAAAGCAAAGAGAAACAATGCATTCGGGGAAGATCGTATCCGACCTCTCCCCGCGCACGTTAGTGCGTGAGTAGCCTTTTCAATGATGTAACATCGTATTCCGGACTTCCCGCGCACGTTAGTGCGTGTATCCTTTTCCTCCAGGTATGACTTTATTCTCCTTTTCTAAATTGTGTGTAACTTGTAATTGGCTTAGTGTTGATTTGTTTGATTTAAGCTTTAGCCTACCTGGTGAATAAATTATTGTTATTCTTGTTAAGCTTGCGTGGTCTCCGTGACTCCTAATCCTTTTATCCTTTCCAGCCACGTTACGACCGGTACTTAGGGGGTGAGTCCTTATCATTCCAGACTAGCTAGCTGATGTTTAAAGGCAGTGATGGGCTTTAAGTTGGATTGCAAGTTACGGTCTACTCATATGAAGGGTTTATGTAGTATCGGTCCTGGGATTTTGACCTTAAGGGCTTTCTTGAGCTTATAAACCGGTGCCTGGCCGATCCCCTTAAGGGACCCTGTGGTGTGCATAAATCTGTCTACTTTCATAAAGGGTTTATGTAGTATCGGTCCTGGGGATTGACCTTAAGGCTTTCTTGAGTTTATAAGCCGGTGCCTGGCCGATCCCCTTAAGGGGCCCTGTGGTGTGCATAAATCTGGGTTCATGATATGTTTATGCCAAAGTTGCTACTATCATGGTAATTTCTTCCATCCTCTAGAGCTCTCACCGAACTAAGATCCGGCAACCGCGCTATTACCCGGGGGCGTCGGTTGAGTAACTAGTTTTCACGGATGAGTCTGGCGACGTAGCTGCCCCAAGATTCACGCATGTGTCCCTAAACTATACATTCTAATTCTAATTTGGAGTCAGATATTTAACGAGGGTAGAACTAAATTTGGTATTCTAAATTTATTATGGAGTCAGATTAATTGTAACCATTGTGCTTTTGTGCCCCGTTGATCGAACGGAGAAAATAGATCCATTTTATTGTGATTCGCACCAGCCAGGAGGTCACGCGTGCTAATACCAGCCAAAAGAACACGTTGAACCTTCACCCTACAATTTCCGCCGTTGGTTATTGTTTTGTGGGTTTTACAGCTGGTGACTGCCCTCCGTGATCGCTTTCGGGTATTATACCGTCATATGTCGGTTTGGGAACCTTTGCATTTTGCGGCGTGACAGCTTGCGTACCATACTGGCGATGCCTATAATCGGGAGCGCGTGATTCTGTTTTCCGACGCGTTCCGAGATGTTTCCGGCTTGTGCTGGCTGAAGTGTGAATCCCCACATCCAATGTGATCCTGGTTTCTTATGTGATCTGGTCGGCTCCATCAGTCGTCATTCCCATGTGGTGAGTAATGCGGTGTTTTTTTTTTTGGCAAGAGTACCATACACAACCTCCACTTTTTTTGGGTTTTTTTTGGCCAGAATGATTTTAAAAGGGGGCACAAATATTTTTGGGGGGTTTTTATTTGTGAGAAGGGGGTTTAGAATGATGGGGAAAGATTTTAAAAGGAAGGGGTAGATGCGGCGCGAGTAAAAAAAATATTTGCGGTAATTCCCCTTATCGCATCTGTATTGATCCCTCGTGTCATTCACTCTAAGTCCTATCTCTTGCACTACTTCTGTTCTCTTTCTTATGTTTTTTTTTTCCTCTCCATTGATTAACTGTGAACAAAGGTTTACATGTTAAGTTAGACATTACATTAGTGTCTGAAGCAGGATTTGAACCAGGAAACCTGTGGAGAAAGCAATGTTAATCACACCATTCACTGTGGCCTTAACCACTACACCAACTGAAGGGTTTGAGAACTATATATATATATATATATATATATATATATATATATATATATATATATATATATATATATATATATATATATATATATATAAAAAAAAAAAAAATATTCTTTTTTTCTTTTATTTATTGTTGTCAATGAGGAGACGTCGAGTGAATATTCATTTTGATGCCTTTCATGCTTGTGAGTTGGCTGATCTGTTGACACTGGCTAGAATAATTTGAGTAGAACAAGCCATTGTTTGTGCCTGAGTTGGGTTAAGGTTAGGGTCAGGGATAGGGGTAGGGATAGCATTCCCTATGGGTTAGGTTAAGGTTAGGGTCAGGGATAGGGGTAGGGATAGCATTCCCTGTGAGTTAGGTCACATTCGCGTGCTTATGACAGAACAATAGATCAGTGTCGTGACAAATTAAAGAAAATGTGCGCGATGCGGTGCCAAAGTCTTGCAGCTCAAGTTAGGAGGCAGATAAATTTTCATGGTGTGAGACATGGATGACATAATCAGTGAAATCATATATATATATATGGTTCTTTTCTTTCTTAATAACTTATTGTTGTTAACGTCATGTAAATGGGCAGCCTTAAATGCACTCGCGTGTTTTCCATTTCGAATGGAAATAAAAGGCGTGCTAAAATTGGTCATACGTGCAAAGAATTAGTTTCGTGACTTTAAAGGGTCGTGTAGTAATCAGCGACAAACAAGAAAAAAAATGAGTGATTGCACGGTGCAAGATGTGTGGAATTTGTGGCGGCTGTCTCGGCAGCTGCGGACTCCAGAGTCCACGATACAATTCTGCAAGGAAAGGGGTCTGATTGCTAGCGCTCCGCTTTGTCGGCGGTGTCGCAGAGCTCTCTCGTGGTTTGCGAAGGCAGACTCTCGAGTGGGCTTTGTATGGCGCTGCCACAATCGGAGATGCAGCACTCGGACCTCAGACCGCAGTATTTGTCGTGGGACCTGGTTCGCTGGTAGCAGGATGTCGCCGAAAAAAGTCCTGGTGCTCACCTACTGCTGGGCGGCGCAGATGTCAAACAAAGCGGCGATAAAGGAATCCAGCCTCGACGACGGAGTCACAAGCAAGGAAACCGTCGTCGACTGGTTCACTTATTGTCGCGAAGTTTGCCTTCACGTTGTCTAGCAGTGTTGTACCACCGCTGTAGGGGGCCCAGGGCTTGTAGTAGAGATTGACGAGTCCAAATTTGGCCGCCGAAAATACAACCGCGGGTCGCGTTGCGCGATGGCAAGTGGGTCTTGGGGGGGTATTTGCCGTGAGACTAAGGAGGTTTTTTTCGTCGAGGTTGAGAACCGGAATTCGGCGACGTTAATACCCTTATTAAGGAGTATGTTGCCGCCGGTTCGCAAATCGTAACCGACTGCTGGCGTGCTTACGATTGCCTCAGCGAGGAGAACTTCCAGCATCTCACGGTGAACCACTCAACTTCATTGATCCTGCCTCCCCCTGGCGTGCACACTCAAAATATTGAGTGCCAGTGGTGGCAGATCAAGAGGTCCTTGCCATCCACGCACCCAGCAGCAGCGGCGGCTTAGGTTTTTATCTGGCCGAGTATATGTGGCGGCGTAAACACAGCGGCGTCGACCACTTTACTCAAATTTTAGCAGACATCCTGCTGCTGTGCAGCGCCACCGAAGAGCATGTAACATCTTGCCGCCACTCTCCAGACTTCTGCTTCGCAGAGGTCTCCTATGAGGTCTAAAGAAAGAAAAAATTAAACTTTTCACCTGGAACCGTATTGTTTACGGTTCCGGGCACCACACAGCATTATTTGCACACCGAGACGACATCAATAGAATAGTATCCATAAATCCAACTTCGATGTAAGTTTTCCAACTTAATGTAGTTAGACGCCAGCCAAGCTTAAGTCGCGTGAATTACTACTCAAACGAAAGGTCCAGATGTTAATAACAAAACCCGACAATGACAAAAACGGCTGGATGTTGAACACACAAAAGCGCCTTACGAAATTGGCGCTTCGCCTTAAGCTGCATCTTTGGCGTGCCTATACGAACTATCGTCGCACGCCGGAACTATGCATGCGCTGCGCATGTCCCAGTATTGTCAACAGTGTCATGGCTGCCACCTTTATAAGCTAGTAGCACGTATAGCCACTGTGGAAATTAAAGTGTAAATTATCTTTACTGGATGTATGGCCGACGTTTTTCCACACCCGAATACTTCACTTGGTATCTAAACATTAAGGTAAGCCGAAAAAGTTGAGTTTTTTTTATTTTGCTGGAGGTTGTGTATGGTACTCTTACCGCAAGTTGTAGGAATGTTTGCATGAGCCTTCTTTGTTTTTCTGTTATCTCTGTAGACTGTTCTGTTTTCAGATTAATCCGGGTCATTTGATATTTTCGTGCTTTTGTGTAGAAGGTTTAATGGCAAGTTGGAGATGATTGGGTTTCTGCGTGCAGTCGGGGGTTTCGGCATTTTTAAGTGGATGCGAATATCTGTTGGTGCTGGGCGCATTGGGCTGTGCTCTTCTTAAAACCGTAGGTTGGTTGTATTATTTGTACCTAGGCTGTACGGATGGGGGGGTTGCACCTTGTGGCCATGCAATGGCAGAGATAAAGCTTGCCACTGAGAGTGTTGAATACCCTTAGCCTGTGCTTGAAATCGGAAAAGATTGTGTATATTGCATTCGAAGGTTTGCGTATGTGTACAGAAAGTAATCGGCGATTGTATGTATTTGATGGATTTGGTGCAAGGTCCTGCGTTTACTGTGCAGACAATCTTGCCCAAATATGGGAAGAAATGGGGCATTGGTGAAATGCCAGTGTAATTTGAAGGAGTCTTGTATGTAGGGGAGTGAGGAGATTAGCTTCGAAATATCATTGGACTTACGGATTTTATCGTTCTAACAATCGCACATGGGCTGCAAGTATGTTCATAAGTGCTTTGACCTGTATTATTGGTTCGGTTTGAGTTGACAAATATTTCCATCCTCTAGTCTTGTTAAACTTTGTGGAAAGGTAATAGCTTACGGTTTCACTGCCCAGTGTGTGCGCTCTTTTGATCAGCGCCCTGAGAGAGATGCGAAACGGCATTCGGAAAATTGTAATAATTGGACTCAAAAGTTTAAGCAGGGTGCATTCTGCACCATTGGGTTTTCGAAGTTGGTCAAATTCGGCAGTAGTTTCGTGCCGGCAGTCTTTTGGGACACGGACAGTGATTAGACTAATTCTTGATTGGGTTTATAATGTGGTTTTTCGCAAGCGGAATGTTCAGCAGTTTCGGTATGGGCTGGAGTTTGCTGTTACGGGCCACGTGGCCTTCCCGGACTGCAGGTTGTTTTGCTTCAGGCGACTAGACTGTGCGGGTTGTGGGAGGATGTGTGTCCTGGACATAGCAACGGGAAAGCTTATTGCTGAAAGTGTTGAATATTTTTGCATTGCACGTAAAATTGGGAAATTGCCATTATAACCGCTCTAAAATCTGCTTGTCCCAAGTACGTATTGAAGCTGCCATATTACTTTTGCACAAAGGATTAACAAGTTGAACGGCCCGCCATTTTTAGCTCGTTTTGTTGGGGAATATAACGTGGTTTCATCTGAGGGCAGCCATTGGTTGAGTTTGCATGTGGGTAGGTGCTTCCTCCAGAGGGGGGGAAGTCTTAGCCGACCCATTGGGTCACGTGACTATTCGCCGGGGAGCTGGTTGGCTGATACAGCCCCGAGTCAATCCATGTAATATGGTGACGTAGCCCGTTGTCGGTGAGCTGGTTGGCTGACCCGGCCCTCATCATAAATACGAGTCAAATAGCGCTCTTCAAATCGGCCAATCACTGCCATGTTTAATGCTGGTTCCGGTCTTCCTTCCGAGAAGGAGAAGGAGAAGGAGAAGGAGAAGGCGGAACCAACACTAAGTCGCATGCTGTGACCACCATCTTGAGTGTGGCCATTCACTAACAACGTACTTGCCTTTTAACCGTTATGTTTTAAGCAAACCGTCTAGTATAATTACGTTTTGTGTGGATTTCACCAACCATCAAATACGTTTCTTGGAATTAATGTTTGGTTAACCATTTTTGTATACTGTCATTGCCACTAGTCATCAAGCAACATCTGAGCTCTAAAGGTCTAGTGGGACATTGAGTCTCTTTTGTCTGCCCCAGCAGGGGGTACTGTTTATGGCCTCATGGAAGTAGGTAATTAGATTTAGAATGCCTACATGAGTTGCCTTTTAGGGAGAAATATTCCTCCCCTACATTTATTTTTCCTAAAATTCATTTCTATTAAATTTGCATCCGTCCTTAAGTATTGGAGCCAGATGGGTTTGGTCACTTTTGGCAAAGATTAGTGTCTTTCTACTCATACTTGCCGTGTTTCTCACAGCCTGCCATTCCTCTGCTTGTGCTCCCTCTCTCTGATCCTATTCACCCCTTTGTCAGTTAGGACTATGTTCCTCAAAACATGGATCACTTCAATCAATAGGCCTGTACTCTTTATAGAGTGCATGAATTAATCAGGGTTACTAGTACATCAGTAACTCAACGATGGTTGCCTGCATTCCTACTGGATTGCATGGTTCAGTCTATGTTCAATGTCTGTTTGTCATCGTTTGTCTTTTCAGTGTCTGAAGCTATGCAGACATTCACCCTGCATAGTTCATTCTCTTACAGTCTTCACACCTGAGAGCCTTGGTTTTACAGCAGATGTCTAAGGTGATGACATCCTCTCAGGGGGTGGAGGAAGTTGCGGGGCCATAAAACACCCGCTCGTGGGTAACAGGCCCCATCCAAGCCACTTTACAACCCTCAATCACATACGCGCGCGCGCACACATGCATACACACACCACTTGCATTTCTTCATGTTTGTCTGTGTTTATCCTGATCCGAGGGGAAAGCCATAAAAGCATCGTTCCATTTAAAACTGTGGTACTAACTACATCTGTTCTTTCTTTCTGAAAACAGGGGTGATGGAATCTCCAACAGTGCCATTCACACATCCTCAGTCACTGTCCCCCTTGAGGTGTCGTAAGGTTACCCAGACGGCGGGGACATGTGAATTGTAGGATGATTGTAGGCACTGTGTTAACCCTCTCATCCATTGTTTTCCACAGGACAGTTTGCTGGCTCAGGAAGACCCAAACTCATCTTGCGTGTCTCATTTCAAAATGTTTCCGATTAACTTTCACTCTTTCTGATCCCTGCAGGTTGAGTTATAACAAAATTACCTTGGTCGTGTCTTGTCTTGGTCTCCCTTGTTGTTGTCAATTTGGCAGGGTGCTGTTTCTAAAATTTTCTATACAGGCATCAAGGATTCGAGGACCTGACTTTGCCATTTACACCTGAGGAACAGAAGCTCCATTTATATGCTTTTGGCTGACTTGGATTTCGGGATTTCATCACAAACATGGTAGTGAATGTAAGGGTGAGACTCACCAGGGCACAATAATCCCTGTCCACCCTTCTGGCTCTTGGGAGCCATTTCTTCCACTATACAACTTACTAAGGACACACATTCAAATTCCAACAATATGTGCACCAACGCGGGCGGCCGCCGGACCTCAAACATCTCTACAGCTACCGGATTCATACAGGACAAAGGACATTTTCATATGGACAAACTGCAGTGGTGTTTGTGATTGTGATTTGTAAATTACATGTAAAGAGTGTGGGTTGATACAAAAATAGGTTGAGAGGAATCAATCAAAATTCTATTTTATATTGTGGCATTTAATGGACTGGAGCATAGAGGTTTCTTACACTGAAGGCCAAAGGTAGTGTGCCTTAAAAGTTCATAAAGTGAGGTAAAACTACATATGCATTGATCCAAATAAGTCCCATTTACCTTTAATATTTTTCAGAATTAAATTGGGAATTCCTACAAAAGTGCTTCTGACCAGCCTATTATGTGTATCAGCCCCACTCTCTCAGTTAATCTCCAAATCATATCATGTGACGTAAATTGCTGAATGTCTGGACATATGAATTTCACGATTTCCAATATTTCACCATATCACTTCAGTATAGCTCATGTAAATATTCTATTGTTTTTTTTCATCTGTAACTGTTTATTTTTTTTGCACTTTAAATCAGCTGCTTGAATGATTTGATATTGTGACCGCCATTGGATTTTTTCCCTCTGGGGTTTTTTCCAATTTGTTGGTTACTTAGTTAGTGGCACATATAATCTTTTTGCTTTCCCTAGTCAAGTGTGGGAAAGTTTTTGGTTTATGTGCTGGTTTGTTCTGCGATTTCTATTATTCATGATTTTAGGAAAAATTACTTTTCAAACCATCATTCCATTGGCTATAATAACATTCGTCCAATTGGTACACTAACTTCAGATAATAGACTCATAGAACAAACCTAGATAACATACTTTTAATTTTATTTTTTGTTTGTTTTCCTTTTCATTTCTTCACGTTTCATGTTAATAAAATGGTTGTCTCTCTTTTAACTTCCCAAATCACACTTTACTAAATTCTCAATTATATTGCAGTGAGAGGGAACAATCCATTTTTTCCATTTTATCATGTGATGCAACTGTCATGAAAAACTGAACTACTCAAATCTGGAATCTCTCATCAATATTCCATCCATAATCTCAGCAAATATTCCCTGAAGCTATTTTTGACCCTGTGGGTGGAGCTTAGCCCATCCACACGCTCAGGGGGTGGACTGTAGACATTGCATATTTCATTTTATAAAAGATTGTTCTTTTCCGAAACCAGTAAAATTCATCTGTGCCTTTGGGTTGGGTTCTGAGCGGCACCTCTGTAAGATCTGCAAACGCTGATGCGTGGGGGAGCCCAGCGACTGTATGCGACAAATGGCTGATAAGCTCAGTCCAGAGCCATGCCAGATAGCAATAAAGCTTTTGTGGACTTCCTCCCCAAGATGCTTACTAAGGTGTTAATGGTCTTACTGTTACTTTGTACGGGGGTGTAGTTGCAAGGCTCTGGCTGACACAATGCCCCTGTGGGAGTCATATTACTATCCTTATTCTTAAGTTGAAGTCCAGTTATATTAATCTGTTTAAGATAATCTAAATCTCTAGGAATTTCATAATACGTTTATATGTTCAATATCCTGTCAAGAAATCACTTATATACTTATAACCCAATTAAACTATATATTAATTCATCTTAAGACTTTTTCATGACAACTGCATCATATTTGTACATATTCATATCATGTTTGGTCTTGTTATTCTCGGGGAAATCCAAGGAGTTGAGGGGAGTATGTTTCATTCCCATTGAAATTATGGTTCATTCCCTTTTGGAAACTCCTGAGAATTTGGTCAGAATCCTCTCTGGTAATCACCCCATTCTCCTCTCTTTGCTGAAGTGTTTTATTACATCTTCCCAATGGTGGAAACTCAAAAACCAGATTCGACCCCCTTCCAGGTGTTTATTGCCATGCCGCCTGGATCAAAGGCGTGATTTGGCTTAAAGCAAAGAGAAACAATGCATTCGGGGAAGATCGTATCCGATCTCTCCCCGCGCACGTTAGTGCGTGAGTAGCCTTTTCAATGATGTAACATCGTATTCCGGACTTCCCGCGCACGTTAGTGCGTGTATCCTTTTCCTTCAGGTATGACTTTATTCTCCTTTTCTAAATTGTGTGTAACTTGTAATTGGCTTAGTGTTGATTTGTTTGATTTAAGATTTAGCCTACCTGGTGAATAAATTATTGTTATTCTTGTTAAGCTTGCGTGGTCTCCGTGACTCCTAATCCTTTTATCCTTTCTAGCCACGTTACGACCGGTACTTAGGGGGTGAGTCCTTATCATTCCAGACTAGCTAGCTGATGTTTAAAGGCAGTGATGGGATTAAAGTTGGATTACAAGTTACGGTCTACTTATATAAAGGGTTTATGTAGTATCGGTCCTGGGATTTTGACCTTAAGGGCTTTCTTGAGCTTATAAACCGGTGCCTGGCCGATCCCCTTAAGGGACCCTGTGGTGTGCATAAATCTGTCTACTTTTATAAAGGGTTTATGTAGTATCGGTCCTGGGGATCCTTAAGGGGATTGACCCCTTGGTGCGCATTATGTAGGGTCCTGGGGATTGACCTTTCTTTCTTGAGTTTATAAGCCGGTGCCTGGCCGATCCTTTAAGGGGCCCTGTGGTGCGATAAATCTGGGTTCATGATATGTTTATGCCAAAGTTGCTACTATCATGGTAATTTCTTCCATCCTCTAGAGCTCTCACCGAACTAAGATCCGCAACCGCGCTTATTACCCGGGGCGCCGGTTGAGTAACTGGTTTTCACGGATGAGTCTGGCGATGTAGCTGCCCCGAGATTCACGCATGTGTCCCTAAACTATACATTCTAATTCTAATTTGGAGTCAGATATTTAACGAGGGTAGAACTAAATTTGGTATTCTAAATTTATTATGGAGTCAGATTAATTGTAACCGTTGTGCTTTTGTGCCCCGCTGTTCGAACGGAGAAAATAGATCCATTTTATTGTGATTCGCACCAGCCAGGAGGTCACGCGTGCTAATACCAGCCAAAAGAACACGTTGAACCTTCGCCCTACAATTTCTGCCGTTGGTTATTGTTTTGTGGGTTTTACACTACTTCTACAGCCTCATCTTAAACTGTACAGGATGAAACGTTAGTTACACTGACTGGCATTACCGGACGAATACAACAATTTTCTGTCCTCCCTACACGTGAAATCATACCTTGTGCTCTCCTGGCACTGCTGTCAAAATGCTTCTGAAGACCCGGCGTCTCCTCTGCGGCGGTCTGTCGGAGCCTAGCCATAAAGTAAGAATCGTTGTTTGTCGACATAATGAAATGAGCACCTAATGTTTTCAGGGGTCTTTTCAAATTCCGGTTTTCAGCCAAATTCTGGCTTCTTCTTCTGTAGATAGGCGACGGAAACCGTTTCGCTGAACACAAGGACAATCCCCTATGTTCTTGGTGCGTGTTCAAAACACTGTTGATCAAACCATAAATTTAGCTTCCTCTGGTTGTTAGTTCAGCCTCGAACAGCACAATAGGTGCCGGAGCTCTGAAGGGACATTTTAAGAAAAGCAAGTTTATTTGTTAAAAAAACGAGCTGTAATCGCTAAGTTAACTGAAAGAAACGCCACTGTTCTTGACTAAAACTAATGATAAAAACTATTTCCGCCGGAAGTTGCTCCCCTCATCATATCTACAGTAGCGCCCTCAGGAATTAGGTGGAGAGCGTTATATACTGGCTGCTATCACCCAGCGGAAACAAGGAACAGATGGTTACAGTTGACTGATGCAGTAGCAGCGCTCCAGGTCTTAACTGGCCGGTGCATGTGCTGGACCGTAGAAACTGAGATACTGACAGGACAATATATTAGTGGTGGGACACGATAAAAAAAATAATCTAATTAATTAGATGCTTTGTAATTAATTGACTGATATCAATTAATCACATTTTTATCAAATAGCAATATTTGACACAATAAGAAAAGTTTTTCAACTCAAATAAATTTTGATTGACGATTGAATCAATGAATAGACATATATGTGAACTTAAACTACAAAAAATGTTTATTTTTCATCTATGTTCATTTTTCATCTGTCTACTACATTCACAGATTAATGCAAAGTTAAAGTGCAATTACAGCCATTATATTCAACATTTTAAGACTTTGGGTGCATTACTGTCACCTACCGGGCAGATGTGTGTGCATCAGTGTTACCGGTGTGCCAGAAATTAAGGAACTGAGAAAGGTACAATTAAATGCGTTATTTTTTTTTTTTCGCGTTATTTTTTCTGTAATTAATTAATCGAGATTAACGCATTTGGGCTGGGAATTTAACGGGTTACGGGTTACATTTCACATTGTTCCATGTTTAACACGTTGACTGCCAACTACGAGATAACTCGTAATGGCGGGTCCGGGCCAGCGCTAGACTTGAAAATGGGGAAATTATCCATCCCTTTATTGACAACAATTAATCCTGGCTAATTCTAGATGGTTTTCCTTTAAAACATATAAACAGCAAATAATGGGCTACATTCAGTAGAGAAAATAATTTAATTATAATTAGGTCATGCACTGGCACTCAGCAACGTATTTTTTTTTCCTTTTGCGAAAACTCATTTGCAATGAAGGTAATTTCGCAAGTACTTACACCTGTTTTTGCAGCACGGTCACCCAACTTGCTGTAAAAAATAGACAGCTGTCAGACTGGAAAATGTAAACGAAGAAACCACGATACTTGTCACCAGAATTACCTTCATTCGCAAAAGAGTTCTGAAATCTCCCTCATGCGATGGAAAAAAAAAATAAAATACCGTTGCTCAGTGCCAGTGCATAGACCTAATTATTATTGAATAATTTTTCTGTACTGAATGTAGCCCATTATTTGCTGTTAGATCGCATGGGGAGAGAACTCGTTTCAATTGCCACTTGATTATTATTGAATTGGAAAACGTGTTAATATAGGAAAACCATCTAGAATTAGCCAGGATTAATTGTTGTCAATAAAGGGATGGATAATTTCCCCCGAATTTTCAAGTCTAGCGCTGGCCCGGACCCGCCATTAAGATGTTATCTCGTAGTTGGCAGTCAACGTGTTAATGCGTTTTACACTCATATCAGAGCGAAAATACTTGCCTGTCACGAACTTCATGTTCTCTATTTGTTTCGTGAACTAATTTTCTCAACCTTACATAGAACGAATATGCAATTTAACAGACAATCACAAGCATACATCTCATGTGCTTACATTATGAGGCTCAGGGGAAGGGCTTCGGCAGCAGATGCAGGGCAAGTTATTAAGACATGGTAGCTGCTTAAGCTTGGAGATGCAGAGTAGGGGTTCAGTGCTGCAACTGAGGTCCATGATTGATAAGACAATAAAATTAATGGCGCAGGTGTATTTGTTCTCAATGAGATAAAAGAAGGGCGTGGCAGCAGCTACAGGCAGGTAATGAAACACTATGATGGCCAGAGTGCTTTGCACTGTTCTTTGGGCTTTCTTTTTCATGGGGCTAATCTTCTCCTTGCCCAAGACTGACTTCCTCAGACTCCACATGATAGAAATGTTGCAGAAAACCATGATTAAGCTGATGGTCAGGATCAATGCAGTGAAGAACAAACCTATGAAATAATTTATTCTCTCCCTCATGAAGCCATAGGCTATCATAAATGGCCAAATAAGCATGGAAATAGCCGCTCTGATCTTGTTATCCTTGATGCTGGAGAACACAATGGGGTGGACCACGGCCACGTAGCGGTCCAGGCAAATGCAGGTGAGGAAGAGAGGGGAGCAGTTTTTCATCGCATACATCATCTCCAGGAAATATATATGGGATTCCTGATTTAACACTATGATGCTAAGGGCGTCCAGGGGCATTATCACGGAGTAGAGGGCATCTACAATGGCCAGATTTACAAAGAAGACATCGGAGGTGGAAGAGTCGATCTCCTTTCTGGCCATCAGCCAAAGTACCATGATATTGGCAGGGTAGCCCATAAAAACGTTGATAACAAAGCCAGCATATTGAGCCACAAATAAATAATATGGAAATATACATTCCTCATTCACACTCAAGAAACTGGATCCTGAAGAGGAGTGGTTGAACGGTAGGATGGAGTTGATGGCAGAGCTGTTCATTTTGGCTTTTATTTACCAAGCAGGTCTGAGAGTTGATGTCTTGAGGAAAAAAAAACAGTGAACATAAGTTAAATGGTCAAGTCTAACTGAACAGAGCAATGGTCCTCACCACTTAAACTGACTGCAAGGCTAAATTATGTTCTTTTATTTATGCTGATTCCTGCATTATTTTATGTCACTCTTTTCTCCAAAGCAGGGCCGCCCCTGGCCAAATATGAGCCCTAAGCAGAATTTTATTTGGAGGCCCCGCGCCCCAAACCAAAAAGTAATGGATTTTAAATGACTACAATAATGATATGCCATTTAACTTGACAACCTTTATTAGTAATAACAAATCAAATAAAATATAGCTCCAAAATAAAATAAATCCAAGTCTAAAATAGTCAAATAGTCTATAGCCCTCAATATAGTCCTCAAAAAGATTAAAATGCAATTAATACAAATACTACGTTGTACTATAACTCATAATAATCATCATCATTATGATTTGATGATATTTCTAGATTTTAATATTTTTTAATACTTATTTTTACATTTTGCACTGAGTTTCTATATAATTCTACACTGCTGTTTGCTGCTGCAACGTTCAAAATTTCTCCATTGTGGAACGAATTTTATTTTATCTTAATCTTAATCTTATCTATGACTGTTATGAATTGAATTTACCAAGAGATGGCGACATTTCACCGCCATAAAAATAGCCCAAAACTTTTTAAAGTCTGCGATGTCCCCGTGCACATGCCTGTTAAAGTGAATCAGGTGCTGGCGACAGCAGGCAGAACAAAGTATAAAATCAAAAAAGTCTCCGAACACCGATTACTATGAACTGAGTTTTATTTAGGAGCGAACAACGCGTTTCGCCATCGCTTCGTCAGGTTCGCTTTTTGCTTTGAAAACTTCTATTGATTGCCGTATAGATTGATAGGCTATAAAGTTGAGGCAATATACGACGGCCAACTGGTCAATTAACCACTCCTTTTCAATAGAGGTGAATGCATATGCAGACAAAGGCGTTAACAAGACTTTTTAACAAATGATGATCAGGGCCCCTGGAAAATTTCATCTCCAGTTCACATCTAGACATAATTAGCCTCTCTTCATGAGTAGCAAGGTGTTTATGCCACAAAGTTTTACATTTTTATTTCAACAATATACCCACCTTCATGAGAGGCATGAGCCTCCTCTTGTTTAGACTTTTTCTTTTTCTTCCCTTTTACTCGCCCCAGACGCTTCGAGGCCATCTCTCCACCTGTAGCTCTCCAAATGCCTGTCAGCGCATCTGACCACTGATTGGTCAGATGCCACTTGCTGTCAATCATTGCGGCATCTGACCATTGATTGGTCAGTTGCCACTTGCTGTCAGTCATTGCGGCAGCGCTTGTCTCTTTTTTTCTCTCCTGCCTCGGACTGACTTAGTGCTCTCTCACAACAGCAATGCGCATCCTTTGCACTTTTGCGAAGAATGCATCTTCTTGCACAAAATGGGGCCCCCCAGGGATTGTGGGGCCCTATGCACAGCGCATGTTCTGCATGTAGGGAGGGGCGGCTCTGCTCCAAAGTATTTCTCATCATCACACATTTACTGCAAAAAATACTGATGGCAACACACTGGCCAATTTGCACAGAATCAAGCTCGCTCTATTGATAAAAAAAATTAATCACGTGAAGGAAGCCTTGCAGAATTTTGTAGTATTGTGGCAGTGAGGAATAATGTTTTTCTGGGAAGACGGCCTCCATGCTGGAAATACTATCTTTCCTCTGAGCAACCACTCTTTACTCTTAGAAACTGCACAGCTGCTTCCCGAGATCGGAGACAGTGTTCCCAGAAGACTAGGTTTGCCCTTTGGGTCTACTGTATTACAGTCTGCAACAGGCTCTCACTCAAGCACAGCTTAAGAAATGAAAGAGTGGTTCATCAGATTGAAAGACAGAATAAGTGACTCACCTGAGAAACTGCAGAGGCTCAGCATACACTCCTTAAGGTCAGACAGGCCAGTGGGCAACTGTATCCTGATCACCTGTGTCCAGGAGGGTTATGTTTTATATTTGAGGATGGGTGGGTGTGCCAAAAGTTTTGCGTAAATGGGGGTTAGATTTGGGGCGCGGGTTTGATTTGTGACAAACAGCTATGCAGTAAAACAGAGGAGGGGCTAAAAGGAGGGGTAGATGAGTACCCCCCTATCCCTGTTCTAACAATATATTATTTGTCAGTGATGCAATCCAAGAAGTGCATCCCAGACAAACAAGTGACGCAATGCAGTCAGCCAGCTGGTGCACAAGTGAGACTGTGTAACCTGGTGTAAGGTCTTACACATGAAACCACAACGTTCATCAAAGCACTCAAACAATTCTCTTTCATCCTCACAAAGAAAAGAAATTCAGCACTCAGTTACAGTACATGTATTTCTGCAGATAATATTAGGTAATAGGGATGTATCCGAAGCTGAATATAGTATTCGGGAAAACACAGATATTGCAAAATTGACAGATAACGAATCCATACGAACATCGGCGTCATTATTTGAGTCACGACTAATGGGGAAACGACAATAAAATGCTCCAGCTGCACATCTGTTCTCTCAAACCAGGCCCCACACAACATCTCAAGTCTAGTAGCAAACCGTTCACTATCTAAAGGGGAGGGGGTTCTGCCCTGGGGCCGTATTACAGAAGCTTCCTAACTTGCAGATCCTATCTTAACTTGTTGGTAACCATGGTTAGTAAGGTTTGGATCTTTAAGGTTTATTCAATATAGTTCTAGTTTACATAAATGTATAAATTTGTGTGGAATGTAAGCAGTGCAGCCTCTAGCCAATCACAAATCCAGTGAGGGAGCAATAGCACAATACCCTGTCTCCGCAGAACTCATGAACTCCAGAAGAAAACCTCTGTAATCACACTTTACAATAAGGGGACAAATCATTTGCTTTAGTAATGCTGAACTAATGAATCACTTGATTTTGTGCATTAATTATTGCTGATTGTATCATGAATTCATGTTTCTCAACATTTAATGATCAGGTCTTTGAGACTCTGCGTGATTTATTCACATGTAAAGAGAAACAAAACCCCCAAACCACTTTTTTTAAAGCTTATAAAGAATGTTTTTCAATATTTTGAAGTAATTCTGATGGATTCAGGTCCAAGGCTTTACATTTTTGCCCTCCACTGGTTAAAATGCTGCTTTTGCAATTGAATTTTTCTGTTGGCTGATCTAGTGGCAAGTGAAGTATGTGGTGCTGGCTGTCATCATCATACGGGTGTGGTTGTTCCTGCATTTTGAATTTATTTGTAAAACCTTTAAAATGTACCCCCTCCGAGATGGTTTATCTGCTTTGTGCAAAACTTGGTGCACAGCATCTTAAGACCATTATCTTAAGATATTATATCAAGACAGTTGCTGCTTTAGCCCTGGTAAACCAATACATTTTGTGGGTGAGAATTCAATTTGTTTAATGGGGCGTAACTCCTGAATGCAAAAGCCCAATCATCATGAAACATGATCATTTACATCAACAGGAAAAGAAGCTGAAACCTACAAAATTTGGTGGAGATTAATCAATAGGTGGCGCTATAACAAACAATTGGTCAGATTGCCAATATCACTTGTCCAAGTTCAAATTTTGCCTTTTGTGTCATGGTCAAATGCCCTAATAAATTCCAAGGAAAAGGAGATGGTACGAACAGGATGGCCACCATCAGCCAGACCATCATTAAACTTGCCATGAATAACTATGTGCCAAACACTGGAAATTGTTTAATCCCTAAACCTGAATGCCCCTGGTACTGGAGGCAAGCTGGGTATGGCTTGCTGTGAGCCTCTGACCTTTAAACACATAATTTATTTCAAGCTGTCCGTGTTTAAGATCACTTAATTAATAATCACACAATTTATTTACTGAATAATCAAGACCAATATATAAACCTGGAATTATTAAGTAAGTATTACAAAATGACAGATCACCGAAGGGTGAGAATGACAACCTAATTAATAGTGGCATTGCAGGGATGGGAAAAAACTAAACAAATAATGAATTAAAATAAAATTTAAATAAGGTGAAATATGTCATAAGTTTGTGTTTAAAAACAAATTTATTCAACTTCTTTTTAACTTCAGAAAACGTTTCTTGCTTTCAAACACCAACCCTTTACGTAGTTTACCTTGTTTTTAATTTAATTTTAATATACCTCATGAACAAACGTCAAATAATGAATGAATCCAGTACTTTCTCCGAACATCTCCTGTTCTAGCAATTTTTTCAGCAATGCAAACTAATTTATTTTTAACATTGGACCTGATCAAAATGATTTCAGCGTTCAAAAGAGTAGGCTACATTTGCAGGAAACGCAGTTGCACACTGGTTGCCGCGAAGCAATAATAATTTATTAAAGAAGATGAACTCGGATTTACGCGATGCGTAAAATATGTCCCCGCCGAACATGGTAGATGACCTTTGACCCCCCCCCACCTGTAGGGGGTATGTGTGTCCAGCTGCTGGGTGTCATTCCACTCAGGGTCAAGAAAAGATTTTGAGTGTGTCATGTGTTGCTATTTTGCCCTGGCCAGTAAAGAGCAAAAAGACAATTGACATTGAAGAATTCTTCTGTTTTCTTCATGAAAACAAAACAGCCACGACTTTGTGATGCATTTCAAGAGAAGAGACAGAGTCAGATTCAGTATGTTAGAAAACACAATTAAAAAGAAACAGAGTTCATTCGTCATCTCGTGTGTCCAGTATAATTATGATCTGACTGACTTCATTGGAATACAACAGGGTTTAAGTATTCATTGTCACAAAAGATATTGACTCAGGTGTTTCGCTATGGTGCAGAAATAATAGCACCTGATTAACTCATTGGGTTAAACACAGATAACATTGTCTCAGTGAATACAGTACATAATTCATTGTGTTCTTGCTTGACAACGTCAACCCAGCAGTGGACTGAAACGGCCTTGATGAAGTAGTTGGGTGAGACGGAATAACTGGTTGTAAAGATTCTAGATTACCGCCAACCCCCCAACCATATATCACTATATGTGCTGTGAACACTAGAATCTAACAGGCGTTGTATGTGTCTGCAAAGTTGGGCTGATATTAAGGTTGCAGTTAGACCAGACGTAGGCTTTGCAGAGTTTGGGGTACGTGTTTGGGTTTGTTCACAGCAGCTGTGAAACGATCGTTTTATTTATCCATGACCGGGGTCAGCCGGATGCTTCACAAATATCTGGGCTAGCTCTGATGCTACCCCGGTGAAAGCAATTGCGAAATGCACAAGCTATAACGTGTCTGGAATTACAAATGATTTCTCTGCATTGCCGTGCAGAATTCTATCCACCTTTAAAAAGCCGAAGCTGAAAAAAAGTGTAGATTGGATGCGGAATTCTTTCCGGTACAAGTTATTAATTCGCTAGCTCCACATAAGCAATGCTTACACTGTTTGTGTGTTTTTGCTACAAGCTCATTCAGTAGCTTGGTGTCGGAATTGTGTTTCTTTTTGGTAGAAATGGTTGTCAGGAGCTTTTGGCAAAGTTTCTTATGGATAAGTGGGTATATAACATGACTATGTAATACAGCTACAACCACAAGCATGCAACGCGAGACAGTACGAGCAAAACACTCAAATTTCAACTTACCACTCATTGACATCCTGGTAAACATTGCTGCAACACTTCAATAGCATCCTTCTCCCTTTCTTGGTTGGATTCAGGGATCAAACATGTACAGTCTTACAGCAAGAGATGCCGCAGAAAGCTGTCCTGAAATACCTGCCATCTTGGCTTCGTGGTTTTTCGGGTCTGCACCCTCCCCCGGAATCAAAGAGGCCAGGCAGCCAATCAGAGCAGTGCCTCATTTACATAGCCTCCCGCCCATTTCCAAACAGCTCATGTTTCAGGCGGGCACAGACGGGTGAGAGGAGGGTCTCTCAAGGCCAAGGCCTGGATGTGTGTTTTTTTTTTTTGTCGCTGAATTCATAACAGTATTTCAAAGACTCATTTGGACATGTTTAAAAAAAATAAATACAGTATAATTGGTCCCCTTTGAGCTCATCGTGAATGTTTGTATGACCCAAAGTAATGGACATTAATACTTTAAATTATCAATAGTTGGAAGACAGTGTACCAAACTAGACCCCCCTTTCTCAAGGCTTTGCCCCTATCCATAATTGCCACCCTTGCCATCCATCCTCTCCCGGGTACACCTAAACCCTGGGGAAAAGGAGCTGGGTCGAGCCGTGGCTGACAGAGAGCGAATGCAGGAGCAACGTGGCACTTGCCAACAGGTGTGAACAGCTGAGGACAGAGACGGCTGTCCTTATAGAGAAGGGCTGCTCGTCATGAGCAAAGGAGCAACTTTACCAAGAATGAGAGGCAGACCCATGGGTTTATAGGATATCAGCTTACCTCAGACTCCTCTACACTTTTGTCCATGTTGAACTGTAACTGTCTGTTGACCATTTGCCAAAATACAAATAATAAATGAGATTTTTTGAGAATATTCTTTCAATGCAAATCAATTTATTGTGCTGTCATTTTTTGCGAAAGAGTACACTCTATAATTCTCTTCTATACAAGTTTTCGATAGAAGTAATTATCATATACACCCTTCTGTGAAATAATTATTGCTATAAATATTAAAGAATAGAAAATGGCCTTCAATAGGTTTGCCCATTTCAATACATTTTTGAGTGTGAAAATATAACTTATTTCAGTATATTTTCTTATGTTTCAGATAAGTTTGTATCATATCTTTTTGTAGTTCAGAGTTGAACATTTATTCTTTGCAGCCTGTCATCATCACAAATAAAGGCTTGAAAAAATGGCAGTATATTAACCCTTTAATTGCTTAACAATTTTTTATAAAACATCTACACACCGCTCAAAATATTTTACACATGGGAAACTTCAGCGCCGAATCAATCAGAACAGAATTTCTCGGTTCTCAAAGCCAAGAAAGTCAGCTTCATTTTCACAATCACTTTCAGCAAACAACCTATATAGATATTCAGCATTTTCTTTGTTAAACTCACTGCCATCACAGTCATCATCTTGTTATGGTTCTGTGTTTTGCTGCCATGATTCTGTGTTTTTTGCCATGTCTTTTTTTAATTCATTTTGCTTATTATACATCCCGGTTTTTCTGTTCATGCCATTTCCGTATTCATTGCACTTGTCACCCCTGTCTTGTGATCAGTATGGTACAGTCCGTCCTCCCAGTCTGCGTGCCCGCACGCTTCAGGTGATTTCAGTGGTTTCTGGTGTTTCATATTATTACTTCAATTCTCGTTTACTTCCTTCGCCTTGCTTTCTTTGATTACTAATAATACTAACATTTATATTTTGTATCATAGTTTACTAACCTAACTAATCCATGTATATATTACTAACTACAAATGAACACTTGGGTTAATTTGTAAAGCTGCACTGCTACTAATTACCACTAATTCAATCTCAGCTATCGCCCTGTTCTAGTCTCCGCCTCTTGCTTTACTTTCTCTGTCTCTCCCTGCGTTTCTGCGAGATCTCTCACACCTGCTTAATTGCTATCCTGCACTCTTTGTCTGTGCACTTAGAACTCCTTGACTGGAGCTGTTTATCTGTCATAGGATGTCTGCGTGGATCCTGTCCGTGTCTTGGCTTTTGCCAATTGTTTGTGGTTAAGGACCTCCCCATGTGTGCTTCCCTTTGTAATTAGTTCTTATCCAATTCACCTGTTCCTACAAAGCATGTGACTTCCCTCTTGTATTCCCTTGTGCAGAGCTCCTCGTATGTCTTTTGTTTATTGCTTCTTCCACAACTATTTTTGTCTGACCTTGAGATTGCCTTGCCCTAGCTATTCTTGTTTTGTCTGTTTGGATTTCGACCCCTTTTTGTACGACCACGATTCCTGTTTTTTATGCCCTGTGTATGACCTACCCTTCTGGATTCTGACTATGATTTTTGGCTTTCTGTTTATGTACCGTTGCACATCTGCCTCTCTGGTTCTGACCCCTGCCTGTTATTTCGACTTCGCTTTTTGGATACTGTTTTTGGCTTGGCAATTCCTGTGTCTTCTGGTCCCGACCCATTTTGTAATAAAGGCTTTCGATTTTTGGAATTTCTGTTCTCGCGAGTGGTTCCTGAACGCACCGTCACACATCTATTGATTGACACGTTTCTTATCCAATTCCAGAGACTATAAACTTTCCACAGTAACTGAAAGACATTGACTGGACCATCAGAAAAGTATTGAAACCTTTGTGTAACATCGGTTAGGCTGTTTTCTCTTCACGTTGCGCACGGTTGTGTAGCTGAAGACGACGCGATTTCAAAGAAAAAAAGACTTCCAAAAGTGGCCTGAAGTGCTTCGTTACATTTACAGGATTTAAATGAGTTACAGACATGGTCAATGGGAATTATTCCGAATGAAACAGGACTGGAGGGTTCCTTCTGCCAAATAGATCTGTGTCTCTGGAGGAGGAATACAATGACGAAAGATTTTTTTTATCATCTTATGAGGAAGTACTATTTTATGTTTTTTTTTTCTTATAGCAAGCTGGCTAGCTGTTTTTTTATTTTTTGTTTACCATAGCCATGATGATCACAGAGCTTGTTTGCCACATTGGTTAGTAAGTATTATTAGCAAAGTTAGTCTTTGCTTATAATACTGCTTGCGGTGATATTTTGCTCAATGTGGCTCTTTATACCATATTCAACTAAATCAAATGCCGAGGTTTTGGCTTGTTAAAATGCGAACAGCTCAAGCACTTTGGTAGACCCCCTGCTAACATTCGTTGCACCATTCTGTTGAACTGTGGGTGGCATATTGCCTGCTTTTTTCTGATAGTGGAATGTCTGTTCTGTTATAATAAGGTATATTTCAGATATTACTGAGTTAGTGAGTTATACTTGTTCCTGATAAGGTGTGAAAAGTGTTTATATAAGGTTGTGAGCTTTTCATTGCAGGGTGAATGTTCTGACCAGTAAATAAGCAGTTCCTTTGATGAGTATGTGTGCTGGTTTGTGGGACTCTGAAGAAAAATGGACAAAATTCTAAACTTTGTCATGGAGGAAATGCATGTTTTAAGTTTGGAGAGGTTACTTGTGACCATTGATGTCCAACTGCGCCTATATTGATAAACTCTCGCTAAATTCAACCAGAAAAGCATTACATCATATTGAATTTCATGCGTCAAAAGTTGATTTGTGTTAAATATGATTATTTTTTGATTTGACAGTGCACCATTTTGAGGGATCTGAGAGTTTGGGGAGCCACCTGGAGATCTGTCTTATTTGGCTCCTAATGAGTAGATAATTTAGAATTTCATACTCAGACGAAGAATACTTGTGGTCAAGGAGTTTATGATCCCAGAAATGTACAGTTTTAACCCCCAGCCATTTTTCAATTCTCAGTATTATTTTTTTTTTTTACTATTTCAATACTGAATTTTCATGAAGACTTTTTATGTTTGCAGCCCTTTTTATCTACCAAAATCATGAAAATAAACTGAAATATCACTGAATTCTAAATGCTACAAGTGTCTTGACTCAGTTCAGCCATTCCGTTCCTCTCTCTGAAGCCGCAATCTTGAATTATAAGGCCTTAAATAAGGTAACACATAAATAGCCAGATTTGGCTTCTGCGCAAAGGGGTTAAAGGTCTCCTATTATGCCACCAGGTGCACACCTAATTAGCCATTATGAGCAAGTTCAAAGTCTCCCCTACCTGACATCACAAGGGGGAGTGACCACCCAGAATAATTAAATCTGATTGACTGCTTGGCTGAAGGTGATCAGTTCTTCTTGCCTCTGGTTGGTTACCTCCCCATATGATGTCAAGAGGGAAAAGATTTTGAAATGGCTTGTAATAACTAATTAGCTGCGCACCTGGTGACATAACAAGGGACCTTTAAGAAGAGGCTACGAGACATGAACTTTAAATGCTCCATGATCTGTCCTTGCTTTGTATTTTAATAAAGTTTGTACCTGTGCAATTAAATTTCATATGATATTCTTTTCAGTGGGGCTTGTAAAATCTTCTGAGGGCTGGGGCCTTTTTCTGTCATGAGCCCAACTGGCCTGTGTCAAAAAATGGGAAGGTCGAGCCCTGCCGACATATCAAATTGATGAAACTCGAACAGTAATTCTCATTTTTACCTCGCCAAACGCTCAGAGTAAATTAAAATGGCTGCTTTCGCCCTCGCCAAAGGCATGGAATAAATTAGAATTACTTTTCTCGTTTGGCAGATGTCTGGCAACCATAGCCTATATGCTTTTGCTGCCAAAACACTGGCAATTTTTTTTTCTCCCTCAGAACAAGCTTGACTGACAAAGTGGCTTCACTGCATGTTTTCTGAAACATAAATTTGCTTGGCTCAATAAGTGTCGATTTGTGTTGGGTCAGGTAGAATCAGATAAAGGCCTATTCGTTATTTTACAGTTGACTGCACTGACTATCTGAGGGTCCCCTTAATAATGCTCCGCCCCCTCTGGGGTGAGAGCCTTGCTCCGCCCCTGTTGCAAACTGCCTGTATTCACGCAAGAAGGAACTCATACAGATCAGGACAAAAAGCAACACAATCCTAAGTACCGTTAGCCTGACAAAACCAAAATAATTAGCTGGATACAACTGTTCAGAACTTCAGCTTTAACCTCATATGGCCTAATGGTGCAGAATACCAGGAGTCACTAATGAAGATACACCTTCGAGGGGAAGAAACTGCAATTAAAAGCGAACTTGCAAATGAACTCGTCCCCTATTTAACTTGCCAGCAAAGAAAGATGGTGTTTTAGGGGCGGTGCTTCACGCACAAGCAAATTAACTGGTGTACACAAATACGGGGACTCAACAAATATCCATTATCAGGGCTTTCAAAAGTTTTTAAAGAAGGCGGCTGGCAGAATGAGTAGGCGGCTATGGCTGGTGGCGAGCATGTGAGTGCTGATGTGAAGTCTTCCAGGGGGGTTTGGGGAAAAAGAGGGCCGCATTTCTTGGCTGCATTTGAAGGAGCCTTCGAAATGAGACGGCCGAGTCGCGCCGCTGTGACGCAACCGGTCTTCATTTGTAGCCTTTGAAGGATTCAGCCGCCAAATTGGGACACAGCCTGATACGACCAGCGCGATCACGAAATTTCGGTCACTCGCACAAGTCGCGGCCGTTCCCTACTTTGATAGCTTATTTGTGTTTACACCAAACCTCAAATGCGACCGAATCGCAACTTTCTTTTCACCCCGAACCATGATGCTGTCGCAATATTCAGAATTGTCGCGTGTACTCATAGAAAACATGCCGGCGAGTGATGGAGAGAGTGGTGGCCCTGGGTTTATTCCAAGCACGGATTAACCACCGGGCTGATTGGGCTGGTGCCCAGGGGCCTCTAACCTCTAGGAGGCCTCCAAGCACCCACTATTTAATTTTATTTTATTCTGTTTTATTTTATTTTTTAAAATCAAATCAAGTAAATTAATTGTGTGAGTGTGCTTTAGTTTCTGTTGAAATACGAGGCAATCAACGTAAAGTTACACTAACAAGAAAAAATTATGGTTGGTTTTCTGTCTGATGAGGATGAATCAGGTGGTGTCGTAATCTGGTAGTGACCTTTTTCGTACTTTTCGTGCCATGCAACATGTTCAATCAACGGTAGAGCTGCAAAAAGAAAAATAGGATAACCGAGGCAACGAACTGAGAAAAAATACCGGCTATCCATGGATGGTTTGCAAAACCATGGATGGTTGTAAAAATGATGCTGGCCAAGAAGAAGAGGGAAACGCCACAGCAGCCGCCACCGCCCCAGCCTCTTCTCCTGTTGAGCACATCTCCCCGACACCGATTCGGTCGGAAGAGACTCAGTGGCGGGTAGGTTGCCAGTTTACAAACCCCAAAACATATCTAATACTTCTACCCACTTCAGCCATAATATTAGCTGTTTCAACCACTCAGGCCAGGCGCCAGGATGAAGTGACCGAGCAGGCTGTTGAAAATTTCGAGCAGGCACTTTTTTTTCATGAAAATAAAATTAAT
The DNA here is from genome assembly GCA_029692085.1 of Gymnothorax javanicus. Taxonomy (NCBI): domain Eukaryota; kingdom Metazoa; phylum Chordata; class Actinopteri; order Anguilliformes; family Muraenidae; genus Gymnothorax; species Gymnothorax javanicus. The sequence continues at coordinate 923,910 of CM056200.1, forward strand.
TGATTAAACTACTTGGCTAAACAACAACAGCATAATGGTTTGTTATTTAGCATTTTTCTATGGCAGAAAAGCGATGGCAGAGCGCTGGGGAAGGCTGGAATGAAGCAGTGGGCCTTTTTTTCTAGCCTGACTCCGCCGGCCTTCGTACTTCTGCTTAATTTCATTTCGCTTCAGTACTCAGTATGATCACTCGGAGCTCTGCCTCGTTTACCATCCGCAGAAAATACGCCGGACCAACCAACGAACAGAAGGCGTGGCCGAGAGCCATGATGTAGCAGCTGCGCCGAGTTTGAAATTGTAGTCTCCGAAATCAACAATGGCTACGGACATAGATACATTGGAGGCCATTCGCTCTGTTGTGGAGAAAATCCCGGGTATCAGCGACTTATAGCCACAACGAGATGAATGTTTGGTTAGTTTTTTGAATGGAAATGATGTTGTAGCGCTACTCCCTACAGATTGTCATATCTACTTAATAGCCATCATGAAATAGGCACCCTGTCCATCTCTGAGAGACAGCCGAACCACCTCAGCTAGCTTGTAGCTTCTAGTGTTACATTGCCCGCGAATTTCACACTATTTAAGGCCCAATTCCAATCCGACCCCTTACGGACTCACTGACTTAGAGACGCGTTTTACGGGAAGTCCGTGAGTGTGTGAGGGCTGTTCCAATAGGCTCGTTCGAGATGAACTGCGCCTCGCCTGGAAAGTAGACGAGAGCAGGCGGCTGCAGCCGGGGGCGGTGACAACAAGCTGCAATCATGTCCGACAGTTTTCAGCAGCCTTGAGAGAATATACTGGAAGTCACAGAAATACATACATCCTATCCACCCGGGGTGTCCCCCCCTAAAAATCCTCACATCCCACTTACCAGAAATATTTGCGCTGCTAAATACTTCAATAATTACAACAGTGCAGTGTTAATATATAATAGACTATATTCAGCTCATGATCTGTGACATGAATCCCAATTAAACGTCACCATCAGCCACACGTTTTCTGTAACCGGACTAAACCTTCAAATCTGAAAAATAAAATCAAACTCTCTCCCATTCAACAAAAGTAGAGAGTGTATATAAAACGTCATATTGTTGAGCCAACCTCTAAACCAATCAGCTGTTAGATCAGGTTAGAGCCAGGCAGTGCAATCGGTGGAGAGCAACTGCAGCGCCTGGCTCTTAAAACTGCGGGCGCCTCGCTGTCGCGATTTTATCGCCGTCCACTTTTGTAATACATCAGAGTCAAAGGCGGGATGAAGTCGGACACAAAACTTACCGGCATGCATTGAGCGCTGATCGCGGGTGGTTGAATCTGCACAGACCTGGCTCATCTCGAACGAGCCTATTGTCAGATCATCAAGTCAGTGAGTCCGTGAATGAGCTCTTACTGCCCCCTTACCGTAAGTCAGCACCGATGCAGACTTTGGGTAGGGAAATTACTCACAGTTCATAGCGTTGTGAAGTCAAATACGGGGGATGCCGTCGGAATACCAGAAATGTAAACAAAAAAAAAAACTGTAAATAAACCAAAGAGCGGTCCGATCGAGGTAATTTGAGGAGCAAGAAAGAAAAAGTTTCCGTGTAAGTATTAACGTTGATTGTCACAACTGTGTGTAGTTTGGTAACGTGAAAGAGGATAAGCGCTGTTCCATTCCAATTTATAGGATCTGGAGCCCTCTCAGACTCTCAGACTCAGTCCCTTACAGCTGACGTCAATTAAGTCAGTAAGGGTTCAGGGCTTGAGTCTTTAGGGGGCGGATTGGAATTGGGCCTAAGTTAGCAGCGAACTTTTTAAAAGCCATGTTTTTGTTCATGTCACAAGACCTACTCGCTGTCTCAGTGTTATGTTGTCATTATCCATGAATGAAAATGCTTTGAGCCAAACTGTGTTGCTATAAAGTTAGATAGCGAGCTGGGTATGATGTTAGCACAAGTATGGTTAACGGTTCAGTTTTTGTGTCAACGCAGATTTCGTCCTGATGTAAATAATGCGTTATTCTCGCCAATTCTGCTGTTGGTTTCGGGTCTCTTACTTTTTTTTTTTAACAGCAGCAGTATCTGCAGGAAAAACGATAGCTCAACAGTTTGTTTATTGTAAGGAAAACAGAAAGAGCACCTTTGGTTCTTTTAAGTGAATGAGTGAAGGCTAAAATTTGGTATATGGGCATATGTATGGGGACAGTATTAACTTTAATGTACTAATCAGTTTGTTTTCGCTGCATTCCTGGTCTGAAGGACTGTAGTTTCCAAAGTACTAGTTGTCATCGCCAAACGTTAGTGATCAGTTTACGGGTACACCAATGATTTTAAACTTCTGACAAGCGCCCACCCACCAGGAAGTAAACAGTTGTCAATGACAACTACCCAGACTCTGTGTACAAAGCAAAGCGAAGTAGCAGAGTCTGGTTTTACCAGGCTACTTTTTTCCCCTCTCACCGGACAAGCTCTTCAACTTCATCCCAGCACCGAGGGCTTGTCTCCCGTCTGTGAATGGTACAAAGAAGACTGCCCCTAAGGCTACTGTCAAAAATAAATACATTTACAAGCCCAATTCCGAAATAGTTGGGACAAAGTGTAAATTGTGAATAAAATCAAAACGCAATGACTTTCAAATCACACCAGCCAGTATTTTATTCACAATAGAGCAGAGATATCATAGCAAATGTTGAAACTGAGAAATTTTACAATTTTATCCACAAAATGAGCTCATTTCAAATTTGATGGCTGCTACAGGTCTCAAAAAAGTTGGGACAGGGGCCTGTTTACCATGATGTAGCATCCGCTCTTCTTTTTAACACAGAGTGGAGGTGTCTGGTCATTGAGGAGGCAAGTGTCTTGAGTTTAGCCTTTGGAATTTGATCCCACTCTTGTTTAATACAGGCTTCCAGCTGCTGAAGAGTTTTGGGTCTCCTTTGACGGACTTTTCGTTTAATTATGCGCGAAATGTTCTCAATCGGAGAAAGATCAGGACTGCAGGCAGGCCAGTTCAGCACACGGACTCTTCTACTATGAAGCCATGCTGTTGTAATAGCTGCAGTATGTGGTTTTGCATTGTCCTGCTGAAAGACACAAGGCCTTCCTTAGAATAGATGTCTTCTGGGGGAAGCATATGTTGCTCTAAAACCTTTATATACCTTTCAGCATTCATGGTGCTTTTTAAAACATGCAAGTGTCCCACACCATATGCACTAATGCATCCCCATACCATCAGAGATGCTGGCTTTTGTACTGAACGCTGATAACAGGAGGGGTGGTCTTTCTCCTCTTTAGCCCGGAGGACACAACGCCCATGATTTCCAACAAGAATGTCAAATTTGGGCTCGTCTGACCACAGGACACTTTGCCACTTTGCTTCTGTCCAGTTTAAATGAGCCTTGGCCCACAGAACATGGCGGCGCTTCTGGATCATGCTCAACAATGGCTTCCTTTTTGCATGATAGAGTTTTAGGTGGCATCTGTGGATGGCACGGCGGACTGTGTTTACAGACAGTGGTTTCTTGAAGTATTCCTGGGCCCATTTAATAATGTCAATGACAGAATCATGCCGGTGAGTGATGCAGTGGCGTCTGAGGGCCCGAAGATCACGGGCATCCAGTAAAGGTCTTTGGCCTTGTCCCTTACGCACAGAGATTTTTCCAGTTTCTCTGAATCTTTTGTTGATGTTCTGCACTGTCGATGATGAGACCTTCAAAGCCTTTGCAATGTGACGTTGGGGAACATTGTTTTTCAAGTATTCCACAATTTTTTTTACGCCAGCCTTCACAAGTTGGAGAGCCTCTGGCCATCTTTACTTCTGAGAGACTCAGCCTCTCTAAGACATCCCTTTTATAGCCAATCATGTTACACACCTGATGCCAGTTAACTTAATTACTTGCTAAATGTTCTTTCAGCTGATTCTCTTTTATATTAATTGTTTTTTCAGCCCTTTTTTGCCTGTGTCCCAACTTCTTTGAGACCTGTTGCAGCCAGAAAATTTGAAAGAAGCTCATTTTGTGGATAAAATGTAAAATGTCTCAGTTTCAACATTTGAAATGTTATCTATGTTCTATTGTAAATAATGTAACACTCTCAGTCACGCAAAGACAGGTGAATCACCTTAAAAGGGGGTTTATTGATTGGCAACACAAGGGTGGTAATGAACAGGCTACGACCACTCCAAAACTGCGGCTGCTCTTTTTCTTAAAAAATAAACCGCGAACATCCTCCCGAGCAAACAACAACATGTAACTCTTTTTCCTGGTACCCAGACGTCCCCGCCCCCGCAGCTACTCAGGCAATCCCCTGCAGTGCATGACAGGCTCTCCATGGCTACAGCAGTAACAGAGAGCAAGGACATTGGCACAACATAAACTAACCATTGGCACATTATCCAAAGGGGTGAAGCTAGATCCGGAGTAGTTCAAGTACGCTGTGCGAGAGTTGACTGAAATCTCGCCGGAAGTGCGACAAGACTAGTCCAGCAGCTGAGCTGAAGCGGAATGGACCGTATGGGATGATCTTCCAAAAGGGAAGACGTTTAAAGAATTAGACTGAATATTGTCAGCACATCTGAATTAAATAGCACGTACAGTAAAGCGTTTTACTGGATTATTCCCTGCACGATTCTAGAGATATTTAATGTTTACGGACAACATATTGGGCTATTTAATGTTTACGGGTACAGTTAGCGACAGTTACTACCGCTAACGATGAGCAGCAGCATACTTGTAAACTCCGTCATGTCAGTGCCATTTCATCCAAAGACGCGAAATTAGAGGGGAAAAATGCTTCTTAAACGTGATTATTTATTTATTTATTTTTTGCGGAGTGGGGTGGGGGGAGTGAAATGTTGGAGAAGTAACATAAATATACCATCAGACTCGTTATAGCAGTGGACGTGGTGAAGCGAGATTTTCTTTGAGAACAAGGTAGCTAACGTTAGCTGGTCTAATAAAGTTAACGTTGCAGAATAATAAAGAAGAGCCATCGTTTGCTGTGATACATCACTATTAATATTGATTATGGGAGCTTTTTTTCTTTTTTAACTTCTATTCAGTAAACTTAGACGTGATCTCTTGTTTGAGTGTTTGAGGATTTGTGATTCTGTTGACATTACCTGTCAATATTATGTCACTGCTCAGCTAATTTTGGATTGATGATTAAGGGAGAGAGAGGCTGGAGGTCCAAGAAGATTGAAAACAACGTATTGGCCAAATAGCCCCTATGCTTAATTTTCCAAAATGTTTGGCCTAAGTGGGGAATCATACTGAATACTAAAAATATTGAGCTGTACTGTATTTCTTGTCTGAAAGACTGCAAAGAACATGATCCAACTTTATGCTAATTCCTGTCACATCTGTAACTGATGCCATTTGCCATACTTAAACATCAGCAGCAAAAGCTGTTGATCACAGCTACTTGAGTTCCATAACCTAAGTAGGGAAACAAAGACCACACCTCATCTCTCAGCACAATTTCCCATCCAAGCCTATATAGATGTGTCTAACCCTTCCTCCTGTCTACCCCCCCCCCCCCCCCCCCGCTCCCCGCTTTCAGCTGAAGAGCTGCAGGCGATTCAATAAAAGCCTCCCTCCAATGACAGAGGACACTCACCCGACACCCTGAGTCTTAACTCCCTAAGCTGTGCAAGCCTTTCCCTGCTCTTTACTTTTCATAAACTGGACAATAAGCTTCCAAATCGTGTGGTCTTTGGTTGTGAAAAAGTGCAAGTGCAGTGTTTGAATGTGATCACCTCGCATTTTTATTGTTGTAATTTTTAATGTTTGTTCGATTTTTCCTGCTGAATTGAGCCAACAATTTTTTTTTTCTCTTCTTCGCGTCATTGGAGAAACCGTACATTTGTACTCAACCTCCCAACGATTGGAGCATCCCCACGCAGCACAGCAAACCATGGTCAAGATTATATACAAAAACAACATGGATGAGAGGGCACAGACAAACTGTTTCACATGCTATTCATGTTTCTGAGTTTATTGAAGATTTCTTTTTCATGAAGTATTTTCAGTACATACAGTGCCGTGAAAAAAGTATTTGCCCCCTTCCTGATTTCTACTTTTTGCACATTTTTCATACTTAAATGTTTCAGTTCAAACAAATTTTAAAATAAAACAAATCACCCGAGTAAATTCAAAATGCAGTTTTGAAATGATAATTTCATTTATTAAGGGAAAAAGCTATCCAAACCTACCTGGCCCTATGTGAAAAAATAATTGCCCCCCTTGTTAAATCATGAATTAACTGTGATTAACCACATTTTTTGAGTCCAATTTCACTAGCCACACCCAGGCCGGATTACTGCCAGACCTGCTGAATCAAGAAATCACTTAAATAGAACCTGTTTGACAAAGTGAAGTAGGCTAAAAGATCTCAAAAAGCATTATGTCATGCTGGGAACTAAAGAAATTCAAGAACAGATGAGAAACAAAGAAATTGACATCTACCAGTCTGGAAAGGATGGCAAAGCCATTTCTAAGGCTTTGGGACTCCGGCGAATCATGGTGAAGCCATTATCCACAAATGGAGAAAACTTGGAACAGCAGTGAACCTTCCCAGGAGTGGCCGGCCTACCAGAATTACCAAAAGCGCATCGACGACTCATCCAGGAGGTCACAAAAGAACCCGGAACAACATCTAAAAAACTGCAGGCCTCACTTGCCTCATTTAAAGTCAGTATTCATGATTCAACAATAAGAAAGAAACTGGGCAAAAATGGCATCCATGGGAGGGTTCCAAGGCGAAAACTACTGCTGACCAAAAAGAACACAAGGGCTCGTCTCACATTTGCCAAAATACATCTTGATGATCCCCAAGACTTTTGGGAAAATATTCTGTGGACTGACAAGACAAAAGTTGAACTTTTTGGCAGGTGTGCATCCCGTTACATCAGGCGTAAAACTAACATATCATTTCATAAGAAGAACATCATACCAAAAGTCAAACATGGTGGTGGTAGTGTGATGGTTTGGGGCTGCTTTGCTGCCTCAGGACCTGGATGACTTGTTGTAATTGATGGAACTGTGAATTCTGCTCTCTACCAGAAAATCCTGAAGGAGAATGTCCAACCATCAGTTGGTGACCTCAAGCTCAAGCGCACTTGGGTTAAGCAGCAGGACAATGATCCAAAACACACTAGCAAGTCCACCTCTGAATGGCTTAAAAAAAAAAAAAAAACAAATTGAAAGTTTTGGAGCAGCCTAAGCAAAGTCCTGACTTAAATCCGATTGTGATGCTGTGGCATGACCTTAAACAGGCCGTTCATGCTCAAAAACCCTCCAATGTGGCTGAATTAAAACATTCTGCAAAGAAGAGTGGGCCACAATTCCTCCACAGCGATGTGAAAGACTCATTGCCAGTTATCGCAAACACTTGATTGCAGTTGTTGTCGCAGAGGGTGGCACAACCAGTTATTATGTTTAGGGGACAATTACTTTTTCACACCAGGCCAGGTAGGTTTGGATAGCTTTTTCCCCTTAATAAATTAAATAATCATTTAAAAACTGCATTTTGTATTTACTCGGGTTGTCTTTGTCTAATATTAAAATTTATTTGTTGATCTGAAACATTTGTGTGACAAATATGCAAAAAAATAAGAAATCAGGAAGGGGGCAAATACTTTTTCACGGCACTGTAAGTGCAAAATAAAAAGATATACATAAAATGTAAGTGTTTAACGAGATAAATTTGTGTTTTAATGTGTCTTGTTTTGTCTGGATGTATAGTGTGTAATGTGGGGGAAAAAAAAAAAAGCCACTAGATGGCAGTATTGACTTTTTTTTGTTAAGCCAAGTCTGGAGCTAGGTTTGGGGCATGTCCTGGGCATGCCTCAGAGGGGGCTGGAAAAGAGTATATTAGGAGAAAAATTGAGAGTGAAAAATAGTAGGAGAAATTGCAAGGAGAAATTGTGGAAGGATACATTTGACCAGACCTGTCACTTTTTCAAGACCTGTGAAGCTTTTGTGGATTTTTGCCTGTGTTGGAGCATTTTCCTGTCCCAGGACATCGCAACATTCTCCATTACCAAGGGACTGTAAATATCTGTTTTTATGACGTTTAATTAAATCTGTTGCCTGTGTTGGAATTTTGTCTTGGGGGCCATAACAAGTGTTTAATGAGCCCTTCCTAAAAATATTACTGTACATGCAAGCCTAGATAAATTTATACCTTCTGCATGCTGTTATGGCCCCAATTTGTTATGGCGTCAATTTGTTATGACGTCACGGACAGCAAGGGATGACAGACAAAATTCTTAAACTTCAACAGATTTAATTAAACACACACTTTGAACTAGTCTACAATCTACCTCTGCTGACCAAGATTGAAATAAAAAAAAAAATGAGATATTTACAGTCCCTCTGTAATGCAGATCGCTGCCATAACAATGTTATGATGTCTTGGGACAAGAAAATGCTCCAACACAGGCAAAAATCCACAAAAAGCTTCACAGGTCTTGAAAAGAGTGACAGGTCTGGTCAAATGTACCCTTCCACTATTTTTCCTGCAATGTCTCCTACTACTCTACACTCTCTAGATTTTTCTCCTTATATACTCTTTTCCAGCCCCCTCTGAGGCATACTCGGGACATGCCCACACCTAGCTTTTTAGATTGCTTAACAAAAAATGTCAATACTGCCATCTAGTGGCTTTTTACCACATTACACCTCCATTCCAAAAGGGAAAAATTTTGACTTATAAAGGCAAAATTTTTCTTTTCAATACAAAAATGGTTAAGTTGACACTTGTATATATAAACACATATAATACAATATGCTAAATAAACACAGGTGATATATATACACATACTCAAACACGGGATTAGCAATCGGCAATTACATTGTCAGCACCCTTTACATGCTTAATTTCCAAGTCAAACTCTTGTAAAATCAAACTCCAATTCAACAATCTCCGATTCTTGTTTTTCATCTTACTCAAAAACATTAACGGATTGTGGTCATTATATACAATCATTGGCTTTTGCCCTGTACAAACATAAACCTCAAAGTGTTGTAAGGATAGAATCAGAGCCAACAGCTCCTTCTCAATTGTGGAATAGTTCTTTTGGTGGCCATTGAACTTCCTGGAGAAGTATGCCACGGGGTGCTCAATGTCATCAGAGTCACTTCTCTGTAGGAGCACAGATCCACAAGCTTGGTCGCTAGCATCGAACGCTATGGAGAACGGTTTGTTGAAGTCAGGAGATTTGAGCACGGGGAAGTGACACAGCAGAGACTTCAGGCGATCGAAGGCTCTTTGGCATGCTTCATCCCAAGTGAACTTCATGCCTTTCTTCAGTTGGTTGGTGAGACTGAGCGCAATCTCAGCAAAGTTCTTGCAGAACTTGCAGTAGTACCCGATCATTCCAAGGAAGCGGCGCAAAGCTTTTTTGTTGTCAGGAACTGGAAAGTCCATGATGGCTTGGACTTTAGCATTTATGGGTGCCACCTTACCCTGGCCTATGACGTAGCCAAGATACGTGACAGTAGCACAACCAAAGTCACCCTTGTTCAGGTTAACAGTCAGGTTAGCCTGGGTCAAGCGCTGAACAACGCTCTCTACATCTTTCAGATGTTCTTCCCAGGAGTCACTCCATGTGATCAGGTCATCGATGTATGCACCCTTGTGTGGCAATCTGGCGATTGTAGACTGTATCATCCTTTGGAACGTGGCTGGGGCATTTTTCATGCCAAAGGGTAGGACTTCATACTGGTATAACCCAGATGGTGTGGCAAAAGCAGAGATGCTCTTGGCCCTCTCAGTTAAAGGCACACACCAATAACCCTTCAATAAATCAATCTTGGTCAGAAACTTTGCTTGCCCTACTCTATCGATACAATCATCAATCCTAGGTATTGGAAACGCATCAGTTCTAGTTACAGCATTGACTTTGCGATAATCTGTACAGAATCTAGTACTTCCATCAGGTTTTGGAACTAGAACACAGGGTGAACTCCAATCGGAGTTAGAGGGTCTGATAATATCATGTTCTAACATGTACTCAACCTCTTTCTCAGCAATCTTTCTGTTTTCAGGATTCATCCGCACGGATGCTGTTTTATTGGTTTGGCATCACCAACATCTACATCATTAGAGGCTATAGAAACTCTCTTTGGAACATCAGGAAATAGATCTTTATATTTCTTGATCAACCTCTCAAACTGATCTTTCTGTGAGGGTTCTAAGTGCTGGAGTTTTACATCAAGATTTTGCAACACTTCAGAATTTGACAATTTACATGAAAGAACTTCAGCTTTAATTCTAGGTTCATCATCTTGAAACTCCCCTCATCTTCATAAGTCTCGGCCATAGGAGGATCTGAAGTGACAGCTGCAACCCTAGCATTCCTATCATGATAAGGCTTCAGCATGTTAATGTGACACAACTGTTTTGGCTTTCTCCTATCTGGAGTCTTCACAATGTAATTGAGATCATTGAGTTTTGTCAGAATTTCATAAGGACCATGAAATCTAGCCTGCAATGGATTGGACTGCAAGGGAAACAACACAAGGACCTTGTCTCCTGGTTTAAACTCACGGCTTCTAGCCTTATGATCATACCAAGTTTTCATTTTTCCCTGACTTGATTTCAAGTTCTCTTTGGCTAGGTCACAAGCTGCATGCAGTCTTTCCTTGAACTTGCTAACATAGTCTAACAGACTGATATGCGGCTCTTTCTCTTGCCATTGTTCACTCAACAATAGCAAAGGTCCTCTCACTCCATGGCCAAAAACTAGCTCAAACGGACTAAATCCAGTAGACTCCTGCACTGCTTCTCTAGCTGCAAACAACAGCAAATGAACACCTTCATCCCAGTCTTTCTCATGGTCATAACAATAAGTCCTCATCATTGTCTTGAGAGTTCAATGAAACCGCTCTAAGGCACCCTGACTCTCTGGATGATAGGCACTGGAAAGAATCTGCTTCGCACCTAGTTCATACACAACCTGCTGAAACAATCCGAAAGTGAAATTGCTACCTTGATCTGACTGAATTTCCCTGGGAAGGCCAAACAACGTGAAGAACTTTATCAAAGCCTTCGAAATTGCAGTTGCCTTGATGTTGCGTAGAGGGACGGCTTCAGGGAATCTGGTAGATGCACACATGATTGTCAAGAAAAACTGATTTCCAGATCTAGTCTTGGGTAATGGACCAACACAATCAACGATGACCTTGGAGAAGGGCTCCCCAAATGCTGGGATAGGCTGCAATGGAGCTACAGGTGGGTCTAACTGGTGTTTTCCAACGACCTGACAAGTGTGACAGGTTTTGCAAAAGTTGGAAACATCTTTCCGAAGTCCAGGCCAGAAGAAGTGTTTCATGATCTTGTCAACAGTTTTGTTAACACCAAGATGACCTCCTAAAGGCAAACTATGAGCCATTGTTAAGATCCCATTCCTGTAGACCTTCGGAACAACAATTTGCTTGACCACTGCCCAATCTGCATTGGCAGGGATATCAGGAGGGCGCCACTTCCGCATCAACACTCCATCCTTGAGATAATACCCAACTGGAACTGCGTCTGTTTCTTCATTAGGAAGGGCTCTCTTCTTTAGCACATAAATTTCAGTATCATTGGTTTGCTCCTGAATCAACCGCTTTCTGGACAGAGACAAGTCTCCAGACACATCAGAATCACCAGACCCATCTGGCTGGCTGAATAGAGAACTGATAAAAGTGTCTGATAAGTCCTCAAACGGAGAAACCATAGTAGGCTGAACAGAGTCATGAGGCGAACCACCTGAGTCATGACTATCCAATGTGCTGGACGGCACCACATCATCTTCTTTCTTGAGCCTTCTTGGCCATAGCACGAGTCATTGCACAGGAAGGATACAGAGATGGGTCTTCATCGCCATCTTCAGTGCTCGGCTGTGAAGTAAGATGAACAGGGGGAACTACATTGCCCCCAGCCAGGTCATTGCCTAGCAACAGAGAAACACCCTTGATAGGTAGAATTGACATAAGTCCCACATTTACCTGTCCTGTAACTGAATCTGACTTCAAGAACACAGAGCGCAGGGGTACAGATACAGTCCTCCCTTCAATACCTTGTACAAGTATGAAATCCCCAGAAGCCGTCTCATCACGAACTCCAAGGAGTCCATCAACAAAAGTGACTGAGAAGCTCCGGTATCCCTTAGGATATATATGGGGACAGGAGGAAATGCTCATTCAGAGCCACAAATCCTCTGACACAAATGGAAGAAATTCCTCCCTCACAAAGTCAGCAGTATCAGGCTTCTTAGCCTCACAAGGAGCAGGCAATTTAGCAGATCGGTCATCTACTACAGGGGTTTCTAACCTTGTCTTCACAAAGGCATTGGGTTTGGTATCCTTTTTTTTTTTTTCTTAGCTTTAAGGAACCAACAGTCAGTTGTAACATGACCAGATATCTTGCAATAATTGCAAACTAGACCACTTTTGTCACTGTCAGCTTTCACACTTTGATCAGACCTTTTACTGGATTTCTGAGCACCATCACCAGATTTGTCTTTGTCTTTGGGTGAGGAATCTTGGGTATCACCGTTACCTTTCTTCTGAAATTGGGACCATCTATTTTTACTGCTAGACTTAAATTTGGACTTATGTGTGAGAACATATTCGTCTGCAAACTTCGCAGCTGATTGCAAATTCAGTGCTTGCTTCTCATTAAGGTAGGTCTTAATATCATCCTTGACACAGTTCTTGAATTCTTCAACTAACACCATCTCTTTTAGTGAGTTGAAATCATCCTTGACCTCCATAGAAGTACTCCAGCTCTCAAAGCAAACCTTCTTCTCGTTAGCAAATTCCACATAAGTCTGATTGTCAGATTTCTTCAGACCTCTGAATTTCTGTCGGTAAGCCTCTGGGACCAACTCATAAGCTGTCAAAATAACCTTTTTGACAACCTCATAATCAGAGGAATCATCTGCAGACAAAGCCGAATCGGCTTGTTGAGCTTTACCCTTGGAACAGTTTGCAGCATCAGAGCCCAGTGTTCCTTTGGTCACTGACAACTCTTAGCTACCTTTTCGAAGCACTGGAAATACTTATCAACCTCCTTCTCTGAGAATGGAGGCACCAGCTTTACCTCCTGGCTAGCCCGAAATTTGTTTTCACCTTGCATTTTGATTTTTAGTAGCTCCATTTGGAGCCTTTCTTCTCTATCTAATTTTTCTAAATCGAAATCTCTCTGTCTCTGTCTCTCTCTTTCTGCTCTTTCCTCTTTTTTTTTTCTCTTCTCTTGCTAATTTTTCTAACTCAAACTGCCTTTTGTTTTTTTTTTTTTTTTTTTCCTCCCTTTCTTTTTTTTTTTCGCTTCTCTCTCAAATTCTCTTTGTTTTTCTTTTTTTCTCCCTTTCAATCTCTAGCATTTTTAATTTAAGTTCCAATTCTACATTTGGATTTTCCACCGAAACTGTTCCAGATCTCCTGGTGCAAACACATTTTCATCAATGTAATATTCAACAATCTCTAGCCAGTCATGCTTTTCGATGGCTGGTTTTACATCTGTCAGCTCTAACTGTCTGCATATTTCTAGCAGTTCTGTCTTTTTAAAAGACTTCAAAACCTCTACGGTTGGTGATGCCAAGAAATCATCCATTGCTGTTGATCTGCCAATATATATCTAGGAAAATTCAAAAAAACAATTTCACTATTTGAAATTTTAGATTTTCAATAAATGACTCGCACAATGGTCTATCCCGGACGAGCCCCCAATTTGTTATGGCCCCAATTTGTTATGGCGTCAATTTGATATGACGTCACGGACAGCAAGGGATGACAGACAAAATTCTTAAACTTCAACAGATTTAATTAAACACACACTTTGAACTAGTCTACAATCTACCTCTACTGACCAAGATTGAAATAAAAAAAAAAAGAGATATTTACAGTCCCTCGGTAATGAAGATGGCGCTGCAATGTTGCGATGTCCTGGGACAGGAAAATGCTCCAACACAGGCAAAAATCCACAAAAAGCTTCACAGGTCTTGAAAAGAGTGACAGGTCTGGTCAAATGTATCCTTCCACTATTTCTCCTTGCAATGTCTCCTACTACTCTTCACTCTCTCGATTTTTCTCCTTATATACTCTTTTCCAGCCCCCTCTAAGGCATGCCCGGGACATGCCCAAATCTAGCTTTAGATTGCTTAACAAAAAAAATGTCAATACTGCCATCTAGTGGCTTTTTACCACATTACAATGCAAAAAGTTAATGAAAAAGTTGTTTTGAGCTTATCACTAAACACCAATACATAAGTGCAGATGTACATTAAAATGATGAACAGATAAATTGTAATTATTTCCAGTGGATTTTCTAAGATGCTACACTGAACATTACGCTGCTTTTAATAATGCAGGGACTAATTGTGCTGTCAGTTAATACTCATTGATAGTCATCTGTCAGTCCTACGTCCTTTCTGAAAGTCATCAAGTGTACATAAGTCATTATTGAATTGATAACGTAGATCCTCCATTTTCATGAGATTATTAAAACCCCAAACAAATAAAGAAATGGTAGAAAATTAAACTGAAACCTTCCTTCCACTCCCTCTGCATAATAAACATTAGGATGGGATTAAACAAGCATTGTAGTCAAAAGTAAAAACAAACCAAGAATTCAAAGCAATCGACAACAGGAACACGCTCTTTAAAATGACTAAAACTCGTTTTAGTAATTTTAATTATTTTAATAACTCGAAGGCACTAAAACCATGACGCTATTTATTGACTAGTAATTACCGAGGATCGCGGAAACGAGATTTTACGAGATTTCAGTCGCACAGCATACTTGAACTACTCCGGATCTAGCTTCACCCTTATCCAAAGACTTGCACTGCGAAAATTAAACACATCCAGGATGTTACAATAACATATTGGCTCATGTGATCTGAAAGTCATTGCATTTTGATTTTATTCACAATTTACACTTTGTCCCAACTATTTCAGAATTGGGGTTGTATTAATCAGTCTACTCACATAATAAGGTCCGCCTGTGTTTATATCCTGTTGAAGCTTAGCTCAGTAAATCCATGGTCACAAGATCTCTAATGAGTGAGCCGGAGATATAAAATTTATTAGGCTAACCGAAAATGACCGCTAGAGTCTCATAAATTTGATATCTCAGGCTCACAAATTTGACATCCTATTTATCCCATAATGTCAGCGTTGTATTATTTGGAAAATTAATGAAAAGCGTTAGCTTCTATTCGGCGGTCTATTCAAGTCAACGGGATAAATAATTGGCTAGCTGCATGCTAACACTTTTCGCCATTAAATTTATAAATTTAAGTTTATACAACAGTTGCTCATCTAACTTATTTCTTTTATGGCCAAAAGCCCTAGTATGCTAGCTAGTCAACTATTTATCCCATTGACTTGAATAAACTGCAAACTAGAAACTAATGCTGGCGATGGTTACCGGTTACCAGCAGGAGGATTGGTAACGTTACCGTGTTTGTCAGTGAACAGAGTCTGACCGATCGTGACGCGAGAAAGAAGCTGTATTACACGTGTGTGATACCAAACCTGTATCTCATGGGTTGTAAGAACTTGGTATGTTTTTCTATTGTTGTGTCCTTAAGCTCAGTCTTGCATGGCGTATGTGTTGGTGTACTCTACCATTTTACTTATCCATGATTGCATCTTTTTACATTCTATTAAGATCAACATAATAATTGTTGAATTTTATTTATGTCCACTGCTTAGTGCTATTCTGCATGTCTGCATGTATCTACAGATGGTTGTGCTCAGTACTGATGGCTCAGCCTGACTGTTTTGTTGTTTTGTGTTGCTTGCATTGCTAGGTAAATGATGTTTGACGTTGCTGTATTACTGTCCTTATGAGTTCCTGTTGTTCTGTATGGCTTTTTTAGTCTTGAGAGTGCACTAAAGAAAAAAATAATGAAAAAAATGTAGCCCAAATAAAATAGATTTGAAAGTTATAATAACAGTAATTGTAGACAAATACAGTCAACCATAGACTAGACCAGTGGTTCTCAAACTCGGTCCTGGCGCCCCACTGTGTGTGCTGGTTTTTGTTCCAGCCGCAACTGCAATTCTAGAATTTTAAAAAGCTGTTACTTTGTCTTAATTAGCAGCATTCCATGTTTTGAGTAGTTATTTACCATCTTAAGTCACATTTTGATGGACATATCCATTCTGCTATGAAGAATAAAAACCTTGACCATATTAAGCTTTAATTTTCAATATTGTTAGGATTTTCAGGTGAAAACATTTTTAAACAGATCAAATTAGACTGAGAAAATCAGTAAGCTCCAAATTAGGTTTCTGAACACAGGTGTTTTGAGTTTTTCCCAAATAACCTGCCTGAACCAAATAAAATCAACACAAAACACAACAGGTGTGACCCCATTATTTGCCAAGTAAATTGTTGGGTTTTGCCACCATGTGTCAAGAGTTTCACCAATGAGGAACCTATTGATTGTTTCTGTTGGTTATGTTTGGTTAAATTGTTTCCATCTGCAGATAATTACAATATATCTCAATGTGGATATTAGCATAAATGCACCTAATTAAAATAAATCAACATCTTGTTAAAATCCTAAGATTGCAATTGTGGCTGGATCAAAAACCAGCATACACATTGGGGCGCCAGGACCGAGTTTGAGAACCACGGGACTAGACTAAGAACTAGATAAAATAGATAAAAAACAAGACAAAAATCTATCACTCATATAATACGCACTTTATGGATTATCCTAATTTGAGATGTACGAGGGTCATTCAAAAAGTTCTACGCCTCGCCTAGAAAGAGTTACAGGAGAAAGACAGTTTTTTCATTATTTTTCAATATAGTCTCCTTTAACTTCAATGCACTTGGTCCAACGACGCTCAAGCATTACTATCCCATCATGGAAGAAGGTAGCGTCCTGGTCCTCCAAAACCTCCTCCACAGCTCTAATGACTTCATCATTGCTTCCAAAATGGTGACCATGCAGGTGGGATTTGAGTTTAGGGAACAGGTAGAAGTCAGATGGAGCCAAGTCTGGTCAATAAGGGGCCTGAGGCAACAATTCAAAGCCGCAGTTGGCTGCTTCGGCCACTGCCACTTGTGCAGTGTGAATGGGCGCATTGTCCTGGAGCAAGAGCACACCCACCCGCAGCTTTCCTCTGCATTTCACCTTGATTGCTTCTTCAGTTCTTGCAATTCTGATGGACAATACTGTCCTTTAATAGTTTTACCTTTCTCCAAGTTGTTTTTCATAATAATGCCTTCAGAATACCAGAAAACAGAGGCCATCACCTTGCCGACAGGCGCTGTTTGCTTGAATTTTCTTGGGGCTGGAGAACCATGGTGTTTCCACTATTTGCTTTGAAGCTTTGATTCAGGTTCAAAGTGGTGAACCCATGTTTCATCTTGGGTCACTAGTCTTTGGTGGAAATTCTCCCGGTCGGCCTGGAAGTGAGTCAGAAGTGTCCTGGAAATGTCCACTCTTTTCTGGCATCAGCATTCTCAGTACCCATCTTGCAGACAGCTTGTTCATCCCCAAGATCACAGTTAAAACAGAGTGCACTGAGCCAGCACTGATGCCTGTGGCCTCAGCTATCTGTTGGACAGTCAAACGTCTGTCATCCAACACCATTCGGTGAATGGCACCAACTTGTTCATCAGTGGTTGATGTTTTTGGGTGTCCTGACCCAGGGTCATCTTCTGTGCTGTCCCTGCCCCGCTTGAATTCAGCAGCCCACTTTTTAACAGTGGAATAGGAAGGGAAGTCCTCACTAAGTGTCTTTACCATGTCCTCATGGATTTTCTTAGGCGTCATACCTTTTTTTTGCGGATACTTTTTCACTGCTCGGACTTCTTTTTTGTCCATTTTCGCATTTACCTTGCACTAGACAACTTTCAAAAGGTCTCACCTGCACTGTAATGAAGACAAAATTCTGATTACTTGTTTCTAGTCTTGTGTGAAGTTGTAGTATGTTACCACAACAAAAAGGTTCAGCTATTGCTCTTCCTTCTGGGCGAGGCTTAGAACTTTTTGAATGACCCACGTACATTCTTCTCTCCAAGATGTTGCCTTTATACTATAAGAAGCAGTTGACATTGGTTGTTTTAGAAGACATTGGGCTATTAAGGTCATTGCTTCTCTATACCAGGATATGTGATGTTGTGGAAATCCTGTATGATACAGGTTGCTAATATTATGAGTTACAGGTCTTCCAATGCAGAGCAGTATGCATCGATTACTGTGTGTGTTTATATGTGCATGTGGTTGCATGTCAGTGTGTGTGTATGATTGATGGAAGAATCTGAATCATAGAACTGTATTGGAGGAGGTAGAGCGTTATGTGCTTGCCTATGCCATTTAGCTACACACTGTACAATAATGCTTTGATATTATTGTGCTGGCCCAGGAAAGTATTGCTGCAGTCATGTGGTGTAAATTCTGTATGATAGAAGATATCTGCAGGTGTTGTTGATGTTGTCCTTCAGGTTGTGGTCATGGGTTGTCGCCTGTCAGTGTAAATCCTGTGGCAGGGCAGGGCAGGGCGGGCGGGGGGGGGGGGTCCTCCAAGATTTTGTGCCCAGGGGTCTCTGAATTTTTAACCCGCGCCTGGTTTATATAGACAACGTGTGGTCATAAATTGCCTCGCCGTTGGTCGAATTGCGGTCCCCTTAATCCCGTATGCGGTCTCAGGGAGGTCGCCAATTCGGTCGCATTTAAAATGCGTACATTTGTCTGTCGTTGTGGGGTTGCAATAAGCTCGCATGAGGCTCGCCATAATGCTCGCAATACTTTGCGAGTGAGAAACTACAAAAAATTGCGATCATTGACGCTACCAATGCCGAGAGCCGCTAGCGAAGTCTATTACGACCTGTGAGACAGAGTTGAGAGTGAGTTGAGACTTTTGCAAGCGATTGCGACCGATCGTGATACCCTCTTGCATTTTTCACTGGTCGCACAACTTTTGCGAGTGTTTTGAACAGTTCCATACACTCGCAAACCTCTATCAGACAGATGGACAGCGATGGTGAGTGATGGAGAGCGAGAGAGATGGTTTTGGAGACCGCATGGAGAGCAGCTTGTAACCCCAGTGCGAGTCCGTGCGAGTGAGGGCGAGCAGAGCCCAATTTTCAGTTGCAAATTGGTCATGAGCTCAGTGTAAACATGATGTTAGGTTCATGCAGCATTGCAATCCGCAAGCTGCAATCAGCTGTTCCCCAAAGCATGATTCAAACCCGCAAATTAAATTGTAAACAATTCACAGCAGCAATACAAAAGGTATACAAAGAAAACAAAAGAAAAACTAGAAAAGAAAACGATACGCCACAATTGCTTCAAATGTCATAGCCTACCTCACTTCGCCTACCAAGGATGCAAACCTACAAACTAGACTTGCACTGATTAATTGGCAATGCTCGGAATCGGGCCGGTTTTCACGTGATCGGCCATGACTTGCTACCGGCCGGTCAGTCTAAAATTTGCCGATCTAAAGCGCCAGTCTAACCCCTTTGTGCAGATGTGTCCGCCCGCTGACATGGAGCTGCAAATTTATGCACGCAGTTACACTATTCTAGCACTAGATGGCACACCCGGATCAGTTATTGAATATTCACAAGCAAGCCGAGGTCGAACATGGTTTGGAATATGGACCAGTTCACTCCAATCCCTTTTTTTCAGGAGTTGCCTGAATTTAACTCCTCAGCTGAGCCTGACGTGGAAACTGCTCAATATACACTGAACAAAAATATAAATGCCCCAATTCAAATATTGATGCCACATGGAGTTAACAACTCTAAGTGAGCATATGCTGACTTTTACTTGTACAATAGGGATATTTCTCTTGATTTGTGTACCATTTTTTAATCCATCTCTCTGTCAGTGAGCATTTGCTCTGTGATGCAGTGATTTCACTCAGTACATGGGTGTGGCATTTCCAGACGGTGATCAGACAGAATGAGCAGTACCCCGACACTCCTTATTCTGGGCACAATAAAAGGCCACCCCAAAATGTCAAATTTTGTCAAAAGTCATCATGCCTCAGATGTCTCAGGTCATGCGGGAACGTACCATTGGCATGCTGGATGCAGGGATGTCCACCAGAGCGGTCGCTGTGCAGCTGAATGTTAACTATCGGACGATAGGCCGTTTGAGAGTTCGTTTCCGACAGACGGGCAGTACTGCAAATCGACCTCATCCACGCCGCCACGCAGACCACACCAGCACAAGATCACTACATCCGGCTTGTCCACCTGTGGGATCGGCTCAGATCAGCGACACGCACAGCGGATGAGACCGTTGGTCTGCACAACAGACGCATCACACCACAGACAGTCCGTAACCGCCTGCGAGAAGCCAACTTGCATTTCGCTTAGAATAAGCCCTTTAAACCTACATGGGAGCGGGTCCACCTCCGTGGAGGCCAACATGTTGCGCCGCCATTTTTTCTACAGTAGCGCAGAACGGGAAAAAAGTTAATGAATAAAGCACTGACATAAGAGAGCGCCTTTCACGTTCTCGCAAGTTTTGTGGCCACCATAGGTTTTCTGAGAAAAGGAATGGTCAGTTGGTTGCAATCTATAATCTGACCACTAGATGGCTCTAAATCTTACACACTGATCCTTTAATGTTTGGCATGGTTGCGCAGCTGAAAATGACGCAAATAAGAAAAAAAGAAGACATCCAAAACTAGCATCCAAAACACAAATGCTTCTGTTTGCAAAAAAAAAAAAAAAAACCTGCCATTAATGTGCAAATAGCCTAGTTATGTGTGTGATCATAACAACAATATTGACACTCACATTTCTTCCCATTCTGAGCCCATTCTCATGTGTATGGTCTGCCAAATATCTTAATCCTGCTATAGGCCTATTTATTTTAGTTTTCAGCTATTTATTCTCGGCCTACATGGCCAATTGAAGTACCTGTTTTCATAAAGAAAAATTACACATTACTATGAGGCAAATATGAATGTTCCATGGCAGCCTGTTCAAATGTGCACCTTTTTTCTAGTTGTTATGAAAAGAAAGTTCATAGCTCTGCACTTTATAGATGTGAAGAAGACCTATGTGAATTTGCCTCAGGGGTATTTTTACCTTTTTGTCTATTGCCCAAATTACCCACAAATGCTATACACCAAGATTTTTTATTTATGTATGCCTTTTTTTTTTTTTTTTACGTTATTTTAATACTGCACCTGAAGTTATGTGAACAAAAAGGAAAATGTTTCTTAACCTGTCACTGTTTTTGTTTGTTTCTTTGTTTGACATGATTATTGAAAAGCTGGTTGCGTCTTGGTTTAAATGTTCTAAGAAAAGAAAGTTATAAAATTTTGCAATATCTTGTATGCTGTACAGTGGTTTGGAAAAAATTTAATCAGAATCGACCAAAATCGATATTGGCCGTCCAAGCACTCTGCAAATCAGAAATTGGGATTGGCTCAAAAAAATGTAATCGGTGCAAGTCTACTGCAAACCCTCCATGTAATCAACCTCGGCAAATGGCAAGCAGGATCAAATCCTGCACCAAATCGCACTGGCAGTAACCTGCCTGCAGTTTAGCGACCCTGGCTTTAGGTCAACTGGCATATGACGACATACGTCTTTTATACATGTTCCAAGGGAACGCAACAACCCGGAACCAGAATTGTACCCCAGACCCCCAATCGGCATGGCTCCAGTGGCCACTTACATAGTGGTCATACTACATCATTGAAAACTCAAACTCATAATCCTCTTTAATTATAATGTGGATGCATCTGTGAAAAAACATTCTCTAGCTTTTGATCCGTTATGATGATAGCCCTGAAATTAATGCCACTTTATAGAGGGCCATCTAATGGTCATACTATACAATTCAGAAAAGGAATATTTCGTTTTTTTGCCCAATTTTGGTAGATGTTACATTTGAAAGAAATAAAATGCAATAGCTTTTGGTTGGTTTGAATCACAGCCCCAAAATAAATGACGTTTAGTCCAGGGGCACCTAATCATCATACTACATTGTTCACAACTGAAATATAAAGTTGTTTCTAATTTTGGTGAATTTTTATATGAAGCAAAAGCTCAATAGCTTTGGACGTGTTATGCTTACAGCCTTAAAAGCAATGCCTCTTTATAGAGGGCCACCAAATGGCCATAGTACATCTTTCAAAACTCAAATTATGTAATTCTGCCTAAATATCTATATAATAGAGATGAATGCTGACTGTTAGGAATAAAAATCAATAGCATTAGATCTGTTTGATTGGAAACTGTACGTCAACCATAAGCGGAGTTACCGCGGGGGCCAAGGGGGCGGCCGCCCCAGGGCCCACGGCCAGTGGGGGCCCCCGCTGCAGCCTCGCTGAGCTACATTCTCATTACCGTCAAACAGAAAAAACAACCACAATAGTCGTGAGGCGTGCTGTTACTACATGTACTTGTTATGATTCTGCCATGACCTGATCTGTTTCTTCTCATGTTCTATTCTGTTTTTGCTCATGTTCTGTTTTAGTTTAGATCTTTGCCATGTTTTGTTATTGCCATGTTTTGTATTCCCTGCCATATCCATATTTCTGTTTTTATTCCGGTCCATGTCTTTGCTCTTGCCCTGCATTGCACTTTGTCTCCCCTGTCTGGTCTTGTGTTGAGCTACAGCTTCTCCCCAAGTACTGCATGTCACATGTTTAGGTGATTTCATGGTTTCTGGATTTCCAACCATTCCTTCTAGTCTCGTTTGCTTCCTTCGCCTTGCTTTTCTATTTTACGAACAAGTACCTACAGTTTGTTGTTTTGTTAAAGATACTAACCAGAACTAACATTGTATATAATACTAACTTACTAACGAGCACCAGGGATTGTCTAGCTGCACCTTACTAATTGATTAACAAGCTCTCAGCACTCGCCCTGTTCTTGTCTCCGCCTCTTGCCCTCACTTAATCTTTACTGCAATTCAGCGGATCCTCCGCACCTGTTCAACTCTGTCCTGCTTCTCATTATCTGTGTACGTTAAAACTCCCTAACCGGAGCTGTATGTTTTGTCATAGGCTGTCTTGTGATCCCTGTCTGCGTTTTGGCTTTTGCCAATTTCATGTAGTTAGGTTCTATCTCGTGTTTGCTCCCACGTAATTAGTCTGATCCTCTTCACCTGATCCTAATCATAGCATGTGACTTACCTTGTGTGTATTTAAGCAGTCGTTTCACAGCAGTTCCCTGTCAGAACGTTTCCCTGTGCTGCTCTTGTTTTCGCCTCGTACTCTTAGTGTTGCTTTTCTGACTGGACCGTCCTCGACTTTCGATTTTTGGCTCTGATTTGGTATTTTTGTCTGCATCTGTTATCGAACCCTTTTTCTGCCCGACTACGAATACTGTTATTGCTGCCCTGGTTTTCGACTCGGATTCTGCCCATTGGATTGTGATTTTTGGATTGTGGACTTTGTACTGTTGCCTTCTGCCCTGCGGGGGTTTACCCCCTCGCTTAATAAAGATCACTTCTACTGCATTGCTGGATTCTCGCGACTGGTTCCTGAACGCCACCTCACAGTACGTTCTGACCAGCATGGAGCCAGCGAGTAACCAGCCTCTGCAGGTGGCAGTAGAGGAACAGGGCGCCCAGCTGGAGCTACAGCAACGACAGCTATGGGCTATGATGCAGCATATGCAAGCTATGACGCACCAGATGGCCGACCTCACCCGCTCCTTGCAGAGTGCACAGACCATCCGGACTCCCCAACAGCCTGCCACCACCATGTCGGCTCCTGTGTCTGTTCCTGCCTCTGCACCTCCTGTTCCGTTTCAAGAGCCACGTTTACCTCCCCCCGAGAAGTACGATGGTGACCCGGGATCCTGCCGAGCCTTCCTGACCCAGTGCAAATTAATCTTTAGCCTACAGCCTTCCACTTTCCCTACTGAGCAAGCTTGCGTTGCCTACATCATTACGCAGCTTAATGGGAGGGCTAAACAGTGGGCTACATCTGCCTGGGAGGCGGGTCTACCCTGTGTTCAGTCATCTGATCTGTTGGGAGAGGAGATGAAGCGGGTGTTCGACCGCTCCAGACACGGGCACGAGGCTGGGAGGGAGATTCTCCGCATCCGCCAGGGGGGTCGTTCAGTTTCAGATTACGCCATTGAGTTCCAGACCCTAGCCACTAACAGCGGGTGGCATGAGAGAGCCCTATATGACGTCTTCATCTTTGGGCTATCCGAGCGTATCAAAGATGAGCTACTACCACGTGACCTGCCCGAGAGTCTGGAACGGATCATCGAAATGGCTATCCGCATCGACTCCCGCCTGGAAGAGCGAAGACGGTTCGCCATCAGAGCCAGTACTCCCAAGCCACCGGTGACGATTCCATCCCTACCTCAGCCTGACAAACCCAAGCCTCCCCTCGACTCGGAACCCATGCAGCTGGGTCGTACCAAACTCACCAGCAAGGAGAGAGAATGCAGGCGAAGGGAGCGGGCTTGTTTTTACTGTGGCAAGGAAGGTCACTACATCTCCCGGTGCCCAGTAAAAGGCAACGCCCACTAACGAGGAGAGGAGCGTTAGTGGGCGTTACTCCTGTGGATCACTCCTCAAGAAGCCGCACCTGCTTTCCTGTCTCCCTTGAGTGGGCTGGGGAAGGAAGGAAGACCACCGCCCTGATCGACTCGGGGGTCGAAGAAAACTTTATTGATCAGGATATAGCCCGGAAGTGGGCCATCCCCATCGAACAGATCTTCCCGGATGGTGTTGCCAGCTCACTCAACGGCCAAAGCATTGGCCACATCACTCATGTCACCAGCCCAATCAAGCTACGTATCTCTGGCAATCATCAGGAGACTATTAAACTCTACCTCATTCA
Source organism: Gymnothorax javanicus (assembly GCA_029692085.1). Taxonomy (NCBI): domain Eukaryota; kingdom Metazoa; phylum Chordata; class Actinopteri; order Anguilliformes; family Muraenidae; genus Gymnothorax; species Gymnothorax javanicus. The sequence goes on from CM056200.1 coordinate 948,676, forward strand.
GTCTCCACATGCCCCAGTCATCCTCGGGCATCCTTGGATGGCTAAACACCTCCCTGAGGTCGACTGGGGAAGGCATGAGATTAAGGGCTGGAGTCCCGTCTGCGCTCAAACCTGCCTCAATGATGCTCTGGTTCATGTTCCCGTTCCCCCTTCTGAAAATATTCCGAACCTGGAGAAGGTTCCCCCTGAGTACCATGACCTCAAGAAAGTGTTCTCAAAGGCTCGTACCACCAGCCTACCCCCGCACAGACCTTATGATTGCGCTATAGAGCTCAAACCTGGCACCATGCCCCCTAGAGGTCGTCTGTCTTCCCTGTCACGCCCTGAAACCCTGGCTATGGAGAAATACCTTAGTGAGTCGCTCGCAGCAGGAATCGTTCGCCCCTCCTCTTCACCTGCTGGAGCGGATTTTTTTTGGGCAAAAGGACGGGTCCTTACGGCCCTGCATCGATTACTGAGGCCTTAATGACATCACCATCAAGAATAGATATCCCTTACCCCTCATGAACACCACCTTTGATCTCCTCCAGGGGGCAAAGATTTTCACCAAGCTAGATCTATGTAATGCTTACCATTTACTTCGTATCCGTGAAGGGGACGAGTGGAAGACTGCTTTTAATACCCCTACCGGCCACTGGGAGTATTTGGTCTTACCCTTCGGCCTTACGAATGCCCCAGCAGTCTTCCAAAATATGGTTAATGATGTCCTCCGGGACATGATTAATAAATTTGTACTTGTTTACCTTGGCGATATTTTGATTTTCTCCAAATCACAGGAAGACCATGTTCACCATGTGCGCCTGGTACTCAAGCGACTGCTAGAAAACCGGCTGTTCGTCAAAGCTGAGAAGTGTGAATTCTCCGTCCAAACTACCTCCTTCCTGGGGTACATCATCTCGCCTGACACTATACAGATGGACCCGGTCAAGATTGAGGCCGTCACCAACTGGCCCAAACCCCCTGATCGTAAGTCATTGCAACGCTTTCTGGGATTTGCTAATTTTTACAGACGGTTCATCCGTAATTACAGTTCTGTGGCTGCTCCCCTCACTGCTCTCACGTCTAACAAGATCCAGTTTCAATGGTCCGAAGAAGCCGAACAGGCTTTCCTTGATCTCAAGACCCGTTTCACATCTGCCCCCATTCTAACCATTCCTGACCCTACTCTCCAGTTCGTGGTGGAGGTCCACGCTTCCAACGTGGGAGTAGGGGCTGTCCTCTCACAAAGATCTCCTAAGGACAGCAAGATTCACCCCTGTGCTTACTTTTCCCGTCGCCTAAGCGCCACCGAGAGGAACAATGACATCAATAACCGAGAGCTGTTAGCCATCAAGTTGGCCCTGGAGGAGTGGAGGCAATGGCTGGAGGGGGCCGAACTTCCGTTCCTGGTTTGGACAGACCATAAAAACCTGGAGTACCTCCAGTCTGCCAAGAGGCTGAATCCCCGACAGGCCAGGTGGGCATTGTTTTTCTCACGTTTCAACTTTCAACTTGCTTATCACCCCGGCAGCAAGAACATAAAACCTGACGCACTCTCATGCTGTTTCGAGACGGACAAAGATCAGCCCAGTCCTAACACCATCCTCCCCAAAGAGGCTTTTATCATTGCCGTGGTCATGGATATTGAAACAGAGGTGAGAAATGCCCAAGACGGTTTTGCTGCCCCTAGTGCCTGCCCTGATCACTGTCTGTTTGTGCCTGCCAGTCTGCGCCCCCGAGTCCTTGACTGGGGGCATGCCTCTAACCTCTTGTGCCACCCAGGTATTCGTCGCACCTTGGACTTCATAACTTGTCGCTTCTGGTGGCCCGGCATCAACAAAGACGTCCAAGGTTATGTTTCTGCCTGCTCGGTCTATGCCCAAGGAAAGGTATCACACCAACCCCCTGACGGCCTGTTACAACCTTTACCCACTCCGCACCACCCTTGGTCACACATAGCCCTGAATTTTATCACCGGTCTTCCCCCTTTCAATCACTTCACTACCATCCCCACCATAGTCGATAGATTCTCCAAAGCTGTTCATTTTGTCCCCCTCACTAAGCTCCCTTCCGCCCAAGAAACCGCCACGCTCATCATCCAACACGTCATTAGACTACATGGTATCCCCACTGACATCACCTCTGATCGCGGCCCACAATTTACAGTCAAATTCCAGAAATCCTTCTGCAAATCACTCGGTACATCTGTCAGTCTGTCATCCGGTTTCCACCCACAATCCAACGGCCAGACCGAGCGGGCCAACCAATGTATAGAGACTGTGTTACGGTGCCTCTGCCTGAAAAACCCCTCCTCCTGGAGCCACCAACTCCCCTGGGCTGAATACGCTATAAATAGCCACACCCCCGCAGCCTCCGGACTTTCCCCATTCAAAGCTTGTCTCGGTTACCAACCACCTTTGTTTCCCTGCTAAGAGGAGGAGGTTGCAGTTCCATCTGCCCGCGAGTTCGTGCGCTGTTGCAGATGCACTTGGAGGACCACTCGGGAGGCGCTGCTCAGGTCGGTAGCCCGTATGAAGGCCTGCGCAGACAAGAAACGCATCGCTGCTCCATCATACCAACCTGGGCAGCGTGTGTGGCTGTCCTCCAAGGACATTCCCTTTTGGGGGAGTGGGGGAAAACTCTTCCCAAAGTTTCTCGGTCCTTTCACCATCGAAAAAGTGTTTAGCCCTACTGCTGTTCGCCTCCGTCTGCCCCTTTCCATGCGCCGCATTCACCCTACTTTTCACGTATCTCAGATTAAGCCTGCTGTTACCCACCCCCTGTCTTCTGGCCCTGATCCCCCACCACCCACCCGCATCTTCGACGGAGGCGAGGCATTCACTGTGAGAGCTTTGCTGGACTGCCGTCGACGAGGGCGTGGATTCCAGTACCTCATCGACTGGGAGGGCTACGGTCCGGAGCACTGCAGCTGGGTTCCGTCCCGCTACATCCTCGACAAATCTCTGATCACGGACTATCATGCCTCGCACCCCAGACCAGTCTGTTGAAACGCCAGGAGGCATTTCATAGGGGGGGGTACTGTTATGATTCTGCTATGACCTGTTCTGTTTCTGCTCACGTTCTGTTCTGTTTTTGCTCATGTTCTGTTTTAGTTTAGATCTTTGCCATGTTTTGTTATTGCCATGTTTTGTATTCCCTGCCATATCCATATTTCTGTTATATTCCAGTCCATGTCTTTTGCTCTTGCCCTGCATTGCACTTTGTCGCCCTGCCTGGTCTTGTGTTGAGCTACAGCTTCTCCCCCAAGTACTGCGTGTCACATGTTTAGGTGATTTCATGGTTTCTGGGTTTCCAACCATTCCTTCTAGTCTTGTTTGCTTCCTTCACCTTTTTCTATTTTACTAACAAGTACTAACAGTTTGTTTTTTGTTAAAGATACTAACCAGAACTAACATTGTATATAATACTAACTTACTAACGAGCACCAGGGATTGTCTAGCTGCACCTTACTAATTGATTAACAAGCTCTCAGCACTCGCCCTTTTCTAATCTCCGCCTCTTGCCCTCATTTAATCTTTGCTGCAATTCAGCGGATCCTCCGCACCTGTTCAACTCTGTCCTGCTTCTCATTATCTGTGCACGTTAAAACTCCCTAACCGGAGCTGTATGTTTTGTCATAGGCTGTCTTGTGATCCCTGTCCGCGTTTTGGCTTTTGCCAATTTCATGTAGTTAGGTTCCCCCTCGTGTTTGCTCCCACGTAATTAGTCTGATCCTCTTCACCTGATCCTAATCATAGCATGTGACTTCCCTTGTGTGTATTTAAGCAGTCTTTTCACAGCAGTTCCCTGTCAGAACGTTTCCCTGGTTTACCTGTGCTGCTCTTGTTTTCGCCTCGTACTCTTAGTGTTGCTTTTCTGACTGGACCGTCCTCGACTTTCGATTTTTGACTCTGATTTGGTATTTTTTTTCTGCATCTGTTATCAAACCCTTTTTCTGCCCGACTACGAATACTGTTATTGCTGCCCTGGTTTTTGACTCGGATTCTGCCCATTGGATTGTGATTTTTGGATTGTGGACTTTGTACTGTTGCCTTCTGCCCTGCGGGGGTTTACCCCCTCGCTTAATAAAGATCACTTCTACTGCATTGCTGGATTCTCGCGACTGGTTCCTGAACGCCACCTCACAGTACTCCCTTACTGAGTAATTAATGAGGCATGATGTTCTATATATAAACCCCCATGTCGGTAATCTAGTCACTATCATGGGTTTTTTTTTTTTTTTTGAAAAATTATTCATAATTATTGTATGAAGTTTTCGTGCTTAATATACCCATGTTTTAAAGACTATTACTGAAATCAACTATTTTCTTATTTTATTTCATATTTTTTTTTCATACTGATATGCAAATTGTCAAGATGATTGCAGGGTAATGTGTTGCCCAATGTCAAGTCTGTATTTGATTTGATCATGTGACCGTGTTATTGTCTGTAACGTCTGAGTTCAAGCGCAAAATCTGAATATCATCAAATTTGCAAACTTAGGAGCAGTCATTCCATTCAAACATAAAAGCAGTAGTCAAAAAAGAGAACTGGAGGAGAGGGTAGCAAAGCTACCAACACTAAGTTCAATTGGCTTCAAGCAGTTGCCGCACCACGGACGACCCTTCCTCAAGCAGCAATGCAGCCAACAGGTAACAGATCAAGATAAGCTAAAGTTTGGCCTAAATAATTGTATTAATTTCAAGACAAGACGAGGATTTTGCTCAGCGCAAAGTTTGACAAATGCCATTCAAATAGGTGAGTAGGCCTACAAGTGACTTTTCTTTTAGTCCAGAGTCGATTGTTGTATATTTGAGATCTATGGCAGAAATAAAGCAGTTAGTGTGCAGTTAATTGGTCATTTTATGGGATTTATGCAGACGCTGTTTTGTTGGGCAATTTAGGGGACATTGTGGCATTGTTTTAAATATATTTGAATATCGTTAAATATTGCAGCTTTCGTCCGTCTCATCGCGTGCTTTTTCAAGTCACTTATGTCCTGACTTTATGTCACCTTTATGTCAGATATTGCACTCGTGAGGTAATTGCACAGAAATGCAAGTTTTCGGAAGTTTTAACTGACCCAATTATCGCTGTACAGGAATTCTTTCCAAGGTAATTGCCAATTTCGTTTTCTTCCCATAAATTTGACATTCGCTTCTGCCTCAATGAAATATTACTGGCGGTATTAACTCCTAGCAGTGGTATTTGTACAATGTTTTTCGCAGTAACCCAAATAATACTGGTGGTATTAACTCCTAGCAGTGGTATTCGTACAATGTTTTTCGCAGTAACCCTGTTACTGACCGCGCTGCCACACACTTGTATTTATGCATGTGCAGGTAACATGGTTATGTTGTGGTGCGCACCAGAAAATGGGGCTCCCCCTAAAGCCAATCCATGGGTTCACGGCCGCTTTGTCAGAGTGCCCATGCCTAAAGATCAACGTCATTATCTCACTCTTTGCAGTAATGTAACGTTTCTATTTCTTTTTTTTTTTGCTCATGTATACGCTTGTGGTCGTTGTCTTGGCAGCCAGGGTAGTAAGCTTCGATATTTACATATCTTAACCAAATCTGAATTTACAGCTCTTAATCGCAGTTCTTAACTTAATTTCAGTAGTTTCAGAAATCTCTGTTGTTTTCTTTACCTCATGCAGGCCAATAATTTGACCCTTCTGAAACAGTACAATAACACCATTTCCATGGCCACAGGATATGATGTGTCATTGTTGCTTAAAAACCAGAAGCTACTAACTGCATCAGTTAGGGTTAAATAACTTGTTACCAGCTGAAACATATTAATCACTGCAGTAATTATCCAATGGAAGGCTATTACCTTTTTGTTTAGTTAAATCCAAGCGGTGACTTTTTTGGCCGGGCAGTGTACGAACTCAAGACATGAAATAATTTGCTTCATTTAAACTGTTAGCGTTTTTTATTTATTTAAATTTCTTTTTGATTTGTATAAAGTGTTTTAATCATGTTTGTACCTGTGCAATTAATGATATTCCAGTCTTTTTCAGTCGGGCTTGTTAAATCTTCTGAGGGCTAGTGACTTTTTTCTCTCACAAGCTCGACCGGCTAGTGGCAAAAAATGGGAAGATCAAGCTTTGCCGACAAATCAAATTAATGAAACTCATGTAGTAATTCTCACTTTTACCTGGCCGAAGGCTCGGAATAAATGAAAATGACTACTTTTGTCCTCGCCAAAGGCTTGGAATAAATGAAAATGACTATTCTCGTTTAACAGACGTCTGGCAACCATACCCTATATGCTTTTGATGCCAAAGCACTGGCAACTTTTTTTTCTCCCTGTGAACAATTTGATTGACAAAGTGGCTTCACTGTATTTTATCTGAAACATAAGTTTGCTTGGCTCAATAAGTGACGATTTGTGTTGGTTAGGATAGAATATGATGCAGACCTATCCGTTATTTTACAGTTGACTGCAATGACAATCTGAGGGGCCCCTTGTAATGCTTTTTTTCTCTGGGCTGAGAGCCTAGCTCCGCCCCTGACGTCAACCCTTGGATTTCTTGAGTTCTGACTTCATTGTTTGTAAAAGACTGAATTCTATTGATATACTTAAAGTCCTTCATGAATGGCTCCCTATAGATTGTGTCACAGGACCCCAATTTGATTTGAGGTGAGGACTCTCATTTGACAATGTGAAAGCATGAATCTATCCCCCAGGCCTCATTTCCCAATAACGATCGATTGCAGAGTCACTAGTGGGATGCTGCAATCTTGTGAAAGTTCATTGAACTTTGGGGCTCTAATTTCTTGGCGCAGCGCAGGGTGGCGCAGCGTGGCGTGGGCGCGCCCACGAGTGGTAATTTCGACCGGTGCAGCCCGCGCAGTGGTAATTTAATGCTTGATTGCAACACCGCAAAATCAGCCACTTTGGCAATTTGGTAGACGGACGTGCGCCGAGATGGGTGTGGCGGCGTAGTAGGGGGAGGTGTCATATATTCATCAAGACGCAGTGACAATTCCGTAGAAAAAGTCTCCGCTGAAGTTGCGCAGAAAACTTGCCAGCTCCAACCTGGTTTACTTTCTGTGCAGTGGTAATTTGGCTGACCGGCGCACAGTGCGCACACGTCACCGAAATCTCACAGGCAGGTTTCCAGAACGTCAGGCACATTTCAATGCAATAAATAATTACAGCAACCACTATTTAATGTCACTATCTGAATCAGGACATAAATTATAGTATCTATTTCGATTGTCCTGATGTCAGATTAAAGGCGGTTGGAAAACTCGACCTGGCTTAATCAACGCAGCTGAATTTGTGATGCAAACTAATGACTTCACGTCTTTCTCAGCCAACCACAAACTGATTATGCTTATTATGCTCAAAAACGCTTGCTTGCACTGGGCGCGATCTGAATTTTTCGCCGACTGACTGCGTACATCAAAGTCAATGCAAAGACGCCAATACACTGTATTCGCGTCTTTGCATTGACTTTGGATGTACGCGGTATGCAGTCAGTCGTCAGAATAAAACTTAAAAATTTGTTTCAAGGCCCAGTGTGCAAGCGTGCTTAATACTGCTATTATTGTCACTTAGGTTTTATCGTTTTTAGTGGGGGAAAGGAATACAGCCTGATTGCTATGATCTCGTACTGAGTTAAGATCACATATTGGAAATAAATATGTAACGTATCTGGCATTGTTGTCCATGCATGTTAATCCCAAAATTTTAAGCAGCAACAGGGTGTAATAATAGGAACATGCTATCCATCGTTTCTCTTCCCAATGATGCAGGGAGAAGAAATAAATGAGCAACCGTCGTATTTCATTCCAGCTTCATAAGTTTGAATGATCTGACGTAGTTTCGTTTTGAAATTCCATTCAAGTTCGCTAATGGTGATAATTCGAGAACACCCTAGCTAGCCAGCTAACTCATATTCGTAATACTTAATATAGACGTAAGCGGCGCAGAAAACATGCCTGAGGCAGCAAAGTAAAATGCAACATTAACGCATATTTCAGCACATTAAAGGTGAGGAGAGGAGCTCATTTGACTGGTGAAGATTTGACTCGGCTGTGTTATACCCAAACACGCCTTCTCTCCTCCCTCTTTGCCACTTGCGCCGGCAGGAGGGACCGAGGCGGGACAGAGGAGTACTTGCGCCAGGCTACGCCGGGCACGAAATTGCAACATACGCCTGGACACACCCCGTTGGCGCGGCGCACCCCCTATTCGCCGCGCCTGCACCGCGCCTGCGCCTGGTCTACGAATTTAGAGCCCCTGGACACATCTCCACAACAGCACTTGAAATAGGAGCGCGCGCACACTGTTAACTCCATCTTAACTTTGATGTGGCCCTGTCCACCTGTATGGTGCTGAAAAGGTTTAATTGATTTTAGGCTATTGTTACCGATTTCACTGAGGGCATATGCAAGCCTTGTAATGTGCTCAAAATACATAAAATGAAACATATTGCAAAATACAAGTGAAGTATATAAAGCTGTGGCGAACACTCGGCTGCAAATAGGGGAAACACAAAAAATTTACTCACTTAATGAACTATTAGTCTTGACCTATTTTCAATCATTTACTTTATTTACCCTTTAAAGCGCAGCCCTTTTTTGAGCAAATTTCCTCCCAGGCTAAATTGCTTACTGTTCTTGAACCACTTTGACTACAGGCATAATCATGGTTGTGTTTGAAAGGTGACACCCAGTAGATTGCTCTAAAATAGTAAGAACTGCTAACAGTATTACCCACACTGAGTAACAGCACTGGAAATGGGTCATTCTGTGGTATTCTCCAATTCTCCACATGGCTCCAGACATTATAATTTTTTTTCCAGAATTTTCATGGAATACGTGGTGGATATGTTAGTTGACATCCAAAAGTTTCTGAAAGGTGTATTTTGATTTCATGGATCATTGCACTCGTGACAATTATGTACCGTTGTCGATTTCATGACTGTGACCAGCATCAACTTATGGAATTTTATTTAAATTTACATTTTTCATAAGTCATGCCAGGCGTTGGACTTAGATGCGTGCATTTAGGTTGTATAACAATTTTGTACAGGCTCATAGATATGAGGCTGTAAGTCTTGATATTTGAAATTAAAATGACATATTTCTTATTAAAAGATATGGAGCTGTCTGTCTTCAGAAAGCAAATGTATACATAATATTGACCGAAACAAGTTTTAGTGGTAATTAATTGATATTTATATAAAATGACAAAAGTGTTCTGTCGGTAACATTTTGCCCTGTCCTGTCCGTAAAACACAGTCCTGTCCAATTTATTTGTTCAGATATATAAATATATATTTTTTTTTTTTTGAAAATTTGTGAGTGAAACAGCTGTTTACCATGGTCCCTTAGTATGCAAGAGCAGTGTCATTGAAAGGCAGAATAAAAACAGCTGTTTACCATGGTCTCTCAGTATGCAAGAGCAGTGTCATTGAAAGGCAGAATAAAAACAGCTGATTACCATGGTCCCTTAGTATGCAAGAGCAGTGTCATTGAAAGGCAGAATAAAAACAGCTGTTTACCATGGTCCCTTAGTATGCAAGAGCAGTGTCATTGAAAGGCAGAATAAAAACAGCTGTTTACCATGGTCCCTCAGTATGCAGGAGCAGTGTCACTGAAAGGCAGAATAAAAACAGCTGATTACCATGGTCTCTCAGTATGCAAGAGCAGTGTCATTGAAAGGCAGAATAAAAACAGCTAATTACCATGGTCCCTTAGTATGCAAGAGCAGTGTCACTGAAAGGCAGAATAAAAACAGCTGTTTACCATGGTCCCTCAGTATGTAAGAGCAGTCTCACTGAAAAGGAGAATAAAAACAGCTGTTTACCATGGTCCCTCAGTATGCAGGAGCAGTGTCACTGAAAGGCAGAATAAAAACAGCTGATAACCATGGTCCCTCAGTATGCAAGAGCAGTGTCACTGAAAGGCAGAATAAAAACAGCTGTTTACCATGGTCCCTCAGTATGCAGGAGCAGTGTCACTGAAAGACAGAATAAAAACAGCTGATTACCATGGTCCCTTAGTATGCAAGAGCAGTGTCACTGAAAGGCAGAATAAAAACAGCTGTTTACCATGGTCCCTCAGTATGAAAGAGCAGTCTCACTGAAAGGCAGAATAACAACAGCTGTTTACCATGGTCCCTCAGTCGGAAAGAGCAGTGTCACTGAAAGGCAGAATAAATGGCTGTTTACCATGGTTCCTCAGTCTGCAAGAGCAGTCTCACTGAAAGGCAGAATAACAACAGCTGTTTAGCATGGTCCCTTAGTATGCAAGAGCAGTAAAAACAGCTCATGGTCCTGAAAGGCAGAAAGGCAGAAAAAAACAGCTGTTTACCATGGTCCCTCAGTATGCAAGAGCAGTGTCACTGAAAGGCAGAATAAAAACAGCTGTTTACCATGGTCCCTCAGTATGCAAGAGCAGTCTCACTGAAAGGCAGAATAAAAACAGCTGATTACCATGGTCCCTCAGTATGCAAGAGCAGTGTCACTGAAAGGCAGAATAAAAACAGCTGTTTACCATGGTCCCTCAGTATGCAGGAGCAGTGTCACTGAAAGGCAGAATAAAAACAGCTGATTACCATGGTCCCTCAGTATGCAAGAGCAGTGTCACTGAAAGGCAGAATAAAAACAGCTGATTACCATGGTCCCTCAGTATGCAAGAGCAGTGTCACTGAAAAGCAGAATAAAAACAGCTGTTTACCATGGTCCCTCAGTATGCAGGAGCAGTGTCACTGAAAGGCAGAATAAAAACAGCTGATTACCATGGTCCCTCAGAATGCAAGAGCAGTGTCACTGAAAGGCAGAATAAAAACAGCTGTTTACCATGGTCCCTCAGTATGCAGGAGCAGTGTCACTGAAAGGCAGAATAAAAACAGCTGATTACCATGGTCCCTCAGTATGCAAGAGCAGTGTCACTGAAAGGCAGAATAAAAACAGCTGATTACCATGGTCCCTCAGTATGCAAGAGCAGTGTCACTGAAAGGCAGAAAAAAAACAGCTGTTTACCATGGTCCCTCAGTATGCAAGAGCAGTGTCACTGAAAGGCAGAATAAAAACAGCTGATTACCATGGTCCCTCAGTATGCAGGAGCAGTGTCACTGAAAGGCAGAATAAAAACAGCTGATTACCATGGTCCCTCAGTATGCAAGAGCAGTGTCACTGAAAGGCAGAATAAAAACAGCTGATTACCATGGTCCCTCAGTATGCAAGAGCAGTGTCACTGAAAGACAGAATAAAAACAGCTGATTACCATTGTCCCTTAGTATGCAAGAGCAGTCTCACTGAAAGGCAGAATAAAAACAGCTGATTACCATGGTCCCTCAGTATGCAAGAGCAGTGTCACTGAAAGGCAGAATAAAAACAGCTGATTACCATGGTCCCTCAGTATGCAAGAGCAGTGTCACTGAAAGGCAGAATAAAACAGCTGATTACCATGGTCCCTCAGTATGCAAGAGCAGTGTCACTGAAAGGCAGAATAAAAACAGCTGATTACCATGGTCCCTCAGTATGCAAGAGCAGTGTCACTGAAAGGCAGAATAAAAACAGCTGATTACCATGGTCCCTCAGTATGCAAGAGCAGTGTCACTGAAAGGCAGAATAAAAACAGCTGATTACCATGGTCCTCAGTATGCAAGAGCAGCAGTGTCACTGAAAGGCAGAATAAAAACAGCTGATTACCATGGTCCCTCAGTATGCAAGAGCAGTGTCACTGAAAGGCAGAATAAAAACAGCTGATTACCATGGTCCCTCAGTATGCAAGAGCAGTGTCACTGAAAGGCAGAATAAAACAGCTGATTACCATGGTCCCTCAGTATGCAAGAGCAGTCTCACTGAAAGGCAGAATAAAAACAGCTGATTACCATGGTCCCTCAGTATGCAAGAGCAGTCTCACTGAAAGGCAGAATAAAAACAGCTGATTACCATGGTCCCTCAGTATGCAAGAGCAGTGTCACTGAAATGGCAGAAAAGGCAGAAAAACAGCTGATTACCATGGTCCCTCAGTATGCAAGAGCAGTGTCACTGAAAGGCAGAATAAAACAGCTGATTACCATGGTCCCTCAGTATGCAAGAGCAGTGTCACTGAAAGGCAGAATAAAAACAGCTGTTTACCATGGTCCCTCAGTATGCAAGAGCAGTGTCACTGAAAGGCAGAATAAAAACAGCTGATTACCATGGTCCCTCAGTATGCAAGAGCAGTCTCACTGAAAGGCAGAATAAAAACAGCTGATTACCATGGTCCCTCAGTATGCAAGAGCAGTCTCACTGAAAGGCAGAATAACAACAGCTGTTTACCATGGTCCCTCAGTATGAAAGAGCAGTGTCACTGAAAGGCAGAATAAATGGCTGTTTACCATGGTTCCTCAGTATGCAAGAGCAGTGTCACTGAAAGGCAGAATAACAACAGCTGTTTAGCATGGTCCCTTAGTATGCAAGAGCAGTGTCACTGAAAGGCAGAATAAAACAGCTGATTACCATGGTCCCTCAGTATGCAAGAGCAGTGTCACTGAAAGGCAGAATAAAACAGCTGTTTACCATGGTCCCTCAGTATGCAAGAGCAGTCTCACTGAAAGGCAGAATAACAACAGCTGTTTACCATGGTCCCTCAGTATGAAAGAGCAGTGTCACTGAAAGGCAGAATAAATGGCTGTTTACCATGGTTCCTCAGTATGCAAGAGCAGTCTCACTGAAAGGCAGAATAACAACAGCTGTTTAGCATGGTCCCTTAGTATGCAAGAGCAGTGTCACTGAAAGGCAGAATAAAAACAGCTGATTACCATGGTCCCTCAGTATGCAAGAGCAGTGTCACTGAAAGGCAGAATAAAAACAGCTGTTTACCATGGTCCCTCAGTATGCAAGAGCAGTCTCACTGAAAGGCAGAATAACAACAGCTGTTTACCATGGTCCCTCAGTATGCAGGAGCAGTGTCACTGAAAGGCAGAATAAAAACAGCTGATTACCATGGTCCTCAGTATGCAAGAGCAGTGTCACTGAAAAGCAGAATAAAAACAGCTGATTACCATGGTCCCTCAGTATGCAAGAGCAGTGTCACTGAAAGGCAGAATAAAAACAGCTGTTTACCATGGTCCCTCAGTATGTAAGAGCAGTGTCACTGAAAGGCAGAATAAAAACAGCTGATTACCATGGTCCCTCAGTATGCAAGAGCAGTCTCACTGAAAGGCAGAATAAAACAGCTGTTTACCATGGTCCCTCAGTATGCAGGAGCAGTGTCACTGAAAGGCAGAATAAAAACAGCTGATTACCATGGTCCCTCAGTATGCAAGAGCAGTCTCACTGAAAGACAGAATAAAAACAGCTGATTACCATGGTCCCTTAGTATGCAAGAGCAGTGTCACTGAAAGGCAGAATAAAAACAGCTGATTACCACGGTCCCTCAGTATGTAAGAGCAGTCTCACTGAAAGGCAGAATAACAACAGCTGTTTACCATGGTCCCTCAGTATGAAAGAGCAGTGTCACTGAAAGGCAGAATAAATGGCTGTTTACCATGGTTCCTCAGTATGCAAGAGCAGTCTCACTGAAAGGCAGAATAACAACAGCTGTTTAGCATGGTCCCTTAGTATGCAAGAGCAGTGTCACTGAAAGGCAGAATAAAAACAGTTGTTTACCATGGTCCCTCAGTATGCAAGAGCAGTCTCACTGAAAGGCAGAATAAAAACAGCTGTTCACCATGGTCCCTCAGTATGCAAGAGCAGTGTCACTGAAAGGCAGAATAAAAACAGTTGTTTACCAAGCTACCTCAGTATGCAAGAGCAGTGTCACTGAAAGGCAGAAGCATGGGCTCCAAAGATCTCGCAAAAGAAGTCCGTGACAAAGTTGTGGAAAGGTCCACATCAGGTGAGGGATATAAGAAGATTTCTAAAACTTTGAAGACACCTTGGAGCACTGTTAAAACCATAATACGGGAGTTGCATGTCTCTCTGCGCATAGCCAGAAGAAGCTTCCGCACAATTCGTATCGCGATTCACAATGGTCCAAACAAATGAAGTGTAATGTGTAGACTGCAGAACGCAGGTGATTTTATAGCCTTGTTATACATTGCACTACAAAGTTATACGGCATTTTCTTCCGCAAATCAATGACTACGAAAAATATCAATATGTCTTGATAATTTCTGTGCTTCTGTCGCACGTGAAACAGCACAGATTCGCTAAATTAGTTTGTGAGGCTCATTGAGCAATAAGCCATGAGAATCCGTTCTATAGTCTGAATGTTGTGACAGCTAAAGGGCGTTGTTAGGTACGATGCACAGCTGAGTGATGGTGAAAATAATTGCTGCTAAATCCGCAAATGTTTCTGATTTTTTGCAGATTGTCATCCTTGCGGAGTCACATCAATTATATCAACAAAGCCAACAGGCAATCGCTTTGACATTAGCATTTCTTTATCATTACGTGTCATGCATTGATGTTGGCTGTTCAGTTAATAAATTGTTTGATTGTTAATCAGGCAAACTTGATCGCAAACAGTTTAAGAGCAATTATGCGGGAACGGGTGATGTTACTGAAGGCCTTCCTGACATCTGACGGCACGCCACTGCACTCCATGAATTCATCCTCGAACCTTGCCGCGGAGCGACTGAAGAATACGGCCTGCATCGCAACTCTACAGTTACGTTACTCAGCTGGCTAACTTACAGTGTTGTGACTGTGGTTCATTATTGCTAGCAAACGTAACAGGAAGCGAGCTAGGTTATAATGAAGCTTCTGATAGGTTAGTGAGTTATATTTAATGAATCATTATGAAACAGTAAATTTATTGTTATAGTTATGCTAGGCACGCCGTATTCTTCAGTCCCTCTCTTGTACATCAACTTGACAATGAACAAACTGCTGAATATTGCATCTTGTTAAGTGAGGAAAAAAACTGGTTTTATGATAAAATAATACAGCGAACTTTCTGTATTTGCCCTTCTTTCCAGCCCGTCCTATGTAAATCAGCCACTTCTTTCTGAGGGTGGAGTCCTTCGGAAAATTATAAAAGCTTAATTCCTGATGCCTGTGATGGTTTCTGTTGCATCCAGGCACACAACACATGTAACCCGGCATCCTGAAGCTCCGGAGGTACGGATGGGGCACTGACAGGACCACTGGCTCCACAATCCCTTGCGCGAGCAAAAATCCAATATTGCGGACATGCAACTCCCGTATTAACAAATGGAAAGTGCATGGCACCACTCACAGTCTGCCAAAATCAGGGCATCCGTCTAAACTGGATGACTGGGAGAGAAGACAACTGGTCAGAGAGACTACCAAGAATCTAATGGCAGCATTGAAAGAGCTCCAGGATTTTACGGCCGACAGAGGGAAACTTGTGCATCATACAACTATATATAAAAGATATTGCACACATCTGGCCTGTATGGAAGGGTGGCAAAAAAGCCATTTCTCAAAAAGGTCCACCAGGAGGCCTGCTTGAAATATGCAAAAGAACACCTTGGGGAACCTGCAACAAACTGGCAGAACGTTTTGTGGTCAGATGAAACCAAAATAGAACTTTTTGGCATGAATGCAAAACGCTATGTTTGAAAACCCAACACTGCTCATCACCAAAAAACACCATCCTGACTGTGAAGCATGGTGGCGGCAGCATAATGTTATGGGGATGCTTCTCATCTAAAGGGACTGGGGAACTTGTCAAGGCTGAAGGGAGGATGGATGGGGCCAAATACAGGGATATTCTGGAGAGGAACCTGAAGAAGTCTGCAAGGAGACTGAGAATGGGTCCAAAATTCATATTCCAGCGCGACAATGACCCAAATTATGAGGCCAAAGCTACCACTGAGTGGCTTGTAAAGACCAAGGTGGGTGTGCTGGAATGGCCAAGCCAAAGCCCTGACCTAAATCCAACTGAAAACTGGTGGAATGACTGAAGGTTGCTGTCCATCAGCGCAAACCAACAAACCTCTCCCAGCTTGAACAGTTCTGCAAAGAGGAGTGGGGGAAGATCTCCAAGTGCAGGTGCGCCAACCTTGTGCAGAGCTGCCCAAAAAGACTGGGAGCTGTAACTGCTGCCAAAGGGGCTTCCACCAAGTATTGACTCATGGGGGTGTTTACTTAAAAAATTAGGAAATTTCAGTTTTGTTCACTAAATTCACTATTTTTTTTCAAATTAAAATAATTTCACTGCATTCATATGGTATGTTGTGTTCTTTGGGTCAGGGAAAAACAAGTCCCATTTTATTCCATTAAATTTACATTCCATGACACAAAAAAAGACGTAAAAATATTGAAGGGGGGTGTATTCATTTTCTATGCACTGTAAGTCTCAAAAGCATGATTAGTGTACTGAACGACTGTCGTAAAATTCCTGGAGCCCAAACTGTTTTTGTGTTATTCTCAGAGACAACAATTTAATATGGTAATGCGAAAAACACTTATGTTTGATAGTTGCTAATAACCATTAAATTACAGCTCAAAAATTACAGAGGAACTGAGTCAGTTCCAAAAAAAAAAAAAATTATATCATGAGTAAAATAAAGCTGCCCTTGTTTCTGATGACTAACCCCGATGCTTCCTTTCGTTCCCTGGAGCTGTGACTTACAGCTAAACTCAAAACGAAGTGTAGCATCCTCCTAAAATCAGAGATACAGTAGAGGTAATATTACAGGCAATGGATACTTTTCCTCTTGGTTGACCTTGGACATGTTCAAGACACATTGTTCGAGAACTTAGCATTTAATTTGTATTCTTTTAGTGTCTTTCTGAAGTTGATTTTTATACTCGTTACATTTCACATTGTTCCATGTTTAATGCATTTTACACTCATATCAGAGCGAAAATACTTGCCTGTCACTCACTTCATGTTCTGTATTTGTTTCGTGAACTAATTTTCTCAACCTTACATAGAACAAATATGCAATTTAACAGACAATCACAAGCATACATCTCATGTGCTTACATTATGAGGCTCAGGGGAAGGGCTTCGGCAGCAGATGCAGGGCAAGTTATTAAAACATGGTAGCTGCTTAAGCTTGGAGAGGCAGAGTAGGGGTTCAGTGCAGCAACTGAGGTCCATGATTGATAAGACAATAAAATTAATGGCGCAGGCGTTTTTGTTCTCAATGAGATAAAAGAAGGGCGTGGCAGCAGCTACAGGCAGGTAATGAAACACTATGATGGCCAGAGTGCTTTGCACTGTTCTTTGGGCTTTCTTTTTCATGGGGCTAATCTTCTCCTTGCCCAAGACTGACTTCCTCAGACTCCACATGATAGAAATGTTGCAGAAAACCATGATTATGCTGATGGTCAGGATCAATGCAGTGAAGAAAAAACCTATGAAATAATTTATTCTCTCCCTCATGAAGCCATAGGCTATCATGAATGGCCAAATAAGCATGGAAATAGCCGCTCTGATCTTGTTATCCTTGATGCTGGAGAACACAATGGGGTGAACCACGGCCATGTAGCGGTCCAGGCAAATGCAGGTGAGGAAGAGAGGGGAGCAGTTTTTCATCACATACATCATCTCCAGGAAATATATATGGGCTTCCTGATTTAACACTGTGATGCTAAGGGCGTTCAGGGGCATTATCACGGAGTAGAGGGCATCTACAATGGCCAGATTTACAAAGAAGACATCGGAGGTGGAAGAGTCGATCTCCTTTCTGGCCATCAGCCAAAGTACCATGATATTGGCAGGGTAGCCCATGAAAACGTTGATAACAAAGCCAGCATATTGAGCCACAAATAAATAATATGGAGATATACATTCCTCATTCACACTCAAGAAACTGGATCCTGAAGAGGAGTGGTTGAACGGTAGGATGGAGTTGATGGCAGAGCTGTTCATTTTGGCTTTTATTTACCAAGCAGGTCTGAGGGTTGATGTCTTGAGGAAAAAAAACAGTGAACATAAGTTAAATGGTCAAGTCTAACTGAACAGAGCAATGGTCCTCACCACTTAAACTGACTGCAAGGCTAAATTATGTTCTTTTATTTATGCTGATTCCTGCATTATTTTATGTCACTCTTTTCTCCAAAGCAGGGCCGCCCCTGGCCAAATATGAGCCCTAAGCAGAATTTTATTTGGAGGCCCCGAAAAAAAAAAAAAAAAGTAATGGATTTTACAGTAACAGAGGTACAAAATGACTACAATAATGATATGCCATTTAACTTGACAACCTTTATTAGTAATAACAAATCAAATAAAATATAGCTCCAAAATAAAATAAATCCAAGTCTAAAATAGTCAAATAGTCTATAGCCCTCAATATAGTCCTCAGAAAGATTAAAATGCAATTAATACAAATACTACGTTGTACTATAACTCATAATAATCATCATCATTATGATTTGATGATATTTCTAGATTTTAATATTTTTTAATACTTATTTTTACATTTTGCACTGAGTTTCTATATAATTCTACACTGCTGTTTGCTGCTGCAACGTTCAAAATTTCTCCATTGTGGAACGAATTTTATTTTATCTTAATCTTAATCTTATCTATGACTGTTATGAATTGAATTTACCAAGAGATGGCGACATTTCACCGCCATAAAAATAGCCCAAAACTTTTTAAAGTCCGCGATGTCCGGGTGCACATGCCTGTTAAAGTGAATCAGGTGCTGGCGACAGCAGGCAGAACAAAGTATAAAATCAAAAAAGTCTCCGAACACCGATTACTATGAACTGAGTTTTATTTAGGAGCGAACAACGCGTTTCGCCATCGCTTCGTCAGGTTCGCTTTTTGCTTTGAAAACTTCTATTGATTGCCGTTGTAAAACCCACAAAACAATAACCAACGGCGGAAATTGTAGGGCAAAGGTTCAACGTGTTCTGTTGGCTGGTATTAACACGCGTGTCGTCCTGGCTGGTGCGAATCACAATAAAATGGATACATTTTCTCCGTTCGAACAACGGGGCACAAAAGCACAACGGTTACAATTAATCTGACTCCATAATAGATTTAGAATACCAAATTTAGTTATACCCTCGTTAAATATCTGACTCCAAATTAGAATTAGAATTTATAGTTTAGGGACACATGCGTGAATCTCGAACAACTAAGCCGCCAGATTCTTCCGTGAAAACCAGTTACTCAACCGACGCGCCCCGGTAATAAGCGCGGTTGCCGGATCTTAGTTCAGTGAGAGTTCTAGAGGATGGAAGAAATTACCATGATAGCAGCAACTTTGGCATAAACATACCATGAACCCAGATTTATGTGCACCACAGGGCCCCTTAAGGAGATCGACCAGGCACCGGCTTATAAGCCCAAGGGTGCCCTTAAGGCCAAATCCCCAGGACCGATACTACATAAACCCTTTATATAAGTAGACCGTAATCTGCAATCCAACTTAAAACCCATCACTACCTTTAAAACATCAGCTAGCTAGTCTGGAATGCAAGGACTCGCCCCCTAAGTACCGGTCGTAACGTGGCTAGAAAGAACAAAAGGATTAGGAGTCACGGAGACCACGCAAGCTTAAAGGAATGACAATAATTTATTCACCAGGTAGGCAAAAGCTTAAATCAAACAAATCAACGTTAAGCCAATTACAAGTTACGCATAATTTAGAAGAGGAGAATAAAGTCATACCTGGAGGAAAAGGATACACGCACTAACGTGCGCGGGAAGTTCGAAATACGATGTTACATCATTGAAAAGGCTACTCGCGCACTTAGTGCGCGGGGAGAGATCGGATACGATCTTCCCTGACTATATAGATTGGCTACATACATAATGAATGGCTACTCACGCACTTACGTGCGCGGGGACAGATCAGATACGATCTTCCCGAATAGATTGTTCTCTTTGCTTTAAGCCAAATCACGCCTTTGATCCAGGCGGCATGGCCATAAACACTTGGAAGGGGGGTCGAATCCGGTTTTTGGGTAATAAAACACTTCAGCAGAGAGAGGAGAATAGGGTGATTACCAGAGAGTATTCTGACCAAATTCTCAGGAGTTTCCAAAGAGAATGAACCATAATTTCAATAGGAATGAAACATACTCCATTCAACTCCTTAGATTCCCCCGAGAATAACAAGACCAAACATGATATGAGTATGTACTAATATGATGCAGTTGTCATGAAAAAGTCTTAAGATGAATCAATATATAGTTTAATTGGGTTATAAGTATATAAGTGATTTCTTTGCAGAATATTGAATATATAAGCATATTATGCGCTTCCCAGAGGCTTAGATTATTTGAAACAGATTAATATAACTGGACTTTAACTTAAGACTTAGGCCAGTAATATGACTCGCACAGGGGCATTGTGTCAGCCAGAGCCCTCTAACAACCCCCCCATACAGAGGAACAGTAAGACTGTTAACACCTTAGCAAGCATTTTGGGGAGGAAGTCCACAAAAGCTTTATTGCTATCTGGCATGGCTCTGGACTGAGCTTATCAGCCATTTGTCGCATACAGTCGCTGGGCTCCCCCACGCATCAGCGCTTGCAGATCTTACAGAGGTGCAGCTCAGAACCTAACCCAAAGGCACAGATGAATTTTACTGGTTTCACTTTGATCCTTCGAACCTCCCCTCCCAGGGCGCAGTTCTAGGCTAGATCCCTTCCCACAGAGATCTTTGCCCAGGCTCCCCCAGGTTCAGAACTCCGTCTTCTGCTTCCCGGCGTCTTCTTTTCAAAGCTCACCGATCACAGAAGCACCACTCGCCTACTGACGCATTCGCTTTTGGTTTGTGGTGGCCTGACTGTACATTGAGCCGAGCGCGGCGGCCAACAAAAAGGGACTTACTGCCATCTCGCGACCCGACCGGCCGGTGACCCAGTCGATAGCGATCCCCGAATCCCGTAGTGGTTATCAGCCACCCAGGTGGGAGCCGACGGTCTGACCCCTACCCCACTTAGCTATGGGTATAGAAACTTTGACCGTTTTCACCAGCCTTGCCTGTTCACAGAGGTCGTACTATGCGTCCCTCTGCTTAGGTGTGGGCTGTCGCCCACGTACCACGTGATGCCCACACACTTAAAGGCGACAACACGCCGACTAGACGGTACCACGGCAGTATGTCAATTCATACTTCACTGAACACGGAGGCCTTCAGTTTACTCCCCTGCACTATAGTTCCGATTTAACGTGCCCCTCGAACTTTGCAGTCCGCCGCCGCCTGTTATTTCCAAGGTTCGGGGGGCCTAACCCCCTACCCTGGAAATGGAACAATCTTTTGTAAAATGAAATATGCAATGTCTACACCGTATAGATTGATAGGCTATAAAGTTGAGGTAATATACGACGGCCAACTGGTCAATTTACCACTCCTTTTCAATAGAGGTGAATGCATATGCAGACAAAGGCGTTAACAAGACTTTTTAACAAATGATGATCAGGGCCCCTGGAAAATTTCATCTCCAGTTCACATCTAGACATAATTAGCCTCTCTTCATGAGTAGCAAGGTGTTTATGCCACAAAGTTTTACATTTTTATTTCAACAATATACCCACCTTCGTGAGAGGCATGAGCCTCCTCTTGTTTAGACTTTTTCTTTTTCTTCCCTTTTACTCGCCCCTGACGCTTCGAGGCCATCTCTCCACCTGTAGCTCTCCAAATGCCTGTCAGCGCATCTGACCACTGATTGGTCAGATGCCACTTGCTGTCAATCATTGCGGCATCTGACCATTGATTGGTCAGATGCCACTTGCTGTCAGTCATTGCAGCAGCGCTCGTCTCTTTTTTTCTCTCCTGCCTCGGACTGACTTAGTGCTCTCTCACAACAGCAATGCGCATCCTTTGCACTTTTGCGAAGAATGCATCTTCTTGCACAAAATGGGCCCCCCCAGGGATTGTGGGGCCCTACGCACAGCGCATGTTCTGCATGTAGGGAGGGGCGGCTCTGCTCCAAAGTATTTCTCATCATCACACATTTACTGCAAAAAATACTGATGGCAACACACTGGCCAATTTGCACAGAATCAAGCTCGCTCTATTGATAAAAAAAATTAATCACGTGAAGGAAGCCTTGCAGAATTTTGTAGTATTGTGGCAGTGAAGAATAATGTATTTCTGGGAAGACGGCCTCCATGCTGGAAATACTATCTTTCCTCTGAGCAACCACTCTTTACTCTTAGAAACTGCACAGCTGCTTCCCGAGATTGGAGACAGTGTTCCCAGAAGACTAGGTCTGCCCTTTGGGTTTACTGTATTACAGTTTGCAACAGGCTCTCACTCAAGCACAGCTTAAGAAATGAAAGAGTGGTTCATCAGCTTGAAAGACAGAATACGTGACTCACCTGAGAAACTGCAGAGGCTCAGCATACACTCCTTAAGGTCAGACAGGCCAGTGGGCAACTGTATCCTGATCACCCGTGTCCAGGAGGGTTATGTTTTATATTTGAGGATGGGTGGGTGTGCCAAAAGTTTTGCGTAAATGGGGGTTAGATTTGGGGCGCGGGTTTGATTTGTGACAAACAGCTATGCAGTAAAACAGAGGAGGGGCTAAAAGGAGGGGTAGATGAGTACCCCCCTATCCCTGTTCTAACAATATATTATTTGTCAGTGATGCAATCCAAGAAGTGCATCCCAGACAAACAAGTGACGCAATGCAGTCAGCCAGCTGGTGCACAAGTGAGACTGTGTAACCTGGTGTAAGGTCTTACACATGAAACCACAACATTCATCAAAGCACACTCAAACAATTCTCTTTCATCCTCACAAAGAAAAGAAATTCAGCACTCAGTTACAGTAAATGTATTTCTGCAGATAATATTAGGTAATAGGGATGTATCCGAAGCTGAATATAGTATTCGGGAAAACACAGATATTGCAAAATTGACAGATAACGAATCCATACCAACATCGGCGTCATTATTTGAGAGTCACGACTAATGGGGAAACGACAATAAAATGCTCCAGCTGCACATCTGTTCTCTCAAACCAGGCCCCACACAACATCTCAAGTCCAGTAGCAAACCGTTCACTATCTAAAGGGGAGGGGGTTCTGCCCTGGGGCCGTATTACAGAAGCTTCCTAACTTGCAGATCCTATCTTAACTTGTTGGTAACCATGGTTAGTAAGGTTTGGATCTTTAAGGTTTATTCAATATAGTTCTAGTTTACATAAATGTATAAATTTGTGTGGAATGTAAGCAGTGCAGCCTCTAGCCAATCACAAATCCAGTGAGGGAGCAATAGCACAATACCCTGTCTCCGCAGAACTCATGAACTCCAGAAGAAAACCTCTGTAATCACACTTTACAATAAGGGGACAAATCATTTGCTTTAGTAATGCTGAACTAATGAATCACTTGATATTGTGCATTAATTATTGCTGATTGTATCATGAATTCATGTTTCTCAACATTTAATGATCAGGTCTTTGAGACTCTGCGTGATTTATTCACATGTAAAGAGAAACAAAACCCCCAAACCACTTTTTTTAAAGCTTATAAAGAATGTTTTTCAATATTTTGAAGTAATTCTGATGGATTCAGGTCCAAGGCTTTACATTTTTGCCCTCCACTGGTTAAAATGCTGCTTTTGCAATTGAATTTTTCTGTTGGCTGATCTAGTGGCAAGTGAAGTATGTGGTGCTGGCTGTCATCATCATACGGGTGTGGTTGTTCCTGCATTTTGAATTTATTTGTAAAACCTTTAAAATGTACCCCTCCGAGATGGTTTATCTGCTTTGTGCAAAACTTGGTGCACAGCATCTTAAGACCATTATCTTAAGATATTATATCAAGACAGTTGCTGCTTTAGCCCTGGTAAACCAATACATTTTGTGGGTGAGAATTCAATTTGTTTAATGGGGCGTAACTCCTGAATGCAAAAGCCCAATCATCATGAAACATGATCATTTACATCAACAGGAAAAGAAGCTGAAACCTACAAAATTTGGTGGAGATTAATCAATAGGTGGCGCTATAACAAACAATTGGTCAGATTGCCAATATCACTTGTCCAAGTTCAAATTTTGCCTTTTGTGTCATGGTCAAATGCCCTAATAAATTCCAAGGAAAAGGAGATGGTACAAACAGGATGGCCACCATCAGCCAGACCATCATTAAACTTGCCATGAATAACTATGTGCCATACACTGGAAATTGTTTAACCTCCTAAACCTGAATGCCCCTGGTACTGGAGGCAAGCTGGGTATGGCTTGCTGTGAGCCTCTGACCTTTAAACACATAATTTATTTCAAGCTGTCCGTGTTTAAGATCACTTGATTAATAATCACACAATTTATTTCCTGAATAATCAAGACCAATGTATAAACCTGGAATTATTAAGTAAGTATTACAAAATGACTGATCACCGAAGGGTGACAATGACAACCTACTTAATAGTGGCATTGTAGGGATGGGAAAAAACTAAACAAATAATGAATTAAAATTAAATTTAAATAAGGTGAAATATGTCATAAGTTTGTGTTTAAAAACACATTTATTCAACTTCTTTTTAACTTCAGAAAACGTTTCTTGCTTTCAAACACCAACCCTTTACGTAGTTTACCTTGTTTTTAATTTAATTTTAATATACCTCATGAACAAATGTCAAATAATGAATTAATCCAGTACTTTCTCCGAACATCTCCTGTTCTAGCAATTTTTTCAGCAATGCAAACTAATTTATTTTTAACATTGCACCTGATAAAAATGATTTCAGCGTTCAAAAGAGTAGGCTACATTTGCAGGGAAACGCAGTTGCACACTGGTTGCCGCGAAGCAATAATAATTTATTGAAGAAGATGAACTCGGATTTACGCGATGCGTAAAATATGTCCCCGCCGAACATGGTAGATGACCTTTGACCCCCCCCCCACCTGTAGGGGGTATGTGTGTCCAGCTGCTGGGTGTCATTCCACTCAGGGTCAAGAAAAGATTTTGAGTGTGTCATGTGTTGCCATTTTGCCCTGGCCAGTAAAGAGCAAAAAGACAATTGACATTGAAGAATTCTTCTGTTTTCTTCATGAAAACAAAACAGCCACGACTTTGTGATGCATTTCAAGAGAAAGACAGAGTCAGATTCAGTATGTTAGAAAACACAGTTAAAAAGAAACAGAGTTCATTCGTCATCTCGTGTGTACAGTATAATTATGATCTGACTGACTTCATTGGAATACAACAGGGTTTAAGTATTCATTGTCACAAAAGATATTGACTCAGGAGTTTCGCTATGGTGCAGAAATAATAGTACCTGATTAACTCATTGGGTTAAACACAGATAACATTGTCTCAGTGAATACAGTACATAATTCATTGTGTTCTTGCTTGACAACATCAACCCAGCAGTGGACTGAAACGGCCTTGATGAAGTAGTTGGGTGAGACGGAATAACTGGTTGTAAAGATTCTAGATTACCACCAACCCCCCAACCATATATCACTATATGTGCTGTGAACACTAGAATCTAACAGGCGTTGTATGTGTCTGCAAAGTTGGGCTGATATTAAGGTTGCAGTTAGACCAGACGTAGGCTTTGCAGAGCTTGGGGTACGTGTTTGGGTTTGTTCACAGCAGCTGTGAAACGATCGTTTTATTTATCCATGACCGGGGTCAGCCGGATACTTCACTTATATCTGGGCTAGCTCTGATGCTACCGCGGTGAAAGCAATTGCGAAATGCACAAGCTATAACGTATCTGGAATGACAAATGATTTCTCTGCATTGCCGTGCAGAATTCTATCCACCTTTAAAAAGCCGAAGCTGAAAAAAAGTGTAGATTGGATGCGGAATTCTTTCCGGTACAAGTAATTAATTCGCTAGCTCCACATAAGCAATGCTTACACTGTTTGTGTGTTTTTGCTACAAGCTCATTCAGTAGCTTGGTGTCGGAATTGTGTTTCGTTTTGGTAGAAATGGTTGTCAGGAGCTTTTGGCGAAGTTTCTCATGGATAAGTGGGTATATAACATGACTATGTAATACAGCTACAACCACACGCATGCAACGCGAGACAGTACGAGCAAAACACTAAAATTTCAACTTACCACTTATTGACATCCTGGTAAACATTGCTGCAACACTTCAAAGCATCCCCCTCCCTTTCTTGGTTGGATTCGGGATCAAACATGTACAGTCTTACAGCAAGAGATGCCGCGGAAAGCTGTCCTGAAATACCTGCCATCTTGGCTTCGTTGTTTTTCGGGTCTGCACCCTCCCCCGGAATCAAAGAGGCCAGGCAGCCAATCAGAGCAGTGCCTCATTTACATAGCCTCCCGCCCATTTCCAAACAGCTCATGTTTCAGGCGGGCACAGACGGGGTGAGAGGAGGGGTCTCTCAAGGCCAAGGCCTGGATGTGTGTTTTTTTTTTTTTGTCGCTGAATTCATAACAGTATTTCAAAGACTCATTTGGACGTGTTTAAAAAAAATAAATACAGTATAATAGGTCCCCTTTGAGCTCATCGTGAATGTTTGTATGACCCAAAGTAATGGACATTAATACTTTTAATTATCAATAGTTGGAAGACAGTGTACCAAACTAGACCCCCCTTTCTAAAGGCTTTGCCCCTATCCATAATTGCCACCATTGCCATCCATCCTCTCCCGGGTACACCTACACCCTGGGGAAAAGGAGCTGGGTCGAGCCGTGGCTGACAGAGAGCGAATGCAGGAGCAACGTGGCACTTGCTAACAGGTGTGAACAGCTGAGGACAGAGACGGCTGTCCTTATAGAGAAGGGCTGCTCGTCATGAGCAAAGGAGCAACTTTACCAAGAATGAGAGGCAGACCCATGAGTTTATAGGATATCAGCTTACCTCAGACTCCTCTACACTTTTTTCCATGTTGAACTGTAACTGTCTGTTGACCATTTGCCAAAATACAAATAATAAATGAGATTTTTTGAGAATATTCTTTCAATGCAAATCAATTTATTGTGCTGTCATTTTTTTGACATTTTTATAGAGTACACTCTATAATTCTCTTCTATACAAGTTCTCGATAGAAGTAATTATCATATACACCCTTCTGTGAAATAATTATTGCTATAAATATTAGAGAATAGAAAATGGCCTTCAATTTGTTTGCCCATTTCAATACATTTCTGAGTGTGAAAATACAACTTATTTCAGTATATTTTCTTATGTTTCAGATAAGTTTGTATCATATCTTTTTGTAGTTCAGAGTTGAACATTTATTCTTTGCAGCCTGTCATCATCAGAAATAAAGGCTTGAAAAAAATGGCAGTATATTAACCCTTTAATTGCTTAATAATTTTTTATAAAACATCTACACACCGCTCAAAATATTTTACACATGGGAAACTTCAGCGCCGAATCAATCAGATCAGAATTTCTCGGTTCTCAAAGCCAAGAAAGTCAGCTTCATTTTCACAATCACCTTCAGCAAACAACCTATATAGATATTCAGCATTTTCTTTGTTAAACTCACTGCCATCACAGTCATCATCTTGTTATGGTTCTGTGTTTTGCTGCCATGATTCTGTGTTTTTTGCCATGTCTTTTTTTTTATTCATTTTGCTTATTATACATCCCGGTTTTTCTGTTTATGCCATTTCCGTATTCATTGCACTTGTCACCCCTGTCTTGTGATCAGTGTGGTACAGTCCGTCCTCCCAGTCTGCGTGCCCGCACGCTTCAGGTGATTTCAGTGGTTTCTGGTGTTTCATATTATTACTTCAATTCTCGTTTACTTCCTTCGCCTTGCTTTCTTTGATTACTAATAATACTAACATTTATATTTTGTATCATAGTTTACTAACCTAACTAATCCATGTATATATTACTAACTACTAATGAACACTTGGGTTAATTTGTAAAGCTGCACTGCTACTAATTACCACTAATTCAATCTCAGCAATCGCCCTGTTCTAGTCTCCGCCACTTGCTTTACTTTCTCTGTCTCTCCCTGCGTTTCTGCGAGATCTCTCACACCTGCTTAATTGCTATCCTGCACTCTTTGTCTGTGCACTTAGAACTCCTTGACTGGAGCTGTTTATCTGTCATAGGATGTCTGCGTGGATCCTGTCCGTGTCTTGGCTTTTGCCAATTGTTTGTGGTTAAGGACCTCCCCAAGTGTGCTTCCCTTTGTAATTAGTTCTTATCCAATTCACCTGTTCCTACAAAGCATGTGACTTCCCTCTTGTATTCCCTTGTGCAGAGCTCCTCGTGTGTCTTTTGTTTATTGCTTCTTCCACAACTATTTTTGTCTGACCTTGAGATTGCCTTGCCCTAGCTATTCTTGTTTTGTCTGTTTGGATTTCGACCCCTTTTTGTACAACCACGATTCCTGTTTTTTATGCCCCGTGTATGACCTACCCTTCTGGATTCTGACTATGATTTTTGGCTTTCTGTTTATGTACCGTTGCACATCTGCCTCTCTGGTTCTGACCCCTGCCTGTTATTTCGACTTCACTTTTTGGATACTGTTTTTGGCTTGGCAATTCCTGTGTCTTCTGGTCCCGACCCATTTTGTAATAAAGGCTTTCGATTTTTGGAATTTCTGTTCTCGTGAGTGGTTCCTGAACGCACCGTCACACATCTATTGATTGACACGTTTCTTATCCAATTCCAGAGACTATAAACTTTCCACAGTAACTGAAAGACATTGACTGGACCATCAGAAAAGTATTGAAACCTTTGTGTAACATCGGTTAGGCTGTTTTCTCTTCACATTGCGCACGGTTGTGTAGCTGAAGACGACGCGATTTCAAAGAAAAAAAGACTTCCAAAAGTGGCCTGAAGTGCTTCGTTACATTTACAGGATTTAAATGAGTTACGGACATGGTCAATGGGAATTATTCCGAATGAAACAGGACTGGAGGGTTCCTTCTGCCAAATAGATCTGTGTCTCTGGAGGAGGAATACAATGACAAAAGATTTTTTTTTATCATCTTATGAGGAAGTACTATTTTATGTTTTTTTTTACTTATAGCAAGCTGGCTAGCTGTTTTTTTATTTTTTGTTTACCATAGCCATGATGATCACAGAGCTTGTTTGCCACATTGGTTAGTAAGTATTATTAGCAAAGTTAGTCTTTGCTTATAATACTGCGTGCGGTGATATTTTGCTCAATGTGGCTCTTTATACCATATTCAACTAAATCGAATGCCGAGGTTTTGGCTTGTTAAAATGCGAACAGCTCAAGCACTTTGGTAGACCCCCTGCTAACATTCGTTGCACCATTCTGTTGAATCGTGGGTGGCATATTGCCTGCTTTTTGCTGATAGTGGAATGTCTGTTCTGTTATAATAAGGTATATTTCAGATATTACTGAGTTAGTGAGTTATACTTGTTCCTGATAAGGTGTGAAAAGTGTTTATATAAGGTTGTGAGCTTTTCATTGCAGGGTGAATGTTCTGACCAGTAAAAAAGCAGTTCCTTTGATGAGTATGTGTGCTGGTTTGTGGGACTCTGAAGAAAAATGGACAAAATTCTAAACTTTGTCATGGAGGAAATGCATGTTTTGAGTTTGGAGAGGTTACTTGTGACCATTGATGTCCAACTGCGCCTATATTGATAAACTCTCGCTAAATTCAACCAGAAAAGCATTACATCATATTGAATTTCATGCGTCAAAAGTTGATTTGTGTTAAATATGATTATTTTATGATTTGACAGTGCACCATTTTGAGGGATCTGAGAGTTTGGGGAGCCACCTGGAGATCTGTCTTATTTGGCTCCTAATGAGTAGATAATTTAGAATTTCATACTCAGACGAAGAATACTTGTGGTCAAGGAGTTTATGATCCCAGAAATGTACAGTTTTAACCCCCAGCCATTTTTCAATTCTCAGTATTATTTTTTTTTTTTACTATTTCAATACTGAATTTTCATGAAGACTTTTTATGTTTGCAGCCCTTTTTATCTACCAAAATCATGAAAATAAACTGAAATATCACTGAATTCTAAATGCTACAAGTGTCTTGACTCAGTTCAGCCATTCCGTTCCTCTCTCTGAAGCCGCAATCTTGAATTATAAGGCCTTAAATAAGGTAACACATAAATAGTCAGATTTGGCTTCTGCGCAAAGGGGTGAAAGGTCTCCTATTATGCCACCAGGTGCACACCTAATTAGCCATTATGAGCAAGTTCAAAGTCTCCCCTACCTGACATCACAAGGGGGAGTGACCACCCAGAATAATTAAATCTGATTGACTGCTTGGCTGAAGGTGATCAGTTCTTCTTGCCTCTGGTTGGTTACCTCCCCATATGATGTCAAGAGGGAAAAGATTTTGAAATGGCTTGTAATAACTAATTAGCTGCGCACCTGGTGACATAACAAGGGACCTTTAAGAAGAGGCTACGAGACATGAACTTTAAATGCTCCATGATCTGTCCTTGCTTTGTATTTTAATAAAGTTTGTACCTGTGCAATTAAATTTCATATGATATTCTTTTCAGTGGGGCTTGTAAAATCTTCTGAGGGCTGGGGCCTTTTTCTGTCATGAGCCCAACTGGCCTGTGTCAAAAAATGGGAAGGTCGAGCCCTGCCGACATATCAAATTGATGAAACTCGAGCATTAATTCTCATTTTTACCTCGCCAAACGCTCAGAGTAAATTAAAATGGCTGCTTTCGTCCTCGCCAAAGGCATGGAATAAATTAGAATTACTTTTCTCGTTTGGCAGATGTCTGGCAACCATAGCCTATATGCTTTTGCTGCCAAAACACTGGCAATTTTTTTTTCTCCCTCAGAACAAGCTTGACTGACAAAGTGGCTTCACTGCATGTTTTCTGAAACATAAATTTGCTTGGCTCAATAAGTGTCGATTTGTGTTGGGTCAGGCAGAATCAGATAAAGGCCTATCCGTTATTTTACAGTTGACTGCACTGACTATCTGAGGGTCCCCTTAATAATGCTCCGCCCCCTCTGGGGTGAGAGCCTTGCTCCGCCCCTGTTGCAAACTGCCTGTATTCACGCAAGCAGGAACTCATACAGATCAGGACAAAAAGCAACACAATCCTAAGTACCGTTAGCCTGACAAAACCAAAATAATTAGCTGGATACAACTGTTCAGAACTTCAGCTTTAACCTCATATGGCCTAATGGTGCAGAATACCAGGAGTCACTAATGAAGATACACCTTCGAGGGGAAGAAACTGCAATTAAAAGCGAACTTGCAAATGAACTCGTCCCCTATTTAACTTGCCAGCAAAGAAAGATGGTGTTTTAGGGGCGGTGCTTCACGCACAAGCAAATTAACTGGTGTACACAAATACGGGGACTCAACAAATATCCATTATCAGGGCTTTCAAAAGTTTTTAAAGAAGGCGGCTGGCAGAATGAGTAGGCGGCTATGGCTGGTGGCGAGCATGTGAGTGCTGATGTGAAGTCTTCCAGGGGGGTTTGGGGAAAAAGAGGGCCGCATTTCTCGGCCGCATTTGAAGGAGCCTTCGAAATGAGACGGCCGAGTCGCGCCGCTGTGACGCAACCGGTCTTCATTTGTAGCCTTTGAAGGATTCAGCCGCTAAATTGGGACACAGCCTGATACGACCAGCGCAATCATGAAATTTCGGTCACTCGCACAAGTCGCGGTCCCCTACTTTGATAGCTTATTTAGCGTTTACACCAAACCTCAAATGCGACTGAATCGCAACTTTCTTTTCACCCCGAACCATGATGCTGTGGCAATATTCAGAATTGTCGTGTGTACTCATAGAAAACATGCCGGCGAGTGATGGAGAGAGTGGTGGCCCTGGGTTTATACCAAGCACGGATTAACCACCGGGCTGACTGGGCTGGTGCCCAGGGTCTCTAACCTCTAGGAGGCCTCCAAGCACCCACTATTTAATTTTATTTTATTCTGTTTTATTTTATTTTTTAAAATCAAATCAAGTAAATTAATTGAGTGAGTGTGCTTTAGTTTCTGTTGAAAATCGAGGCAATCAACGTAAAGTTACACTAACAAGAAAAAATTATGGTTGGTTTTCTGTCTGATGAGGATGAATCAGGTGATGTCGTAATCTGGTAGTGACCTTTTTCGTACTTTTCGTGCCATGCAACATGTTCAATCAACGGTAGAGCTGCAAAAAGAAAAATAGGATAACCAAGGCAACGAACTGAGAAAAAATACCGGCTATCCATGGATGGTTTGCAAAACCATGGATGGTTGTAAAAACGATGCTGGCCAAGAAGAAGAGGGAAACGCCACAGCAGCCGCCACCGCCCCAGCCTCTTCTCCTGTTGAGCACATCTCCCCGACACCGATTCGGTCGGAAGAGACTCAGTGGCGGGTAGGTTGCCAGTTTACAAACCCCAAAACATATCTAATACTTCTACCCACTTCAGCCATAATATTAGCTGTTTCAACCACTCAGGCCAGGCGCCAGGATGAAGTGACCGAGCAGGCTGTTGAAAATTTCGAGCAGGCACTTTTTTTCATGAAAATAAAATTAATTGATTAAACTACTTGGCTAAACAACAACAGCATAATGGTTTGTTATTTAGCATTTTCTATAAGAAAAGCGATGGCAGAGCGCTGGGGAAGGCTGGAATGAAGCAGTGGGCCTTTTTTTTAGCCTGATTCTCTCCGCCTTCGTACTTCCGCTTAATTTCATTTCGCTTCAGTACTCAGTATGATCACTCGGAGCTCTGCCTCGTTTACCATCCGCAGAAAATACGCCGGACCAACCAACGAACAGAAGGCGTGGCCGAGAGCCATGATGTAGCAGCTGCGCCGAGTTTGAAATTGTCGTCTCCGAAATCAACAGTGGCTACGGACATAGATATATTGGAGGCCATTCGCTCTGTTGTGGAGAAAATCCCGGGTATCAGCGACTTATAGCCACAACGAGATGAATGTTTAGTTAGTTTTTTGAATGGAAATGATGTTGTAGCGCTACTCCCTTCAGATTGTCATATCTACTTAATAGCCATCATGAAATAGGCTCCCTGTCCATCTCTGAGAGACAGCCGAACCACCTCAGCTAGCTTGTAGCTTCTAGTGTTACATTGCCCGCGAATTTCACACTATTTAAGGCCCAATTCCAATCCGACCCCTTACGGACTCACTGACTTAGAGACGCGTTTTACGGGAAGTCCGTGAGTGTGTGAGGGCTGTTCCAATAGGCTCGTTCGAGATGAACTGCGCCTTGCCTGGAAAGTAGACGAGAGCAGGCGGCTGCAGCCGGGGGCGGTGACAACAAGCTGCAATCATGTCCGACAGTTTTCAGCAGCCTTGAGAGAATATACTGGA
Organism: Gymnothorax javanicus; assembly: GCA_029692085.1. NCBI lineage: Eukaryota > Metazoa > Chordata > Actinopteri > Anguilliformes > Muraenidae > Gymnothorax > Gymnothorax javanicus. The sequence continues at coordinate 981,739 of CM056200.1, forward strand.
AGTCACAGAAATACATACATCCTATCCACCCGGGGTGTCCCCCCCTAAAAATCCTCACATCCCACTTACCAGAAATATTTGCACTGCTAAATACTTCAATAATTACAACAGTGCAGTGTTAATATATAATAGACTATATTCAGCTCATGATCTGTGACATGAATCCCAATTAAACGTCACCATCAGCCACACGTTTTCTGTAACCGGACTAAACCTTCAAATCTGAAAAATAAAATCAAACTCTCTCCCATTCAACAAAAGTAGAGAGTGTATATAAAACGTCATATTGTTGAGCCAACCTCTAAACCAATCAGCTGTTAGATCAGGTTAGAGCCAGGCAGTGCAATCGGTGGAGAGCAACTGCAGCGCCTGGCTCTTAAAACTGCGGGCGCCTCGCTGTCGCGATTTTATCGCCGTCCACTTTTTAATACATCAGAGCAAAGGCGGGATGAAGTCGGACACAAAACTTACCGGCATGCATTGGCGCTGATGCGGGTGGTCGAATCTGCACAGACCCGGCTCATCTCGAGCGAGCCTATTGTCAGATCATCAAGTCAGTGAGTCCTTGAATGAGCTTTACTGCCTTTACCGTAAGTCAGCACCGATGCAGACTTTGGGTAGGGAAATACTCACAGTTCATAGCGTTGTGAAGTCATGTTGTAGGCTACTCCCTACAGATTCATATCTACCCATCATGGAATCACCCTGTCCATTCTGAGAGATAGCGTTTTTCCTCAGCTAGGAAGTTCCGTGTTACATTGTCGGCCCGAATTTCACACTATTCAATAAACCGGCTCCCTTCGGACTCATGAACTTAGAGCGCGTTTTCACGGAAGTCCGTGAGTGTGTGAGGGATGTTCCAATAGGCTTGTTCAAGATGAACTGGCTGCAAAGTAGACGAGAGCAGGCGGCTGCAGTCACAACAAGCTGCAATCATGTCGACAGTTTTCAGCAGCCTTGAGAGAAATATACAGGAAGTCACAGAAATACATACATCCTATCCACCCGAAGTGTCCCCCCCTAAAAATCCTCATATCCCACTTACCAGAAATATTTGCGCTGCTAAATACTTCAATAATTACAACAGTGCAGTGTTAATATATAATAGACTATATTCAGCTCATGATCTGTGACATGAATCCCAATTAAACCTCACCATCAGCCACACGTTTTCTGTAACCGGACTAAACCTTCAAATCTGAAAAATAAAATCAAACTCTCTCCCATTCAACAAAAGTAGAGAGTGTATATAAAACGTCATATTGTTGAGCCAACCTCTAAACCAATCAGCTGTTAGATCAGGTTAGAGCCAGGCAGTGCAATCGGTGGAGAGCCAGGCAAAAAACTGCGGCCGCCTGCTGTCGCAATTTTATCGTGTAATACATCACTGCGACACAAGACTTACCGGGCATGCATTGCTCTGGTAAAACTGGCTCATCTCGAACGAGCCTATTGTCAGATCATCAAGTCAGTGAGTCCGTGAATGAGCTTTTGCCCCCCCTACCGTGAAGTCAGCACCGATGCAGACTTTGGGTAGGGAAATACTCACAGTTCATAGCGCTTGAAGTCAAATACATAACATAACATAACATGAATGGCGAGAACAGGCGTTCAGCCCAACTAGGGATTTTCTTTGAAGTCGGAATATATCCTTCAAACTTGACTCAATGGTATCTAGCTTTAAGTCAAGTCTGCTCTTGAAAACTCCCAAGGTCTCTGGGTCAGGCAAGCTGTTCCACACCGAAATCTGGGTGAAGAAATATTTCAATATCAGACCGTCAGCTCATCTCGCTAACAACACTTAACGAAGGAATCCTATTGTTAATCCCTTTAACATATTTAAAGATCATCAAATCACCCCTTAGTCAAGACTAAAGAGATCAGCCTTTTCTCATAGAATACCCGGAATTAGCTTAACTTTCTAAAGCCTCTATGTCTTTTCTTAAAGTATGGTCCCCAGAACTGTACACAATACTCTAGATGCAGACTTTGGATTTGAACTCAATACTTTTGGCAATACTCCCAGCATCCCGATTGGCTTTTTTAACATAGCGTTGAGGGTTTGGTCAACAATCCTCCCAGATCAAATTTAAAACCTCCCATGGGGTTTTTATTACCTACATGTATGCCACATTAAATTTCATTTTGCCACATTTCTGCCCAATTCTGAATTCTATCCAAATCATTCTGAATCACTTTGATGGACTCTAAACTAAAAAAAATCTGTAAATAAATCCAATATTCCTATCAAGGTCATTAATGTAGATGAGGAACAGCAGGGGTCCCAACACACGATCCCTGGGGAACTCCCCCCCCCTACCTAGCTCCAGATGATATACCACTGACCACCACTCTTTTGTGTTCTGTCCTGCAACCAGTTATGAATCCACTTCAGAATACCATTTGGAGCTCATTTTAAAAATTAGTCTCTTATGCGGTACTGTGTCAAATGAAAATCCAAATATATGATGTCATAAGCCCTGCTGGTAAGTCTTGGTGGCCTCTTCAAAAAAATTCAGAAGGTTTGTCAGGCATGACCTTGTCTATCCCTCAACTATAAGTCCAGCTTCTTTTATGATAGATTCAATATTTTGCAGTTAAACTGACTGGCCTGTAATTACCTGGCTAAATGAAATATATATTGGTATTATATTGCCCTGATCATTTGGCCCTCTCCAGTTTCTAAAGGTCCTAAAGATGGCAGATCAGCGGCTTAAAGATGATCTCTACTAACTCCTGAGCACTTAGGATATAGGGACCTGCTTATCTGCCTTTAGTTGATGCAACTTTGTCTAATAATGACGTTATCCCTAACCTCAGTAATCTTGAGCATTGGACAAGCCCTCTGGCGTAAAGACCCGCTCTAAGGTAAAAATTCTCAACAAAGTAACCCCGTTTAATGTCCGGCCTTATTATCAGCAGCGATCCATTTTTATTCTTTATGCACTTAACCTGAACTTTTTTCTGCTACAGTACTGAAAAGAAGTGCTTATGTTTTTTGCCCCCTCTGCAATTTGTCTTTCATACAGTTTCATGCTCTTTTGACCACAGCCCCGCATTTTACAGAATTACTTTTAGTAATCTCATTGTTATCTCATCTTATAAAGATTCCTTTTTTTGTCAAACTCCTACGAATAGCTGCTGTCATCCACTGAGGATTCTGCTTTTTCAGCTTACTTTTGGACACCTTTGGAATGAATTTACATTGTGAATCAAGTAAAACCCCTTAAATCTTTGTTGACTCATCCAAAGTTTAGATATGACGCATCCTGTCAAAGTTTGCTGCCTAAAATTAAAAAATTTTTGTTTTGGAGACACCAAATGGGGATGCCGTTACCGGAAATTTAAACAAAAAAAAACTGTAAATAAACCAAAGAGCAAATGAGGTAATTTGAGGAGCAAGAAATAAAAAGTTCCGTGTAAGTTTAACGTTGTTTGTCTGGCTTGTGTGTAGTTTGGTAACGTGAAAGAGGATAAGCGCTGTTCCATTCCAATTTATAGGATTTGATCCTCTCAGATGTAAAAGTAATGCTTTAGGGGCGGATTGGAATTGGGCCTAAGTTAGCCAGCGAACTTTTTAAAAGCCATGTTTTTGTTCATGTCACAAGACCTACTCGCTGTCTCAGTGTTATGTTGTCATTATCCATGAATGAAAATGCTTTGAGCCAAACTGTGTTGCTATAAAGTTAGATAGCGAGCTGCTGTTTTCCTGATGTTTGGTTATTCTCTTACTTTTTTTTTTAACAGCAGCAGTATCTGCAGGAAAAATGATAGCTCAACAGTTTGTTTATTGTAAGGAAAACAGAAAGAGCACCTTTGGTTCTTTTAAGTGAATGAGTGAATGAAATGAAGGGCATAAACAGTTTGACAATGTACTGATCAGTTTGTTTTGCTGCATTCCTGGTATAAAGGACTGTAGTTTCAAAAGTACTAGGCTTGAGCCGTCAAACATGATCAAACTAGTGATTAGTTCTTAGACATCAATGATTTTAAACTTCTGACAAGCGCCCACCCACCAGGAAGTAAACACTTGTCAATGACAACTACCCAGACTCTGTGTACAAAGCAAAGCGAAGTAGCAGAGTCTGGTTTTACCAGGCTACTTTTTTCCCCTCTCACCGGACAAGCTATTCAACTTCATCCCAGCACCGAGGGCTTGTCGCCCGTCTGTGAATGGTACAAAGAAGACTGCCCCTAAGGCTACTGTCAAAAATAAATACATTTACAAGCCCAATTCTGAAATAGTTGGGACAAAGTGTAAATTGTGAATAAAATCAAAACGCAATGACTTTCAAATCACACCAGCCAGTATTTTATTCACAATAGAGCAGAGATATCATAGCAAATGTTGAAACTGAGAAATTTTACAATTTTATCCACAAAATGAGCTCATTTCAAATTTGATGGCTGCTACAGGTCTCAAAAAAGTTGGGACAGGGGCCTGTTTACCATGATGTAGCATCCGCTCTTCTTTTTAACACAGAGTGGAGGTGTGTGGTCATTGAGGAGGCAAGTGTCTTGAGTTTAGCCATTGGAATTTGATCCCACTCTTGTTTAATACAGGCTTCCAGCTGCTGAAGAGTTTTGGGTCTCCTTTGACGGACTTTTCGTTTAATTATGCGCGAAATATTCTCAATCGGAGAAAGATCAGGACTGCAGGCAGGCCAGTTCAGGATACGGACTCTTCTACTATGAAGCCATGCTGTTGTAATAGAAGCAGTATGTGGTTTTGCATTGTCCTGCTGAAAGACACAAGGCCTTCCTTAGAATAGATGTCTTCTGGGGGAAGCATATGTTGCTCTTAAACCTTTATATACCTTTCAGCATTCATGGTGCTTTTTAAAACATGCAAGTGTCCCACGCCATATGCACTAATGCATCCCCATACCATCAGAGATGCTGGCTTTTGTACTGAGCGCTGATAACAGGAGGGGTGGTCTTTCTCCTCTTTAGCCGGAGGACACAATACATGATTTCCAACAAGAATGTCAAATTTGGACTCGTCTGACCACAGGACACTTTGCCACTTTGCTTCTGTCCAGTTTAGATGAGCCTTGGCCCACAGAACATGGCGGCTTCTGGATCATGCTCAACAATGGCTTCCTTTTTGCATGATAGAGTTTTTAGGTGGCATCTGTGGATGGGCACGGGCGGACTGTGTTTACAGACAGTGGTTTCTTGAAGTATTCCTGGGCCCATTTAATCATGTCAATGACAGAATCATGCCGGTGAGTGATGCAGTGGCGTCTGAGGGCTCAAGATCCGGGCATCCAGTAAAGGTCTTTGGCCTTGTCCCTTACGCACAGAGATTTTCCAGTTTCTCTGAATCTTTTTGTTGATTTTCTGCACTGTCGATGATGAGACCTTCAAAGCCTTTGCAATGTGACGTTGAGGAACATTGTTTTTAAAGTATTCCACAATTTTTTTTACGCCAGCCTTCACAAGTTGGAGAGCCTCTGGCCATCTTTACTTCTGAGAGACTCAGCCTCTCTAAGACATCCCTTTTAAAGCCAATCATGTTACACACCTGATGCCAGTTAACTTAATTACTTGCTTAATATTCTTTCAGCTGATTCTCTTTTATATTAATTGTTTTTTCAGCCCTTTTTTGCCTGTGTCCCAACTTTTTTGAGACCTGTTGCAGCCAGAAAATTTGAAAGAAGCTCATTTTGTGGATAAAATGTAAAATGTCTCAGTTTCAACATTTGAAATGTTATCTATGTTCTATTGTAAATAATGTAACGCTCTCAGTCACGCAAAGACAGGTGAATCACCTTAAATAGGGGTTTATTGATTGGCAACACAAGGGTGCTAATGAACAGGCTACGACCACTCCAAAACTGCGGCTGCTCTTTTTCTAAAAAACCGCGAACATCCTCCCGAGCAAACAACAACATGTAACTCTTTTTCCTGGTACCCAGACGTCCCCGCCCCCCCAGCTACTCAGGCAATCCCCTGCAGTGCATGACAGGCTCTCCATGGCTACAGCAGTAACAGAGAGCAAGGACATAGGCACAACATAAACTAACCATTGGCACATTATCCAAAGGGGGTGAAGCTAGATCCGAGTAGTGCAAGTACGCCAAAGAGAGTTGACTGAAATCTCGCCGAAGTACGACAAGACTAGTCCAGCAGCTGAGCTGAAGGAATGGACCGTCGTGATGATCTTCCAAAAGGTAAGACGTTTAAAAGAATTAGACTGAATATTGTCAGCAATATCTGGATTAAATAGCACGTGCAGTAAAAGCGTTTTACTGGATTATTCCTGCACGATTCTAGAGATATTTAATGTTTACGGACAACATATTGGGCTACGATACTAGCTAGGTACAGTTAGCGATTAGTTACTACCGCTAACGATGAGCAGCAGCATACTTGTAAACTCCGTCATGTCAGTGCCATTTCATCCAAAAGACGCTAAATTAGAGGGGAAAAATGCTTTAAACGTGATTATTTATTTATTTATTTATTTATTTTTTGCGGAGGGGGGGGGGAGGAAATGTTGGAGAAGTAACGAAATATACCATCAGACTTTATAGCAGTGAACGTGGTTTGGGCGAGATTTTCTTTGAGAACAAGGTAGCTAACGTTAGCTGGTCTAATAAAAGTTAACGTTGCAGAATAATAAAGAAGAGCCATCGTTTGCTGTGATACATCACTATTAATATTGATTATGGGAGATTTTTTTCTTTTTTAACTTCTATTCAGTAAACTTAGACGTGATCTCTTGTTTGAGTGTTTGAGGATTTGTGATTCTGTTGACATTACCTGTCAATATTATGTCGCTGCTCAGCTAATTTTGGATTGATGATTAAGGGAGAGAGAGGCTGGAGGTCCAAGAAGATTGAAAACAACGTATTGGCCAAATAGCCTTCTATGCTTAATTTTGCAAAAGGTTTGGCCTAAGTGGGGAATCATACTGAATACTAAAAATATTGAGCTGTACTGTATTTCTTGTCTGAAAGACTGCAAAGAACATAATCCAACTTTATGCTAATTCCTGTCACATCTGTAACTGATGCCATTTGCCATACTTAAACATCAGCAGCAAAAGCTGTTGATCACAGCTACTTGAGTTCCATAACCTAAGTAGGGAAACAAAGACCACACCTCATCTCTCAGCACAATTTCCCATCCAAGCCTATATAGATGTGTCTAACCCTTCCTCCTGTCTACCCCCCCCCCCCCCCCGCCCCCCGCTTTCAGCTGAAGAGCTGCAGGCGATTCAATAAAAGCCTCCCTCCAATGACAGAGGACACTCACCCGACACCCTGAGTCTTAACTCCCTAAGCTGTGCAAGCCTTTCCCTGTTCTTTACTTTTAATAAACTGGACAATAAGCTTCCAAATCGTGTGGTCTTTGGTTGTGAAAAAGTGCAAGTGCAGTGTTTGAATGTGATCACCTCGCATTTTTATTGTTGTAATTTTTAATGTTTGTTCGATTTCTCCCGCTGAATTGAGCCAACAATTTTTTTTTCTCTCTTCTTTACGTCACTGGAGAAACCGTACATTTGTACTCAACCTCCCAGCGATTGAGCATCCCCACGCCTTTGTAAAAACCATGGTCGAGATTATATACAAGAACAACATGGAGGAGAGGGCACAGACAAACTGCTTCACATGCTATTCATGTCTCTGAGTTTATTGCAGATTTCTTTTTCATGAAGTATTTTCAGTACATACAGCGCCATGAAAAAGTATTTGCCCCTTTCTGATTTCTTACTTTTTTGCACATTTTTCATACTTAAATGTTTCAGTTCAAACAAATTTTAAAATAAAGCAAATCACCCGAGTCAATTCAAATGCAGTTTTGAAATGATAATTTCATTTATTAAGGGAAAAGCTATCCAAACCTACCTGGCCCTATGTGAAAAAATAATTGCCCCCTTGTTTAAATCATGAATTAACTGTGATTAACCACATTTTTGAGTCCAATTTCACTAGCCACACCCCAGGCCAGACTGCCAGACCTGCTGAATCAAGAAATCACTTAAATAGAATCTGTTTGACAAAGTGAAGTAGGCTAAAAAGATCTCAAAAGCATTATGTCATGCTGGGAACTAAAGAAATTCAAGAACAGATGAGAAACAAAGAAATTGACATCTACCAGTCTGGAAAGGGTGGCAAAGCCATTTCTAAGGCTTTGGGACTCCGGCGAATCACGGTGAAGCCATTATCCGCAAATGGAGAAAACTTGGAACAGCGGTGAACCTTCCCAGGAGTGGCTGGCTTACCAGAATTACCAAAAGCGCATCGACGACTCATCCTGGAGGTCACAAAAGAACCCGGAACAACATCTAAAAAACTGCAGGCCTCACTTGCCTCATTTAAAGTCAGTATTCATGATTCAACAATAAGAAAGAAACTGGGCAAAAATGGCATCCATGGGAGGGTTCCAAGGCGAAAACTACTGCTGACCAAAAAGAACACAAGGGCTCGTCTCACATTTGCCAAAATACATCTTGATGATCCCCAAGACTTTTGGGAAAATATTCTGTGGACTGACAAGACAAAAGTTGAACTTTTTGGCAGGTGTGCATCCCGTTACATCAGGCGTAAAACTAACATATCATTTCATAAGAAGAACATCATACCAAAAGTCAAACATGGTGGTGGTAGTGTGATGGTTTGGGGCTGCTTTGCTGCCTCAGGACCTGGATGACTTGTTGTAATTGATGGAACTTTGAATTCTGCTCTCTACCAGAAAATCCTGAAGGAGAATGTCCAACCATCAATTGGTGAACTCAAGCTCAAGCGCACTTGGGTTAAGCAGCAGGACAATGATCCAAAACACACTAGCAAGTCCACCTCTGAATGGCTTAAAAAAAAAAACAAATTGAAAGGTTTTGGAGCAGCCTAAGCAAAGTCCGACTTAAATCCGATTGTGATGCTGTGGCATGACCTTAAACAGGCGTTCATGCTCAAAAACCCTCCAATGTGGCTGAATTAAAACATTCTGCAAAGAAGAGTGGGCCACAATTCCTCCACAGCGATGTAAAGACTCATTGCCAGTTATCGCCAAACACTTGATTGCAGTTATTTACCATGAAGGTGCTTTAACCAGTTATTATGTTTAAAGGACAATTACTTTTTTTTCACCAGGCCAGGTAGGTTTGGATAGCTTTTTCCCTTAATAAATTAAGTAATCATTTTTAAACTGCATTTGTATTTACTCAGGTTGTCTTTGTCTAATATTAAAAATTTGTTGCTGATCTAAGCATTTGTGTGACAAATATGCAAAAAAATAAGAAATCAGGAAGGGGGCAAATGCTTTTCACGGCACTGTAAGTGCAAAATAAAAAGATATACATAAAATGTTTAAGGGATAAATTTGTGTTTTAATGTGTCTTGTTTTGTCTGGATGTATGAGTGTGTAATGTAAGGAAAAAAAAAAAGCCACTAGATGGCAGTGACATTTTTTTGTTAAGCCAAGTTTGGGAGCTAGGTTTGGGGCATCCTGGGCATGCCTCAGAGGAATCTGGAAAAGAGTATATAAGGAGAAAAATTGAGAGAGTGAAAAATAGTAGGAGAAATTGCAAGGAGAAATTGTGGAAGGATACATTTGACCAGACCTGTCACTCTTTTCAAGACCTGTGAAGCTTTTTGTGGATTTTTGCCTGTGTTGGAGCATTTTCCTGTCCCAGGACATCGCAACATAGCAGCGCCATCTCCATTACCAAGGGACTGTAAATATCTCTTTTTTTATTTCAATCTTGGTCAGTAGGGTAGATTGTAGATTGGTTCTAAGTGTTTGTTTAATTAAATCTGTTGAAGTTTAATAATTTTGTCTGTCATCCCTTGCTGTCCGTGACGTCATAACAAATTGACGCCATAACAAATTGGGGCCATAACAAGTGTTTAATGAGCCCTTCCTAAAAATATTACTGTACATGCAAGCCTAGATAAATTTATACCTTCTGCATGCTGTTATGGCCCCAATTTGTTATGGCGTCAATTTGTTATGACGTCACGGACAGCAAGGGATGACAGACAAAAATTAAATCCTCAGCCACAATGGAAGAAATTCCTCCCACAAAGTCAGCAGTATCAGGCTTCTTAGCCTCACACAAGGAGCAGGCAATTTTAGTAGATCGGTCATCTACTGGCAGGGGTTTCCTAACCTGGTCTTCACAAAGGCATTGGTTTGGTATCCTTTGTTTTTTCTCTTTCTTAGCTTTATGAACCAACAGTCAGTTGTAACATGACCAGATTTCTGCAATAATTGCAAAACTAGACCACTTTTGTCACTGTCAGCTTTCACACATTGATCAGACCTTTACTTACTCTACTGGAGTACCATCACCAGATTTGTCTTTTGTTCTTTGGGTGAGGAATCTGCATCACCGCTTACCTTTCTTCTGAAATTGGGACCATCTATTTTTACTGCTAGACTTAAATTTGACTTATGTGTGAGAACATATTCGTCTGCAAAACCCTCGCAGCTGATTGCAAATTCAGTGCTTGCTTCTCATTAAGGTAGGGTCTTAATATCATCCTTGACACAAAGTTCTCTTGAATTCTTCAACTAACACCATCTCTTTTAGTGAGTTGAAATCATCCTTGACCTCCATAGAAGCACCAGCGCTCAAAGCAAACCTTCTTCTCAAGTAGCAAATTCCACATAAGTCTGATTGTCAGATTTCTTCAGACCTCTGAATTTCTGTCGGTAAGCCTCTGGGACCAACTCATAAGCTGTCAAAATAACCTTTGACAACCTCATAATCAGAGGAATCATCTGCAGACAAAGCGAATAGCTTGTTGAGCTTTTATCCTGAGGACAGTTTGTAACATCAGAGGCCAGTGTTCCTTTGGTCACTGACAACTCTTAGCTACCTTTTCGAAGCACTGGAAATACTTATCAACCTCCTTCTCTGAGAATGGAGGCACCAGCTTTACCTCCTGGCTAGCCCGAAATTTGTTTTCACCTTGCATTTTGATTTTTAGTAGCTCCATTTGGAGCCTTTCTTCTCTATCTAATTTTTCTAAATCGAAATCTCTGTCTCTGTCTCTTCTGCTCTTCTTTCTTTTTCTCTTCTTGCTAATTTTTCAACTCAAACTGCCTTTTGTTTTTCTTTTTCCTCCCTTTCTTTTTTTGCTTTCTCTCAAATTTCTCTTTGTTTTTCTTTTTTCCTCCCTTTCAATCTCTAGCATTTTTAATTTAAGTTCCAATTCTACATTTGGATTTTCCACCGGAAACTGTTCCAGATCTCCTGGTGCAAACACATTTTCATCAATGTAATAATATTCAACAATTCTAGCCAGTCATGCTTGCATGCTGGTTTTACATCTGTAAGCTCTCACTGTCTGCATATTTCTAGCAGTTCTGTCTTTTTAAAAGACTTCAAAACTTCTACGGTTGGTGATGCCAGAATCCATTCATTGTTGATCTGCCAATATATATCTAGGAAAATTCAAAAAACAACTTCACTATTTGAAATTTTAGATTTTCAATAAATGACTCGCATAATGGTCTATCCCGGACGAAAGCCCCCAATTCTGTTATGGCCCCAATTTGTTATGAAGCGCTAATTTGATATGACGCCACGGACCGCAAGGGATGACAGACAAAATTCTAAACTTCAACAGATTTAATTAAACACACACTTTGAACTAGTCTACAATCTACCTCTACTGACCAAGATTGAAATAAAAAAATGAGATATTTACAGTCCCTCGGTAATGAAGATGGCGCTGCAATGTTGCGATGTCTTGGGACAAGAAAATGCTCCAACACAGGCAAAAATCCACAAAAGCTTCACAGGTCTTGAAAAGAGTGACAGGTCTGGTCAAATGTACCTCCTTCCACTATTTTCTCCTTGCAATGTCTCCTCCTACTACTCTTCACTCTCTCTCGATTTTTCTCCTTATATACTCTTCCAGCTCCTCTAAGGCATGCCCGACACAAACCTAGCTTTTTAGATTGTTTAACAAAAATTTCATTGTTGCTATCTAGTGGCTTTTACCACATTACAATGCAAAAGTTAATGAAAAGTTGTTTTGAGCTTATCACTAAACACCAATACATATGCAGATGTACATTAAATGATGAACAGATAAATTGTAATTATTTCCAGTGGATTTTCTAAGATGCTACACTGAACATTACGCTGCTTTTAATAATGCAGGGACTAATTGTGCTGTCAGTTAATACTCATTGATAGTCATCTGTCAGTCCTACGTCCTTTCTGAAAGTCATCAAGTGTACATAAGTCATTATTGAATTGATAACGTAGATCCTCCATTTTCATGGGATTATTAAAACCCCAAACAAATAAAGAAATGGTAGAAAATTAAACTGAAACGTTCCTTCCCCTCCCTCTGCATAATAAACATTAGGATGGGATTAAACAAGCATTGTAGTCAAAAGTAAAAACAAACCAAGAATTCAAAGCAATCGACAACAGGAACACGCTCTTTAAAATGACTAAAACTCGTTTTAGTAATTTTAATTATTTTAATAACTCGAAGGCACTAAAACCATGACGCTATTTACTGACTAGTAATTACCGAGGATCGCGGAAACGAGATTTTACGAGATTTCAGTCGCACAGCGTACTTGAACTACTCCGATCTAGCTTCACCCTTATCCAAAGACTTGCACTCGCTAAAATTAAACACATCCAGGATGTTACAATAACATATTGGCTCATGTGATCTGAAAGTCATTGCATTTTGATTTTATTCACAATTTACACTTTGTCCCAACTATTTCAGAATTGGGGTTGTATTAATCAGTCTACTCACATAATAAGGTCCGCCTGTGTTAATATCCTGTTGAAGCTTACCTCAGTAAATCCATGGTCTTAGGTAGGCTACTATGGTATATAGCTAGGTAGAAGATCTGTAATGAGTGAGCTGGAGATATAAAATTATTAGGCTAACTGAAATGACCCTCAGAGTCTCATAAATTTGATATTCAGGCTCACAAATTTGACATCCTATTTATCCCACAATGTCAGCGCTTTTGTATTATTTTGGAAAATTAATGAAAAAGCGGCATGCCTATTCGGGCGGCGTCTATTCAAGTCAACGGGATAAATAATTAAGGCTGCATAACACTTTTCGCTATTAAATTTATAAATTTAAGTTTTACAACAGTTGCTCATCTAACTTATTTCTTTATGGTCAGTAGTAGCATGCTAGCTAGCGAATTATTTATCCCATTGACTTGAATAAACTGCAAACTAGAAACTAATGCTAGCGATGGTTACCAGTTACCAGCAGGAGGATTGGTAACTTTACCGTGTTTGTCAGTGAACAGAGTCTGACCGATCGTGACGCGAGAAAGAAGCTGTATTACACGTGTGTGATACCAAACCTGTATCTCATGGGTTGTAAGAACTTGGTATGTTTTTCTATTGTTGTGTCCTTAAGCTCAGTCTTGCATGGCGTATGTGTTGGTGTACTCTACCATTTTACTTATCCATGATTGCATCTTTTTACATTCTATTAAGATCAACATAATAATTGTTGAATTTTATTTATGTCCACTGCTTAGTGCTATTCTGCATGTCTGCATGTATCTACAGATGGTTGTGCTCAGTACTGATGGCTCAGCCTGACTGTTTTGTTGTTTTGTGTTGCTTGCATTGCTAGGTAAATGATGTTTGACGTTGCTGTATTACTGTCCTTATGATACTGTCCTGTTGTTCTGTATGGCTTTTTTAGTCTTGAGAGTGCACTTAAGAAAAAAATAATGAAAAAAATGTCGCCCAAATAAAATAGATTTGAGTTATAATAACAGTAATTGTAGTCAAATATACCAACCATAGACTAGACCAGGAGTTAAACTCGGTCCTGGCGCCCCACTGTGTATGCTGGTTTTGTTCCAGCCGCAAGTGCAATTTGTGAATTTTAAAAAGCTGTCACTTTGTCTTAATTAGCAGCATTCCATGTTTATAGCCATTATTTACCATCTTAAGCCACATTTTGATGGACATATTCATTCTGCCATGAAGAATAAAAAACCCTTGAACATATTGTGCTTATTTTTCTATATTGTTAGATTTTCAGGTAAAAACATTTTTAAACAGATCAAATTAGACTGAGAAAATCAGTAAGCTCCAAATTAGGTTTCTGAACACAGGTTTTGAGTTTTTCTCCCAAATAACCTGCCTGAACTAAATAAAATCAACACAAACACAACAGGTGTGACCCCATTATTTGCCAAGTAATTGTTGGGTTTTGCTACTATGTGTCAAGAGTTTCACCAATGAGGAACCTATTGATTGTTTCTGTTGGTTATGTTTTGGTTAAATTGTTTCCCCAAGAGATAATTACAATATATCTCAATGGGATATTAGCATAAATGCACCTAATTAAAATAAATCAACATCTTGTTAAAATCCTAAGATTGCAATTGTGGCTGATCAAAACCAGCATACACACAAGCGCCAGACCGAGTTTGAGAACCACGGGACTAGATTAAGAACTAGATAAAATAGATAAAAAACAAGACAAAAATCTATCACTCATATAATACGCACTTTATGGATTATCCTAATTTAAGATGTACGAGGGTCATTCAAAAAGTTCTACGCCTCGCCTAGAAAGAGTTACAGGAGAAAGACAGTTTTTTCATTATTTTTCAATATAGTCTCCTTTAACTTCAATGCACTTGGTCCAACGATGCTCACATTACTATCCCACCATGGAAGAAGTTGCAGCGTCCTGGTCCCTCCAAACCTCCTCCACAGCTCTAATGACTTCATCATTGCTTCCAAAATGGTGACCATGCAGGTGGGATTTGAGTTTAGGGAACAGGTAGAAGTCAGATGGAGCCAAGTCTGGTCAGTAAGGGGCCTGAGGCAACAATTCAAAGCCGCAGTTGGCTGCTTCGGCCACTGCCACTTGTGCAGTGTGAACGGGCGCATTGTCCTGGAGCAAGAGCACACCCACCCGCAGCTTTCCTCTGCATTTCACCTTGATTGCTTCTTCAGTTCTTGCAATTCTGATGGACAATACTGTCCTTTAAGAGTTTTAATTTTCTCCGAAGTTGTTTTGGCGCACAATGCCTTCAGAATACCAGAAAACAGAGGCCATCACCTTGCCGACAGACGCTGTTTGCTTGAATTTTCTTGGGGCTGGAGAACCCATGGTGTTTCCACTATTTGCTTTGAAGCTTTGTTCAGGTTCAAAAGTGGTGAACCCATGTTTCATCTGGGTCACTGGTCTTGTGGAAATTCTCCCGGTCAGCCTGGAAGTGAGTCAATGAAGTGTCCTGAAATGTCCACTCTTTTCTCTGGCATCAGCATTCTCAGTACCCATCTGCAGACAGCTTGTTCATCCTCAAGATCACAGTTAAAACAGTGTGCGCTGAGCCAGCACTGATGCCTGGTGGCTCAGCTATCTGTTGGACAGTCAAACGTCTGTCATCCAACACCATTCGGTGAATGGCACCAACTTGTTCATCAGTGGTTGATGTGTTTGGGTGTCCTGACCCAGGGTCATCTTCTGTGCTGTCCCTGCCCCGCTTGAATTCAGCAGCCCACTTTTTAACAGTGGAATAGGAAGGGAAGTCCTCACTATGTCTTTACCATGTCCTCATGGATTTTCTTAGGTGTCATACCTTTTTTTAAGTGATGTTTTTCAATTGCTCGGACTTCTTTTTTTGGTCCATTTTCGCATTTACCTTGCACTAGACAACTTTCAAAAGGTCTCACTCCACTGTAATGAAGACAAATTCTGATTACTTGTTCTAGTCTTGTGTGAAGTTGTAGTATGTTACCACAACAAAAGGTTCAGCTATTGCTCTTCCTTCTGGGCGAGGCTTAGAACTTTTTGAATGACCCACGCATATTCTTTCTCTCCAAGAAGTTGCATTTATACTTATACTATGAGAAGCAGTTGACATTGGTTGTTTTAGAAAACTTTGGGCGATTGCATCATTGCTTTTCTATAGGAGGATGTGTGATGAGATGGAAATCCTGTATGATACAGGTTACAATAATATTATGAGTTACAGGTCTTCCAATGCAGAGCAGTATGCATCGATTACTGTGTGTGTTTATATGTGCATGTGGTTGCATGTCAGTGTGTGTGTATGATTGATGGAAGAATCTGAATCATAGAACTGTATTGGAGGAGGTAGAGCGTTATGTGCTTGCCTATGCCATTTAGCTACACACTGTACAATAATGCTTTGATATTATTGTGCTGGCCCAGGAAAGTATTGCTGCAGTCATGTGGTGTAAATTCTGTATGATAGAAGATATCTGCAGGTGTTGTTGATGTTGTCCTTCAGGTTGTGGTCATGGGTTGTCGCCTGTCAGTGTAAACTTGTGGCGGGCGGGGTGGGGGGGCCTCCAAGATTTTGTGCACAGGGTCTCTGAATTTTTAACCCGTGTCATTTGGCATAGACAACGTGTGGTCATAAAATTGCCTCGCCGTTGGTCGAATTTCGTCCCTAATCCCGTATAGCGGTCTCAGGGAGGCCTAATTCGGGTCGACGCAAAAATGTGTACATTTGTCTGTCGTTATGGGTTGCAATAAGCCTGCATGAGCTCACATAATGCTCGCAATACTTTGCGAGTGAGAAACTACAAAAATTGCGATCATTGACGCCTACCGCATGCCGAGTCGGGCTAGCTAGTCTATTACGACTGCGGAGACAGAGTTGGAGAGTGAGTTGAGACTTTTGCAAGCCATTGCTTAATCGATCGCGGATAATTCTCTTGCATTTTTCAATTGGTCGCACAACTTTTTGCGAAATTGAATAGTTCCATGCACTCTCGCAAACCTCTATCAGACAGATGGACAAATGGCGGTGAGTGATGGAGAGCGAGAGAGATGGTTTTGGAGACCGCATGGAGAGCAGCTTGTAACCCCAGTGCGACTCGTGCGAGTGAGGGCGAGCAGAGCCCAATTTTCAGTCGCAAATTGGTCATGAGCTCAGTGTAAACATGATGTTAGGTTCATGCAGCATTGCAATCCGCAAGCTGCAATCAGCTGTTCCCCAAAGCACGATTCAAACCCGCAAATTAAATTGTAAACAATTCACAGCAGCAATACAAAAGGTATACAAAGAAAACAAAAGAAAAACTAGAAAAGAAAACGATACGCCACAATTGCTTCAAATGTCATAGCCTACCTCACTTCGCCTACCAAGGATGCAAACCTACAAACTAGACTTGCACTGATTAATTGGCAATGCTCGGAATCGGGCCGGTTTTCACGTGATCGGCCATGACCTGCTACCGGCCGGTCAGTCTAAAATTTGCCGATCTAAAGCGCCAGTCTAACCCCTTTGTGCAGATGTGTCCGCCCGCTGACATGGAGCTGCAAATTTATGCACGCAGTTACACTATTCTAGCACTAGATGGCACACCCGGATCAGTTATTGAATATTCACAAGCAAGCCGAGGTCGAACATGGTTTGGAATATGGACCACTTCACTCCAATCCCTTTTTTTCAGGAGTTGCCTGAATTTAACTCCTCAGCTGAGCCTGACGTGGAAACTGCTCAATATACACTGAACAAAAATATAAATGCCCCATCTCAAATATTGATGCCGCATGGAGTTAACAACTCTAAGTGAGCATATGCTGACTTTTATTTGTACAATAGGATATTTCTCTTGGATTTGTGTACCATTTTTTTAATCCATCTCTCTGTCAGTGAGCATTTGCTCAGTGATGCAGTGATTTCACTCAGTACATGGGTGTGGCATTTCCAGACAGTGATCAGACAGAATGAGCAGTACCCAGACACTCCTTATACTGGGCACAATAAAAGGCCACCCCAAAATATCAAATTTTGTCAAAAGTCATCATGCCTCAGATGTCTCAGGTCATGCGGGAACGTGCCATTGGCATGCTGGATGCAGGGATGTCCACCAGAGCGGTCGCTGTGCAGCTGAATGTTAACTATCGGACGATAGGCCGTTTGAGAGTTTGTTTCCGACAGACGGGCAGTACTGTAACCGACCTCATCCACGGCCGGCCACGCGAAGCCCCACACCAGCACAAGATCACTACATCCGGCTCGTCCACCTGTGGGATCGGCTCAGATCAGCGACACGCACAGCGGATGAGACCGCTGGTCTGCACAACAGACGCATCACACCACAGACAGTCCGTAACCGCTTTCAGCAGAAGCCAATTTGCATGCTCTCGGCGCCCCTCACCGTGGTTCGAATTTTCACCGTTGTCTGGCATCGAACCGACTCCGCATGGGCAAACACACACGCTCGATGCATTCTTGGCACGCTGGAGAAGAATGCTATTCAGACGAACTCGGTTCCAGTTTTTTGAAAATAAAAACTCAAATTTGACGTGGGCGTTTATATTTTGTTCAGTGTACAACCCAAATTCTGAAAATTGTTGGGACAAAGTGTAAATTGTGAATAAAATCAAAACAACAAAGAGAAAAGCAGGGTGCGCACTCAAAAAATGCAAACAGTGCAAAAGTTTTTCAATCAAGTTTTTTCATTTAACACTGGAAAGAAAATAAACATTTTCTAGTGCAAAAAGACAACCACGTTTGGGCGGAGCCTTCCTCAGTGTCTACACTGGTGCAGCACAAGAAAACTCAATTTATAAAGAAAGAAAACAGCTGCAAAGTATGAAACACTGCGGTCAATTAAGTCTGTCAATGACCATTAATTAAAGTGCCAATCACCATATCAATCAAGAACAGCTTTCAATCAAGACTAACAGCCCCAATGTATTGAAGTGTAATATAATGCGTGTCTGATTTGGACACATCCAATTAGGGAGACTGAACAATTTCATAAAATAAATTACAGAAGATGTTTAATCATGGCACAAAATATTAAGCAACAGGTGGTACAGGGTCTAATAACCACCTAAAGGAGAATATAGAAAACATGACAATTCAAAGTCTTCATTCATTCCAGAATTTCTTGTGTCTAGCATAATTTGCCAATATGCCTCTCTTTTAAGAATTCATTTTTAAGATCACCACCTTCTTCCAGTTTTACGTTCAATGCCGATACTTCTGAGAGATTAGAACCGTATGTCTATGTTCAACAAAATGTCTTGCCACTGATGAATTTAGATTGCCTCGTCCTAATTGAACTTTTAATGTTCACTTAGCCTTACTTTGAGGGTCTTGTGGTTTGGCCAATATAACCCACGACCACAGGGACAAAGCAAGAAATAAATAACATTGCTCATGTAACAAGTTATCCTTTGTGAAATTTTTGAATTTCTTGCCCATCATAGGGTGTTTAAATGATCAGTTTAATTAAATGTTACAGGAGGCACAGTTATGGCAAGGAAAACAACCCAAGGGTATAAGTAAATATGGCAACTTAGGTTTAAAATGATCAGCATGAACTAGTCTGTCCTTCAAGTTATGAGCTCTGGAATGAGTAAACAGAGAGGATCTTAAACGTTTCACACAATTGTGGATCTGAGGACAAAATATGCCAATGTTGAAGTGTAATACTTTGTATTGATGAACTTTGAAGACCATACGTTAGAGAACAAATAACTGAAAATTTCATCTTTCTGGGTCCTGTCACGCTGGTCTTTGGACATAACTGTATTTTTAGCCTTAGTTAACCATTTATCAGGATAGTTCCGCTCCAGCGTTTAATCATGTTTTCAGCCTCTCGATTGAAATCGGTATCCATGTTGCAGATCCGCCAATTCTATACAATTGGCTAAGGGTAGACCTCGCTAAGTGACGCCTGATGAAAACTTTTAGCCAATAAAAGTGTATTTCTATCAGTTGGCTTACGGTATTGTCATGCTTTAGTCCCGCCGGATGCAACCTGCAATCCGGCGGGCACTGGGACCATGGGCCCAAAGGCTGGAAAAGGACCCCACGCACAGGCTGATACAAAATAAAAGAACATTTAATAAATATTAAGAATAGACAAAAGCTCAGGGAGCAGCAGCACAAGAGAGCAGGGCTAAAATCACAGAATGCAGCTGCACTACCACTGGCAACTGCAGTGCTTAAATTCTGCCCTCCTCTTCAACGAGCCACACCTGTTGCCTGTTGAAGTGGAGGCAAAGCAGGAGGGAGGGACTGCAAGGCAAAACCCTACAGGCATACCGTGGTATTTAGTGTCGAATGGCTTCTGTAAAGGTTACATCAAGAAAATTAACTTCCTTCTTACTAAGTCCACAAGTGCATTTAATAGCGATAACCTACTATTCAAAAAGTCCAAGAAATGCATGAGCTGTTACTCAGACCCAGACCAAATCAATAGAATATCACCAATGTATCTCCCATAGAACTTCAGGTGATTAACAAGGATTATTACCATAGGGCAATTTCTGCATTACTCACATTACATTTAAAGCAAGGGACTCTTGAATAAAGGTGTCTGCGATTTTGTCAATGGACTAAACATTGTTATTTTTGCATGATAACCATAGGTCACTCTCAAGGTCCACATATGACAACATTGGAAAAATTCTGCTTAATGGTTCTTCCAGGCTGACTTTTGTCAGCATTACTCACGTTACGCAAAAAAATCATGGTGTTTTTTACGCTAAATTTGCTGTCAATATCTGCTAAACTAGAAAAGACACAGCAAAATTATTAAAATTTTGAAGTTTTATTACTAAACTTTTTAAGAGAACAAAGCAATTGGCAAAGGTTAGTGAACTATTATCTCAACACACAGGTAAAGAAAAAAAGTCACGTTACTCACGTTACGTTACTCAAGCCTGTAATACAGGCTTCCAGCTGCTGGAGAGTTTTGGGTCTCCTTTGACAGACTTTTGTTTCATTTCACCAAATGTTCTCAATCGATGAAAGATCAGGACTGCAGGCAGGCCAGTTCAGCTAAAGGACTCTTCTACTATGAAGCCATGCTGTTGTAATAGCTGCAGTATGTGGTTTTACTGTCCTGCTGAAATACACAAGGCCTTCCCTGCTGATAACAGAGGTGGTCTTTTTCCTTTCAGCCCGGAGGACACGATGTTTATGATTTCCAACAAGAATGTCAAATTTGGACTCGTCTGACCACAGGACACTTTGCCACTTTGCTAGTCAATATTAAAATGAGACTTGGCTCATAGAACATGACGGCGCTTCTGGATCATGCTCAACAATTGCTTCCTTCTTGCATGATAGAGTTTTAGGTGGCATCTGTGGATGGCACAGTGGACTGTGTTTACAGACACAGTAGTTTGAAGTATTTCTGGGCCCATTTAGTAATGTCACGACAGAATCATGCCAGTGAGTGATGCAGTAGCGTCTGAGGGCCGAAGATCATGGGCATCCAGTTAAGGTCTTGGCCTTGTCCCTTACGCACAGAGATTTTTCCAGTTTCTCTGAGTCTTTTGATAGTGTTATGCACTGTCGATGAAGAGACCTTCAGAGCCTTTGCAATTTGACGTTGAGAAACATTGTTTTTAAAAGTATTCCACAATTTTTTTACGCGAGCCCCTCACAGGTTGAGAGCCTCTAATATCTTTTACTTGAGAGACTCAGCCTCTAAGATATCCCTTTTATAGCCAATCATGTTGTACACCTGATGCCAGTTAACCCTATTACTTGCTAAATGTTCTTGCTGATTCTATTATATATTAATTGCTTTTAAGCCCTTTCTGCCTGTGTCCCAACTTTCTTTTGAGACCTGTTGCAACCAGAAAATTTGAAATAAGCTCATTTGAAAAAAATGAAAATGTCTGTTTCCAACATTTGAAATGTTATCTATGATTTATTGTAAATAACATTGGCTCATGTAATCTAAAAGTCATTGCATTTTGATTTTATTCACAATTTACACTTCGCGCCAACTATTTCGAATTGGGGTTGTATATAACCAGGCTCATCATCTGCAAGAAGACACCTGCAGTTCACGCCCACGTGAAACTTCTTCTGCGGTAATAATGGTATTGATTGACTAGTTTCTTACCCAGTTCCAGAGAGTTTAAACCTTCCAACGTAACTGAAAGACATTGATTGGATAATCAGAATAGAATACAAACCGTGTAAAATGTCGGTTGTATTCTCTTAAAGGAGCAGTGTGTAGAATTTAGATTGATATTTTGGCAGAAATGGAATATAACATCCATAACAACTTTTTTTTAGTGGTGTATAATCACGTGAAAACAATAATCTTTGAGTTTCATTTCGCTTAGAATAAGCCCCTTTAAACTCACATGGGAGCGGGTCCACTTCCGTGGAGGCCAACATGTTGCGCCACCATTTTTTCTACAGTAGCCCAGAACGGAAAAAGTTAATGAATAAAGCACTGACATAAGAGAGCGCTTTTCACGCCACAAGTTTTGCGGCCACCGTAGGTTTTCTGAGAAAAGGAATGGTCAGTTGGTTGCAACTATAATCTGACCACTAGATGGGTTCTAAATCTTACACACTGATCCTTTTAATGTTTGGCATGGTTGCGCAGCTGAAAATGACGCGAAGAAGAAAAAAAAAGAAGACATCCAGAACTGGCATCCAAAAACACAAATGCTTCTGTTTGCAAAAAAAAAAAAAAAAAAAATCTGCCATTAATGTGCAATAGCCTAGTTATGTGTGACCATAACAACAATATTGACACTCACATTTCTTTCCCATTCTGAGCCCATTCTCATGTGTATGGTCTGCCAAATATCTTAATCCTGCTATAGGGCCTATTTATTTTAGTTTTCAGTTATTATTCTCGGCCCACATGGCTAATTGAAATACCTGTTTTCATACAGAAAAATTACACATTACTATGAGGCAAATATGAATGTTCCATGGCAGCCTGTTCAAATGTGCACCTTTTTTCTAGTTGTTATGAAAAGAAAGTTCATAGCTCTGCACTTTATGATGTGAAGAAGACCTATGTGAATTGGCCTCAGGGTATTTTTACCTTTTTGTCTATTGCCCAAATTACCCACAAATGTTGTACACCAAGATTTTTATTTATGTATGCCTTTTTTTTTTTTTTTACTTTATTTTAATACTGCACTGAAGTTATGTGAACAAAAAAAGGAAAATGTTTTTAACCTGTCACTGTTTTTGCTTGTTTCTTTGTTTGACATGATTATTGAAAAGCTATTAAGGCCTTGGTTTAAAATGTTCTAAGAAAAGAAAGTAATAAAATTTTGCAGTATCTTGTATGCTGTACAGTGGTTTGGAAAAATTAAATCAGAATCGACCAAAATCGGTATTGGCCATCCAAGCACTCCTCTGCAAATCAGAAATTGGGATTGGCTCAAAAATGTAATCGGTGCAAGTCTACTGCAAACCGTCCATGTAATCAACCTCGCAAATGGCAAGCAGGATCAAATCCTGCACCAAATCGAATGGCAGTAACCTGCCTGCAGTTGTTTACCCTGGCTTGAGGTCAACTGGCATATGACGACATACGTCTTTTATTCATGTTCCAAGGGAACGCAACAACCCGGAACCAGAATTGTACCCCAGACCCCCAATCGGCATGGCTCCAGTGGCCACTTACATAGTGGTCATACTACATCATTGAAAACTCAAACTCATAATCCCTCTTTAATTATAA
Organism: Gymnothorax javanicus; assembly: GCA_029692085.1. Taxonomy (NCBI): domain Eukaryota; kingdom Metazoa; phylum Chordata; class Actinopteri; order Anguilliformes; family Muraenidae; genus Gymnothorax; species Gymnothorax javanicus. The sequence goes on from CM056200.1 coordinate 1,005,173, forward strand.
TGTGGATGCATCTGTGAAAAACATTCTTCTTTTGATCCGTATGATCATAGCCCTGGAAATTAATGCCACTTTATAGAGGGCCATCTAATGGTCATACTATACAATTCAGAAAAGGAATATTTGTTTTGCCTAATTTTGGTAGATGTTACATTTGAAAGAAATAAAATGCAATAGCTTTTGGTTGGTTTGAATCACAGCCCCAAAAATAAATGACGTTTAGTCCAGGGGCACCTAATCATCATACTACATTGTTCACAACTGAAATATAAAGTTGTTTCTAATTTTGGGTGAATTTTTTATATGAAGCAAAAGCTCAATAGCTTTTGGATGTGTTATGCTTACAGCCTTAAAAAGCAATGCCTTTTATAGAGGGCCACCAAATGGCCATAGTACATTTTTTCAAAACTTAAAATTATATAATTCTGCCTAAATATCTATATAATAGAGAGATGAATGCTGACTGTTAGAATAAAAATCAATAGCATTAGATCTGTTTGATTGGAAACTGTACGTCAACCATAAGCGGAGTCAAGGGGGCGGGGGCAAGGGGTGGCCGCCCTAGGCCCACGGCCAGTGGGGCCCCTCTGCAGCCTCGCTTGAGCTACATTCTCATTACCGTCAAACAGAAAAAAACAACCACAATAGTCGTGAGGCGTGTTGTTACTACATGTACTTGTTATGATTCTGCCATGACCTGATCTGTTTCTGCTCATGTTCTATTCTGTTTTTGCTCATGTTCTGTTTTAGTTTAGATCTTTGCCATGTTTTGTTATTGCCATGTTTTGTATCCCCTGCCATATCCATATTTCTGTTTTTTATTCGGTCCATGTCTTTGCTCTTGCCCTGCATTGCACTTTGTCTCCCCTGTCTGGTCTTGTGTTGAGCTACAGCTTCTCCCCAAGTACTCGTGTCACATGTTTAGGTGATTTCATGGTTTCTGGGTTTCCAACCATTCCTTCTAGTCTCGTTTGCTTCTTTCGCCTTGCTTTTCTATTTTACTAACAAGTACCTACAGTTTGTTGTTTTTGTTAAAGATACTAACCAGAACTAACATTGTATATAATACTAACTTACTAACGAGCACCAGGGATTGTCTAGCTGCACCTTACTAATTGATTAACAAGCTCTCCTTTTTCGCCTGTTCTAGTCTCCGCCTCTTGCCCCTCACTTAATCTTTGTTGCAATTCAGCGGATCCTCCGCACCTGTTCAACTCTGTCCTGCTTCTCATTATCTGTGCACGCTAAAACTCCCTAACGGAGCTGTATGTTTTGTCATAGGCTGTCTTGTGATCCCTGTCTGCGTTTTGGCTTTTGCTAATTTCATATAGTTAGGTTCTATCTCGTGTTTGCTCCCACGTAATTAGTCTGATCCTCTTCACCTGATCCTAATCATAGCATGTGACTTACCTTTGTGTGTATTTAAGCAGTCGTTTCACAGCAGTTCCCTGTCAGAACGTTACCCTGTGCTGCTCTTGTTTTCGCCTCGTACTCTTTAGTGTTGCTTTTCTGACTGGACCGCCCCTCGACTTTTCGATTTTTGGCTCTGATTTGGTATTTTTGTCTGCATCTGTTATCGAACCCTTTTTCTGCCCGACTACGAATACTGTTATTGCTGCCCTGGTTTTTGACTCGGATTCTGCCCATTGATTGTGATTTTTGGATTGTGGACTTTGTACTGTTGCCTTCTGCCCTGCGGGGTTTACCCCCTCGCTTAATAAAGATCACTTCTACTGCATTGCTGGATTCTCACCGACTGGTTCCTGAACGCCACCTCACAGTGCACGTCGGACCAGCATGGAGCCAGCGAGTAACCAGCCTCTGCAGGTGGCAGGAGAGGAACAGGGCGCCCGGCTGGAGCTACAGCAACGACAGCTATGGGCTATGATGCAGCATATGCAAGCTATGACGCACCAGATGGCCGACCTCACCCGCTCCTTGCAGAGTGCACAGACCATCCGGACTCCCCAACAGCCTGCCACCACCATGTCGCCTCCTGTGTCTGTTCCTGCCTCTGCACCTCCTGTTCCGTTTCAAGAGCCACGTTTACCTCCCCCCGAGAAGTACAATGGTGACCCGGGATCCTGCCAAGCCTTCCTGACCCAGTGCAAATTAATCTTTAGCCTACAGCCTTCCACTTTCCCCACTGAGCAAGCTCGCGAAGCTTACATCATTACGCAGCTTAATGGGAGGGCTAAACAGTTGTCTACATCTGCCTGGGAGGCGGGTCTACCCTGTGTTCAGTCATCTGATCTGCTGGGAGAGGAGATGAAGCGGGTGTTTGACCGCTCCAGACACGGGCACGAGGCTGGGAGGGAGATTCTCCGCATCCGCCAGGGGGGTCGTTCAGTTTCAGATTACGCCATTGAGTTCCAGACCCTAGCCACTAACAGCGGGTGGCATGAGAGACCCTATATGACGTCTTCATCTTTTCGCTATCCGAAAGTATCAAAGATGAGCCACTACCACGTGACCTGCCCGAGAGTCTGGAACGGATCATCGAAAATGGCTATCCGCAGATCGACTCCCCACGCCGAAGAGCGAAGACGGTTCGCCATCAGAGCCAGTACTCCCAAGCCACCGTGGCGATTCCATCCCTACCTCAGCCTGACAAACCCAAGCCTCCCCTCGACTCGAACCCATGCAGCTGGGTCGCACCAAACTCACCAGCGAGGAGAGAGAACGCAGGCGTTGTGAGCGGGCTTGTTTTTACTGTGGCAAGGAAAGTCACTACATCTCCCGGTGCCCAGTAAGGCAACGCCCACTAATGAGGAGAGGGCGTTAGTGGGCGTTACTCCTGTGGATCACTCCTCAAGAAGCCGCACCTGCTTTCCTGTCTCCCCTTGAGGGCTGGGGAAGGAAGGAAGACCACCGCCCTGATCGACTCGGGGTCGAAGAAAACTTTATTGATCAGGATATAGCCCGAAGTGGGCCATCCCATTGAACAGATCTTCCCGGATGGCGTGCCAGCTCACTAACGGCCAAAGCATTGGCCACATCACTCATGTTACCAGCCCAATCAAGCTACGTATCTCTGGCAATCATCAGGAGACTATTAAACTCGACCTCATTCAGTCTCCACATGCCCCAGTCGCCCTCGGGCATCCTTGGATGGCTAAACACCTCCCCTGAGGTCGACTGGGGAAGGCATGACATTAAGGGCTGGAGTCCCGTCTGCGCTCAAACCTGCCTCCAATGATGCTCTGGTTCATGTTCCGTTCTCCCCTTCTGAAAATATTCGAACCTGGAGAAGGTTCCCCTGAGTACCATGACCTCAAGAAAGTGTTCTCAAAGGCCTGTACCACCAGCCTACCCCCAAGACAGACCTTATGATTGCGCTTATAGAGCTCCAGCCTGGCACCATGCCCCCTAGAGGTCGTCTGTTTTTCCTGTCACGCCCCCTGGAAACCCTGGCTATGGAGAAATACCTTAGTGAGTCGCTCGCAGCAGGAATCATTCACCCCTCCTCTTCACCTGCTGGAGCGGATTTTTTGTGGGCAAAAAGGACGGGTCCCCACGGCCCTGCATCGATTACTGAGGCCTTAATGACATCACCATCAAGAATAGATATCCCTTACCCCTCATGAACACCGCCTTTGATCTCCTCTAGGGGGCAAAGATTTTCATCAAGCTAGATCTATGTAATGCTTACCATTTAGTTCGTATCCGTGAAGGGGACGAGTGGAAGACTGCTTTTAATACCCCCTACCGCCATTTTCGGAGTATTTGGTCTTACCCTTCGGCCTTACAAACGCCCCAGCAGTCTTCCAAAATATGGTTAATGATGTCCTCCGGGACATGATTAATAAATTTGTACTTGTTTACCTTGCCGATATTTTGATTTTCTCCAAATCACAGGAAGACCATGTTCACCATGTGCGCCTGGTACTCAAGCGACTGCTAGAAAACCGGCTGTTCGTCAAAGCTGAGAAGTGTGAATTCGCCGTCCAAACTACCTCCTTCCTGGGGTACATCATCTCGCCTGACATTATCCAGATGGACCTGGTCAAGATTGAGGCCGTCACCAACTGGCCCAAACCCCCTGATCATAAGTCACTGCAACGCTTTCTGGGATTTGCTCATTTTTACAGACGGTTCATCCGTAATTACAGTTCTGTGGCTGCTCCCCTCACTGCTCTCACGTCTAACAAGATCCAGTTTCAATGGTCCGAAGAAGCCGAACAGGCTTTCCTTGATCTCAAGACCCGTTTCACATCTGCCCCCATTCTAACCATTCCTGACCCTACTCTCCAGTTTGTGGTGGAGGTCGACGCTTCCAACATGGGAGTAGGGGCTGTCCTCTCACAAAGATCTCCCAAGGACGGCAAGATTCACCCTGTGCTTACTTTTCCCGTCGCCTAAGCGCCGCCGAGAGGAACAATGACATCAATAACTGAGAGCTGTTAGCCATCAAGTTGGCCCTGGAGGAGTGGGAGGCAATGGCTGGAGGGGCGAACTTCCGTTCCTGGTTTGGACAGACCATAAAACCTGGAGTACCTCCAGTCTGCCAAGAGGCTGAATCCCGACAGGCCAGGTGGGCATTGTTTTTCTCACGTTTCAACTTTCACCTTGCTTATCACCCCGGCAGCAAGAACATAAAACCTGACGCACTCTCATGCTGTTTCGAGACGGACAAAGATCAGCCCAGTCCTGACACCATCCTCCCCAAAGAGGCTTTTATCAACGCCGTGGTCGTGGATATAGAAACAGAGGTGAAAAATGCCCAAGACGGTTTTGCTGCCCCTAGTGCCTGCCCTGATCACTGTCTGTTTGTGCCTGCCAGTCTGCGCCCCCGAGTCCTTGACTGGGGGCATGCCTCTAACCTCTCGTGCCACCCAGGTATTCGTCGCACCTTGGACTTCATAACTTGTCGCTTCTGGTGGCCCGGCATCAACAAAGACGTCCAAGGTTATGTTTCTGCCTGCTCGGTCTGTGCCCAAGGAAAGGTATCACACCAACCCCCTGACGGCCTGTTACAACCTTTACCCACTCCGCACCGCCCTTGGTCACACATAGCCCTTAATTTTATCACCGGTCTTCCCCCTTTCAATCACTTCACTACCATCCCCACCATAGTCGATAGATTCTCCAAAGCTGTTCATTTTGTCCCCCCTCACTAAGCTCCTTCCGCCAAGAAACCGCCACGCTCATCATCCAACACGCCATTAGACTACATGGTATCCCCACTGACATCACCTCTGATCGCGCCCACAATTTACAGCCAAATTCGGAAATCCTTCTGCAAATCCTCGGTACATCTGTCAGTCTGTCATCCGGTTTCCACCCACAATCCAATGGCCAGACCGAGCGGGCCAACCAATGTATAGAGACTGTGTTACGATGCCTCTGCCTGAAAAACCCCTCCTCCTGGAGCCACTAACTCCCCTGGGCTGAATACGCCATAAATAGCCACACCCCGCAAGCCTCCGGACTTTCCCCATTCAAAGCTTGTCTCGGTTACCAACCACCTTTGTTTCCCTGCCAGGAGGAGGAGGTTGCAGTTCCATCTGCCCGCGAGTTCATGCGCTGTTGCAGATGCACTTGGAGGACCACTCGGGAGGCGCTGCTCAGGTCGGTAGCCCGTATGAAGGCCCGCACAGACAAAAACGACGCCGCTCCATCATACCGACCTGGGCAGCGTGTGGCTGTCCTCCAAGGACATTCCTTTTTGAGGGAGTGGGGGAAAACTCTTCCCAAAGTTTCTCGGTCCTTTCACCATCGAAAAAGTGTTTAGCCCTACTGCTGTTCGCCTCCGTCTGCCCCTTTCCATGCGCCGCATTCACCCTACTTTTCACGTGTCTCAGATTAAGCCTGCTGTTACCCACCCCTGTCTTCTGGCCCTGATCCCCCACCACCCACCCAAGATCATCGACGGAGGCGAGACATTCACTGTGAGAGCTTTGCTGGACTGCCGTCGACGAGGGCGTGATTCCAGTACCTCATCGACTGGGAGGGCTACGGTCCGGAGCACTGCAGCTGGGTTCCGTCCCGCTACATCCTTGACAAATCTCTGATCACGGACTATCATGCCTCGCACCCCAGACCAGTCTGTTGAAACGCCAGGAGGCGTTTCGTAGAGGGGGGGTACTGTTATGATTCTGCTATGACCTGTTCTGTTTCTGCTCATGTTCTGTTCTGTTTTTGCTCATGTTCTGTTTTAGTTTAGATCTTTGCCATGTTTTGTTATTGCCATGTTTTGTATTCCCTGCCATATCCATATTTCTGTTATATTCCGGTCCATGTCTTTGCTCTTGCCCTGCATTGCACTTTGTCGCCCCTGCCTGGTCTTGTGTTGAGCTACAGTTTCTCCCCAAGTACTGCGTGTCACATGTTTAGGTGATTTCATGGTTTCTGGGTTTCCAACCATTCCTTCTAGTCTCGTTTGCTTCCTTCGCCTTTTCTATTTTACTAACAAGTACTAACAGTTTGTTTTGTTAAAGATACTAACCAGAACTAACATTGTATATAATACTAACTTACTAACGAGCACCAGGGATTGTCTAGCTGCTCCTTACTAATTGATTAACAAGCTCTCAGCACTCGCCCTTTTCTAGTCTCCGCCTCTTGCCCTCACTTAATCTTTGCTGCAATTCAGCGGATCCTCCGCACCTGTTCAACTCTGTCCTGCTTCTCATTATCTGTGCACGTTAAAACTCCCTAACCGGAGCTGTATGTTTTGTCATAGGCTGTCTTGTGATCCCTGTCCGCGTTTTGGCTTTTGCCAATTTCATGTAGTTAGGTTCCCCCTCATGTTTGCTCCCACGTAATTAGTCTGATCCTCTTCACCTGATCCTAATCATAGCATGTGACTTCCCTTGTGTGTATTTAAGCAGTCTTTTTTCACAGCAGTTCCCTGTCAGAACGTTTCCCTGGTTTACCTGTGCTGCTCTTGTTTTCGCCTCGTACTCTTAGTGTTGCTTTTCTGACTGGACCGTCCTCGACTTTCGATTTTTGGCTCTGATTTGGTATTTTTTTCTGCATCTGTTATCAAACCCTTTATCTGCCCGACTACGAATACTGTTATTGCTGCCCTGGTTTTTGACTCGGATTCTGCCCATTGGATTGTGATTTTTGGATTGTGGACTTTGTACTGTTGCCTTCTGCCCTGCGGGGGTTTACCCCCTCGCTTAATAAAGATCACTTCTACTGCATTGCTGGATTCTCGCGACTGGTTCCTGAACGCCACCTCACAGTACTCCCCTAACTGAGTGATTAATGAGGCATGATGTTCTATCTATAAACCCCCATGTCGGTAATCTAGTCACTATCATGGGTTTTTTTTTTTTTTTTGAAAAATTATTCATAATTATTGTATGAAGTTTTCGTGCTTAATATACCCATGTTTTAAAGACTATTACTGAAATCAACTATTTTCTTATTTTATTTGATATTTTTCTTTCATACTGATATGCAAATTGTCAAGATGATTGCAGGGTAATGTGTTGCCCAATGTCAAGTCTGTATTTGATTTGATCATGTGACCGTGTTATTGTCTGTAACGTCTGAGTTCAAGCGCAAAATCTGAACATCATCAAATTTGCAAACTTAGGAGCAGTCATTCCATTCAAACATAAAAGCAGTAGTCAAAAAAGAAAGAACTGGAGGAGAGGGTAGCAAAGCTACCAACACTAAGTTCAATTGGCTTCAAGCAGTTGCCGCACCACGGACGACCCTTCCTCAAGCAGCAATGCAGCCAACAGGTAACAGAGCAAGATAAGCTAAAGTTTGGCCTTAATAATTGTATTAATTTCAAGACAAGACGAGGATTTTGCTCAGCGCAAAGTTTGACAAATGCCATTCAAATTGGTGAGTAGGCCTACAAGTGACTTTTCTTTTAGTCCAGAGTCGATTGTTGTATATTTGAGATCTATGGCAGAAATAAAGCAGTTAGTGTGCAGTTAATTGGTCATTTTATGGGATTTATGCAGACGCTGTTTTGTTGGGCAATTTAGGGGACATTGTGGCATTGTTTTAAATACATTTGAATATCGTTAAATATTGCAGCTTTCGTCCGTCTCATCGCATGCTTTTTCAAGTCACTTATGTCCTGACTTTATGTCACCTTTATGTCAGATATTGCACTCGTGAGGTAATTGCACAGAAATGCAAGTTTTCGGAAGTTTTAACTGACCCAATTATCGCTGTACAGGAATTCTTTCCAAGGTAATTGCCAATTTCGTTTTCTTCCCATAAATTTGACATTCGCTTGTGCCTCTATGAAATATTACTGGCGGTATTAACTCCTAGCAGTGGTATTTGTACAATGTTTTTCGCAGTAACCCAAATATTACTGGCGGTATTAACTCCTAGCAGTGGTATTCGTACAATGTTTTTCGCAGTAACCCTGTTACTGACCGCGCTGCCACACACTTGTATTTATGCATGTGCAGGTAACATGGTTATGTTGTGGTGCGCACCAGAAAATGGGGCTCCCCCTAAAGCCAATCCATGGGTTCACGGCCGCTTTGTCAGAGTGCCCATGCCTAAAGATCAACGTCATTATCTCACTCTTTGCAGTAATGTAACGCTTTTTCTATTTTTTTTTTTTGCTCATGTATACGCTTGTGGTCGTTGTCTTGGCAGCCAGGGTAGTAAGCTTCGATATTTACATATCTTAACCAAATCTGAATTTACAGCTCTTAATCGCAGTTCTTAACTTAATTTCAGTAGTTTCAGAAATCTCTGTTGTTTTCTTTACCTCATGCAGGCCAATAATTTGACCCTTCTGAAACAGTACAACACCATTTCCATGGCCACAGGATATGATGTGTCATTGTTGCTTAAAAACCAGAAGCTACTAACTGCATCAGTTAGGGTTAAATAACTTGTTACCAGTTGAAACATATTAATCACTGCAGTAATTATCCAATGGAAGGCTCTTACCTTTTTGTTTAGTTAAATCCAGGCGGTGACTTTTTTGGCCGGGCAGTGTACGAACTCAAGACATGAAATAACTTGCTTCATTTAAACTGTTAGCGTTTTTTATTTATTTAAATTTCTTTTTGATTTGTATAAAGTGTTTTAATCATGTTTGTACCTGTGCAATTAATGATATTCCAGTCTTTTTCAGTCGGGCTTGTTAAATCTTCTGAGGGCTGGTGACTTTTTCTCTCACAAGCCTCGACCGGCTAGTGGCAAAAAATGGGAAGATCAAGCTTTGCCGACAAATCAAATTAATGAAACTCATGTAGTAATTCTCACTTTTACCTGGCGAAGGCTCGGAATAAATGAAAATGACTACTTTTGTCCTCGCCAAAGGCTTGGAATAAATGAAAATGACTATTCTCGTTTAACAGACGTCTGGCAACCATACCCTATATGCTTTTGATGCCAAAGCACTGGCAACTTTTTTTTCTCCCTGTGAACAATTTGATTGACAAAGTGGCTTCACTGTATTTTATCTGAAACATAAGTTTGCTTTGGCTCAATAAGTGACGATTTGTGTTGGTTAGGATAGAATATGATGCAGACCTATCCGTTATTTTACAGTTGACTGCAATGACAATCTGAGGGGCCCCTTGTAATGCTTCGCCCCCTCTGGGCTGAGAGCCTAGCTCCGCCCCTGACGTCAACCCTTGGATTTCTTGAGTTCTGACTTCATTGTTTGTAAAAGACTGAATTCTATTGATATACTTAAAGTCCTTCATGAATGGCTCCCTATAGATTGTGTCACAGGACCCCAATTTGATTTGAGGTGAGGACTCTCATTTGACAATGTGAAAGCATGAATCTATCCCCCAGGCCTCATTTCCCAATAACGATCGATTGCAGAGTCACGAGTGGGATGCTGCAATCTTGTGAAAGTTCATTGAACTTTGGACACATCTCCACAACAGCACTTGAAATAGGAACGCGCGCACACTGTTAACTCCATCTTAACTTTGATGTGGCCCTGTCCACCTGTATGGTGCTGAAAAGGTTTAATTGATTTTAGGCTATTGTTACCGATTTCACTGAGGGCATATGCAAGCCTCGTGATGTGCTCAAAATACATAAAATGAAACATATTGAAAAATACAAGTGAAGTATATAAAGCTGTGGCGAACACTCGGCTGCAAATAGGGGAAACAAAAAATTTACTCACTTAATGAACCATTAGTCTTGACCTATTTTCATTTACTTTATTTAGCCTTTAAAGTGCAGCCCTTATTTAAGCAAATTTCCTCCCAGGCTAAATTGCTAACTGTTCTTGAACCACTTTGACTACAGGCATAATCATGGTTGTGTTTGAAAGGTGACACCCAGTAGATTGCTCTCAAATAGTAAGAACTGCTAACAGTATTACCCACACTGAGTAACAGCACTGGAAATGGGGCATTCTGTGGTATTCTCCAATTCTCCACATGGCTCCAGACATTATAATTTTTTTTCCAGAATTTTCATGGAATACGTGGTGGATATGTTAGTTGACATCCAAAAGTTTCTGAAAGATGTATTTTGATTTCATGGATCATTGCACTCATGACAATTATGTACCGTTGTCGATTTCATGACTGTGACCAGCATCAACTTATGGAATTTTATTTAAATTTACATTTTTCATAAGTCATGCCAGGCGTTGGACTTAGATGCGTGCATTTAGGTTGTAGAACAATTTTGTACATGCTTATAGATATGAGGCTGTAAGTCTTGATATTTGAAATTAAAATGACATATTTCTTATTAAAAGATATGGAGCGGTCTGTCTTCAGAGAGCAAATGTATACATAATATTGACCAAAACAAGTTTTAGTGGTAATTAATTGATATTTATATAAAATGACAAAAGTGTTCTGTCGGTAACATTTTGCCCTGTCCTGTCCGTAAAACACACTGTCGAATTTATTTGTTCAGAGATTATATATATATATTTTTTTTTTTTTTTGAAAATTTGTGAGTGAAACAGCTGTTTACCATGGTCCCTTAGTATGCAAGAGCAGAGTCACTGAAAGGCAGAATAAAAACAGCTGTTTACCATGGTCCCTCAGTATGCAGGAGCAGTGTCACTGAAAGGCAGAATAAAAACAGCTGTTCCCCATGGTCCCTCAGTATGCAAGAGCAGTGTCACTGAAAGGCAGAACAGCTGATTACCATGGTCCCTCAATATGCAACAGCAGTCTCACTGAAAGGCAGAATAAAAACAGCTGATTACCATAGTCCCTCAGTATGCAGGAGCAGTGTCACTGAAAGGCAGAATAAAAACAGCTGTTCCCCATGGTCCCTCAGTATGCAAGAGCAGTGTCACTGAAAGGCAGAATGAAAACAGCTGTACTGTTAGGTACGGTTCTGGAACCAGACGCGAGAGTCGAGCAGTGAAGGTAAAATGGGATTTTATTGGAAAGGGGGCGAACCCCCGCAGAGCAGGAGGCGACAGTACAAAGTCCACAATCCAAAGAACACAATCCAGGAGGGCAAAAGCAGAATCAAAAACCAGGGCAGCAAACACAGTACTCGTGGTCAGGCAAAAAATAGGTTCGGTACACAGGCACAGGTTTGTCAGAGAAGCAAAGCCAAAATCCAGAGGGCGAAATCCAAACCGTTACCAGGGCAGCAAACACAAAACTCGTAGTCGGGCAAAAAAGGGTTCGAAAACAGATGCAGACAAAAGTACAAAAGAGCAGAGCCAAAAATCCTAAGTCGGGCGGTCCAGTCAGAAGATAAACACTATGAATACAAGGCGAAAGATAGCAGTACAGGTAAACTAGAGGAAACGTTCTGACGGGGAACTGCAGTGAGAAGACAGCTTAAATACACTCAAGGGAAGTCACATGCTATGATTAGGATCAGGTGATGAGGATCAGACTAATTACAAAGGAGGGAACATGAGGGAGAACCTAATCACATGAAATTGGCAAAAAGCCAAACGCGGACAGGGAACACGAAACAACCTATGACAAAACATACAGCTCCGGTTAGGGAGTTCTAATGTGCACAGATAATGAGAGGTAGGACAGAGTGGAGCAGGTGCGGAGGATCCGCTGAATTGCAGGAGAGACAAAGTGAAGGCAAGAGGCGGAGACTAGAACAGGGCGAGTGCTGAGAGCTTGTTAATCAATTAGTAAGTGCAGCTATACAATCCCTAGTGCTCGTTAGTAAGTTAGTATTATATACAATGTTAGTTTGGGTTAGTAACTTTAACGAAAACAAACTGTTAGTGTTGGTTAGTAATATAGAAAAGAGAGGCGAAGGAAGCAAACGAGATTGGAAGGAATGTTTGAAACCCAGAAACCATGAAATCACCTAAGCATGTGACACGTAGGACTGGGGAGAAGCTGTAACTTAACAAGAGACCAGACAGGGGAGACAAAGTGCAATGCAGGGCATGAACAAAGACATGGACCGGAATATAACAGAATAGTGGATAGGGAGTGGCAAAAACGAAAACATGGCAAAGTACAAAAACTAAACAGAACATGGCAAAACCTAACAGACATAATCATAAACATAACAGGGACGAGGGAAAACATTACAAGCATGGCAGGAACAATAATGAACATGGCAGAATCAAGACAGACAGAGCAGAATCATAACATGTTCACCATGGTCCCTCAGTATGCAAGAGCAGTCTCACTGAAAGGCAGAATAAAAACAGCTGTTTACCATGGTCCCTTAGTATGCAAGAGCAGTGTCACTGAAAGGCAGAATAAAACAGCTGTTTAACATGGTCCCTCAGTATGCAAGAGCAGTGTCACTGAAAGACAGAATAAAAACAGCTTTTACCATGGTCCCTCAGTATGCAAGAGCAGTCTCACTGAAAGGCAGAATAACAACAGCTGTTTAACATGGTCCCTTAGTATGCAGGAGCAGTGTCACTGAAAGGCAGAATAAAAACAGCTGTTTACCATGGTCCCTCAGTATGCAAGAGCAGTGTCACTGAAAGACAGAATAAAAACAGCTGTTTACCATGGTCCCTCAGTATGCAAGAGCAGTGTCACTGAAAGGCAGAATGAAAACAGCTGATTACCATGGTCCCTCAGTATGCAGGAGCAGTGTCACTGAAAGGCAGAATAAAAACAGCTGTTTACCATGGTCCCTCAGTATGCAAGAGCAGTGTCACTGAAAGGCAGAATAAAAACAGCTGTTTACCATGGTCCCTCAGTATGCAAGAGCAGTGTCACTGAAAGGCAGAATAAAAACAGATGTTTACCATGATCATTCAGTATGCAAGAGCAGTGTCACTGAAAGGCAGAATAAAAACAGATGTTAACCATGATCCCTCAGTATGCAAGAGCAGTGTCACTGAAAGGCAGAATAAAAACAGATGTTTACCATGATCCCTCAGTATGCAAGAGCAGTGTCACTGAAAGGCAGAATAAAAACAGCTGTTTACCATGGTCCCTTAGTATGCAAGAGCAGTGTCACTGAAAGGCAGAAAAACAACAGCTGTTTACCATGGGCCCTTAGTATGCAAGAGCAGTCTCACTGAAAGGCAGAATGAAAACAGCTGATCACCATGGTCCCTCAGTATGCAGGAGTAGTGTCACTGAAAGGCAGAATAAAAACAGCTGATTACCATGGTCCCTCAGTATGCAGGAGCAGTCTCACTGAAAGGCAGAATAAAAACAGCTGTTTACCATGGTCCCTCAGTATGCAGGAGCACTGTCACTGAAAGGCAGAATAAAAACAGCTGTTTACCATGGTCCCTTAGAATGCAAGAGCAGTGTCACTGAAAGGCAGAATAAAAACAGCTGATTACCATGGTCCCTCAGTATGCAGGAGCAGTGTCACTGAAAGGCAGAATAAAAACAGCTGTTTACCATGGTCCTTTAGAATGCAAGAGCAGTGTCACTGAAAGGCAGAATAACAACAGCTGATTACCATGGTCCCTCAGTATGCAAGAGCAGTGTCACTGAAAGGCAGAATGAAAACAGCTGATTACCATGGTCCCTCAGTATGCAAGAGCAGTGTCACTGAAAGGCAGAAAAACAACAGCTGTTTACCATGGGCCCTTAGTATGCAAGAGCAGTCTCACTGAAAGGCAGGATGAAAACAGCTGTTTACCATGGTCCCTCAGTATGCAAGAGCAGTCTCACTGAAAGGCAGAATGAAAACAGATGTTTACCATGGTCCCTCAGTATGCAGGAGCAGTGTCACTGAAAGGCAGAATAAAAACAAAACATGGTCCCTTCACCATGGTAGTATGCAGGAGCAGTGTCACTGAAAGGCAGAATAACAACAGCTGATTACCATGGTCCCTCAGTATGCAGGAGCAGTGTCACTGAAAGGCAGAATAAAAACAGCTGTTTACCATGGTCCCTCAGTATGCAGGAGCAGTGTCACTGAAAGGCAGAATAAAAACATCTGATTACCATGGTCCCTCAGTATGCAAGAGCAGTGTCACTGAAAGGCAGAATAAAAACATCTGATTACCATGGGCCCTTCGTATGCAAGAGCAGTCTCACTGAAAGGCAGAATGAAAACAGCTGTTTACCATGGTCCCTCAGTATGCAAGAGCAGTCTCACTGAAAGGCAGAATGAAAACAGATGTTTACCATGGTCCCTCAGTATGCAGGAGCAGAGTCACTGAAAGGCAGAATAAAAACAGCTGATTACCATGGTCCCTCAGTATGCAGGAGCAGTGTCACTGAAAGGCAGAATAACAACAGCTGATTACCATGGTCCCTCAGTATGCAGGAGCAGTGTCACTGAAAGGCAGAATAAAAACAGCTGTTGACCATGGTCCCTCAGTATGCAGGAGCAGTGTCACTGAAAGGCAGAATAAAAACATCTGATTACCATGGTCCCTCAGTATGCAAGAGAAGTCTCACTGAAAGGCAGAATGAAAACAGCTGATTACCATGGTCCCTCAGTATGCAAGAGCAGTGTCACTGAAAGGCAGAATAAAAACAGTTGTTTACCATGGTCCCTTTGTATGCAAGAGCAGTGTCACTGAAAGGCAGAATAAAAACGGCTGTTTACCATGGTCCCTCAGTATGCTAGAGCAGTCTCACTGAAAGGCAGAATGAAAACAGCTGATTACCATGGTCCCTCAGTATGCAGGAGCAGTGTCACTGAAAGGCAGAATAAAAACAGTTGTTTACCATGGTCCCTTTGTATGCAAGAGCAGTGTCACTGAAAGGCAGAATAAAAACAGCTGTTTACCATGGTCCCTCAGTATGCAAGAGTACTCTCACTGCAAGGCAGAATAAAAACAGCTGATTACCATGGTCCCTCAGTTTGCAAGAGCAGTGTCACTGAAAGGCAGAATGAAAACAGCTGATTACCATGCTCCCTCAGTATGCAGGAGCAGTGTCACTGAAAGGCAGAATAAAAACAGCTGTTTACCATGGTCCCTCAGTATTCAAGAGCAGTGTCACTGAAAGGCAGAATAAAAACAGCTGATTACCATGGTCCTCAGTATGCAAGAGCAGTGTCACTGAAAGGCAGAATAAAAAACAGCTGATTACCATGGTCCCTCAGTATGCAGGAGCAGTGTCACTGAAAGGCAGAATAAAAACAGTTGATTACCATGGTCCCTCAGTATGCAAGAGCAGTGTCACTGAAAGGCAGAATAAAAACAGCTGTTTACCATGGTCCCTCAGTATGCAAGAGCAGTGTCACTGAAAGGCAGAATGAAAACAGCTGTTTACCATGGTCCCTCAGTATGCAAGAGCAGTGTCACTGAAAGGCAGAATAAAAACAGTTGTTTACCATGCTACCTCAGTATGCAAGAGCAGTGTCACTGAAAGGCAGAAGCATGGGCTCCAAAGATCCGCAAAAGAAGTCCAAAGGCAAAACAAAGTTGTGGAAAGGTCCACATCAGGTGAGGGATATAAGAAGATTTCTAAAGCTTTGAAGACACCTTGGAGCACTGTTAAAACCATAATAGGGGAGTTGCATGTCTCTCTTCAAGATAGCCAGAAGAAGCTCCCCGCACAATGCGTATGGCGATTCACAATGGTCCAAACAAATGAAGTGTAACGTGTAGACTGCAGAACGCAGGTGTTTTTATAGCCTTGTTATACATTGCACTACAAAGTTATATGGCGTTTTCTTCCGCAAATCAATGACTACGAAAAATATCAATATGTCTTGATAATTTCTGTGCTTCTGTCGCACGTGAAACAGCACAGATTCGCTAAATTAGTTCGTGAGGCTCATTGAGCAATAAGCCATGAGAATCCGTTCTATAGTCTGAATGTTGTGACAGCTAAAGGGCGTTGTTAGGTACGATGCACAGCTGAGCGATGGCGAAAATAATTGCTGCTAAATCCGCAAATGTTTCTGATTTTTTGCAGATTGTCATCCTTGCGGAGTCACATCAATTATATCAACAAAGCCAACAGGCAATCGCTTTGACATTAGCATTTCTTTATCATTACGTGTCATGCATTGATGCTGGCTGTTCAGTTAATAAATTGTTTGATTGTTAATCAGGCAAAATTGATCGCAAACAGTTTAAGAGCAATTATGCGGGAAAGGGTGATGTTACTGAAGGCCTTCCTGACATCTGACGGCACGCCACTGCACTCCATGAATTCATCCTCGAACCTTGCCGCGGAGCGACTGAAGAATACGGCCTGCATCGCAACTCTACGGTTACGTTACTCAGCTGGCTAACTTACAGTGTTGTGACTGTGGCTCATTATTGCTAGCAAACGTAACGGGAAGCGAGCTAGGTCATAATGAAGCTTCCGATAGGTTAGTGAGTTATATTTAATGAATCATTATGAAACAGTAAATTTATTGTTATAGTTATGCTAGGCACGCCGTATTCTTCAGTCCCTCTCTTGTACATCAACTTGACAATGAACAAACTGCTGAATACTGCATCTTGTTAAGCGAGGAAAAAAACTGGTTTTATGATAAAATAATACAGCGAACTTTCTGTATTTGCCCTTCTTTCCAGCCCGTCCTATGTAAATCAGCCACTTCTTTCTGAGGGTGGAGTCCTTCGGAAAATTATAAAAGCTCAATTCCTGATGCCTGTGATGGTTTCTGTTGCATCCAGGCACACAACACATGTAACCCGGCATCCTGAAGCTCCGGAGGTACGGATGGGGCACTGACAGGACCACTGGCTCCACAATCCCTTGCGCGAGCGAAAATCCAATATGGCGGACATGCAACTCCCGTATTAACAAATGGAAAGTGCATGGCACCACTCACAGTCTTCCAAAATCAGGGCGTCCGTCTAAACTGGATGACCGGGAGAGAAGACAACTGGTCAGAGAGACTACCAAGAATCTAATGGCAGCATTGAAAGAGCTCCAGGATTTTACGGCTGACAGAGGGAAACTTGTGCATCATACAACTATTGATAAAAGATATTGCACACATCTGGCCTGTATGGAAGGGTGGCAAAAAAGCCATTTCTCAAAAAGGTCCACCAGGAGGCCTGCTTGAAATATGCAAAAGAACACCTTGGGGAACCTGCAACAAACTGGTAGAACGTTTTGTGGTCAGATGAAACCAAAATAGAACTTTTTGGCATGAATGCAAAACTCTATGTTTGAAAACCCAACACTGCTCATCACCAAAAAACACCATCCTGACTGTGAAGCATGGTGGCAGCAGCATAATGTTATGGGGATGCTTCTCATCTAAAGGGACTGGGGAACTTGTCAAGGCTGAAGGGAGGATGGATGGGGCCAAATACAGGGATATTCTGGAGAGGAACCTGAAGAAGTCTGCAAGGAGACTGAGAATGGGTCCAAAATTCATATTCCAGCGCGACAATGACCCAAATTACAAGGCCAAAGCTACCACTGAGTGGCTTGTAAAGAACAAGGTGGGTGTGCTGGAATGGCCAAGCCAAAGCCCTGACCTAAATCCAACTGAAAACTAGTGGAATGACTGAAGGCTGCTGTCCATCAGCACAAACCAACAAACCTCCCCCAGCTTGAACAGTTCTGCAAAGAGGAGTGGGGGAAGATCTCCAAGTGCAGGTGCGCCAACCTTGTGCAGAGCTGCCCAAAAAGACTGGGAGCTGTAATTGCTGCCAAAGGCGCTTCCACCAAGTATTGACTCAGGGGGGTGTTTACTTAAAAAATTAGGAAATTTCAGTTTTGTTCACTAAATTCACTATTTTTTTTCAAATTAAAATAATTTCACTGCATTCATATGGTGTGTTGTGTTCTTTGGATCAGGGAAAAACAAGTCCCATTTTATTCCATTAAATTTACATTCCATGACACAAAAAAAGACGTAAAAATATTGAAGGGGGGTGTATTTATTTTCTTTCCACTGTAAGTCTCAAAAGCATGATTAGTGTACTGAACGACTGTCGTAAAATTCCTGGAGCCCAAACTGTTTTTGTGTTATTCTCAGAGACGACAATTTAATATGGTAATGCATAAAACACTTATGTTTGATAGTTGCTAATAACCATTAAATTACAGCTCAAAAATTACAGAGGAACTGAGTCAGTTCCAAAAAAAAGCATTATATCATGAGTAAAATAAAGCTGCCCTTGTTTCTGATGACTAAACCCGATGCTTCCTTTCGTTCCCTGGAGCTGTGACTTAAAGCTAAACTCATAACAAAGTGTAGCATCCTCCTAAAATCAGAGATACAGTAGAGATAATATTACAGGCAATGGATACTTTTCCTCTTGGTTGACCTTGGACATGTTCAAGACACATTGTTCGAGAACTTAGCATTTAATTTGTATTCTTTTAGTGTCTTTCTGAAGTTGATTTTTATACTCGTTACATTTCACATTGTTCCATGTTTAATGCATTTTACACTCATATCAGAGCGAAAATACTTGCCTGTCACTCACTTCTTGTTCTGTATTTGTTTCGTGAACTAATTTTCTCAACCTTACATAGAACAAATATGCAATTTAACAGACAATCACAAGCATACATCTCATGTGCTTACATTATGAGGCTCAGGGGAAGGGCTTCGGCAGCAGATGCAGGGCAAGTTATTAAGACATGGTAGCTGCTTAAGCTTGGAGATGCAGAGTAGGGGTTCAGTGCTGCAACTGAGGTCCATGATTGATAAGACAATAAAATTAATGGCGCAGGCGTTTTTGTTCTCAATGAGATAAAAGAAGGGCGTGGCAGCAGCTACAGGCAGGTAATGAAACACTATGATGGCCAGAGTGCTTTGCACTGTTCTTTGGCTTTCTTTTTTTTTCATGGGGGCTAATCTTCTCCTTGCCCAAGACTGATTTCCTCAGACTCCACATGATAGAAATGTTGCAGAAAACCATGATTATGCTGATGGTCAGGATCAATGCAGTGAAGAAAAAACCTATGAAATAATTTATTCTCTCCCTCATGAAGCCATAGGCTATCATGAATGGCCAAATAAGCATGGAAATAGCCGCTCTGATCTTGTTATCCTTGATGCTGGAGAACACAATGGGGTGGACCACGGCCACGTAGCGGTCCAGGCAAATGCAGGTGAGGAAGAGAGGGGAGCAGTTTTTCATCGCATACATCATCTGCAGGAAATATATATGGGATGCCTGATTTAACACTGTGATGCTAAGGGCGTTCAGGGGCATTATCACAGAGTAGAGGGCATCTACAATGGCCAGATTTACAAAGAAGACATCGGAGGTGGAAGAGTCGATCTCCTTTCTGGCCACCAGCCAAAGTACCATGATATTGGCAGGGTAGCCCATAAAAACGTTGATAACAAAGCCAGCATATTGAGCCACAAATAAATAATATGGAGCTATACATTCCTCATTCACACTCAAGAAATTGGATCCTGAAGAGGAGTGGTTGAACGGTAGGATGGAGTTGATGGCAGAGCTGTTCATTTTGGCTTTTATTTACCAAGCAGGTCTGAGGGTTGATGTCTTGAGGAAAAAAAACAGTGAACATAAGTTAAATGGTCAAGTCTAACTGAACAGAGCAATGGTCCTCACCACTTAAACTGACTGCAAGGCTAAATTATGTTCTTTTATTTATGCTGATTCCTGCATTATTTTATGTCACTCTTTTCTCCAAAGCAGGGCCGCCCCTGGCCAAATATGAGCCCTAAGCAGAATTTTATTTGGAGGCCCCGCGCCCCAAACCAAAAAGTAATGGATTTTACAGTAACAGAGGTACAAAATGACTACAATAATGATATGCCATTTAACTTGACAACCTTTATTAGTAACAACAAATCAAATAAAATATAGCTCCAAAATAAAATAAATTCAAGTCTAAAATAGTCAAATAGTCTATAGCCCTCAATATAGTCCTCAGAAAGATTAAAATGCAATTAATACAAATACTACGTTGTACTATAACTCATAATAATCATCATCATTATGATTTGATGATATTTCTAGATTTTAATATTTTTTAATACTTATTTTTACATTTTGCACTGAGTTTCTATATAATTCTACACTGCTGTTTGCTGCTGCAACGTTCAAAATTTCTCCATTGTGGAACGAATTTTATTTTATCTTAATCTTAATCTTATCTATGACTGTTATGAATTGAATTTACCAAGAGATGGCGACATTTCACCGCCATAAAAATAGCCCAAAACTTTTTAAAGTCCGCGATGTCCGGGTGCACATGCCTGCTAAAGTGAATCAGGTGCTGGCGACAGCAGGCAGAACAAAGTATAAAATCAAAAAAGTCTCCGAACACCGATTACTATGAACTGAGTTTTATTTAGGAGCGAACAACGCGTTTCGCCATCGCTTCGTCAGGTTCGCTTTTTGCTTTGAAAACTTCTATTGATTGCCGTATAGATTGATAGGCTATAAAGTTGAGGTAATATACGACGGCCAACTGGTCAATTAACCACTCCTTTTCAATAGAGGTGAATGCATATGCAGACAAAGGCGTTAACAAGACTTTTTAACAAATGATGATCAGGGCCCCTGGAAAATTTCATCTCCAGTTCCCATCTAGACATAATTAGCCTCTCTTCATGAGTAGCAAGGTGTTTATGCCACAAAGTTTTACATTTTTATTTCAACAATATACTCACCTTCGTGAGAGGCATGAGCCTCCTCTTGTTTAGACTTTTTCTTTTTCTTCCCTTTTACTCGCCCCTGACGCTTCGAGGCCATCTCTCCACCTGTAGCTCTCCAAATGCCTGTCAGCGCATCTGACCACTGATTGGTCAGATGCCACTTGCTGTCAATCATTGCGGCATCTGACCATTGATTGGTCAGTTGCCACTTGCTGTCAGTCATTGCGGCAGCGCTTGTCTCTTTTTTTCTCTCCTTCCTCGGACTGACTTAGTGCTCTCTCACAACAGCAATGCACATCCTTTGCACATTAGCGAAGAATGCGTCTTCTTGCACAAAATGGGGCCCCCCAGGGATTGTGGGGCCCTACGCACAGCGCATGTTCTGCATGTAGGGAGGGGCGGCTCTGCTCCAAAGTATTTCTCATCATAACACATTTACTGCAAAAAATACTGATGGCAACACACTGGCCAATTTGCACAAAATCAAGCTCTGTCTATTGGTTAAAAAAATTAATCCCGTGAAGGAAGCCTTGCAGAATTTTGTAGTATTGTGGCAGTGAGGAATAATGTTTTTCTGGGAAGACGGCCTCCATGCTGGAAATACTATCTTTCCTCTGAGCAACCACTCTTTACTCTTAGAAACTGCACAGCTGCTTCCCGAGATCGGAGACAGTGTTCCCAGAAGACTAGGTTTGCCCTTTGGGTCTACTGTATTACAGCCTGCAACAGGCTCTCACTCAAGCACAGTTTAAGAAATGAAAGAGTGGTTCATCAGATTGAAAGAAAGAATAAGTGACTCACCTGAGAAACTGCAGAGGCTCAGCATACACTCCTTAAGGTCAGACAGGCCAGTGGGCAACTGTATCCTGATCACCTGTGTCCAGGAGGGTTATGTTTTATATTTGAGGATGGGTGGGTGTGCCAAAAGTTTTGCGTAAATGGGGGTTAGATTTGGGGCCCGGGTTTCATTTGTGACAAACAGCTGTGCAGTAAAACAGAGGAGGGGCTAAAAGGAGGGGTAGATGAGTACCCCCCTATCCCTGTTCTAACAATATATTATTTGTCAGTGATGCAATCCAAGAAGTGCATCCCAGACAAACAAGTGACGCAAAGCAGTCAGCCAGCTGGTGCACAAGTGAGACTGTGTAACCTGGTGTAAGGTCTTACACATGAAACCACAACGTTCATCAAAGCACACTCAAAAAATTCACAAAGAAAAGAAATTCAGCACTCAGTGACAGTAAATGTATTTCTGCAGATAATATTAGGTACATTTGTGACAGTTTGACTTTCATTAAAATGTTTGGCAATAAGGAGGCTGCAGTTTACAAGTACTTTTCTTTGCTTTCGCTTCATAGACTTCACTAAAGCCTGGCATCTGTTCCAGGAGGTCTACTGTCCTGTAGGTTTCCATGCCGATCCTCAGAGAGGAGAACATAATCAAAGCTGAGAGATCTGAGTCATAATTTGCCAACGTGTTACAAATCCACCAAAATTAGTAATGCCTATGAAAAAAAATATATCAATAATTTCTTAACCCCATTATTTGAAGACTAATGGCAGGGATAAACAGTAGTATCAAGATAACTTTCACAAAGGAGCTTTTATTCTACTTTCTCGTTACATTCAGTGGTGATTCTAGGACACGTAATTTGCGGGATCCTGCAAGTTTGACAGACTTGGCGCTAAATGAAGATTACAAGTGCGCCAGCAACTACGTATTGCATTATGATTTGGCGCGAATCATTTGTTCTAGTGTGTAGATTGAAATGAAAGCATTGTCTATTACAGACTTCTGTGCATTTATTCAACAAATTTATAAACTACTGCAAAGATTGTTGTCAAAATGTCGGCAGCAAGAGACTTCTATATAGGCTATGCCTGTATATGACTGTGGCTGGATGCATGTTTCTGTAACCCCCTGTCACGCTCGAGTGCTGCTTTCCAGTTGGTAAAACCAGGCGAGGTAAAAACAGCATCCCTCTCACCGGCAGTAACATATTTCCTGCAGGGAAAGGAAAAGCATGCATCCCGCTGAACTGCGTATTCCAGCCACGGTCGTGTACGATACCAGGCTGGATTGAATGATCGCCATAAAGCACCGAATGCACGCTTTGGGTAGCTAGCTAATATTGGCTGGGATGGAGAATCGCCATTCAAGTCACTAACCGCGTGAGGTAGGGCTGAGGCAGCAGAGAGAGGGAACTGGTTTGGGGCAGTGCTTGTGGAGGGTACTGGAGCGTTAGCCATAGCTTCTGGTGTGCATGCTACGGCATTGCCATCGCTTGAGGTTGAAGCAGCACAAGGCTTGCTAATAGTTTTTAAAAAACGATACATGGCTCAGAACTCGTTTGAATGAATAAAACGAAATGTAGGTAAAATTGTGAGTCTCTGCGCGCTTCTCAACGTACACCTATGAGGAGAATGGCTTCACTGCCTGGTGAAGCATCCGTACTTACAACTTTAGCAGTAGGACTTCGGTTTGGAGGCAGGCTTTAAGCTCTGCACCAAATCAGCCGTTAGGAACTACCGGTATTATTTTCTGCACTATTTTGTAATTGACTTTATAATTGTTATGATTGGCAGAGACTGTTAAGATTTTCGATTAAAACTTGAAACTCAAACTATCATTCATGTCTTAGTTTTGTCAGTAAGGTGTAAAAACTGAATGTGTGTGCATAAAAATAAGCGAGCCAGTCAAGGTACTGTTTAACACGTTGACTGCCAACTACGAGATAACTCGTAATGGCGGGTCAGGGCCGGCGCTAGACTTGAAAATTCGGGGGAAGTTATCCATCCCTTTATTGACAACAATTAATCCTGGCTAATTCTAGATGGTTTTCCTTTATAAACACGTTTTCCAATTCAAGAATAATCAAGTGGCAATTGAAGACACGGCTTCTCTCCCTCTTTTTTTTTTTTTTTTTTCCAGCGAGAGCAGCATTTCAGAACTCATTTGCGAATGAAGGTAATTTCGGCAAGTACGTACACCTGTTTTTGCAGCATGGTCACGCAACTTGCTGTAAAAAAATAGACAGCTGTCAGACTGGAAAATGTAAACGGAGGAAACCACGTATACTTGTCACCAGAATTACCTTCATTCGCAAAAGAGTTCTGAAATGCCGCTCTCGCTGGAAAAAAAAAAAAAAAAATACCGTTGCTGAGTGCCAGTGCATAGACCTAATTATTATTGAATAATTTTTCTGTACTGAATGTAGCCCATTATTTGTTGTTAGATCGCATGGGGGAGAGAATCCGTGTCTTCAATTGCCACTTGATTATTATTGAATTGGAAAACGTGTTAATATAGGAAAACCATCTAGAATTAGCCAGGATTAATTGTTGTCAATAAAGGGATGGATAATTTCCCCCGAATTTTCAAGTCTAGCGCTGGCCCGGACCCGCCATTAAGATGTTATCTCGTAGTTGGCAGTCAACGTCTTAAAAACTTGATATAAGTGGCATTTTACCAGGTATACCCAGTTGGCCCACTTTTTTTTCCCATTGGCCCACTTTTTTTAAGTCAGGGGGGGAGTTGGCCCACTTTTGAAATTTTCTAGAATCATCACTGACATTCATAGTCAAATTTTGCTTTTCCAGTGACATCAATTTGTGACATTTGTTACATGGCATCTTCAGCCACCAGAAAATCAGACTTTTGTTCATCAAAAATTGAACCAGTGGACATAAGGTCATATAAATTAAATTGATGAAATTACAGGATTTGGAAATAAAATATAAACACACACTTTATTATGAATTGTTGTTTTTAGTGTTTACGTGCATTTTGTGTGTCTGCCAAAAATTTACGCTGGTAAAATTTTCAATTATTGGGTTTTGTTGATAGTTTGTGTCAGTGAAAGTCCATGGAGATCTTCAAATGAATAAATGACTAACAATGAAATGATTTAAACAGCTATAAGTCAAGATTGGTATGTAACACCCGTAAAACTTGAAAGCCCTGCTATATCAAGTGTAGTAGCCAACAACGATTTTGGATTTAGCAAATAGACACCTGTGAGTAGTTAAAAGTTTCCAGAAATACCTTTACTTTACACATGTTGTTTCAACATTCCATAAGCCAACTGGGTCTCTATGGATCTGCAAGTGCATCCTGACGGTGTAAACTGTGCCTATAGAGGCCTTGATCACAGCTGTCTGGGTAGAGACGCTGACTCGGTCTGCTTCTCGTGTGTTTCTTGGCGGTTTGGGGGTGGGCGTCGTGGGCGTGTTTAGAGCGGATTCTTCCTGATTCATCACAGGTTTTATACATTCCTCTTGATTGGCTTGAAATGGTGACGAAAGAATTTCGACAGATCTCGCAAAGTTCTCGTTACGAGGCGTTCCGAGAGGCAGGAAATCGCGTGAATTCCCGTTTGAGAATAACGGCAGAACCCCTATGTGTCATTTTTGACAACTTTTTCAACGTTTTGCATGGAGGTGGAAGCTTATAGAATTGTCAGAATGTCAAAAAGCATGGATCAGCATAGTATGTCTCCTTTAAAAGCAACAGAAGAGCTGAAAAGCTTAGAGAGTAAAGAAAGTGGGCATTTGAGGCTCTGGCTTTCAAAGACAAAAAATTGACTTGCTTGGCCATGATGATCCTCATGTGGCAAGCAGTTTTCATTTGGAGCGAGACACGGAAGTAGTAAGATTGATGTCAAATTAATAGGCTATCGCAAGTATGTGTTCATTTCAAATTTGCTTGTGCTTACAAAACGACCCCACTGATGGACGATTCATTAGCCTACTATTTAATGCATATTGATGTATTGTTTTACGGTGTCAAATGAACTTTGTCCTTGAATACTGTAAGACTCTCCCAACTTTCCATTCCAAAGCCCTGTCTTGAGGTTCAGAATCACCTGTCATTAGACTTGCAACCAGCGAGTACTATGGTTCTGAAGCTAGTGGACTATGCTATGCCCTTTAGAGACTGTAAGATATGCAACGTTTTTTTAAAAACACTCAGTCCGAATCGATCCAAATAATGCAATGGTCTCATTGAAAAAAATCTAAATGGCCCTCAAGTCACATTTCTTCTACACATTTATTCATGTAATAATAATAATAATAATAATAATTCTGTAAAAATATTTTGTATGTTGACAATGTTATGTTTTTAAGTTAGGACAGCATCATTGTATTAAATTTACACAACCCCAATTCCGAAATAGTTGGGACTTTATTTGAATAAAATCAAAATGCAATGACTGTCAAATCAGACCAGCCAGTATTTTATTCACGATAGAACAGAGATAACATAGCAAATATTGAAACAGAGAAATTTTACAAGTTTATCCACAAAATGAGCTCATTTCAAATTTGATGGCTGCTACAGGTCTCAGAAAAGTTGGGACAGGGGCCTGTTTACCATGGTGTAGCATCCCCTCTTCTTTTTTAACAGAGTGGAAGCATCTGGGCATTGAAGAGAGAAGTTTCTTGAATTTAGCCATTGGAATTTGATCCCAGTCTTGTTTAATACAGGCCTCCAGCTGCTGAAGAGTTTTGGGTCTCCTTTGACGGACTTTTTGTTTAATTATGCGCCAAATGTTCTCAATCGGTGAAAGATCAGGACTGCAGGCAGGTCAGTTCAGCACAAGGACTCTTCTACTACGAAGCCATGCTGTTGTAATAGCTGCAGTATGTGGTTTTGCATTGTCCTGCTGAAATACACATGGCCTTCCCCAGAATAGATGTCATCTGGAGGGGAGCATATGTTGCTCTAAAACCTTTACATACCTTTCAGCATTCATGGTGCTTTTAAAAACATGCAAATGTCCCACACCATATGCATTAATGCATCCTCATACCATCAGAGATGCTGGCTTTTGAACTTAACGCTGATAACAGGAGGGGTGGTCTTTCTCCTCTTTAGCCCGGAGGACACGATGCCCATGATTTCCAACAAGAATGTCAAATTTGGACTCGTCTGACCACAGGACACTTGGCCACTTTGCTACAGTCCATTTTAAATGAGCCTTGGCCCACAGAACACGGGGGCGCTTCTGGATCATGCTCAACAATGGCTTCCTTTTTTGCATGATAGAGTTTTAGGTGGCATCTGTGGATGGCCCGGCGAACTGTGTTTACTGACAGTGGTTTCTTGAAGTAATCCTGGGCCCATGTAGTATAGTCAATGACACGATCATGCCTGTGAGTGATGCAGTGGCGTCTGAGGGCCCGAAGATCATGGGCATTCAGTAAAGGTCTTCGGCCTTGTCCCTTGCGCACAGAGATTTTTCCAGTTTCTCTGAATCTTTTCATGATGTTATGCACTGTCGATGATGAGACCTTCAAAGCCTTTGCAATTTGATGTTGAGAAACATTGTTTTAAAAGTATTCCTCAATTTTTTTACGCAAACCGTCACAGGTTGGAGAGCCTCTGGCCCTCTTTATTTCTGAGAGACTCAGCCTCTCTAAGACATCCCTTTTATAGCCAATTATGTTACATACTTGATGCCAGTTAACTTAATTACTTGCTAATTGTTCTTTCAGCTGATTCTCTTGTATACTATTCAAAAAAAGTAGGGGATAGTTCATTTTGAGATCAAAATTTTCACATATACAAAGGGATACGAAACCATGTTGTATAGTTCCTTACTGAGGAAGCATTTCCAAAGAAATTCATCACCCAAACACATCAATGACACTCTCACGATCTGCACGGGATGCTATTGATGATCAAGGGGGTTGTGCCACAAATTTGCATGACTCTGAATTGGAAGGTTAGAGCCACTGTAAAGGAAGATTTTGAAGAGAAAGCATCAGATTATCAGTGGTTGAAGTCGTTAATTAAACAGAGACCATGCGCCGTCTAACACAGGAGGAGAGGTTACGTGCCCTTGGCATGCTACAGGTTGGCACAAGACGGGTCGTTGTGGCAAGGGCAATGAATGTTTCCCAGTCTGTCATCAGCAGATTATGGTCCAGACATCGTGCTACAGGGTCTGTTCAGGATAGACCATGATCCGGTCGACCAAGGGCAACAACTCAGGCTCAGGACAGATTCATCCGCACTATTGTCTTGAGAAATCGTATGGTAACAGCAAATCAGATAAGGTCTCAACTTCAGAGGGATACTGGCTTGGTAGTGAGTGGCCAGACCATCAGGAATCGTCTGCACAGATTTCACTTACACGCCCGACGCCCCTCGTGTCATTCCCTGTTTGAGGATCGTCACATTAGGGCCAGACTCCAATGGTGTCGTCATCATCAACGCTGGGATAATCGCCGATGGAACAACGTAATGTTCTCAGATGAGTCGAGGTTCACTGTGGACTTCCTTGACAGATGCAGGAGGGTTTGGCGCCGATGTAACGAACGTTTCCATGACGTTAACGTCATTAGACATGATCCGTATGGGGGTGGATCTGTAATGGTGTTGGGAGGCATCACTGCTGCCGGCAGAACAGACTTGCATGTTGTTGCTGGACGTGTCACAGGGCAGTACTACCGGGACAACATTTTGGCACCCCATGTTGTGCCGTTTGCACGTCGTTATGGCCGCCGTTTCATTTTCCAAGATGACAATGCCAGATGTCATAGGGCCAGGATCGTTACAGATTACCTCCAGCAGCAGAATATCACCACATTACCATGGCCAGCACTCAGTCCAGACCTTTCCCCCATCGAGCATGTCTGGGACATGCTTGGACAGCTGCCACGCCAACGCCAACAACCTCCTGCCAATGTCCAAGAACTTGCTGCAGCATTGCAACAGGAATGGAATAACGTTCCCCAAAATGACCTGGGACGTCTCGTTAGGGAGTATGCCACGCCGAATTCGAGCTTGTCTAGCCACCGAGGGGGTTTTACCCGCTACTGACTCTGTTTCACAATGGTGGTAAATTTGCTGTGTGACCCTGTGTTTGTGTCGACCCTTATTCTGGAGTATCTGTCCTTTACTGACTGTACACAGGGTTTCGAATAAATTGACAAATATTTCCTTAATGTTTTTATGTCATTTGTTTCCTTCCTGACCTCATGATCTGCATTTCATGGTACTTGTAAATCCAATATCCCCTACTTTTTTTGAATAGTAAATATTAATTGCTGTTTCAGCCCTTTTTTGCCTGTGTCCCAACTTTTTTGAGACCTGTTGCAGCCAGAAAATTTGAAATAAGCTCATTTTGTGGATAAAAATGTAAAATGTCTCAGTTTCATGTTCTATGTTCTATTGTAAACAACATATTGGATCATGTGATCTGAAAGTCATTGCATTTTGATTTTATTCACAATTTACACTTCGTCCCAACTATTTCAGAATTGGGGTTGTACTTCTTACATTGACACTTCAAATTATCCAAACTGTGTCTTAAACACAAAATTAGATAATATTCCCTTCCCCTTAGTTGAAGAATGAAGAGTATAGTTAAATCCTTTTCATATTGAAAGAGAAAATTTTACTAGGAAGTTGCTTGAATACCAAAACTATAAACAGCAAAGATTTTGTAAAGAAAAAATAATAAATAAATGAAAAATCAACTATATAGATTTATCAAGGTGACATTTAAGCTTTACTTTGTAAACACCGTGCAACTAGGCCAAGGAGGGTCCTAGCTGAGGCGGAAAGTCTCAGCGTGTTTGCCTTAACAGCCAGGGAAAAGAAAGTCTTTCTGGTCTCCATTATAATAATGGGGTCTGGCTACAGCGTCAGCGCTAGGCCACTGCCTCAGACCAAACGTGATGACGTCAACTCACATTCCGCTTTCAAGTGAGCCTGACCTAAGAGGCAGAATGTTGTTGCAAACGAGAAGGGTCAAATCGACTCGGAGTGAGCACTCCTTATCTGTGGCTGGAGTCAGTGCATGGAACATACTTGAAGACAATATTAGAATGGCAGACAATCTGAAGGTCTTTAAGGACAGGGTAGGGGGGAGGAAGAATTTCTAGATGTCATAAATGATAATTTTTTGGTGCAGTATGTTAATAAACCTACAAGAGAGAAGGCAATTTTAGATTTGCTGCTCTGTAATGACCCAGATAGAATTAGCAATGTTGAGGTACTGGAGCCACTTGGGACAAGTGATCACTCTACTATTAATTTTGAGGTTTCATGGGAAGTTAAAAAGGTGTCTCCAAAAACAAAAATTTTTAATTTTAGGCGAGCAAACTTTGACAGGATGCGCTCATATCTAAGTGAAACAAAATGGGAGACACTCCTGGACTGTGAGTCTGTAAATGAGATGTGGGAAAGATTTAAGGGGGTTTTACTTGATTCACAATGTAAATTCATTCCAAAGGTGTCCAAAAGTAAGCTGAAAAAGCAGAATCCTCAGTGGATGACAGCAGCTATTCGTAGGAGTTTGAGGGAAAAGAGGAATCTTTATAAGATGTACATAGAGGATAACAATGAGATTACTAAGGCCGAATTCTGTAAAATGCGGGCTGTGGTCAAAAAAGAGCTGAGGAATGCTAGAAGACTGTATGAAAGACAAATTGCAGAGGGGGCAAAAACTAACCCTAAGCGCTTCTTTCAGTACTGTAGCAGAAAAAGGAAAGTCAAAGAGCAGGTTAAGTGCATAAAGAATAAAAATGGATCGCTGCTATATAATAACAAGGATATTGCGGACACCTTAAACGGTTACTTTGTTGAGAATTTTACCTTAGAGCGAGTCTTTATTCGGCTAGAGGGCTTGTCCAATGCTCAAGATTATTTAGCGGAAATTGAGGTTAGGGATAACGTAGTATTAGACAAGTTGCATCAACTAAAGGCAGATAAGGCGGCGGGTCCTGATGGCTTATATCCTAGAGTGCTCAGGGAAGTTAGTGAGATCATCTTTAAGCCGCTATCTGCCATCTTTAGGCGGTCTTTAGAAACTGGAGAAATACCAAATTATTGGAAACAGGGCAATATAATACCAATATATAAAAAAGGGGACCGTACTGAGCCAGGTAATTACAAGCCAGTCAGTTTAACTTGCATTGCGTGCAAAATATTGGAATCTATCATAAAAGATGAGCTGGACTTATTTCTTGAATGTAACAATATCTTGAGGGATAGCCAACATGGTTTTCAGAAGGAAGGTCATGCCTGACAAACCTTCTGGAATTTTTTGAAGAGGCCACCAAGACTTATGACCAGAGCAGGGCTTATGACATCATATATTTGATTTTCAGAAAGCATTTGACACAGTACCGCATAAGAGACTAATTTTTAAAATGAGCTCCATTGGAGTTACAGGTGGTATTCTGAAGTGGATTCATAACTGGTTGCAGGACAGAACACAAAGAGTGGTGGTCAGTGGTATATCATCTGAGCTAGGTAGGGTGGGGGAGTGGCGTCCCCAGGGATCGGTGTTGGGACCCCTGCTGTTCCTCATCTACATTAATGACCTTGATAGGAATATTGAGAGCAGATTAGTGAAATTTGCAGATGATACTAAATTGGGGGCTTGGCAAATAGTTTAGAGTCCACTAAAGTGATTCAGGATGATTTGGATAGAATCCAGAATTGGGCAGAAATGTGGCAAATGAAATTTAATGTAGCTTAAATGTAAAAAGTAGTACATGTAGGTAATAAAAACATTAGATGGGATTACTTCATGGGAGGTTTTAAACTGGAATGTGCTCCACAAGAGAAAGATCTGGGAGTGATTGTTGACCAAACCCTCACAGGCTCTAGCCATTGTGCCGTAGCTGTTAAAAAAAGCCAATCGGATGCTGGGATACATTGCCAAAAGTATTGAGTTCAAATCCAAGGAGGTGATGCTTCTTTTGTACAACACATTCTGGTCAGACCACATCTAGAGTATTGTGTACAGTTCTGGGGACCATACTTTAAGAAAGACATAGAGGCTTTAGAGAAAGTTCAGAGAAGAGCCACGAAGCTAATTCCGGGTATTAAAGATGAAAGCTATGAGAAAAGGCTGAAGATCCTTAATCTCTTTAGTCTTAGGAAAAGGAGACTAAGGGGTGATTTGATTGAGGTCTTTAAATATGTTAAAGGGATTAACAAAGTGAATTATGTAGGATTCCTTCGACCAAGTGTTGTTAGCAGAACTCGGGGTCACAAATGGAAGCTGACTAAAGGTAAATTTAGCACTGATATTCGGAAATATTTCTTCACCCAAAGAGTAATTTCGGTGTGGAACAGCTTGCCTGACCATATTGTTGAGGCAGAGACCTTGGGAGTTTTCAAGAGCAGACTTGACTTAAAGCTAGATACCATTGAGTCATTGAGTATCTGAAGTGATATATTCACGATGGTACAAAGAAACTGGCGAGCCTAGTTGGGCTGAACGGCCTGTTCTCGCCATTCATGTTATGTTATCTTTTGAAATGTGCATGTTTGAATAACTATAAACTTATCCAACAAAATGGCATTGGATAAATTAAACGGAACCATAACGGGCATAAACAATAGGGGTTGTTTAGACTAAATATGTGGACTGCTATTGTTAAATCTGTACCATTGCATCTACTGGACACACCAGGCCATCTGTCTGAAAGACAACCGTCACAGCACATTACTACAGACAGCTGTAACCAACATGGACCTTATAAACTGGTCATTAAATGCAATTGACAAAATTATTTCCACGAGGCGGACAGGTTCTGGAGAACCGACATGCCGGATGGGACATTCCCGGCTGGTTACACCATGGATGCATGGGGAAAGTGGCGTTCGCTGTGTTTGGCAGTCCTGGACATCGAGGATGTAGAGGACGCCTATCTATTGGATTTATGATAGCGGGCCTGCTATCATTGGGGCTTGGTCTGTTTTTGATCGACCATAGGATAAAGAAAACTTTGAAAAGCACGGTTATCCTCGACAGAAAGCTCAATAAAATTGGATTCGACGTCAAGGAAGGCAATGATGGACTAAACATACTGCGAGAAGTCATTAAATCCGATAAGGCAAGGGTGAACCAAGTCGACGGAAATGATGACTAATTAAGAGATCCATGCAAAGATCTGGTATTATTTCACCTTCCAACTACTCCGAATCACTAGGAACAAATAAAATGATGAAGAAAGTAGTCCAGGTTTTTCTGGACCAAGTCTAACTGGATTAAATCAAGAGTGACATTCAAATCTAAACTTATATTGACACTCAGCTATATTGTGATTAAAATTCTTCATGATGTTCATAAATCTTTATGATCTTATGTTGTGAGACTTAAATCCTAGTGTAAATGGACACTCAGCTCTGTTGTGATTCATAAATCTTTATGATATCTTTACCATAATCAAACTGTTTTTCTGGAAGTTGGGGGCGGGACTTTGACAAGCGATCTCGCTTCTCCCGTGACCCTTTCGGTCATGATACATGTTGTGTTGAAATTGTCATGAAACGACTATACAATCATGCCGAAATAAAAACAAAATAAAAAAAAAATAAATAAAAAACACAGTGAAAATGCATCGCCTAATTTTTGAAATTGCAGCTGATTTTTTGAAGCCATCAAAATTACCACAGAGGAAATATTGTGGTATTAAGGTTAAAAGCTGGAATTTGTGCAAGTCTGGGTTCAAACTCAGTTTGTGCGTCTGTCAGGGGATCACTTCTCCAAAACGCAACTTTGCCATGTCATTAGCAGTGTTATGTTCACATAAATATGGGAACTACTTTTAGTTTAGTTAAGAATCGTAAGTCATGTGTATGATACACTGACATGTAGTGCTAAGTGGGGCATTGATACAGTGTAGTAGGCATGGCGCCACTCTTTGGCCACCACACTGGCCACCCCCGCGACCGGACCATAATTTGAAGAAAAACAAACAACCGCCTAGCTGTCATTTCCGTACGGACATATCTTACTGCAGCACACAAACAGGAACCAACACGATTGGAGCAAACTACAAACATCCAGCAGTCGTGAGAAGATTTTTGCGTCTGTGTTTCTTTGATGTGCTTCTCAGTGCGTAGTGAGATGCCTCTAATTTTCATCAATAGATGCCATATTCATAAACTTGTTTTTCTATTTTGTATCCAAATATTTTTGATTAAATTTCTGAAAATGACTTAACAATGTCATTTATATTTATGTTGCTGATTAACAATCAAACAATTTATCGACTGAGTGACCAAGACTAATACATGACCTATAATTATCCCCCGCCACAATATTGGAATGGCCCTCGTCCGTCCGTCCGTCCAGGTTCAATGGGGACAAGTTTTCTCGGAAACTATTGCACCTACGTGAATGAAATTTTGTATGTGGCCAGTACTGATGACCCTACTGAATGAGTTTGACAGTTGATTCCGAGAAATTCATTTTTACATAGTTATGGCCCTTGACTCTGTTCAAGGACTGAAGTTTATGGATGTTGCAATGGGGACAAGTTCTCTTGGCAACTATTGCACCTACATGGATGAAATTCTGTGGGTGACCAGTACTAATGATCCTATTGAATGAGTTCGATAGTTGATTCCAAAAAATTTATTTTTACGGAGTTATGGTCCTTGTTTCTGTTCATCGACTTGGTGTATGGGATTTGCAATGGGGACAAGTTTTCTCGGAAACTATTGCTCCTACGTGAATGAAATTTTGTACGTGGCCAGTACTGATGACCCTACTGAATGAGTTTGACAATTGATTCCGAGAAATTTTTTTTTACAGAGTTATGGCCCTTGACTCTGTTCGTGGACTTAAGCGTATGGGTGTTGCAAAGGGGACAAGTTCTCTCGGCAACTGTTGCACCTATGTGGATGAAATTCTGTGGGTGACCAGTACTAATGATCCTATTCAATGAGTTCGACAGTTGATCCCGAGAAATTTATTTTTACGGAGTTATGGTCTTTGTTTCTGTTTGTCGACTTGGTGTATGGGATTTGCAATGGGGACAAGTTTTCTCGGCAACTATTGCACCTTCATGGGTGAAATTTTGTGTGTGGCCAGTACTAATGACCGTATTGCATGAGTTCGACAATTGATTCCGAGAAATTTTTTTTTACGGAGTTGTGGCCCTTGACTCTGACCTTGGTGTATGGGTGTTTAATGGGGACGAGTTTTCCCCATTCCCCCGTGACCATTCTTACCGTGGCGAGGGATATTGGTGACAATGTTGCCCTGTTAGAAATGGTAATGAAAGGCGAATTCCCATTGCCTACATTTTTATAATTGATATGGCATTATAAATCCAAAACTTTCGCTGACTTTGCTGCATTGATTTTCGCCGTCCTTGGGATTGTCACACAGCTGTGCAACCTTACAGCGCCCTTTAGCCGTGACAACATTCAAAATAAAGAACGGATTGCCGCAGCCTCGCAAACTAATTTCCACAAATCTGTGGTGCTTAACGAGCGCTGAAATTATGAAGACATACTATTGATATTTAATGTCGTCATTTATACTCAGAAGACGCCTCATAATTTTGTGGTGCAATGCATAACAATGCCATCAAAAGTAAATTAGACTGTCGTCGGTTTTTACCAATTAGTCTGAGCAACTGTGGCTGATCGAGAGATGTAAACTGCGAGAGGTCAGGTTGTTAAGCATTTTTAAAGGTGAGGTTTCCGATGATCAAATTCAAAATCAGAAGATTACCAAAGTAAAAATGTCTGCCCCCTGGTATTGAAGCCAATTTGAAGACTCGCTGGTTTAAAAATGCGTCGCACTGGATCATTACCAAATTAATATTTATAAAACTGTGTTTTATACACTTCAAGTATTCTACTTTCCACTGAAATATACTTTGCCAAGGTGCTGTCTCCTCCTTTAAGATGACAGATAAAACATGTCAACTGAAGGCAAAAAAGTGCGCATTTCTTGCTTTGTAAGATGTGGCAAAAGTTAAGTGGAAAATCCACAGTAGGTTTTTTTTTTCGTGAAGGGTTACCTATTAAGGCACGTGAATTAAACATTTTTATTGAATTTATTATTCACTCGCCTTGCCATTTCATTAAAAGGGAAACTGTGTACTTAACTGCAAATGGATTTTTCATATTGTTGGATAACGTGTTAACCAAGAACAATGATTAAAATCAGGTCAAATATCATCTGTTTCAAGGTATGTTTTCCGCCCCTCGATTTTCCATCCTCCAACTGCCACTGTTATTAAGCAGATAGATTAACATGTAAAGAATATTACTGTCCTCGACAGAGATTTATTTAGTTTTGCTGTCGTTTTTATAACAAGAAAACTTTTCTCCGAAATGCAAAGTACAGTGCTACAGAAATCACAGTTACTCACAGTTAATATGACTGCAAATTGAATGATGGTAAATAAATAGATGGTAAATAAATACATGAATGCATTCATTTCAGACTTTGTGGCTTGCAGTGATTTTTTTCTAGGGAAGAGAGACACTAAAAGAATGGACTTCTCTGTACCTCTAGATGGGTAGATTTAAGTTAAATGCACATATGTGAGTGATTGCTTTCAGCGCTTGTAAGAATAACCACGAGTAACCGCCCGCCCCCCAGCCTGGCCACCCCTGGAAAAAATTTCTGGCCCCGCCACTGTGCACACGTTAAATAATGGAATGTAATGCCTACAGAAAAAACCCAATAAAGCATTGTTAACTTTACTCCGGAGTCCATTGGATGTAACTAAAGAAATGTCAGCTAAATTCTGTATGACATGATTGGTTTTGCTATATCCTTGGTCTGACTCCACCTAATTAGTCGATTACAGTCACATATTTAATAAAAATAGGACCAAAGGTCTTGTAGCTTACCGGCAAGCAGTCTTACAGCGATGGTACAAGTTATAAAAATTTCATGTGAAGTTTGACATTTGAATCAATGAAAATCAATGTCAAGGTCACTCAATAAAAGTTCACATACATTTATAAAACCTTCTGTAATACAATCCTAAGCTCTGAAGCAGTTTAGGTGATACAAGTCATTATAATATGTCAATATGTATTCAATATGTCAATTGTGAACTTTAAAGTTCACAGAATGTCAAGTTGTGGTCAGCAAATGGACTTCATATATGACTTTCTAAATGTCTCTATACAAACCTTGGCTCAATCTGTGACCATTTTGGTGATACAAGTCATTGTAATTTCACTGTCCAGATTGACCCTCAAAGGTCACTGACAGTCAAGTTGAATGTCACCAAATGAAAGTTCATATGTGACTTCCTAGATGTCAGTAACATAAACCTAGGCTCCATCTGTTACAGTTTTAGTGATACAAGTCATTGAATTTTCACCAGGTCACATTTGACCTTTGAAGGTCAATACGAAGGTCACCAAATGAAAGTTCATATATGACTTCCTAAATGTCTCTAATACAAATCTAGACTCCATCTGTGACCATTTTGGCAATACAAGTCATTGTAATTGTGTTCTGTCAAGTTTGACCTTCAAATGTCATCAACAGTCAAGCTGAATTTCACCAAAAGTTCATATGTGACTTCCTACGTCAGTAACACAAACCTGGGCTCCATCTGTGACCTTTTCAGTGACAGAAGTCATTGAATTTTCCCTAGGTCAAGTTAGACCTTCGAAGGTCAATATGAAGGTCACCAAATGAAAGTTCAAACATGACTTCCTATACGTCTCCAATACAAACCTACACTCAATCTGTAACGATTTTGCTGATGTAAGTCATTGAAATTTCACTGTATAGTTTGGTCGTTGAAGGTCACTGAAGGTCAAGTTCAAGGTCACCCAATGAAACTTCATACATGACTTCCTATATGGCCACAATACAAACCTAAGCTCTATCTGTAATAGTTTTGGTGATAGAAGTCATTGAAATTTCACTATGTGAAATTTGACCTTGGAAGGTCACCGAAGGTCAAGTTCAAGGCCACCAAATGAAAGTTCATACATGACTTCCTATACATCTCCAATACAAACCGAAACTATCTGTAACCATTTTGCTGATGTAAGTCATTGAAATTTCACTTTGAAGTTTGGGCATTCAAGGTCACTGAAGGTCAAGTTCAAAGTCACCGAATGAAACTTCATACATGACTTCCTATATGCCCGCAATACAAACCTAAGCTCCAGCTGCAATATTTTTGGTGATAGAAGTCATTGAAATTTCACTATGTGAAGTTTGACCTTCGAAGGTCACCGAAGGTCAAGTTCAAGGCCACCAAATGAAAGTTCATTCAAGTGTTCAATGCACATATGTTCCCAATCTTCAATATTTTCAAGCCTAGAAACCTTTGAAAATTGTAACATTTTGCTTGACCTCAAGTTTGACCTTTCAAGGTCATCTGAGGTCAACTTTAACACAGCCAAAATATAGGTCATGTAGTACTTCCTATATGTCAGTAATACAAACTTAATCTCTATCTGCAACCATTTAGCTTCCACAGGCAATTTGGCCCATTCTCCATAAGACCAAATGTTAAAGTACAGCGCCCCCAATAGACCCACTTCCATCGATTCAATCAAAATGGCACTCGCACTGTACATAAAGTGTATCAAGGTGAGTTGATTGCCAGATTTAGAAAAAAAATTATCAGACAGTTTTTGAAAAATAATTTTTTGAAATTTCAAGTCATATCTTTTAACATTGTTAATATATTCCCTGACCCCCCTGAAATATTGGTCAAATATGACTTCCTATACGTCAATAATACAAACTTAATCTCTATCTGCAACCATTTGCCTCCACCGGCCATCTTACGTATTCATAAAGTACAGCGCCCCAATAGACCCACTTCCGTTGATTCAATCAAAATCGTGCTCGCACTGTACATTGACGGTACCAAGGTAAGTTGATTGCCTGATTTAGAAAAAAATTTATCACGCAGTTTTTGAGAAATAATTTTTTTAAATTTCTCAGTCCTATATTTAACATTAGAGCCAAAATTTCAAGGGCCCATAAAACTGACAAAAATGATTCAATCAAAAATCCGAGAAAAAACGTCTGGAGATATGGTCCAGTTGTATGTTATTGCAAATTTACGCGAAAATTCATCGAGCCAAAAAAAAGATAAAAAATGTTCTGGACGACGGACGACGGACGCCGCACCATGACAATAGCTTATCGGCACATAGGGCCGGTAAGCTTAAAAAAAAACGGCTAAAAAAATGCTAAGGAATGCGTCGTCTGCCTGGCCCGAGAAATCGCGAGATTACCACGCGATATTCTTTTGTTCCCACGGCGATACATTGCAGTTGCCAAACAGTACAGCTCTCGAAGTGATAGCGTCGGCTCATTCATGTCTTTGTGTCTAATTGTGTGCGTTCAAAATGGTTTATTGTGTTGCCTACGGGTGTAATAATAGATTGAACAGGGGCAAGAATACTCATAAATTCCCGTCCGACCCAAACTTACCGGAGGAATGGCTACGGAGAGTGAATTGTGCGGGGAAGAAGCCGAGCAGTTTGCGGAAGCCCATGAAGTATTTGCTTCTGTGCTCCAATCATTTCAAGCCTTCCTGCTTCATATGTCATATGTCAACAACGGCGATAATAATTGCGAGCAAACACCATGTGAGTAAACCAGTTTGTACTGGGGCGTGCTTAACACCTTTTTTATGACACATAGCTAATGTGGTCATTTGAAATGCTTCCGGGAAGAAAACTGTGATTTGAAGTCCGCTAATTACCAGCAAGGTTGGACAGCCTCCATCGCCCTGGCATAATTAGCTGACCTGAAATCAATTCCCGTGTACTTTGCCTAACTTGCAATCAAACCATTTATTCAGCCAACTGACTAATCGAAACCAAAATGTGGCCTAAATGTTAAAGAAGAGATAATGAGAAGCAGACAGACCTAACCAGGCTGCCGTGTTAGATCGAAAGAATGTCAATAATCTGAATAAATAGCAGACCTCTGAATTCCACCTCTCATAGAATTTCTACATATCAATTAAAAGATTTCTTAAAAATAAAATCATTTCAAGATGGTCCTGGTTTTTAAGCGTTTCAAAACGTACATGAAGTGGAAAACATTTTGTGAAGCATATCGAACGTGAAAGTGAGAGAAATTATGTTCGCATTGCATGCAATACATAAATTCAGCGAAGACGCTCAAAGCTAACTAAAATCAAGAGCCATGAGTTACTTATTTTAAATTATTCTTGTTCAATTACCTAATAAAAATGCATCAAATTTACGGCAAAGATTCGCCTGAACGTGCATTGCAAAATCTTCGGTGCATTTGACTATTGCGTGCAATGCAAACACATTCTCTCTAGCATTGATGTTCGATATGCTTCACAAAATGTTTTCCACTTCACGATTCTGGTTCATCATTGCAAAAATTACATTTATTTACAATATCTAAAGACAATGGCATGAATGGTGAATAGTTTGGTTTGGCAACTGTGACATCGCCGCTACTCCACCTAGCGGCGAGATATTGAACTATTTCATTCAACTGGGCTTGGAGCTGGCTTGAGACATACAACGTTTATTAGTTACTAATTTCTCTTTTAATGCTGTAATTATGAATGGAACATGGTATTTTGTTGTCCCATTGTTAAATATGGAGGATTAAAATAGATTTTGACTTGAAATGGTGGACTTGGCCTGTGACCTTTAAGGAAGACATCTCGTGTGCAGGAACTTTAACGGAAGTTTTCCCCCGATGGAACTGTGTGCCTTCCGGATTGCTAGCGAACTCACTCCTTCAACGACAGCGGCACGTTAGTACCATGAGTAAATGTCAGTTAAAGTGAGAGTAAGACAGACTTAACTTGACTAAAGTGAGAGGGCAAGAGACTGGAATTTAAAAATGAAATAATGGCTGGTGCTATTGGAAATTTGGATGCTTTTGACAGTAGTGTTGAGGAATGGGACACTTATATTGAGAGACTGGAGCAATACTGTGTTGCTAACCATATCAAAGATGATAGGAAGGTGGCAGTCTTGCTAAGCGTAATGAGTGCAAAGACCTATAATCTGCTAAGAAGTTTAACAGCACCACAAAAGCCATCCCAGAAAAACGTTTGATGACATTACTAAATTGCTACAGGCCCATTTTAACCCAAAACTGCTTGTCATTGCTGAGAGATTGAGGTTTCATAACCGAAATCAACAAAAGAATGAGTCAATCTCGAACTACATGGCAGAGCTAAGGAAACTAGCAGAACATTGTCAGTTCGGCGCAGGCTTGTCTGACGCACTGCGCGACAGGCTTGTGTGCGGCATGCACAACGAAAGTATACAAAGATGGCTCCTGACCAAGAAAGACTTGACATTAACAAAAGCATTGGAAATCACTGTAGCAAGGGAAACCGCATCAAGGGATGCCATAGAACTGCAAAAGAAAGTAGCAAATGAATGCACTGTAAACAAATTTGTGACTAAACGTCCTGCAAAAGCAACTGCATGTTTCAGATGTGGAAAAAGTTCTCATAACCAAGCAGACTGTTGGTTCCGTGACAAAAACTGTGGACAATGCAATAGGAAAGGGCACATCCAGAGAATGAGTAAAATGAAACAAAATGAAGAAAAGCATAGAGATAAAAGGAAGGACAGAAACGTCCATAAAATGAATGACACAGACACAAGTGACTCAAATTCAGATGACGCAAATACAACTCTGGCGCACATCGAAGTTCATTCAGTGACTGACAGCGATAGGAAAATTATATGGGTGACCCCAGAGATTGAGGGGAAGAAATTAAAGATGGAACTGGACACAGGTTCTGCACTTTCACTCATATCAGAGAAAGACTACAAGGAAAAGTTTGTGAATGTGAAACTGAGACGTACTAATGTGCTGCTTAAAACATACATAGGAGAAAAAGTGGCGCCAGTTGGAAAAATCAAAGTGAAGGTGAAATATGATAACAAAAGGAAAATTCTGGACTTGTATGTGCTACCACTTAGGGGCGCACCTTTATTTGGATGTGATTGGCTGCAAATGATACAGCTTAATTGGCAGTCCATTAAGTCTATGCAGGTTGACCTGAATGAATGCAGTCTAGCTACACAGGAAAAGCTCAACCTGCTGCTACAGCGCACAGCATCAGTGTTTCTAGAGGGCAGAGGGACTCTAAAACAAATGAAAGCGCACCTCACAGTGGATGAACATGCATCACCCAAATTCCTGAAAGCTCATCCTGTCCCCTATGCGTTGCGTACTAAAGTGGAGACAGAACTAAAACAATTAGAAGATCAGGGCATTCTGTCTAAAGTCGAATGGTCGGACTGGGGAACGCCCATCGTACCAGCTGTTAAGAAATGCGGTGCAATAGGGCTATGCGGTGACTTCAAAGTTACCATAAATCCAATTTTACATGCAGACCAATACCCATTACTGCGCATAGAAGGCATTTTTGCTTCATTAGCTGGTGGGCAACATTTTTCAAAGATTGACTTAGCCCAAACTTACTGACAAATGGAAATGGATGATGCATCCAAAAAAATTTTGACAATTCATACCCACAAAAGCCTTTTTCAGTACAACAGGCTAGTCTTCGGCGTTACGTTTGCCCCTGCAGTGTGGCAGCGTGCGATTGATCAGGTCCTCCAGGGCATTCCCGGCACACAGACGACATTATTGTGACAGGACATGATGAAAGCTCTCATCTTGCTAACCTGGAAGCCGTCCTAACCATAGAGATATATAATAGAACCAGAGAGAACGAGGAAGTACCTTTGCTTCAGCCAGTTAGCATGTTAGCTTCCTGCTTCCGCGTTTCCCACTGGAGCCAATTTTGTGGCCAAAGACGGGGCAGCTTCATAGACACCAGTTGAAAAGTGCGCATTCTTTTCTTGCCAAATAAAGTGAAAACAAAAGAAAATGTATTTGTTTATCCTTCATTATTTTACTCTTTGTCTGACGCAACTGTTCAATGTTTTCAAGAGGGCCTGTAACAAAAGAAATAATACTTACAGCTTGACGACAGCTCGTGCACGAGTTTGGTTGTCCAGCTGTTGCTCTGACTGCAGCAGTTCAACGAAAAGAGTGAAAAGTGAAAGAGTGAAAACAGCGTTGCTCGTCCTTTCCGCTCGAAAACATTCGCCAATCTGCACAGACGACACACTTTCTTGGCCATTTGTGCTGCATAATCAGATTGGCAATCTTATGAAATGGTGCTGGATATAAGCACCCATGGAACGCCATTTTTAAAGATGGCGTCGGTCAATCGTACTTCCTGGGCTGAAGTTGCTAGCCTAGCATCTTCCATTGAAAGTAAAAGGGGCGGTACTTCCTTGCTCTCTCCAGTTCTATTATATTACCTCCATGGTCCTAACAAGACTTGTTGAATGTGGACTTAAAGCTAATAAGGACAAATGTGAGTTTTTCAAAGACTCCACTGAATACTGTGGACATAGAATAGACAGAGATGGCCTCCACAAATCCCAGGACAAAATTGACGCCGTCCTGAAAACACCTAAGCCCTGCAACGTAACCCAGCTTCATTTTTCTTTTTTGGGTCTGATCAATTACTATCACAAATTCTTGCCGAATTTAGCAACAGGACTTCATCCTTTGAATAACCTCTTTCAAACAAAGGTGATCTGGAAATAGACGAAACACTGTGATTTAGCATTCAAGACAGCAAAAGAACTGATCACATCACAAAAGTCTTGACACACTACAACCCAGACTTACCTCTTCAATTGGCGTGCCATGCCTCACCATATAGGCATTGGTGCCGTCCTCTCGCATGAAATGCCAGACGGCTCTGAATGTCCCATAGCCTTTGCCTCTAGATCTTTGAGTGTGGCTGAAAAGAATTATGTGCAAATTGATAGAGAGGAGCTTAGCCTTGTTTGGGGTGTGAAGAAATGTAACCAGTATCTATATGGGAAACGTTTCACACTGATAACAGACCATCAACCCCTAATGGCCATTTTCAACCCAAGAAAATCCATCCACGCCATGACTGCAGCACGCTTACAGAGGTGGGCATTGTTCTTAGGTGGACATGACTATGTGATTGAGTACAAGGGGAAAACACAGCATAGCAATGCTGATGGACTCTCACGTTTGTCATGTGAACCAGAGGACAATACTTCAGACCCAGCGGAGTTGTTTCACTTGACCCATATGGAGATCTTACCTGTCACTAGCGCACAGGTGAAACAAGAGACCAGTCGAGATCCAACTATGGAAAAGGTCCTTGAGATAACAGTGAAGGGGTGGCCAGCCAAGAACACAGTAGGCTTGCCCGAATACTTCAGCCGGCGTGAGCAAATATCCGTGTATCATGGGTGCATCATGTGGGGCACGAGAGTTGTAGTGCCACCAAAGCTACGCTCCCAAGTCCTTGAAGCACTCCATGAGGGGCACATGGGTGTCGTAAAGATGAAGAGCCTTGCTAGGAGCTACATATGGTGGCCCGGCATTGATCACCAGATAGAGGACTTAGCTAAGACGTGTTCTGGGTGTCAGCTGATGCAAAAGCAGCCTCCACTTGCCCCTGTCCACAGTTGGGAGTGTGGTGGAAATTTTAATTTATTCCTGTAAGAAACACTGAGAGACAGAGATAGTAA
This sequence comes from Gymnothorax javanicus, assembly GCA_029692085.1. Taxonomy (NCBI): domain Eukaryota; kingdom Metazoa; phylum Chordata; class Actinopteri; order Anguilliformes; family Muraenidae; genus Gymnothorax; species Gymnothorax javanicus. The sequence continues at coordinate 1,049,346 of CM056200.1, forward strand.
ATAGGATCCAGTCTTTACTATATGCATATAGGGTCCAGGGGCCTCATTTATCAACCTGTGCATAGAAAGTGTTCTAAATTCTTTCGTAGGAATGAAACTTAGAATGTGTGTAAGTACAAAAAAATCTGTATTTATGAAACGTGCGGACACTGGTTGTACGCACACCAGCAAGAAATATGTGATGATAAATCCCACCTGTTCTAAACTACCATGCTCGTGCATGGTTAGGCTCATTTGCATTCAGAAACGCCTCCAATTGACCATATATGGTAGCAGCAATCCCTTTAAGAATGCGTTTATTTCCCTCACCGAAATCATGGCAAAGAGGGTGAAGAAGAGGAATTTCTCCGACACAGAGATTGAGGTGCTTTTAGGAGAAGTTGAAGCAAACCAAAAAATACTGTTTGGAACACTCAATGCAGGTGTGATTAACAAAAGAAAAAATACTGCGTGGGAGAAGGTAACGACTGCTGTTAATTCTGTTGGGTCAGCGGAAAGAGCAGTCTCAGTCATTGGCCACGACTTCAGTGGATATCCCCGATCACCTATAGAGATGTTATAATAAACCATACGAAAAATGTTGTGGCACTCACCAATAAGCCAGCCATCCTCAACAGCCCCTGCTTGGAGGCGTACACCCACAGAGCTGCTCTGCAGAATGTTGTGCGTTCCTCTAGGCCACCAGGCAAACAAAGTTTAACAGAGACATATTTGTATCGCAGATTATTTGCGCATTGATTGAATTAAATCCTTTCCTGTTCATGTAACTGAATTCATTGCGTGATGGTGCTTTTATTGCGATGTGGGTGCAATCTATGGCTCCAAATATGTTTGGGAATCCGGCGATGGCGTGAAATCGTTTAATTTTGGCTTGTGGGTGATGTCTGTATGGGAACTGTATGTAAGTTGGGGCCAGAGAAATTATTGCATCCAACACCACCGGCATGATGCTGCTTAGTGTTGTCTGCGAAATGCCGCATATGTCTCCAATCTCTCGCTGAAATGTTCCGGTGGCCAAAAACCCCAGGGTGGACAGGAGCTGGATGTGCACTGGGATGGCTTTGGTGCGTTTTGTCTCTCGCTACTGCATGGGTTTTAAATCACGGCATAAATCCATCGGTATGTTTTTGGGGAAGGGGTACCTGCTGAGAAGCCACTCTGTGCTCTCACTGTACAGATCAGCACACTCTTTGAAAACTTTCTCCAAATCCTCCAATAGTGCAAGATAAGCCATGGCACTTGCATTTCAAGTTTTCTCTTCAGGTTGTCCTGTCACAGCTGTCTTTTATAACTTGTTACACAAATTATTCAAATTGTCTGCTAAATTACTAATTGAGAATTTTTATTAATAAGAGGAAACGGGGAGCATGTGTGAAGTTTGAGATTGCTGAACACTGTGACTCTCTTAGTGCGTTCTATTTGTAGTTTCACTGTTCTACCACTAGGTTTTGTGTGTATGCATGGTAAGAGTTGTGCTTAAATTTACACATGTTCCTGCGCACAAGTACAAGTTGATAAATCCCATACTTTGCATGGGAATGTTCTTACGCACTCATTACGCACACATCTGTGCGTACGCAAGGTTGATAAATGAGGCCCCAGGTTACATGCAGGAACACGGACAAAGGGATTCCCCTTTGCTTGGATATTTGTATGAGCACAACACCTTAAATTTACGCCCCTGCTGAAAATTTCCCCTAATAGTTTATTACTCTCCTCCTTTCTATTAACATTTCTTAATCCACGCACATCACCTAAAACCGAGCACACGCACATCACCAAAAACTTCTGTTGCAATCTCATCCCAAGGTCTCAGAGGAACACACTGTTCAGTAAACACACTTCATGACACTTCCACATAGGTACAAGCTAGATTGCAAGAATTAGCAATTACACACAGCCTAGATTACTCAAGGATAAGCAGTTTATAACTAAATAAGCAATTTACAACTAAATTTATCTCACAGGGAGTGGCCATCCACTCCGTGGCAAAGGATCCACGTTGACTATGCGGGGTCATTATTGGATATAATGTTTCTTATGGTCATTGACGCACATTCAAAGTGGCCAGAAGTCTTCATAGTGAAAAATGCCACATCCGCTAAAACTGTGGAAGTCCTGCGAATACTCTTAGCCAGAACAGGATTGCCTGAATGACTTATCAGTGACAATGGCAGTCAAGTCACTTCAGAGGAGTTCCAATCATTCATCCGAAAGAATGGCATCAAGCGTACAACTGCTGTACCCTACCATCCTGCCACAAACGGGCTTGCTGAGCAGTTTGTCCAATGAAAACAATGACAAATGCTCAGATGTCCTTGACAGAGAAAATGGCAAAGTACCTTCATGCACACAGGAATACTGACCATGCCATAACAGGTCAAGCTCCAGCTGTACTGTTCATGGAAAGGCAAATGAGGTCACGCCTAGATCTGCTGAAGCCTGACTTGCGTAGAGATGTTCTGCAGAAACAATCCATCAAAGCTGCAGCACGTCCTGTGAGAAACTTTGTAATCGGACAAGAAGTGTTGGCAAGAGATTACCGTCAGCCTAAGCAGAAATGGCAGCGTGGCGAGATTCTGTCTAAGACGGGACCTCTGACATACACCGTGAAGATTGGACGTGATGTCATCTGGCGACGTCATGTTGATCAACTGTTCGATGCAACAGCTTACAATGTGACCAACATGAGCACTGAGGATGATGTTCCTGAGAATTCTGATGAACTCATGTTCCCGGCTTCGGACACACCTAAAGTTGATATCCAGGGCTGTACGCTTAGCTTTTTCACTAGGAGCACAGTTGCTCCTAAATGAAAAAATTTAGGAGCACAGAAAAAATTTAGGAGCACTATGAATTTTCTTAAATAACACAATTTTATTATTAACATTCAAACAACGTACACACCCATGTGCATTGTAATGCATCATTGGGCCTACTGCTCAGTTATTTAAGGGGTGATCTGGGGTTAAATGGGCAAAATTTGATTATTTTTCCAAAAAAATTTTTTTGAATAAAAATATTCTATAATAACCCACCTTAAATAATCACTAATTGCTACAAGGATTAAAAACTGAACTCAACTTTTCAATGCGGTCTAATGCATTTTCCATTGATTTCCTATGGTATTACTCTTTCCACATTTCTCATGTTTGTGGCAGCCATAACTTTTTTATTTATCATTGAAAATAAATGAAATTTGGGCTGCAGGTACTTTACTTCATTAGAAATGCAATGACTTTGGGAAATTTTGCCTATCTGTTCCATACTTTGAATATTTAAAGTATTCATCAGATTCTGCACAAAATAATTTAAAAATTTGAGTAAAATGCCCCAAAATCACAAAACTGATAAACTGGGCAAAGAATGGCTATGTCATTGCATTTGGAAAAGCAATGGCTTTTAAATTATGAAAGAAAAACTGAATTCTATTGGTGCCAGAAGTTTTCTGCATATTTAATGAGCTTGCTGGGTTACCATGGCAACCGCATAAACAGAAAAATGCCAATTTGTATCTTTTTTGGTGGTTATTCCATATACCTCTTTAGATTAATTCTGAGTTGTTTCCTGGTGTCATTTTTCATTTAACCCCAGATCACCCCTTAAACACAGAGAACATCCCTGTCCCGCAGCTCTTTGTAGTCAAGTCGCCTGGCACGCTTGGCTGAGTTCATCCAGCGGTTGACAGCAGGACTTGGATCAATTCCCGCGTAGCCTACTTTACCTAACAATCAAGCCATTTATTCAGCCAACTGACCAATCAAAAGCAAAATCTAGCCAATAGTGATTTAGAAGAGATAATGAGAAGTAGATAAACCGAACCAGGCTACCGTGTTAGATTGAAATAATGTCAGTAGCCTAATCTGAATAAATAGCAGACCTCTGAATTCCACCTCTCATCGGAAAACTTTAACGTATTATTAAAAAAGATTTCTTAAAAATAAAATCACGTTAAGATGGCCCTGGTTTTTAAGCGTCTAAAAATATACCCGTAGTAGAAAACTGTGAAGCGCATCAAACGTGAATGTGAGAGAAATTATTTTCGCAGTGTCTAGAGATACGGCAGTTTTATGGGTACGGCCGTCGATTTGAAGGGATTAGGATAAGGATTAGGGATTAAGGTTAGGGCTAGGGGTCAGGGTTAGGTTAGGGCAGGGTTTAAAATTGGGACTGCCGTAGCGCTCTACATTGAAATGCATTGGAAAACTGCTGTACCCGTAGCAACTGCCAATTATTTTCGCATTGCAAGCAATGGACAAATGCACCGAAGACTGGGCAAGCACGTTCAGGCAAATCTGTGCCGCAAATTTTTTTTTTTTTTTTACTTATAATATAATATAATTAATATATAATATAATATATAATATAATATAATTTTTACTTAATAATAATTGAACAAGATTCACACACAACGGCCAAATGTAATAATCAAGCAAACACATTCAGGCAAATTGCGTGCTGAACTAAGCGAAGTTAAGGTCTTCAATCATCCTCCTCTACTCGACAATTGCTTTCACCCCTTCCCATTTACTTTGCTCAGTTTGCAATGTTATGGCCCCAATTTGTTATGGCGTCAATTTGTTTTGGCCCCAATTTGTTATGGCGTCACAGACAGCAAAGGATGACAGACAAAATCTTAAAACTTTAACAGATTTAATTACACAAACACTTTGAACTAATCTACAATCTACTCTACTGACCAAGATTGAAATAAAACAAAAAATGAGATATTTACAGTCCCTTGGTAATTGAGATGGGCTGCTATGTTGCGATGTCCTGGGACAGGAAAATGCTCCAACACAGGCAAAAATCCACAAAAAGCTTCACAGGTCTTGAAAAGAGTGACAGGTCTGGTCAAATGTATCCCTCCACAATTTATTCTTGCAATTTCTACTACTACCTTTCACTCTCTCAATTTTTCTGCTTATATACTCTTTTCCAGCCCCTTCCCACCTTCCAGACTTTTCTCCAATTCTCTGGGACATTCCCCTCTGAGGCATGCCCAGGACATGCCCCAAAACCTAGCTCCAGACTGGGCTTAACAAAAAAAAAATGTCAATACTGCCATCTAGTGGCTTTTTTTTCCCCCACATTACGCCTCCATTCCAAGAGGGAAAAATTTTGACTCATAAAGGCAAAATTTTTCTTATGAATACAAGAATGGTTAAGTAGACACTTGTGTATATATATACATATAATACAATATGCTAATAAACACGTGATATATACACACATACTCAAACACGGGATAAACAATCAGCAATTACATTATCAGTACCCTTTACATGCTTAATTTCCAAGTCAAACTCCTGTAAAATCAAACTCCAATTCAACAATCTCCGATTCTTGTTTTTCATCTTACTCAAAAACATTAACGGATTGTGGTCAGTATATACAATCATTGGCTTTTGCCCTGTACAAACATAAACCTCAAAGTGTTGTAAGGATAGAACCAGAGCCAACAGCTCCTTCTCAATTGTGGAATAGTTCTTTTGGTGGCGATTGAACTTCCTGGAGAAGTATGCCACGGGATGCTCAATGTCATCAGAGTCACTTCTCTGTTGGAGCACAGATCCACAAGCTTGGTCGCTAGCATCGACCGCCATGGAGAACGGTTTGTTGAAGTCAGGAGATTTGAGCACGGGGAAGTGACACAGCAGAGACTTCAGGCGATCGAAGGCTCTTTGGCATGCTTCATCCCAAGTGAACTTTACGCCTTTCTTTAGTTGGTTGGTGAGACTGAGAGCAATCTCAGCAAAGTTCTTGCAGAACTTGCGGTAGTACCGATCATTCCAAGGAAGCGGCGCAAAGCTTTTTGTTGTCAGGAACTGGAAAGTCCATGATGGCTTGGACTTTAGCATTTATGGGTGCCACCTTACCCTGGCCTACGACGCAGCCAAGATACGTGACAGTAGCACAACCAAAGTCACTCTTGTTCAGGTTAACAGTCAGGTTAGCCTGGGTCAAGCGCTGGAACAACGTCTCTACATCTTTCAGATGTTCTTCCCAGGAGTCACTCCATGTGATCAGGTCGTCGATGTACGCACCCGTGTGTGGCAATCCGGCGATTGTAGACTGTATCATCCTTTGGAACGTGGCTGGGGCATTTTTCATGCCAAAGGGTAGGACTTCATACTGGTATAACCCAGATGGTGTGGCAAAAGCAGAGATGCTCTTGGCCCTCTCAGTTAAAGGCACACACCAGTAACCCTTCAATAAATCAATCTTGGTCAGAAACTTTGCTTGCCCTACTCTATCGATACAATCATCAATCCTAGGTATTGGAAACACATCAGTTCTAGTTACAGCATTGACTTGCGATAATCTGTACAGAATCTAGTACTTCCATCAGGTTTGGGAACTAGAACACAGGGCGAACTCCAATCTGAGTTAGAGGGTCTGACAATATCATGTTCTAACATGTACTCAACCTCTTTCTCAGCAATCTTTCTCTTTTCAGGATTTATCCGGTACGGATGCTGTTTTATTGGTTTGGCATCACCAACATCTACATCATGAGAGGCTATAGAAACTCTCTTTGGAACATCAGGAAATAGATCTTTATATTTCTTGATCAACCTCTCAAACTGATCTTTCTGTGAGGGTTCTAAGTGCTGGAGTTTTACATCAAGATTTTGCAACACTTCAGAATTTGACAATTTACATGAAAGAACTTCAGCTTTAATTCTAGGTTCATCATCTTGAAACTCCCCCTCATCTTCACAAGTCTCGGCCATAGGAGGATCTGAAGTGACAGCTGCAACCCTAGCATTCCTATCATGATAAGGCTTCAGCATGTTAATGTGACACTGTTTTGGCTTTCTCCTATCTGGAGTCTTCACAATGTAATTGAGATCATTGAGTTTTGTCAGAATTTCATAAGGACCATGAAATCTAGCCTGCAATGGATTGGACTGCAAGGGAAACAACACAAGGACCTTGTCTCCTGGTTTAAACTCATGGCTTCTAGCCTTATGATCATACTAAGTTTTCATTTTTCCCTGACTTGATTTCAAGTTCTCTTTGGCTAGGTCACAAGCTGCATGCAGTCTTTCCTTCAACTTGCTAACATAGTCTAACAGATTGATATGCGGCTCTTTCTCTTGCCATTGTTCACTCAACAATAGCAAAGGTCCTCTCACTTCATGGCCAAACACTAGCTCAAATGGACTGAATCCAGTAGACTCCTGCACTGCTTCTCTGGCTGCAAACAACAGCAAATGAACACCTTCATCCCAGTCTTTCTCATGGTCATAACAATAAGTCCTCATCATTGTCTTGAGAGTGGAATGAAACCGCTCTAAGGCACCCTGACTCTCTGGATGATAGGCACTAGAAAGAATCTGCTTCGCACCTAGTTCATGCACAACCTGCTGAAACAATCCGGAAGTGAAATTGCTACCTTGATCTGACTGAATTTCCCTGGGAAGGCCAAACAACGTGAAAAACTTTATCAAAGCCTTCGAGATTGCAGTTGCCTTGATGTTGCGTAGAGGTATGGCTTCAGGGAATCTGGTAGATGCACACATGATTGTCAACAAGTACTGATTTCCAGATCTAGTCTTGGGTAATGGACCAACAGAATCAACAATGACCTTGGAGAAGGGCTCCCCAAATGCTGGGATAGGCTGCAATGGAGCTACAGGTGGGTCTAACTGGTGTTTTCCAACTACCTGACAAGTGTGACAGGTTTTGCAAAAGTTGGAAACATCTTTCCGAAGTCCAGGCCAGAAGAAGTGTTTCATGATCTTGTCAACAGTCCTGTTAACACCAAGATGACCTCCTAAAGGCAAACAATGAGCCATTGTTAAGATCTCATTCCTGTAGACCTTCGGAACAACAATTTGCTTGACCACTGCCCAATCTGCATTGGCAGGGATATCAGGAGGGCGCCACTTCCGCATCAACACTCCCTCCTTGAGATAATACCCAACTGGAACTGCGTCTATTTCTTCATCAGGAAGGGCTCTCTTCTTTAGTACGCAAATTTCAAGATCATTGGTTTGCTCCTGAATCAACCGCTTTCTGGACAGAGACAAGTCTCCAGACACATCAGAATCACCAGACCCATCTGGCTGGCTGAACAGAGAACTGATAAAAGTGTCTGATAAGTCCTCAAACGGAGAAACCATAGTAGGCTGAACAGAGTCATGAGGTGAACCACCTGAGTCATGACTATTCAATGTGCTGGACAGCACCACATCATCTTCTTCTTGAGCCTTCTTAGCCATAGCACGGGTCACTGCACAGGAAGGATACAGAGATGGGTCTTCATCGCCATCTTCAGTGCTCGGCTGTGAAGTAAGATGAACAGGGGGAACTACATTGCCCCCAGCCAGGTCATTGCCTAGCAACAGAGAAACACCCTTGATAGGTAGACTTGACATGAGTCCCACCTTTACCTGTCCTGTAACTAAATCTGACTTCAAGAATACAGAGCGCAGGGGTACAGATACAGTCCTCCCTTCAATACCTTTTACAAGTATGAAATCCCCAGAAGCGGTCTCATCACATAACTCCAAGGAGTCCATCAACAAAAGTGACTGAGAAGCTCCGGTATCCCTTAGGATATATATGGGGACAGGAGGAGAATGCTCATTCAGAGCCACAAATCCCTCTGACACAAATGGAAGAAATTCCTCCCTCACAAAGTCAGCAGTATCAGGCTTCTTAGCCTCACAAGGAGCAGGCAATTTAGCAGATCTGTCATCTACTACAGGGGTTTCTAACCTTGTCTTCACAAAGGCATTGGGTTTGGCATCCTTTTCTTTTTCTTTCTTAGCTTTAAGGAACCAACAGTTAGTTGTAACATGACCAGATTTCTTGCAATAATTGCAAACTAGACCACTTTTGTCACTGTCAGCTTTCACACTTTGATCAGACCTTTGACTGGATTTCTGAGCACCATCACCAGATTTGTCTTTGTCTTTGGGTGAGGAATCTTGGGTATCACCGTTACCTTACTTCTGAAATTGGGACCATCTATTGTAACTGCTAGACTGAAATTTGGACTTATGTGTGAGAACATATTCGTCTGCAAACTTGGCAGCTGATTGCAAATTCAGTGCTTGCTTCTCATTAAGGTAGGTCTTAATATCATCCTTGACACAGTTCTTGAATTCTTCAACTAACACCATCTCTTTTAGTGAGTTGAAATCATCCTTGACCTCCATAGAAGTACACCAGCGCTCAAAGCAGACCTTCTTCTCGTTAGCAAATTCCACATAAGTCTGATTGTCAGATTTCTTCAGACCTCTGAATTTCTGTCGGTAAGCCTCTGGAACCAACTCATAAGCTGTCAAAATAACCTTTTTGACAACCTCATAATCAGAGGAATCATCTGCAGACAAAGCCGAATAGGCTTGTTGAGCTTTACCCTTGAGGACAGTTTGCAACATCAGAGGCCAGTGTTCCTTTGACCACTGACAACTCTTAGCTACCTTCTCGAAGCACTGGAAATACTTATCAATCTCCTTCTCCGAGAATGGAGGCACCAGCTTTACCTCCTGGCTAGCACGAAATTTGTTTTCAGCTTCCATTTTGATTTTTAGTAGCTCCATTTGGAGCCTTTCTTCCCTGTCCAATTTTTCTAAATCGAAATCTCTCTGTCTCTGTCTCTGTCTTTCTGCTCTTTCTTCTTTCTCTCAAATTCTCTTTGTTTTTCTTTTCCTCCCCTTCTTTTCTCTCTTTCTCTCTCTCAAACTCTCGTTGTTTTTCTTTTTCTCTTTCTGCTGTCTCGAATGCTCTTTCCTCTCTTACAATCTCTAGCATTTTTAATTTTAGTTCCATTTCTACATTTGGATTTTCCACTGGAAACTGTTCCAGATCTCCTGGTGCAAACACATTTTCATCAATGTAATATTCAACAATCTCTCTAGCCAGTCTTGCTTTTCGCATGGCTGGTTTTACAACTGTCTGCATATTTCTAGCAGTTCTGTCTTTTTAAAAGACTTCAAAACCTCTCCGGTTGGTGATGCCAAGAAATCATCCATTGCTGTTGATCTATGAATATATATCTAGGAAAATTCAAAAAACAATTTCACAATTTGAAATTTTAGATTTTCAATAAATGACTCGCACAATGGTCTATCCCGGATCCGAGCCCCCACTTTGTTATGGCCCCAATTTATTATGGCGTCAATTTGTTTTGGCCCCAATTTGTTATGGCGTCACGGACAGCAAAGGATGACAGACAAAATCTTAACTTTAAGAGATTTAATTTCACAAACACTTTGATCTAATTTACAATCTACTCTACTGACCAAGATTGAAATGAAAGGTAAGTTGTGTGGCTAATGTCTGCTGACAAGTTTTGCCTAAATCTCAAAATCGATGTCTTCCTTTGTCATTACTCGCATATTTTTTAACGTAGGGCAACCATTTAAAGCATGAAAGTGGTTTTGGCATTATCAGAGGAGGGGAAAAAATCGTTCTGCTAGGCTGGCTGGCTAGCTAACATCGAAAATAAGCTAACGCCGGTTAAAGTTAACTTATATAGGCTGAAGTGTTAGCATGGAGCATTAATAAAACGTTTGGTCTTAATCAATTTTAGGGATGCAAACTAGTCTGTGTTTTAGGTGAAAGTCACCTTTTTTTATTCCAAACGGGGGTACATATATTTAAATCATTTTTGTACCCGTCACCTTTTTTGTCCTGCCATCAGTTTGCATCTCTGAATTTCCGCCTGACGTTACAGAAATTACACACAGGGGCGTAGCACGGGGGGGAAAAAGGGTAAGGATTACCCGGGCCCACAGTGGGAGGGGGGCCCTTGAGAAGCCTGGAATGAAAAGTGTAATTTTTTTCATTAATTTAATTTTTTCTTAGTAATTAATGTCATATTGAATCAAAAGCAACTAAATGGATTGGTCAAAAGATTAAATTTGGACTCAAATAGAGTAAAATAAAATACTAGGGGCCTCTGCTCCCCTCTTCTAAAATGTACAAATGGTATAGTCCACCCCTTGCGCTGCGCGGGAGAGCAAGCCTAGAGGAGAGGAGAAAGGTGACTAAACAGGAAGTGTGATGCCGCCTACAGCTTATGGCTTCCAACTTCTTCAAGCCTGGAGGTCACTGGAGCCAACGAGCTATTTAAACTAGAGGCGCTACGTTGGTCGTTCCAATGTGTGCAGAGCTGGCCGCCACCTTATGACGGGCGTGCCTGCCACTTGAACCCATGTAAACAAATACGCTCTGGTTAATATTTCGGTAAATATCAATAATAATCATTCAGCAGCGTTTTGATTTCCGGCCTTTTTCTGACCGATAGCTAGAGAAGAGTTAGCTTGAAGCGCCATTTCGGTCTATTATCGCCCATTGCGTTTACCAAAAGCGTTGTTGCTAATTAAGTTAGCAGCTTACATAGTAGGTCCATTCATTGTCAATGGTTCCTACGACGTAAGTGAGCATCTATGATGCGATTGATATTTTTCCATAGGGAATGTTTGAAAATACGGTGGTACACATCCAGGCCATCTTAAAACCCCTTCGGTAGTCGGTACGGTAATATTATGACTGATCTCGTTCTGTCAGGCCGGGTCTATTTCTCTAGCAGTACGATCAAGGACGGACACTTGTCAACTAATAAGATAAATTAGCATCGCAAATGCTGGTGAACCTTGATAACAAGTGTCTTATAGTGACCGCAGCCAAGTCGTGAAACTAGTTTATTGGTTTAGAGAGAGAGAGAAAAAAAACCCGCTGGTTTGTAATTGAATCTGACACGTTGGCCTATCTATTAAAAAAGAAAAACAATAATTGGTTTGTAATTGGATCAGACACGTATATATGACTTTTTTTTTTTGATAGAAGCTGCATGGTGCAGACCCGGACACTGACATTACGATGGATGAGGAACAAGTAAACATCTATTCGCATCTACTGACAGCGGCTGCTAATTTCAACGGGTTTTCGGACGTGCCTAACTCTTAAGTCGGGAGTGATTCAAAGTACTGCGGTATTTTCGCTTGTTAGGACTGTATGGCACTCAGTGGAAATCAAAATTTCTGGAAGGTATGAATCCTATTTGCTGCACCTTTCTGTGATGGACGCCCGTCACAAGATGCCGGCCAGACTTGCACATTGAAATCGTAACATAGCGCCTCTAGTTTATATAGCTCGTTGGCTGGAGCAGTGTGCGAAATACGGAGGGTCCGAACCCCCCGATTAACCCATGAGACCCTCTGAAAGCCACAAAAGCAAAATTTGAAGGGGTCTCATATTTTGTCTTAAGAAATAAAAAATAAAATATTTTATTGTCACTAATGGTCACTAAAATGTTTTTAAGCTCACCATGTCCAGTATACAGAATTCAAAACATTTATTCACAAATATGTTCTATTTTTTGCCAAGCGGAGCGAGCCAGTCCTGTGCACGTATGCAAATTAGCCATGCGCGCCAAACAGAAGAAAGACATAACGTTGAGAAGTCGTACTAAAAATGGCGAGCAAGCGAAAACTAAACCAGAGTGTATCGCTCGTATACTTTGGGTTCACATCCAAAAGTGTGGCACTCAGAGATGAAGAGGCACCGAAAGTCGATGCTGGGGCAGCTAGCACAGTGGGCCCACTCTCGCCACCAAAACGGAGGATCCTCTGATTCCTTTCCCACCCAGTGACCCTGAGGCCGAGTGCTCCTCTGAAGCAGTGGGTGCTGAGGTATCGTTAGTTGCTACAGCTGCTAGCACAAGCGACTTGCTGGCTGGTTGGACAGTGAAATAAGTGGGCGACTGGACGAATAGATGAGTGTGTGCGACTGAGCATGTGTCCTTTTCGGCTTCGGCATACTGCATGGTTATGTAGGCCTTGTGATTGGCTGTGGTCTCAGTGAAGCAGCCTAGCCTTGGAGTTGGAGAAGTTGGGGTGATTGCGTGCGTGTCTGTATCTGTGCGTGAGAGAGCACCCGCTGTGGTGATGTTTGGCTTGTTGTTAGTAGGTTGTCTTGTCAGCACCCGCCGTGGTGCTTTTTGCAATTTGAGAGATTGCCTGTTTGCACAGTTTGGCGAATGGGCTTTGTGTATGCGTTCAATGATGTATCTGTCTGATCATATTTGTTGTAGATGGATTGTTAATAATGTCACACGATCGGTGATAGTGCAGGCTCTCAGTTGCAAGTGCACTGATTGCGTGCCAGTCTCCGATAGGCTGTACCTGGCATTTATTCAGGTGATGGCTCATGTAAGTGCGCCAGATTGGTGCCAGTTATTGTTGCGTCTGCATTGCAATGCACAACGTTGCCTCTCCTTGTTATTAAAACTACGAGCATCCAAACAACTTTAGCCAAAGCAACCTCCTATGTCAGTGTTGCTTTACGAATACTAAAGCATTTCGCCGGATTATCAAAAATTGTTAAGTGTGTGCGTGTGTGTTGAATACTTTTTACTTTCGCCTGAATAGATTTATAGATCAGTACTTTTAGTTTTGCTTTAGTTAATTTCAACCAGAATAACTGTATTTCTACTTGAGTACAATAGTTGTGTACTTTTTTCACCTATGAATAAAACCCAGCAGTTGGAATCTTGTTCAAAGTTGAAAGAACCTGATGTGTTGTGATTTTATAAAGTGCAACCGTGTAAGGTACATAAAGAACTGCAAGTGGTAAAGTCAAGAAATATATATGCAGTGTTTTAAGAATTGTCCGAATGTGGGGGTTAGATGCTTAAATGGTAGATAATTATATCCTACTTCGGGAATATGCTAATAAACACGAAGTAATGTGAAGGAAATAAACTATTGCTTTTAATACAAGGAAATTTAAAAGTGAAAAAAAAAACATAAAAATGCATATATATTTATATATCTGTGTAATTTTCTTTCTGGGGGCCCAAATTCCCTAGCTACGCCCCTGCGAATAAGGAATTGTAAATGAACAATATTTATGCTGTATTATTTGGCAAAGCTAAAGAATAACCTTACCCTTTATATAGGCCTAGCAAATCGCTCAGTTACCTACGTTTTCGTTTCGTTCAAAAAAAAAAAAAAGCGTTCGCATTCAGCTGTGCCTGCAAGTCTGACTCAGGTCTATACCTGGAGGAAACTAGTTGTGATATGCATATATGAATTTATATGTATGCTTTGTGTATGAAGATCGGAGCAACTGCATTCTGAAGTGTTCATACCTACTTGTTGTCTTCATTTAGTCCGTCTTTGCCCTGACACGATGGATAACAGGATGACATTGAGTGATTCCCCAGCTGGGATCAATGTAGAAGTCTCAAAACTAAAGTATATAAATGAAACCGCGCCAGTTTCAGTTTCCGCGAATACACTGTTCATAATAAACGAATAAACTGAAGCCTTTTTTGCCAGGTAATTTAACTGGCGCCTTTTAGCCAGTTATTTTAACTGTAATTTTACATTAAGTTTGCCACGGAGTTCAGTGCATGCTCAGTGTAAACCACGGTTAAGTGCGCGCAGGACTCCACTTACAGTTAAAATAACTAGGAGACAATGCGTTAATTTAACGTTTCAATTCAGTCAGTTTATAACTGTGTAGGAAAGCCGAACTGGCCTGGCGCAGGTCCGTGCAAAAATCAATAATGGCCTGTTGCAAATACCCGCCTGGTTCTTGTAAACGCCTGGGGTCCAAGTCCATTTTGCGAAATAAATTCCCGGGCTACTAAATGGTCATATACGGTATCTTAAATATGGATCATTTACGGTTCGATTCTGCCCTCTGCTGGCCTTTTTCCACACCTCAATCCTGCCTATCATTTTTAATGTTTCCAGCTAGAATTGGTTAAAATCATCTGTTCAGAGCATTCATATCTTCCAGAATAAGCTGACGCAATCTCGGTTATTTTTACATTTTTAGTGCAAGGCCTGTGAAGAGAAAAAAATTAACTGTCTCGAGACACTTCTTCAGCAGTCCGGCACAAGGTCGCCGATTGGCTGTACGCAAATGAGTTTCTGTTGGTGTCCGGAACTCTAGTGGGGAAAAAACATTTCGCCTCCAGCCAAAGCAGATTGAGTGCAGGAGGGAAAGAACGGTGTTTTTGGTGGGTGCGTCCAAGACAACACTTTACAGTAAAAATGGCAAAGCAGAAAAAACAATAGTTCGAGATCCTATTCCAGCATATAGCTACCAGCAACTGTTTTTATTCTTTCTTTGCTCAGCTTTTGGTTTTTTTTTTTCATAAACATTCAAGTATTCGACATCATTCAAATATTATATTTTCATGGCAGCTATTCAGTGTGGCGTCAGCAAACATTCAAATCATTCCAACTTAATTGTATTCAAGACAGCATCGCAGTGTGGGTTCAGCGTGCAGCATTCACACTCGCAATTTCTTCAGGAATTGCCTCTCTAGTTTAGAATGTACATTCTAATGCATTTGGCAATATATTGAAAACGGCAATAATTTGTATATCAATCAATATATAGAGAATATATGTGGAAATATAGTTAGTCATAAATTTTGATACATATGATAATAACACTGATTCTAAATGTAAACCCTGTAACTTTTCATATTACTGTCATATTTAAGAATAAGGAAAAACTTTGCAATTTTGCCAGTAAATTTATTGAAAAAAAAGGAAGAAACTAGAATATTAATATATTGGGTCTATATGAAAAATGTATTATTGTTCCGCACGGCTGTGAAAATAAAATCCTAAAAAGCTCTGGGCCTGATTGTTCAAAGCTCCGTTTGACACAGGGAGCGGCAGGACCCAATAGCAGCACAATCAGAGCGAGGGGATGTTTACAGATCTTCAGTGACTTTGAGGCAGGGGTAAACAGACAGCAGTGCTGAGTGACTAGATGCAGAATGGGATCTGGAGCTTGTGGGTCTTGAGTGGAGCTCTTCTGGCAACCCGCTGGAGCAGGCGCCTATGGCGGAAATCGAACCCGGGTCGCCCACACCGCAGGCGGGAGAGTTACCACTGAGTCACCGGAGCAGGCTGGTTTGAGGCTGGGCAGGGGAGGTCGTATCCACACAGACAGGCAGTGGAGTGGCAGGACGGGTGGCTTGGACAAGGGCTTGGAAGATGGCAGACAGGAACCAGGAAGCACACAGACAGAACTCAGAGTCAGAGGCAGAGGGCAATCAGGTTTACCGGGGCAGGAGCGAGAGGACGTAGCCAGAGGCAGGCAGAGTCGATTCCGGGAAGTAAGAGCGAAGGTAAACGCTGGAGAGCAGTGCATGCTGCAATGACAATCTGGCAGTGAGTTAGTGAAACAGAGCTGCTTATAAACTGGCTGGGTAACGAGACTCAGCTGAGAGCAATAGCAATGGAAGGGGTGTGGCCAGCAGTGAAGGGGTGTGGCCAGACAGAGGGAGAGACTGCAGCAGCAGACTGTGCCCCCGTTTCACACGTACACAGTTATTTTGATAAACAGAGACATTTCCCTGCGTTTGTGCCCTTCATTTACAAATAAACGGAGAATTCGCCTCTGAAAACGATTCTTTCTAAAAACTGCGGCCAGAGTGGAGATTTCGGAAAACTTCGGTAGCAAGTTTGCATGCAAACTGAGAAAAACGGAGTTTTAGGCAGCCGACGTCACAGTATGCGCCAGAACTTGCACCTGTGCCAAAAGTGCGACCTATGTTTACATTTTCATTTGGCTGTGGTGATCATGGATGATCGTGATTCGTTTCTGTTGTTGCTATTTTCGGGATTCTGATTGGCTAATGTGGGCTTGAGCTTCTTGTTACACTGCCACCTACAGGTTTGGCATGCTCTTGACGGCATATACACACGGGTACGTGTAAACAAAAACTTTTCTGTAAACTGATACGTGCGCATGATATTATTTTTGAAGACGGAAACGGTGAAATGTTTGTTTATGAAATTAGCCGGCCACGTGTAAACGGAGTGTGTAATACCGTTAATTTAAATTAGCGCTAACCACCTAACATTATAACCACTATAAGATTCTCACGAATGCTCCTCAATCCTCAAACTACTCAGGGGGAAACTTACAAAATGTACCAAAAACATTCTATCATCTGTGCTTTTATCCAGAGATATAGGTGCTGTGGTTTAGACTTAACCACTGATTAAAGTTAACAAAGCTTTGAACAACCAGGCCCTGAGCATAACTTTTAATCTGCCTTCTAGAAATCTGTGAGCGTGTAAGAAACGTGAAGAATGTCTGTCAAATTCTGTCACGTGACCCATTTTAACTCCTGGATAAGCAAAGTTGTGGAAGGAGTGTTGTGCTGAGACTCGAGCGTCACTCAATAATCAATCAATTTGCCATTAGCACAACCACAGGCGGTAAAATTCACAAACAGCTTATCCAGGAGTTAACAATAGTGTTGCTTTAATTCCTATTATTGTAGCTTGTTGCGGTGTGTAACTGTTCAGCCTGTCTTTTACACGGAGCCTTTCACAGACAGTGTTTATTAAGTGAAAGGCCCAGTACCTTAGCACTCTGAAATACACCACATTACTTCAGTCTTACACTCCTGACAGAAATTACCGTGTGTTATTACCTCTGACAGATGGGAGTCCTGTCCTTGTGATTCCTCCATTGCAGCCAATACACTCATAAACCAGTAACCATCTCCAAACAGGCCACAGCTCTATCTGTTAAGCTCCTGATGATGCCAACTTCAGCACATTGTTGTTACATATCAATCTCGACTTATAGCTGTTTAAATAATTTCATTACATGTCATTTATTCATTTGAAGATCTCCATGGACTTTCACTGACAAAAAGCATGGACGAAACCCAATAATTGAAGATTTCACCAATGTATATTTCTGACAGACACACAAAATGCACATAAACACTAAAAACAGTAATTCATAATAAAGTGTGTGTTTAAATTTTACTTCAAAATCCTGTGATTTCATAAATTTAATTTCTATGGCCATAACATTATGCCCACTGATTCAATTTTGGATGAACAGAAGTCTGATTTTCTGGTGGTTGAAGATGCCATGTAACAAATGCCACAAATTGATGTCACTGGAAATGCAAAATTTGACAATGAATGTAAAGAGAAAGTAGAATAAAAGTTCATTTGTGATAGTTATCTTGATACTACTGTTTATTAATGCCATTAGTCTTCAAATAATGGGGTCAAGAAATTATTGCTATGATTTTTTTTTCATGGGCATTCATGATTTTGGTGGGTATGTAACACATTGGCAAATTTTGACTCAGATCTCTCAGCTTTGATTATGTTCTCCTCTCTAAAACCCTAGTCACACTAGAGGCGGAATGAGCCGGAATGCCGTCGAAATGAAAATTCTTTGTATATTCCTGGATATCTGAAGTGCGTTCTAAAAATTCTGACTGCATTCTGAGTGCATTCCAAATATTTGGGCCCGTTCTTGTGGCCGGCCCGAATGTTTTGCTCATTCTCAAAACTTTCCAGGTGCATTCAAAGTGGAGAAATATCGAACAGCATTCGAAGTGTGTTCTAACTGCGCTCTGACTGCATTATAAATATTCTTACGGCATTCCAACAGCATTCAAAACATTCTGATTGCATTCGAGGGAGAATCGAAACGGCAAGCCACGTCAAATCATGCCAGAATGCGCCTCTAATGAGCCAGAATGCACCTCGAATGCATCTTGATTGCTGCAGGAATCTATTTCGATATTAAAACAACTCACCTTAAAAATAATCCCTTAAAAATAATGATTGGTCATGACCCATTTTCAATCGTTCATTTAAATTACCATTACAGAAACTCTGAAAACTCTCAACATTATCAGGTGTGGCCGGTTTACATTAATAACGCATAGCTCTTAACTCTCACGCATTCGGCGTCAGTTTTGGTGGCATATTTATGTTCCCCTGCTGTAGTCAGCAATTACTCTATCAACGCATATGGGACACTCGTGTTACATTCTAAGTACATTCTGAGTATTCGAGCTGCATTCTGTTTGAATTCTTGGACGTTCCAACCATATTCGGCAGCCAATGCGGGAGCGTTCTGACTGCATTCGAGGTGAATTCGTAGAGCATTCGAGGCACCTTCCAACCAGACTTCGGGTGGTGTTCAGGCAGCAATTGAACCACACTCGCGTGGCATTCAAAGTGTATTCTAAATATTCTGACTGCATTCTAACTGCATTCTAAATATTCCTACTGTGTTCCAACTACATTCAAGCTGCATTCGAGAGCTAATACACCCAGAATGTGCAAGAATCATTTGAGGCGGGTTTGAAGCACATCCTAAGTATTCAAACAGCATTCTGTTAAGGCTTTAGGTTTTGTGGACTCAAAAGCAGAGGGAAAAAGGCTGAGAGGCAGGAGTTTAGTTCAAAGGTGACGTTTATTTTCCCTTTGATCAGGACAGGTAGGGGCAGGCAATGGATCCTGGGGGGTGCAGGTCAGGGTTGCAGCCTGGGCTGGATTGCAGGTCGGAAGTGCAGGTGGTGCAGGGTTGCAGTTTGGGCTGCAGGCCGGGACTGCAGGCTTTGTAGGGTTGCAGGACACAGGCAGTCTGAGGAACAAGGAACATGCAATAAATAAATTCTGAATACAACGGGAACGGCAATTTTAGGAGGCTGGAAAGCGACTAACAGTGAAAACTGAGTCTGCAATCTGGCGAAGACTGGTGGCAAATGCTGGGTCTTTATAGAGAGCGCTGATGGAATAATTGGGCACAGCTGCGGGAAGCGGCCAGCGCTCAACGACCCAATGCCATGCACACCAGCCTTCAATCCTGCAATCAGACCAGACACACAAACACAAAGGGGAAAGGGGAATGGAGAGAGAGGCTACTGGCAGGACTTAACACATTCTTTCAAAGCAGTAAGAATTTTGGTCAATTTCAAATTACCGCCGGAATGTTGCGCGAATTCTTCATTCTGGTTGGTTCTGCTTGATTCCTGCTGATTTTGAAAAAGTGTGACGGGGGCATAAGGATCGGCATGGAAACCTACAGGACAGTAGACCTCCTGGAACAGATGCCAGGCTTTAGTGAAGTCTATGTAGCAAAAGTAAAGAAAAGTACTTGTAAACTGCAACTTCCTTATGGCCAAACATTTTGATGAAAGTCAAACTGTCACAAATGTACCTAATATTATCTGCAGAAATGCATGTACTGTAACTGAGTGCTGATTTTTTTTTCTTTGTGAGGATGAAAAGAAATTGTTTGAGTTTGCTTTGATGAAGGTTGTGGTTTCATGTGTAAGACCTTACACCAGGTTACACAGTCTCACTTGTGCACCAGCTGGCTGACTGCATTGCGTCACTTGTTTGTCTGGGATGCACTTCTTGGATTGCATCACTGACAAATAATATATTGTTAGAACAGGGATAGGGGGGTACTCATCTACCCCTCCTTTTAGCCCCCCCTCTGTTTTACTGCAGATCTGTTTGTCACATCACAAACTCCCTCTGCAAACCCAACCCCTTCTTGCACACCCACCCATCCTTAAATATAATCCTGTGGTGACAGGGTATTGTACAGTCACTCCAAGTGCTGTTGCTTCCTCTATGGATTTGTGACTGGCTGTCATCTGCCCTGCTTACAAACCACTCAGATTGATTTATTTTCTGAAGTGGAACGATACTGAATAAAAACATAATCCTCCTGGAAACAGGTGATCAGGATACAGACATTGAGGAGTGTGTGTCGAGCAATTGCAGTTTCTCAGGTAAGTTACTCATTCTTTCTTTCAATCTGATGAACCACTCTTTCATTTCTTAAGCTGTGCTTGAGTGAGATACTGTTGCAGACTGTAATACAATAGACCCAAAGGGCAAACCCTGTCTTCTGGGAACACTGTCTCCACCTCGGGAAGCTGTCTGAACTTGAGGAGTGTATGTCAAGCTATTGCAGTTTCTCAGGTAAGTTATTCATTTTTTTAATTTGATGAACCACTCTTTCATTTCTTATGTTGTGCTTGAGTGAAAGACTTTTGCAGACAGTAAAATATGGACCCAAAGGGCAAACCTTGTCTTCTGGGAACACTGTCTCCACCTCGGGAAGCTCCAGTGCAGTTTCAAAGAGTAAAGCTGGTGTCTTAGAGGAGAGAGAGTTTTCTCTGGATGGAGGTCGTCTTCCCAGAAAACAAAAACTATCCTTCAGTGTAACAATGCAACAAAATTTTCCAGGTCTTCTTTGACATGAATAACTTCTCAAAAGAGAGAGCTTAACTTTGTGCAAAATAGGCCAGTATAAGTGTTTCCATCTCTATTATGCAGTAAATGTGTTATGATGAGGAATACTTTCGAGAAAAGAACAATGTAAAATAATGCTGGAATCAGCTTAAGAACATAATTTAGCCTTGCAGTCAGTTTAAGCGGTGAGTTCAGTCAGGCTTGACCATGTAATTTACACTCACTCTCTTTTCTAAGGATCATCAACCCTCAAACCTGCTAGATAAAATAAAACCAAAATGAACAGCTCTGTCATCAATTCTAGCCGACCCTTCAACCACTCCTCTTCAGGATCCAGTCCCCAACTCTCGAACATATTAGTACCATGCATATTCGGCCCTGCTGCGCTTGTGTTTCTGTTTATTGACAGGAGCATCAACCTTGTAGTGGGCTACCCTGCCAACATCATGGTAATGTGGCTGGTGGCCAGAGAGAAGAGTGACTCTTCCACCTCCAATCACTTTATCTTCAACCTGGCCCTCGCTGATGCATGGTTTTGCATAATGATCCCAATCTGCTGCTTTGGTTTCAGCATACTCGGATATTTCATATATGTACTGGACTTTACCACTGGGATCAAATACGGCTCCCCACTCTTTCTCACCTGCATTTGCCTGGACCGCTACGTGGCTGTGGTTCACCCCATTGTGTTCACCAGCATCAAAGATAAAAAGATCAGAGTTGCTATTTCCATGTTTGTTTGGGGGCTCGTGATAGTCTATGCCCTCTGCAGGTCAGTGCTCAGCAGCGGATCCTTCATCCAATTTCAAATCTACGTCGGGCTGATCCTGGCCAGCTTCACCATTATGTTTTACTGCAACGTTTCTATCATATGGAGTCTGAGGAAGTCGGTCTTGGGCAAGGAGAAGATGCACCCCATGAAAAAGAAAGCCCTCAGAACTGTGCAAATCTATCTGGCCATCATAGTGTTTCATTACCTGCCTTCAGTTGTTATCAGTCTCGCGCAGTATTATCCTATTTTCCCTGATGCCGTAGAAACAATGTGCACAATTAATATGATTATATTCAGCCTTGCGGACTACAGTTCCATCACTCACCCCCTTCTCTACCTCTCCCTGATTAAGCAGCTGCCGTGGCTGAAAAACTTGCTCTGCATCTGCTGCCGAAGCCCTTCCTCTGATCCACATAAAGTAAGCACATGAGATGTATGCTTGTGATTGTCTGTTACATTGCATTTACTCTCGACATAAATTCGTGAAAATGAGTTCATGAAACAAAGCAAGAACGTTATCTGAGTTACAGGCAAATATATTATCTTTAATTTGATTGTAATTAGGAAAGAGATGATAATTACCACAACTATAACCATATGCATTGATTAAAAAGTGGAAATTATTTGAATCAACCACGTCTATATCACAATGATTTCACATTATGCAAATTAAACTTTTTTTGATTATTGAAAAATGATCATGTATGATCAATCAAAGAGACCAATTTTTTATGTCATGTATAAATGATACTAATCTCCATACTTACAAGACTGTTTTATTCTGTCCATTTAATTTCATTATGCCAGCATGGGGTCTAGCTTTGCCCAGGAAACATCTGCCGTGACGACAGATTTTCTGGGAGCACAGCAGATACGCAAATAAAAATGATTGTTTTGGCTATTCCTGTGCTTAATGCAGACAATCAGTGAGCAAGTACCACATTCAAAGTATTTTAGACCACAAAATGATAAAATGCATGTAACATGAAACAATGTGAAATGTAACCAAAAAGACACAAAAAGAATTTAATTAAATTTAAAGAACTTGAGCAATGCCTCTCTAAAATGTTCAAGGTCAACCATGAGGAAAAGTGTCCATCACCCATCATATACTAACCTCAGTCTCTGAATTCAGCAGGATGCTGTAGTTTGGTGTGAGTTTAGCTGTTAGTTTCAGCTCTGGGGAACAAAGGGAAGCTCTGGGGTTTGTCATCAGAGACAAGGCCGACTTTGTTTCGATAATGGTGTACAGTTTTAGTTGAAACTGGTTGAGACATGAATTGATTCAATGCTGCAGTGATTTCCTGGAGCTGTAATTTACTGGTTATTAGCAACTATCCAACAAAACTGTTTTTTGTGCTGTCATAATTGTGCCTTTCAGAAGAAAAGTGGGCTATCCCACATCTCGGTCAAATGAGTTGGGTGCACTACTGCATATTAAAGGTCAACGCAACTTCCCATGATACCAGCATTTTCAGGACTATGCTGTGTTGCCATCTATTAAAAGTCAAAGAAACTATACTTAACATGTTGTGACAATCAGTGAGAGGCAGAGCGGGCTATCCCACATTCCAAGATGGCAGCCCCCATGCTGACTGGAGCTGAGGCAGTTCTGGAGAAGATTTTTGAGTCTGAAAGTGACGCCAACTCCCAGTGGAAGCCTACAGGTGAATCTAGTGACGACTCTTCTACAGGTAATAACTGTCCAGTTTCCAGGATTTAATTCTATGCCCAGAAAAAACAAGTTTTTCCTGGCAATGATGAGGTGTCACCAGCCTTATGATGGTTTTGTGGATTCACTGAAAAGTTTTTGACCCTTTCTCCAGCCAAGAAAGTTAAAGTGGTCTATTCCACATTTTGGGCATTTTCCTTAAAGGGGACCTATTTTGCTATTTTTCCAAGTTTATATTTTGGTCTTTGACTCCCCTAGAGTACTCCTGATCGCGCAAAGTAAAAAAAGGGTATTTATTTCGCTCATACTGCCATTCTCAAAAAACTGCATTTGTAGTACATTGTAGTCTCTGCCTGAAACGCCTCACTGGGGTGGCTCTTCCGCTATGGCCCCCACTCCCCGTGTGCCCACTTTCTTCTGACTGGCCAGCTCTGTGGAGGGCGGAGTTGGGCGGGACGAGGCTGCAGAACGCAGTTTTCTGTGTCCGGCTCCCCAGAGTGAAACCTGAGACACGTCTGCAATCTGACAAGGAAGCGGCGGGCAAATTCTGCAATCTAACGTTATACTTGAATATAGATCTAATGACATGATCTTGTTCTAAAAAACGCAGCGGCGAAAGTGGAGGACGCAGTGTGAATATCTCTCTGCGCAAGCTCAAATTTGCTATCGGCTATAGTTTGCTACGGCAACAGTTGGTGAGTACCGCGTTTTTTCTAGTCCTAGCTAGGATGCAGGGGAAGCTAGAATCCACCCCATAGAGACACATTTGTAGAACGGGTCGACATGCCCAAGTGTAGACCGGAGACCGTAGAAATCCGGTGGGTCTGAGTTTAGAGGGAAACATGGACAGTGAGGAGCAGCTAAAAGTGGACCAACAGCTTATGGACTGCTTCAGTGTGTACTAGGACCTGCTGGGTCGTGTGCATAGCTGTGGTGTGTTGTTAGCGTGGAGCAACGAACAGCTTCCGCGCTGGTATATGACGGAGGGGCGAAAGCTCCAGGCTAAACGGCCTTTTCGGAAATTGCCCGTGGTAATGGTTTACTTACTGCGTCGGAATGACAAGCGTTTCCTCGCGGAGAATGGGCGTGTTATGGATTCGTGCGCGAGAGCTAGCTAGAGCTCCGGTTATGTGATGAGCATAATACAGGTTTTACAGACCGTAAGTTCCATCTGCGTGAACCGTTGCTTATGTGGAGCTAGCGAATCGATCACTTTTACAGCAAATAATTTAATATTCAGTCGCCGATTTAATATTCAATCGACAGCAATGCAGAGAAATCGTTTGTGATACCATGCACGTTATAGCCTGTGCTTTTCCCTATTGCTTTCACCGGTAGCATCAGAGAGCTTGCTCAGACATTGGGGATGTATCAGGCTGACCCCGGTCATGGATAAGTAAAGCGATCGTTTCACAAGCACCCAAAAACTCACCCCAAGCTTTGCAAAACCTACGTCTGGTCTAACTGCAGCCCAACTCGGCAGACACATACAGCACCTCTCCGGTTAGCTTCAACTGTAGTGGCTACAATCAAGCAACGTTATGATGAAACTGTCACATTGATGTTTACCGAAGTAACACAAGCATACCGATCAGAATCGCTGCATATAAGTTAACCAGGAGCGTTTTTAATTAGCAGAGCAAGGGAACTAACATGCAGTAGCTGATTAGCGGCCATGACTTTGAATGTAATCTGTCGCGCGAAAAATTCGTTTCGCGTCCGGTGTGAAAGCGGCTTGAAATGCCTGTATTCGCGTCTTTGCATTGACTTTGAATGTAATCTGTCGCGCTTAAAAAATTCGTTTTCGTGTCCGATGTGAAAGCAGCTTTATGGATAGTACGCGACAGCTAGAGAGAGCTCGGTTATGTTAGGAACATAATACAGGTTTTGCAAACCGTCCGTTCCGTTAGGGCGGACAAGTTGCTTATGTGGAGCTCGCGAATCGATCACTTCTACAGGAAATAATTACCTATGTAATCTCCGCCTTTTTCGGCTTTTTATTAGCCACAACAATTTCTAAAGGGGATGAAATTATGTCAAGGTAGTGCAGAGAAATCATTTGTAAACCGGTAGAGCTTCTGCGTTTCGCATTGCTTTCACGGTAGCACCAGAGAGCTTGCTCAGACATTTGTGAAGTATCCGGCTGATCCCGGTCATGGATAAGTGAAGCGATCACTAACTGTAGAGGCTACAATCGGGCAACGTTATGATGAAACTGCCACATTGATGCTTACCGAAGTAACACAAGCATACCGATCAGAATTACTGCATATAAGTTAACCAGGAGCATTTTTAATAAGCACGACACGCAAACTAACATGCAGTAGCTGGTAACCGAGTGGTCATAACCACAGAGACAAACCCTTGCAATACAGGTTTTATAGACAGCAAGTTCTGTTACTGTGAACAGTTGTACCAAGCATCCAAATGACAAACAAGTATTAAAAGTTTGCTTCAAATGAGGTTTATGCTCACACACCTTCTGTAGAATTTCCCCTGATATCACTCTTGCATATTTAGGACACTAGCATTAGCAACAGTAACTTGGCTACGTTAGCCGCTGTGCTACAGCCACAATCAACTGGCTATCACGTCAGGTTGGCTTATGCAGTAAAAGCAACTTACAGCTTCTGTGTCTGTGAGTCACGGACAGTCGCGACCGATAAAGGCTTTATCTTCAGATATTTTACCTAGCCTGCCTTTGAGGCCAGTTGTTAGTGCTAACTATCGCTAGCAGTCCTGCTAGCCACCCGTAACACGTTAGCTTCACTTACATTATTTGCTGTTATATGGTTACTTACAGCTTGTGGCTCCGAGCGCTTGATCGATGCAGCTGCTTCAGGTTTGAGAAGCAGCTGAAATGCTTATCCTGTGTCAAATTATCCTTTATTGACAAAGCTGTCTTTGGTGAAATGCTGAGCACAAACAGCTAACGCTCCATTTGGCCGTGGCTGTTTGCTGCCAGCAAACAAAAAAAGCTATCCACTGATTTCTGGTGGCATCCTCTTTTCAAAGAGAAATATTTGTTTTTCTTCGCGTCCAAAAGTAAACGGACAAGTAGCTTTGGGAGAGATACTTACAAAATTGCAGCTCAAATGATCTGCGGTTCTTCTTTTGTATTTCCAAAAGTGTCAACGCTACTGAGGCATAGTATAATCTGCCGTTGTTAGTGCCTGCTAGAATAGTTTCCGGTGTGGGCAGGTCCAGCGCCATGATTGGCTCTGGCTAGGTCTGTACTAATTGGATAGCACAACCTGACGTCAGGTTTTACCCAGATCTCATGAAGATCTCGGGAGGAGCTGTTCAGAGAGGAAATCACGCTCACGAAATAACGTTCTTGGATTACGGCAAAACCCCTGTATTTTATGTTTAGAAACTTTTCAGAGGTTGAGCATGGACAACCAACATTATAACATTACTAATATGTATTAAAAGAAGGATCAGCATAATAGGTCCCCTTTAATTCAGTAAAAAGCTGTCTTGCACAAATTTTCCACAAACTAAGTTACACTTGGACAATTATGTAAACATGTATAATTATCATGGAGGCGGCATCCTGAATTTCTCAAACTGCTTGAACTTCAAATCTCATTTTCTCAAAACAATGGATTTGTGGGATAGCCCACTTTACCTCTCAAAGGCACAATTGTTGATGCAGTTCTTTTGCTAAATTAAAGACCTGTTTCTGACAACAACACACAAGCAAATTGGGCTCCAGCAAATTTACCCTTTTTGGTTTGAACGCCAATGATGTTTTTATGATTAATAATAAATAAAATCGAATGAGCAGGGGGCATTATGTCAACGCCCCCTCTGTCCGTCCGTCCGGGTGCCCGGCCGTAACTTTTCATTTACACGCAATAGCTAAAGAACGCCCCGTCCGATCCATCTCATTTCTAGGTGGTGTGTGGGAGGTGGGTAGAGGAAGGTCCCTTTTGAAAAGCAGTGCCGTGTGATATCCAGTATGGCCATTACGGCACTGCTTGATTTCAGTTTCCACGCAATAACTAAAGAACTCTTCATCTTCATTACAAAACCAGTTGTCTTTTAACAAATTAAGTTTTCAGTATTATTCACTCTCACTATTCACCATGCTAAACTGGCAACCTATTCAATCTTAACCCCAATTAAACGCACGGGCGGGGGCATATGCCATGCTCTGCGTTGCTCTTGTTGAGACTTATCCTGCAAAGTACTGCTGGTTTGTCCTCTGTTAAACGCACCCCTACTGCTAATAGTGTTTATAGTAATAGGAATGACACTGGCTTGTTCAGTAATTAGGTTTTGAGTCTTCAAATTTAAAGCCTTTTTTCAGTGGGACTTCAATATTTTGTCCACCCCCAATATCTGCAGTTAAAAGCTGAGAGGGGACTTCATACAGGATTGCAGTTCACTGATATAAATTTAGCATGTTTCACAGTCCAAATTCAACCTTATCATTGTTGATACTCTATCTCTGCAGTCAGGCACACAATGGCTGTTTAAATTATGTAAATATCATTCCCCATCCATAGGCCATTAATGAAAGGAATTGATTGGTAAAACCCAGGTGGGCTTATGGTCTTTTGATCAGATCTGTGTGCCTATTTTACCAAATCTTGCTGTTTAGGTGTCTGAGTGGCTTAACATTGTATGACCTGGAAAATCCTAAATAGCATTGCAGTATACCCAGCATTACAAGCACTGCAATTAACAACTAAATATGTCATTTAAGTAAACTCTCTAGGGACTATTAAGGGTTGACAGGCTTCCACATTGCTGCAAAGGCTGTTTTTGTTTAAAAAAAAAAACTTTTGCATCTTGTTTGGACGCGGTGCATCTCTATTGATTTAAAATAAACACAGCTCAGCTCAAGTTTACAAGCACTTGGTTAATGTTCTCGTCTTGCAGAAAAAAATCTTGAAAATGCGTTGTTAGTCTTAATGTCGTGCTTTGTAAAATAGATATTAAACATTGCAAAACATGTAAAAGCCTTGAGCCATGCAATGTAGAGCATTTGTGATTGCTTTCAATTTCTCATACGGTGACCTTTTACACGGAAACAGAATTCACAAATCCAGGAAGACTGAGAAAGCGAGGTTTGACCCATTCTACTCAGTGCACCCTGGCTTAATCCTTTGTTAATCCTTTGCTAAGCCAGGCTAAGGAGTGGCTATGTCAAGCCAGGTATAACTTCTTGAGATGAGTGCGCATTCACGACTTTGTGAAATAGGCCACACAGCCGATAACAAATATAATTTCTTTAGTTATAAGACTTTATTTCAAACAAATAAGAATAAATAACAATGAAAAAAAACATACAGTATAATGCAATATACAAAATAAGGTTCTGACAAACTAGTCAGAGATGCTGAGCCAAAAGGACAGCATTTCCTTCCTCAGTGTCTGAAAAGGAGGTAGAAGAAGCAGAATGCTTTTCAAGTCTAACCCTTTATTACTGTATCATTTTCCATTTAATGTTAAT
Source organism: Gymnothorax javanicus (assembly GCA_029692085.1). Lineage (NCBI taxonomy): Eukaryota > Metazoa > Chordata > Actinopteri > Anguilliformes > Muraenidae > Gymnothorax > Gymnothorax javanicus. The sequence goes on from CM056200.1 coordinate 1,078,289, forward strand.
TTCATTTGTAATGAACTTGGACTCCGTGTGGCTCCAAAGCCCCCCGGGGTCCCAGGTGGAGACTGTTTCTTGCTTCCTTCTTGGAGAGAGGAAGGGAGGGAGGGACACAGAAACTGGGTCTCACCTGCGGTCAGATCTCCTGGTTGCGTCCCGAAGATATCGTGGCTCCCCGAACGAAGTCTGTCGTCTCCACAGTTGGCTGTTACATTCGGCTGGTGACCGATAAAAACTCTCAGCCACCTCCTTGGCTGACCCGATCACCTCAGCCTCCGCCTTTTGCTCTCTGCATGGGTTCTCCTCCTCTCCGCCGACACCTGCTGTCCCCGGTTCACCTTCGCTTCCCGTGCATAGTCCTGGTATGCATAACGGCTATCCATCTTCATGCACCAAGCCCCAGCTAACTACTAATGCCAAGTCTCCAGCCACCACACTCGGCATCATGCTCCAATATTCATCTCAGCAGCTGCTGAAACTCAAGACTTTCACCATCCCACCTTTTCACCATCCCACCTCAGTCATCGAACAACTCAGACTCCTGCGTCAGCCCTGCTACATGCACAGAGGCTGTGGTCGTAGGTTCGTCATCCAGCACGTACACTCCATACCATCCATCTGGTCCGCCGTGCGCACCATCAAACCTCTGACGCGTCATCAGAGCACAGCTGTTACTGGAACTCGTAACCGCAAAAACATCGCGAGACTACAACGCGCCAACGTGGGAAACATCTCGAGATTGCAACTCGCCAGGCCAAACGGAAAACCTGGAGTGGATTTTAATGTTCTCCGACCTCTAAACTTGAAAATGGAACTTTTCAACGTTCAGTCACTCTCAAACAAAGCTAGCTTTATACATGATCACGTCCTGAACAAGGGGAGTGATTTAATATGCCTCATGGAAACCTGGCCCCAACCTGAGGTGTACTCCTCACTAAATGAGACCTGCCCGCCTGGTTTTAGCTAGTTAGAAAAGGCTTGCACCTCTGGCCGTGGTGGGGGCCTGGCTGTCCTCTACCACAGCAAACTTGATCTATCCCCCATGTCATTGCCTAAGCTGTCTTCATTTGAGTGCCTAGCATTTAAATGCATATTCCCACTCCCTACAGCCTTGCTTCTCATCTACCGTCCACCAAAACCAAACCCAGTTTTCATCTCTGAAATACAAGAGCTGCTTATGACATTTTGCACAACATCAGCCAATTTTGTCATACTTGGGGATTTCAACATTCATGTTGACTCCCCCTCCTGTCATTCTGTATCAGAATTTCTTCAGCTTCTGGACTGTCTTCAACTCAAACAGCTTGTCAATGCCCCCACACACACTAGGGGGCATACCCTTGACCTGGTTATCACCAACTCTGACCACATCACCAACCTCCGCATCCACGACCTGGGTGTCTCTGATCACAGGGTCATCTCGATGGACCTGCTGCTATTGTCCCCTCATACCAAGTCCAAATGCCAAATCAGTTTCTGAAACCTTAAAAATATATACCCAGCCTCTCTAACCTCTGAACTCCAAAATCTTTCTGCCTCCACAGAACTGCTTTCTACTTCTGACTGATTCCCATGCGCCTATTAAGACAAGGACTGTAACTTTCACATGCTCCACCCCCTGGTTCACTCAGGAACTACGGAGAATGAAGGTAACAAGGCATGTCCTTGATCGGTGCTTCAAAGTGTCAGGGCTCACCGTCCACAATCTGACTTCCCGTGAGCATCAAAAAATCTACTCCAAATCACTAGCAAATGCAAGATCACAGTTTTACTCCTCCATCATCAGCAATAGCCCTGGAAACTCCAAGCAACTTTTCTCCACAGTTAATCATCTCGTAAAACCACACACCACCTGATTTTCTCACGCCACTGAGGAGCAATGCAATAACTTCACCTCTACTTTCACCACAAAGGTGGACATCCATTCTTCTTCTACCCCCTCTAGCCTCCCACCTCTGCCTGTACTGGCCTCTGGAAACCCAGAGACAGTTTCTTGGCACATTTTCTCTGTTTCCATCGACATCACACAGAATGAGGTTTAAGCCATCATCCGCAAGATGAAACCCACCACATGCATCCTGGAGCCCTTCCCCACATCTCTTCTAAAATCACATCTCCTGCCATAAGTCCCATCAAAATCATCAACCACTCTGTCCAAGGTGGCCATCTTCCATCTGCCCTTAAAGCTGCCATTATCAAACCCCTTCTCAAAAAGACCACTGTAGGCCCCGATGATCTGATGTCCTACAGACCCATCTCCAACCTCCCATTTCTTTCCAAGGTCATGAAAAAAGTAGTCGCTGCTCAACTCCACGACCATCTCCATGCAAACCACCTTTTTGAAAAATTCCAGTCCGGTTCCCGCGCAGCCCACAGCACCGAGACACGATTAGTCAGAGTCACAATTGACCTGCTGATGGCAGCAGATGCTGGCTCTCCATCCCTCCTTGTCCTCCTTGACCTGACCGCTGCATTTGATACCGTTGACCACAACATCCTCTTAGATTGCCTACAGTACACCCTTGGACTCTCTGGCGCCGTCCTAAAATGGTTCCACTCTTACCTTACTGGAAGGACAAAGTTTGTTGCACTGGGGAACGCCAAATCCAGCACACACAACATCACCTGTGGGGTCCCCCAAGGACCGGTGCTCGGTCCAACCCTTTTCACAGTTTACATCCTCCCCCTTGGCCACATCATCAGGAAACACGGACTTTCTTTTCACTGTTATGCCAACGACACTCAGCTTTACGCTAAAACTGGTTCCGCCCCCTCTGCAACCACACAATCACCATCTGCACTTTCTATCTGCCTGGAAGAGATAAAGGTGTGGATGAATCACAACTTCCTACAGTTCAATAGTTCTAAAATCGAAGCCATTCTTGTCAGCACTCCCCACCAGATACATTCATCATCCATAACCAGCATTTCTTTCTCTGGGCACAACATCCCTCTCTCCAAAACAGTCACCGATCTGGGTGTTAAGCTTGACACCTACTTGACATTTGAATCCCACATTAAACACCTCTGCAAACCTCCTTCTAACATCTACGAAATATCGCCAAGTCCCACCCCTCCCTCACCCTCCAAGACGCAGAAAAGTTTGTCCACGCCTTTTTCTCCTCCAGCCTCGACTACTGCAACGCACTCCTCATCGGGATCCCTGGCAAGAGCCTTCAAAAGCTCCAGTGTATACAGAACAGTGCTGCCAGGATCCTGATGAGGGTGCGAAAACATGAACACATTACACCCATCCTCCGCACCCTCCACTGGCTTCCCATTCACCACCGAATAGACAATAAAATCTCTCTGCTCACCTACCAGTGTGTTCATGGAAATGCCCGCCTACCTGAAGGACCTCATCGCACCCCAAATCTCTCAAAGAACCCTCCGCTCAGCAGACAAATATTACCTCAAACCCCCCAGAACAAAGCTCCATATAATGGGAGATCGGTCATTTCGATCCGCTGCCCCAAGGACTTGGACGCCCTCCCAGACCATCTGAGGGCCCCCCAGACCATAGACTGTTTAAAAAGAAATCTTAAAACATTCCTGTTCAGAAAAGCCTGCCCCTGATGTCCTGGTCTTTTAGAATTATAGTTGATTCCTCCTCATGTTATGATTCTGTCTGTTTTTAGCCTGTTTTTAGCCTCTTTTAACCCTCGTCCAACCAAGGCGTTTTTCTACTACAACCCCGACCAAGGGGGGGTTATTACCCCCCCCCCCCGATTATTTCGAAATTAAGCGATAAACATCATCTTGTTTGGTATCAGTGTACAGCTACAGATGTCCTCTCTTCAAATCAAGTACAAACAAAACACATTTCAACATTATGATGTCATAGTGACGTCATAACTAACACCATATTAGGAAAAAACATCAAAATGACAAAAATCCATGTTTTTTATATTTTTATTAGTTTTAGCTGAAAATAAGTAACTTTCTGTAACCTCTAGAACTACTGATACTACAATTAATATTTTAGGATTATTATAAATATTATGAACTCATGAGTAACATAAATTTGACATTACTATGATGTCATAAATAACTCATTTTGAAAAAAACACACAGAAAAGGAAAACAAATAGTTTTCTGAACATTTTTCACATTTTCTTTACTTTGTTTTTCCCTACGATAGAACACACTTGCATAAAAGGTTTATCTATGAATTATGAGAACAACTTTATGAACAATCCTATGAACTTGTATAATAGTAGGCCCATAGCACAGTATAAAAATAGTATACAGTACAGTAACCAGTCAAACACAGAAGTAAAAGTATGTCGGTCGTGCACTTCTAATATTATTAGGTGAAGATCACTTCAAGGTTACTGGTAACTGCTGGTCATTGTAATTCCAAGATTTACTAATAGGCTACAAGGACAAGCTACATCAGTAAATCAATAAGGATGACAATCAGTGTGGTCTACAAAGTTCATTGAGCATGAAACATAATAATAGCATGATATTTGCAACTAATTTGTAAGCATATTTTCTGTCAAAAATAGGCAAAAATTGACGCTGGTAGCAACCACCCCCCTACCCTTCGATTTTGACGGCCTACCCTACCCCCGGGGGGTGAGGTACCCTCATCGTTTTTTCATGAAAATGAGCGCAAAGGATGAATAAACAATTACCGAGAAGCATTAGATCATATCTGTTAACGTTTTTGTGCGACAGGAAAAAAATCTGTTGGGGGTGTGGTAACCACCGCCCCCTTGGTTGGACGAGGGTTAAATTTAAATTTTTTATTTTTTTTGCAATTATTCTGTAAGCGCTTTGAGACTTGTTTTTCAGATGAAAAGCATATCTATAAATAAAATCAATTATTATTATTATTATTATTAATAAACGAGACGAGCGGGGATTGTGGGAATGTAAGTGGTATATACAGCGCCCTCCATAATTATTGGCACCCCTGGTTAAGATGAGTTAAAAGCCTTAAAATAAATTCAATTTTTATTGCAGAAGCATACTCTCACACTGAAAATTGTAGAAAAATGTAACCTTCAACTCAAGTGAATTTTAAGGGAAAAAAAATCCCTGAGTAAGAAATAATTATTTTTCATAAAATCACCTGTTCCACAATTATTGGCACCCCTAACAATTCCTAGGAAATAAATGTAATTGAAGTATTTCTGTCATTTCTACAGTATTTTACAAAGTTGATCAGAGTATCTAGGCACATTTAATTAGTAATTCATCACTTGCTCTTTCCCTGGGTTATAAATTTGACGTGACACAGAGGCCATTTCTCTTATCCACTCTTCAACATGGGAAAGACATAGGAACACATCATTCAAGTTAGGCAGATGTGTGTCGACCTTCACAAGTCAGGCAATGGCTACAAGAAAATAGCTACTCGCCTGCACCTGCCCATATCTACTGTCAGAGGAATCATTAAGAAGTTTAAAACAACTGGAACAGTGGTAAACAAGCCTGGACGAGGATGCAAGGTTATTTTGCCACCATGCACAGTGTGGAGGATGGTAAGAGAAATAAAAAGTTCTCCAGAGCTCACTGTTAAAGAATTGCAACAAATGGGGTCACAAAGTCTCCAAAACAACCATCAGGCGCTATCTACATGCCAACAAGCTGTTTGGGAGGCATGCACGGAAAAAACCTTTTCTCACTTACAATCATAAACGCAAACGTCTGGAGTTCGCTAAGCGGTACTAAGACTTCACCTGGGACCGTGTGCTTTGGTCAGATGAGACCAAGATAGAGCTTTTTGGCAACAAACACTCTAAGTGGGTCTGGCGGAACACAAAAGATGAGTATGCAGAAAAGCACCTCATGCCCACTGTGAAGTATGGGGGAGGATCGGTGATGCAGTGGGACTGTTTCTCTTCCAGAGGCCCTGGGAACCTTGTTTGGGTGCATGACATCATGAACGCTTTGAAATACCAGGACATTTTAAATCAAAATCTGGTGGCCTCTGCCCGAAAGTTGAAGATGGGTCGTCACTGGGTCTTTCAGCAAGATAATGACCCTAAACATGTGGCCAAATCTACACAGAAATGGTTCACCAGACACAGAATCAAGCTCCTCCCATGACCGTCTCAGTACCCAGACCTCAACCCCATTGAAAACCTGTGGACTGAGCTGAAGAGGAGAGTGCAGAGGAGAGGACCCAGGTCGCTGGATGATTTAGAGAGATTGTGCAAAGAGGAATGGTCGAAAATCCCTCTTTCTGTATTCTCCCATCTTGTGAAACATTATAGGAGAAGATTAGGTGCTGTTTTGTTGGCAAGAGGGGGTTGTACAAAGTATTAACATCAGGGGTGCTAATAATTGTGGCACACATGATTTGATGTAAAAGAATTATTTCTTAATGTGGGATTTTTTTCCCACTGAATAAATGCACTTGAATTAAAGGTTGAATTTTCCTCTTTTTTTCATTGTGGTCCTATATTATTTAGAAAAAAACTGAATTTATGAGAAGCTAAAGAACACATCTTAACCAGGGGTGCCAATAATTATTGAGGGCGCTGTATAGGCGTAAGGACGAAAAGTAAGGCACATTGGGAGTGGTCCTGTTCATTAACCTACGTTATCGTAGGAACTCCCTAAAGTGAAAATAGATAGTCCAGTCGAAATATATCATCCATTATCAATATAATCTCCACAATTCACTAAACATTCAGTCATTTACAAATCAATCAATTAAGGAACAGAAACCATCATTTGGCAATACTGGTCTGCATTACATTCCCTTTCTTCTAGACTGTAATTCTCAAGAATAATTTGCTTGTACTTATTTTAAAAATTGTGTCACACTTTTACTGTATTTAATATCATCAGGCAAACCATTCCACAATTTTACCCCACAGGCAGAGATACACATCCGTTTGAGAGTGGTGTGAATGCTGGGTTTTTAACTTTATTTCACCCTTTAAATTGTTCCCCATTCTCGTTCCCTGAAAAGTTTTTGTATGTTATTTGGTTGCAGATAATTTTTTGCTTTAAACTGTATTTGTGCAGTTTTAAGTCAAACCAAATCCATAGATTTCAATGTTTGTAACTTTAAAAACAATGTGTCAGTGTGGTCATAATAACCTACATTATTTATTATCCTTACTGCTCTTTTTTGATTTGTGCATAATGTCTGCAGTGTACTCTTGTAGGTGTTGCCCCATGCTTCAACACAGTGAATCAAATACGGCAGTCCAAGTGAACAATGCAGGGTGAACATTACCTTCTGGTTAAGAATGCTCCAAGCTTTCCCTAAAACTCCAACGATCCGAGCCAGCTTTAAATGCAGACATTTTACATGTGATTTCCAGCAGAGTTTGTGGTCAAGTATTACTCCCAAGAACTTAATTTCATGTACTCTTTCTCTCTGCACACTATCAATCATCATTTATATTTGTGTATTTATTTTCCAATTACCAAATAACATGAACTTAGTTTTTCCCAAATTCAATGACAATTTGTTTTTGTCAAACCATAATTTTAGTGTACTCATTTCTTTTGTGACCACATCCAACAACAGTGTAAATCTTCTCCACTACAAAAAAATGACCAGAAGTCACCCACTTGCACAAACTGTTGTCTGTTTTCAATGGAACTGTGGTAGAAGGAGGCATTCTGCCCCCCCCCTTACCCATCACTCTGTCTGTACCTGGCTATTCATCCAATCAACTCCCATTGTTATCTTTTGAATGTCCCTCCACCCCCCGCCCCCCGTTGATCATTCATTGGTTTTCTCTGCCTTTCTGTATCCAATGAGTTCCATCTTTACTGTAAAGAACAGCCCACCTATTTTCAGTTTTATCTCTGGGCCTCCATCTTGAAGGCCTCTCGCTTGCTGGTACCAGACAGAGCCACAGATTTCAGCAGTTGGGTTTCATTTGTATTATTCAACCATTTGTCCAAAATTAATCTGTATGATAAATTTGATAAAAGAGTTTTGGCTTCAATTACTCGGCTTCTACGACAGAACTACGAAACAAATTTAACACCAGCCCCCTGACACCATAGTGCTCCATTTTTTCAGTAATATGTCGTGATCTATTGTGTCAAATGCTTTCTTCAATTCTTTGAACACTCACACAGCATACTTCGTGTTAACAATATAACTGGTAATCTCTTCAATTTAATCCATAAGTGCCATAGATGTTGATCGGTCTGTCCTAAACCCATACTAGCTGTCCATTTACAATTCATGTTTATCAATAAAACTGTCCAAACTCACAATAAAGTTTTTCCAAAATCTTAGAGATGCAGAGATGAAGAGGGCGCGTGCAATATACTCTTCCCTGAGTGAGCAACAACTTCTCATGCAAAGGTGAAACATAAACAAGTAAAAAAAAAAAGGCATCAATTAAATAATAAAAAAAAAATAGTTGAACAGAGAGAGAAAGCCTGGCAGACAATTGTGGACCAACTGAATGTGTAAGTAGTAAAAAGATATAGACTTACTAACCACTGCCTCACTGAGACTGCTGGAACGGTCATAATTGCAGTTCAAAGAGTTAATTGTCATTTTCACAAACAGTTGTACACTATGACTTAAAAGTGAGCAGTGGATGTTAATTTTATGCTGGACTTTTACCATGCAGACTAACTACTAACACTTATCCACAATCCAAAGTTTACAACCACATAGTATGTGCTAATCTCTCTATCTCTCTCTCTCTCTCTCTCTCTCTCTCGCTCAAATAGAGAACATTTGACGCATCATAAAACAAAAAATCCGGCAAAGAAGACCCAGGACTGTTGAGAAGCCAGAATTCTACATCTGACAAGAGTGGGACAACACTCCTCTCGCAAAACTTCAGCAATTGATCTCCTCACTTCCCAGACATCTACTACTAATCAATTGTAAACATGGCCCGATCCCAACTTTTTTGAGATGTGTTGCTGCCATCAAGTTCAAAATGAGTTAATATTTTTCATGAAATGATCAAATGTCTCACTTTCAACATCTGATGTATTGTTTATCACTTAATGAGATATATATTGTGGCAGCCCTGCCTTTCAGCTGGTGTCCCACGTGAGCAGGAACATGCAGGAAAAGGCGTGGCACCACTTGGATAAGGTCCAGGGATTCAGCACCCTGGACAGAAACCGCAGCACGGGCGCAGCACCACGGACAGCACCACATTCCAGAGGAGGGTGGAAGAGTGCACACACCTGGAAGGCATCAAGAGGCAATCAGTGCGGGGCATAAAATGGGGTTGCTGCAGTGGAGAGGGAGCAGTCTGGAGCAGACAGAGGAAGTGTTTGGATGCTCTCCTGCCCGCTGACAAAGTTGCAACCATTAATCCTGTGCTTTCTTTACCCAGCCTCCAGCACCTTGGGGATACAGAGCAGGCGCTGAGGTGGACCCCGTCCCAGAGCCAGTGGACCAGCCGTGCGGGACCCCTGACTTCGCGGAACCCCAAGTCTCAGTGCGGGTTCCTTACAGAGCCCAACGGGCCCATGTAATTGAAAGGAGTGCCTAATAAAAGGCTGTTTTTTGTTCTAAATCCTGTGTCTGGTAACGTTGCCCTATCCTGTTGGAAGATCCACTTCTGTTCACACTGCCCATGCGAGATCAGGCTGGGAGGCCACAATATATACACAGTCATGCCCAAAATTATTCATACCCCTACCCATTTTTGGGTTTTTTCAAGATATTTTTTGACAAACCAAATTTATTCTTGCACAAATGACACAGTAAGTTGACATAAGGCTGTAAGAATTACAGTAAACAATTTTTCGAGAAATACAATACTTATTGGTATTTTATTTGACAGATTTACAAAAAATGCCATGTCCAGAATTATTCATACCCTTTTCTCAGTAATTGATGGCAAAGCCTTTATTCACGATTACAGCCTCTAAACGCTTCCTGTGGTTGATCACAAGGTTCCTACATGTTTCCACTGGGATTTTTGCCCACTCCTTTTTGGCAAACTTCTCCAGGTCCTTAAAGTTTAAGGGTTTCCTTGCCATGACCTTGGTCTTCAGTTCCCTCCACAGATTCTCGATAGGATTGAGGTCGGAGCTCTGGCTTGGCCGCTCCAAAATGTTCACTTTGTTGTCCACTAACCATTTCTTGACTGATTTGGCCGTGTGTTTAGGATCATTATCCTGTTGGAAGATCCATTCCTGCCCAAGACCAAGTTATTCGCCGGACTGCTTGATGTTTTCACTAAGGATCTGGATATACTGGTCCTGTTTCATAATGCCATTCACTTTAACAAGGTTTCCGGGCCCATTCGCTGGAAGCAACCCCAGGGAATGATGTTCTCCGATCAAGCAGCTGTAACTGTGGAGTGCTCTCAGAGCGAACCTTCTGTTAATTATGAAAATGACTGAGAACAGGTCAGGACTAATAATTGTTTTAAACGGAAGTTTTATGCACCCCAATTCTCTGTTTTTGTTCCGCAACTGTACTGAATTTAGCCCATGATTTATTCGCTGTTAGATCGCACATGGAGAGAAACCATGTCTTCGGTTGCCAATTACGATAATTGGAAAACGCATCAATAAAGGAAAATGATTGAGAACTACTAATTGCAGTCAAAAAGGGACGTGTCTTAGCACCCCCGCTGGCAACGCCACTGAGCGTGGTGATTAGTGGTGATTTGTAATAGAGCGTGACAGCATTCGTAGTGTATTCTTGCCATTCTTTGAGCCCATACTGTCACGCGTCATGACGCCTCTGCCCCGAATCATCAAACTCAATTCAAATTTGTGATCGTCAGTCAAAAATTTATATTCGTGGCATTCGTGACTTATCGTCGTTATGTGTAAACCCAGAATAAGTCGCTGATGATGCCAACTTCAGCACATTGTAGTTACATATCAATCTTGACTTATAGCTGTTTAAATAATTTCATTACATGTCATTGATTCATTTGAAGATCTCCATGGACTTTCACTGACAAAAAGTATAAACAAAACCCAATAATTGAAAATTTCACCAGTGTAAATTTCTGACAGACACACATAATGCACATAAACACTAAAAACAGTAATTCATAATAAAGTGTGTGTTTAAATTTTACTTCAAAATCCTGTGATTTCAGAAATTTAATTTATATGGCCATAACATTATGCCCACTGATTCAATTTTGGATGAACAGAAGTCTGATTTTCTGGTGGCTGAAGATGCCATGTAACAAATGCCACAAACTGATGTCACTGGAAATGCAAAATTTGACAATGAATGTAAAGAGAAAGTAGAATAAAAGTTCATTTGTGAAAGTTATCTTGATACTACTGTTTATTAATGCCATTAGTCTTCAAATAATGGGGTCAAGAAATTATTGATATGATTTTTTTTTCATGGGCATTCATGATTTTGGTGGATATGTAACACATGGGCAAATTTTGACTCAGATCTCTCAGCTTTGATTATGTTCTCCTCTCTAAAACCCTCGTCACACTAGAGGCGGAATGAGCGGAATGCCGTCGAAAAATGAAAATCTTTTTGTATATTCCTGGATATCTGAAGTGCGTTCTAAAAATTCTGACTGCATTCTGAGTGCATTCCAAATATTTGGGCCCGTTCTTGTGGCCGGCCCGAATGTTTTGCTCATTCTCAAAACTTTCCAGGTGCATTCGAAGAGGAGAAATATCGAACGGCATTCGAAGTGTGTTCTAACTGCACTCTGACTGCATGATACAAATTCTTACGGCATTCCAACAGCATTCAAAACATTCTGATTGCATTCGAGGGAGAATCGAAATGGCAAGCCACGTCAAATCATGCCAGAATGCGCCTCTAATGAGCCAGAATGCACCTCGAATGCATCTTGATTGCTGCAGGAATCTATTTCGATATTAAAACAATTCACCTTAAAAATAATCCCTTAAAAATAATGATTGGTCATGACCCATTTTCAATCGTTCATTTAAATTACCATTACAGAAACTCTGAAAACTCTCAACATTATCAGGTGTGGCCAGTTTTCATTAATAACGCATAGCTCTTAACTCTCACGCATTCGGCGTCAGTTTTGGTGGCATATTTATGTTCCCCTGCTGTAGTCAGCAGTTACTCTAGCAACGCATATGGGACACTCGTGTTACATTCTAAGTACATTCTGAGTATTCGAGCTGCATTTTGTTTGAATTCTTGGACGTTCCAACCATATTCGGCAGCCAATCCGGGAGCGTTCTGACTGCATTCGAGGTGAATTCGTAGAGCATTCGAGGCACCTTCCAACCAGACTTCGGGTGGTGTTCAGGCAGCAATTGAACCACACTCGTATGGCATTCGAAGTGTATTCTAAATATTCTGACTGCATTCTAACTGCATTCTAAATATTCCTACTGTGTTCCAACTACATTCAAGCTGCATTCAAGAGCTAATACACCCAGAATGTGCAAGAATCATTTGAGGCGGGTTCGAAGCGCATCCTAAGTATTCAAACGGCGTTCTTTCAAAGCAGTAAGAATTTTGGTCAATTTCAAATTACCGCCGGAATGTTGTGCGAATTCTTCATTCCGGTTGGTTCTGCTTGATTCCTGCTGATTTTGAAAAAGTGTGACGGGGGCATAAGGATCGGCATGGAAACCTACAGGACAGTAGACCTCCTGGAACAGATGCCAGGCTTTAGTGAAGTCTATGTAGCAAAAGTAAAGAAAAGTACTTGTAAACTGCAACTTCCTTATGGCCAAACATTTTGATGAAAGTCAAACTGTCACAAATGTACCTAATATTATGTGCAGAAATACATTTACTGTAACTGAGTGCTGAATTTCTTTTCTTTGTGAGGATGAAAGAGAATTGTTTGAGTGCTTTGATGAAGGTTGTGGTTTCATGTGTAAGACCTTACACCAGGTTACAGTCTCACTTGTGCACCAGCTGGCTGACTGCATTGCGTCACTTGTTTGTCTGGGATGCACTTCTTGGATTGCATCACTGACAAATAATATATTGTTAGAACAGGGATAGGGGGGTACTCATCTACCCCTCCTTTTATCCCCTCCTCTGTTTTACTGCAGATCTGTGTGTCACATCACAAACTCACTCTGCAAACCCAACCCCCTCTTGCACACCCACCCATCCTTAAATATAATCCTGTGGTGACAGGGTATTGTACAGTCACTCCAAGTGCTGTTGCTTCCTTTATGGATTTGTGACTGGCGGTCATCTGCCCTGCTTACATACCACTCAGATTGATTTATTTTCTGAAGTGAAACGATATTGAATAAAAACATAATCCTCCTGGAAACAGGTGATCAGGATACAGACATTGAGGAGTGTGTGTCGTGCAATTGCAGTTACTCAGGTAAGTTACTAATTCTTTCTTTCAATCTGATGAACCACTCTTTCATTTCTTAAGCAGTGCTTGAGTGAGAGACTGTTGCAGACTGTAATACAATAGACCCAAAGGGCAAACCCTGTCTTCTGGGAACACTGTCTCCACCTCGGGAAGCTGTCTGAACTTGAGGAGTATATGTCAAGCTATTGCAGTTTCTCAGGTAAGTTATTCATTTTTTCAGTTTGATAAACCACTCTTTCATTTCTTATGTTGTGCTTGAGTGAAAGGCTTTCGCAGACAGTAAAATATAGAGCCAAAGGACAAACCTTGTCTTCTGGGAACACTGTCTCCACCTCGGGAAGCTCCAGTGCAGTTTCAAAGAGTAAAGCTGGTGTCTCAGAGGAGAGAGAGTTTTCTCTGGATGGAGGTCGTCTTCCCAGAAAACAAAAACTATCCTTCAGTGTAACAATGCAACAAAATTTTCCAGGTCTTCTTTGACATGAATAACTTCTCAAGAGAGAGAGCTTAACTTTGTGCAAAATAGGCCAGTATAAGTGTTTCCATCTCTATTATGCAGTAAATGTGTTATGATGAGGAATACTTTGTAGAGAAGAATAATGTAAAATAATGCTGGAATCAGCTTAAGAACAGAATTTAGCCTCGCAGTCAGTTTAAGTGGTGAGTTCAGTCAGGCTTGACCATGTAACTTACATTCACTCTCTTTTCTCAGGATCATCAACCCTCAAACCTGCTAGATAAAATAAAACCAAAATGAACAGCTCTGTCATCAATTCTAGCCGACCCTTCAACCACTCCTCTTCAGGATCCAGTCCCCAACTCTCGAACATATTAGTACCATGCACATACGGCCCTGCTGGGCTTGTGTTTGTGTTTATTAGGAGTAGCATCAACACTGTAGTGGGCTACCCTGCCAACATCATGGTAATGTGGCTGGTGGCCAGAGAGAAGAGTGACTCTTCCACCTCCAATCACTTTATCTTCAGCCTGGCCCTCGCTGATGTATGGCTTTGCGTGATGAGCCCCATCAGCTGCTTTGGTTTCAGCATACTCAGATATTTCATATATGTACTGAACTTTACCTCTGGGATCAAATACGGCTCCCCACTCTTTCTAGCCTGCATTTGCCTGGACCGCTACGTGGCTGTGCTTCACCCCATTGTGTTCACCAGCATCAAAGATAAAAAGATCAGAGTTGCTATTTCCATGTTTGTTTGGGGGCTCGTGATAGCCTATGCCCTCTGCAGGACAGTGCTCAGCAGTGGATCCTTCATCCAATTTCAAATCTACGTTGGGCTGACCCTGGCCAGCTTCACCATTATGGTTTACTGCAACGTTTCTATCATATGGAGTCTGAGGAAGTCGGTCTTGGGCAAGGAGAAGATGCACCCCATGAAAAAGAAAGCCCTCAGAACTGTGCAAATCTATCTGGGCATCATAGTGTTTCATTACCTGCCTTCAGTTGTTATCAGTCTCGCGCAGTATTATCCTATTTCCCCTGATGCCGTAGAAACAATGTGCACAATTAATATGATTATATTCAGCCTTGCGGACTACAGTTCCATCACTCAGCCCCTTCTCTACCTCTCCCTGATTAAGCAGCTGCCATGGCTGAAAAAATTGCTCTGCATCTGCTGCCGAAGCCCTTCCCCTGAGCCACATCATGTAAGCACATGAGATGTATGCTTGTGATTGTCTGTTACGTTGCATTTACTCTCGACATAAATTCGTGAAAATGAGTTCATGAAACAGAGCAAGAATGTTATCTGAGTTACAGGCAAATATATTATCTTTAATTTGATTGTAATTCGGAAAGAGATGATAATTACCACAACTATAACCATATGCATTGATTAAAAAGTGGAAATTATTTGAATCAACCACATGTCGATATCACAATGATTTCACATTATTCAAATTAAACTTTTTTTGATTATTTAAAAATGATCATGTATGATCAATCAAAGAGACCAATTTTTTATGTCATGTGTAAATGAGACTAATCTCCATACTTACAAGACTGTTTTATTCTGTCCATTTAATTTCATTATGCCAGCATGGGGTCTAGCTTTGCCCAGGAAACATCTGCAGTGACGACAGATTTTCTGGGAGCACAGCAGATACGCAAATAAAAATGATAGTTTTGGCTATTCCTGTGCTTAATGCAGTCAGTGAGTAAGTACCACATTCAAAGTATTTTGGATCACAAAATGATAAAATGCATGTAACATGAAACAATGTGAAATGTAACCAAAAAGACACAAAAAGAATTTAAATTAAATATAAAGAACTTGAGCAATGCCTCTCTAAAATGTTCAAGGTCAACCATGAGGAAAAGTGTCCATCACCCATCATATACTAACCTCAGTCTCTGAATTCAGCAGGATGCTGTAGTTTGGTGTGAGTTTAGCTGTTATTTACAGCTCTGGGGAACAAAGGGAAGCACTGGGGTTTGTCATCAGAGACAAGGCCGACTTTGTTTCAATAATGGTGTACAGTTTTAGTTGAAACTGGTTGAGACATGAATTGATTCAATGCTGCAGTGATTTCTGGAGCTGTAATTTACTGGTTATTAGCAACTATCCAACAAAACTGTTTTTTGTGCTGTCATAATTGTGCCCTTCAGAAGTAAAGTGGGCTATCCCACATCTCGGTCAAATGAGTTGGGTGCACTACTGCATATTAAAGGTCAACGCAACTTCCCATGATACCAGCATTTTCAGGACTATGCTGTGTTGCCATCTAGTAAAAGTCATAGAAACCATTCTTAACATGTTGTGACAACCAGTGAGAGGCAGAGCGGGCTATCCCACATTCCAAGATGGCAGCCCCCATGCTGACTGGAGCTGAGGCAGTTCTGGAGAAGATTTTTGAGTCTGAAAGTGACCCCAACCCCCAGTGGAAGCCTACAGGTGAATCTAGTGACGACTCTTCTACAGGTAATAACTGTCCAGTTTCCAGGATTTAATTCTATGCCCAGAAAAAACAAGTTTCTCCTGGCAATGTTGAGGTGTCACCAGCCTTATGATGGTTTTGTGGATTCACTGAAAAGTTTTTGACCCTTTCTCCAGCCAAGAAAGTTAAAGTGGTCTATTCCACATTTTGGGCATTTTGCTTAATTCAGTAAAAAGCTGTCTTGCACAAATTTTCCACAAACTAAGTTACACTTGGACAATTATGTAAACATGTATAATTATCATGGAGGCGGCATCCTGAATTTTTCAAACTGCTTGAACTTCAAATCTCATTTTCTCCAAACAATGGATCTGTGGGATAGCCCACTTTACCTCTCAAAGGCACAAATGTTGATGCAGTTCTTTTGCTAAATTAAAGACCTGTTTCTGACAACAACACACAAGCAAATTGGGCTCCAGCAAATTTACCCTTTTTGGTTTGAACCCCAATGATGTTTTTATTATTAATAATAAATAAAATCGAATGAGCAGGGGGCATTATGTCAACGCCCCCTCTGTCCGTCCGTCCGGGTGCCCGGCCGTAACTTTTCATTTACACGCAATAACTAAAGAACGCCCTGTCTGATCCATCTCATTTCTAGGTGGTGTGTGGGAGGTGGGTAGAGGAAGGTCCCTTTTGAAAAGCAGTGCCGTGTGATATCCAGTATGGCCATTACGGGCAGCCATCTTGATTTCAGTTTCCACGCAATAACTAAAGAACTCTTCATCTTCATTACAAAACCAGTTGTCTTTTAACAAATTTAGTTTTCAGTATTATTCACTCTCACTATTCACCATGCTAAACTGGCAACCTATTCAATCTTAACCCCAATTAAACATACGGGCGGGGGCATATGCCACGCTCTGCGTTGCTCTTGTTGAGACTTATCTTGCAAAGTACTGCTGGTTTGTCCTCTGTTAAACACACCCTTACTGCTAATAGTATTTATATTAATAGGAATGACACTGGCTTGTTCAGTAATTAGGTTTTGAGTCTTCAAATTTAAAGCCTTTTTTCAGTGGGACTTCAATATTTTGTCCATCCCCAAAATCTGCAGTTAAAAGCTGAGAGGGGACTTCATACAGGATTACAGGACACTGATATACAAAAGTGTAAATTTAGCATGTTTCACAGTCCAAATTCAACCTTATCATTATTGAGACTCTATCTCTGCAGTCAGGCACACAATGGCTGTTTAAATTATGTAAATATCATTCCTCATCTATAGGCCATTAATTATATGAATTGGTTGGTTAAACCCAGGTGGGCTTATGGTCTTTTGATCAGATCTGTGTGCCTGTTTTTACCAAATCTTGCTGTTTAGGTGTCTGAGTGACTTAACATTGTATAGCATGGAAACTCCTAAGTGGCATTGTGGTATATCCAGCATTACAAGCACTGCAATTAACAACTAAATATGTCATTTAAGTAAACTCTCTGGGGACTATTAAGGGTTGACAGGCTTCCACTTTGCTGCAAAGACTGTTTTTTTTTTTTTTTTTTTAAAAATTGAAAATGCATCTTGTTTGGACGCGGTGCATCGCTATTGATTTAAAAGTAACACAGCTTAGCTCAAGTTTACAAGCACTTAGTTAATGTTCTGGTCTTGCAGAAAAAATCTTGAAAATGTTTTGTTAATCTTAATGTTGTGCTTTGAAAAATAGATATTAAGAGCCATTCCGTGAGAAAATGCCACTTTTTGAAGAAGTTGAGGAGTTGACCCCCCTGGAATTGAATGAAACTTGGCACATAGGTAGATATGGTAGTCTCACAGAAAAATCCATATCTGTATCTCAAGAAATCTGCCAGCAGTATTTCACTGAAAGCTACTAAAGTGGCTCAGTTTTGCTTTTGACACCACATTTTACATCAATTATTATGACTTAAGGGTACACAGTACCAGATGTGTCATACTTTTATCATGACCTGTCACACTTCAAGTCTGGATAGACATTAGCACCACATCAGCACCAAGCTGGATAACTATGTTATTGAGCCGGAATTATTTGAGAAATCATGGTAAAAATTGAAAATGGGAATAGGAATAAAATAATATCCCAGACATTTACCAAACTAGAATGCTTAATTATGTGTTTACTCACTACAAAACTACAACCCCAATTCCGAAATAGTTGGGACAAAGTGTAAATTGTGAATAAAATCAAAATGCAATGACTTTCAGGTCACATGAGCCAATATGTTATTTACAATAGAACATTGATAACATTTCAAATGTTGAAACTGAGACATTTTCCATTTTTATCCATAAAATGACCTTATTTCAAATTTTCTGGCTGCAACAGGTCTCAAAAAAGGGCTGAAAAAGCAATTAATATAAAAGAGAAACAGCTGAAAGAACATTTAGCAAGTAATTAAGTTAACTGGCATCAGGTGTGTTATGGCCCCAATTTGTTATGACGTCACGGACAGCAAAGGATGACAGACAAAAATTCTTAAAGTTCAACAGATTTAATTAAACAAACACATAGAACTAATCTACACCCTACACTACTGACCAAGATTGAAATGAAAATTAAAAAATGAGATATTTACAGTTCCCTGTAATGGAGATGGGCTGCTCTGTTGTGATGTCCTGGGACAGGAAAATGCTCCAACACAGGCAAAAATCCACAAAAAGCTTAAAAGGTCTTGAAAAGAGTGACAGGTCTGGTCAAATGTATCCTTCTTGCAATTTCTCCTTGCAATTTCTCCAACAACTACACTCTCTCGATTTTTCTCCTTATATACTCTTTTCCAGCCCCCTCTGAGGCATGCCCGGGACATGCCCAAACCTAGCTTTAGATTGCTTAACAAAAAAAAGTCAATACTGCCATCTAGTGGCTTTTTTCCACATTACACCTCTATTCCAAAAGGGAAAAATTTTGACTTATAAAGGCAAAATTTTTCTTTTCAATACAAAAATGGTTAAGTAGACACTTGTATATATATACATATAATACAATATGCTAATAAACACGTGATATATACACATACTCAAACACGGGATAAGCAATCGGCAATTACATTGTCAGTACCCTTTACATGCTTGATTTCCAAGTCAAACTCCTGCAAAATCAAACTCCAATTCAACAATCTCCGATTTTTGTTTTTCATCTTACTCAAAAACATTAACGGATTGTGGTCAGTATATACAATCATTGGCTTTTGCCCCGTACAAACATAGACCTCAAAGTGTTGTAAGGATAGAACCAGAGCCAACAGCTCCTTCTCAATTGTGGAATAGTTCTTTTGGTGGCGATTGAACTTCCTGGAGAAGTATGCCACGGGATGCTCAATGTCATCAGAGTCATTTCTCTGTAGGAGCACAGATCCACAAGCTTGGTCGCTAGCATCGACTGCTATGGAGAACGGTTTGTTGAAGTCAGGAGATTTGAGCACGGGAAGTGACACAGCAGAGACTTCAGGCGTCGAAGGCTCTTTGGCATGCTTCATCCCAAGTGAACTTCACGCCTTTCTTCAGTTGGTTGGTGAGACTGAGAGCAATCTCAGCAAAGTTCTTGCAGAACTTGCGGTAGTACCGATCATTCCAAGGAAGCGGCGCAAAGCTTTTTTGTTGTCAGGAACTGGAAAGTCCATGATGGCTTGGACTTTAGCATTTATGGGTGCCACCTTACCCTGGCCTATGACGTAGCCAAGATACGTGACAGTCGCACAACCAAAGTCACTCTTGTTCAGGTTAACAGTCAGGTTAGCCTGGGTCAAGCGCTGGAACAACGTCTCTACATCTTTCAGATGTTCTTCCCAGGAATCACTCCATGTGATCAGGTCGTCGATGTACGCACCCGTGTGTGGCAATCCGGCGATTGTAGACTGTATCATCCTTTGGAACGTGGCTGGGGCATTTTTCATGCCAAAGGGTAGGACTTCATACTGGTATAACCCAGATGGTGTGGCAAAAGCAGAGATGCTCTTGGCCCTTTCAGTTAAAGGCACACACCAATAACCCTTCAATAAATCAATCTTGGTCAGAAACTTTGCTTGCCCTACTCTATCGATACAATCATCAATCCTAGGTATTGGAAACACATCAGTTCTAGTTACAGCATTGACTTTGCGATAATCTGTACAGAATCTAGTAATTCCATCAGGTTTTGGAACTAGAACACAGGGTGAACTCCAATCTGAGTTAGAGGGTCTGATAATATCATGTTCTAACATGTACTCAACCTCTTTCTCAGCAATCTTTCTCTTTTCAGGATTCATCCGGTACGGATGCTGTTTTATTGGTTTGGCATCACCAACATCTACATCATGAGAGGCTATAGAAACTCTCTTTGGAACATCAGGAAATAGATCTTTATATTTCTTGATCAACCTCTCAAACTGATCTTTCTGTGAGGGTTCTAAGTGCTGGAGTTTTACATCAAGATTTTGCAACACTTCAGAATTTGACAATTTACATGAAAGAACTTCAGCTTTAATTCTAGGTTCATCATCTTGAAACTCCCCCTCATCTTCAGAAGTCTCGGCCATAGGAGGATCTGAAGTGACAGCTGCAACCCTAGCATTCCTATCATGATAAGGCTTCAGCATGTTAATGTGACACAACTGTTTTGGCTTTCTCCTATCTGGAGTCCTCACAATGTAATTGAGATCATTGAGTTTTGTCAGAATTTCATAAGGACCATGAAATCTAGCCTGCAATGGATTGGATTGCAAGGGAAACAACACAAGGACCTTGTCTCCTGGTTTAAACTCACGGCTTCTAGCCTGATGATCATACCAAGTTTTCATTTTTCCCTGACTTGATTTCAAGTTCTCTTTGGCTAGATCACAAGCTGCACGCAGTCTTTCCTTGAACTTGCTAACATAGTCTAACAGACTGATATGCGGCTCTTTCTCTTGCCATTGTTCACTCAACAATAGCAAAGGTCCTCTCACTTCATCGCCAAACACTCGCTCAAACAGACTGAATCCAGTAGACTCCTGCACTGCTTCTCTAGCTGCAAACAACAGCAAATGAACACCTTCATCCCAGTCTTCCTCATGGTCATAACAATAAGTCCTCATCATTGTCTTGAGAGTGGAATGAAACCGCTCTAAGGCACCCTGACTCTCTGGATGATAGGCACTGGAAAGAATCTGCTTCGCACCTAGTTCATACACAACCTGCTGAAACAATCCGGAAGTGAAATTGCTACCTTGATCTGACTGAATTTCCCTGGGAAGGCCAAACAACGTGAAGAACTTTATCAAAGCCTTCGAGATTGCAGTTGCCTTGATGTTGCGTAGAGGGATGGCTTCAGGGAATCTGGTAGATGCACACATGACTGTCAACAAGTACTGATTTCCAGATCTAGTCTTGGGTAATGGACCAACACAATTAACAATGACCTTGGAGAAGGGCTCCCCAAATGCTGGGATAGGCTGCAATGGAGCTACAGGTGGGTCTAACTGGTGTTTTCCAACTACCTGACAAGTGTGACAGGTTTTGCAAAAGTTGGAAACCTCTTTCCGAACTCCAGGCCAGAAGAAGTGTTTCATGATCTTGTCAACAGTCTTGTTAACACCAAGATGACCTCCTAAAAGGCAAACTATGAGCCATTGTTAAGATCTCATTCCTGTAGACCTTCGGAACAACAATTTGCTTGACCACTGCCTAATCTGCATTGGCAGGGATATCAGGAGGGCGCCACTTCCGCATCAACACTCCATCCTTGAGATAATACCCAACTGGAACTGCGTCTATTTCTTCATCAGGAAGGGCTCTCTTTTTTAGTACACAAATTTCAGGATCATTAGTTTGCTCCTGAATCAACCGCTTTCGGGACAGAGACAAGTCTCCAGACACATCAGAATCACCAGACCCATCTGGCTGGCTGAATAGAGAACTGATAAAAGTGTCTGATAAGTCCTCAAACGGAGAAACCATAGTAGGCTGAACAGAGTCATGAGGTGAACCACCTGAGTCATGACTTTTCAAGGTGCTGGACGGCACCACATCATCTTCTTCTTGAGCCTTCTTGGCCATAGCACGAGTCACTGCACAGGAAGGATACAGAGATGGGTCTTCATCGCCATCTTCAGTGCTCGGCTGTGAAGTAAGATGAACAGGGGAACTACATTGCCCCCAGCCAGGTCATTGCCTAGCAACAGAGAAACACCCTTGATAGGTAGACTTGACATAAGTCCCACCTTTACCTGTCCTGTAACTAAATCTGACTTCAAGAATACAGAGCGCAGGGGGTACAGATACAGTCCTCCCTTCAATACCTTGTACAAGTATGAAATCCCCAGAAGCGGTCTCATCACGTAACTCCAAGGAGTCCATCAACAAAAGTGACTGAGAAGCTCCGGTATCCCTTCGGATATATATGGGGACAGGAGGAGAATGCTCATTCAGAGCCACAAATCCCTCTGACACAAATGGAAGAAATTCCTCCCTCACAAAGTCAGCAGTATCAGGCTTCTTAGCCTCACAAGGAGCAGGCAATTTAGCAGATCGGTCATCTACTACAGGGGTTTCTAACCTTGTCTTCACAAAGGCATTGGGTTTGGTATCCTTTCCTTTTTCTTTCTTAGCTTTAAGGAACCAACAGTTAGTTGTAACATGACCAGATTTCTTGCAATAATTGCAAACTAGACCACTTTTGTCACTGTCAGCTTTCACACTTTGTTCAGACCTTTTACTGGATTTCTGAGCACCATCACCAGATTTGTCTTTGTCTTTGGGTGAGGAATCTTGGGTATCACCGTTGCCTTTCTTCTGAAATTGGGACCATCTATTGTTACTGCTAGACTGAAATTTGGACTTATGTGTGAGAACATATTCGTCTGCAAATTTGGCAGCTGATTGCAAATTCAGTGCTTGCTTCTCATTAAGGTAGGTCTTAATATCATCCTTGACACAGTTCTTGAATTCTTCAACTAACACCATCTCTTTTAGTGAGTTGAAATCATCCTTGACCTCCATAGAAGTACACCAGCGCTCAAAGCAAACCTTCTTCTCGTTAGCAAATTCCACATAAGTCTGATTGTCAGATTTCTTCAGACCTCTGAATTTCTGTCGGTAAGCCTCTGGGACCAACTCATAAGCTGTCAAAATAACCTTTTTGACAACCTCATAATCAGAGGAATCATCTGCAGACAAAGCTGAATAGGCTTGTTGAGCTTTACCCTTGAGGACAGTTTGCAACATCAGAGGCCAGTGTTCCTTTGGCCACTGACAACTCTTAGCTACCTTCTCGAAGCACTGGAAATACTTATCAACCTCCTTCTCTGAGAATGGAGGCACCAGCTTTACCTCCTGGCTAGCCCGAAATTTGTTTTCACCTTGCATTTTGATTTTTAGTTGCTCCATTTGGAGCCTTTCTTCTCTATCTAATTTTTCTAAATCGAAATCTCTCTGTCTCTGTCTCTCTCTTTCTGCTCTTTCCTCTTTCTCTCTCTCAAATTCTCTTTTTTTTTTTTCCTCCTTTCTTTTTTTTCTTCTCTTGCTAATTTTTCTAACTCAAACTGCCTTTGTTTTTTTTTTTTTCCTCCCTTTCAATCTCTAGCATTTTTTAATTTAAGTTCCAATTCTACATTGGGATTTTCCACCGGAAACTGTTCTAGATCTCCTGGTGCAAACACATTTTCATCAATGTAATATTCAACAATCTCTCTAGCCAGTCTTGCTTTTCGCATGGCTGGTTTTACATCTGTCAGCTCTAACTGTATGCGTATTTCTAGCAGTTCTGTCTTTTTAAAAGACTTCAAAACCTCTACGGTTGGTGATGCCAAGAAATCATCTGTAGAATCTGGAAATATAAGTGACAAATGGCTGATAAGCTCGGTCCAGAGCCAGGCCAAATGGCAATAGAACTGTAGACATTGCATATTTCATTTTACGAAAGATTGTTCCATTTCTAGGGTAGGGGGTTAGGCCCCCCGAACCTTGGAAATAACAGGCGGCGGCGGGACTGCAAAGTTCCGAGGGCACGTTAAATCGGAACTATAGTGCAGGGGAGTAAACTGAAGGCCTCCGTGTTCAGTGAAGTATGAATTGACATACTGCCGTGGTACCGTCTAGTCGGCGTGTTGTCGCCTTTAAGTGTGTGGGCATCACGTGGTACGTGGGCGACAGCCCACACCTAAGCAGAGGGGCGCATAGTGCGACCTCTGTGAACAGGCAAGGCTGGTGAAAAGCGGTCAAAGTTTCTATACCCATAGCTAAGTGGGGTAGGGGTCAGACCGTCGGCTCCCACCTGGGTGGCTGATAACCACTACGGGATTCGGGGATCGCTATCGACTGGGTCACCGGCCGGTCGGGTCGCGTATGGCAGTAAGTCCCTTTTGTTGGCCGCCGCGCTCGGCTCAATGTACAGTCAGGCCACCACAAACCAAAAGCGAATGCGTCAGTAGGCGAGTGGTGCTTCTGTGATCGGTGAGCTTTGAAAAGAAGACGCCGGGAAGCAGAAGACGGAGTTCTGAACCTGGGGGAGCCTGGGCAAAGATCTCTGTGGGAAGGGATCTAGCCTAGAACTGCGCCCTGGGAGGGGAGGTTCGAAGGATCAAAGTGAAACCCGTAAAATTCGTCTGTGCCTTTGGGTTGGGTTCTGAGCGGCACCTCTGTAAGATCTGCAAACGCTGATCGTGGGGGGAGCCCAGCGACTGTATCGACAAATGGCTGATAAGCTTAGTCCAGAGCCAGGCCAAATGGCAATAAAGCTTTTGTGGACTTCCTCCCCAAAATGCTTGCTAAGGTGTTAACAGTCTTACTGTTCCTCTGTATGGGGGGTTGTTAGAGGGCTCTGGCTGACACAATGCCCTGTGCGAGGAATCATATTACTGGCCTAAGTCTTAAGCTAAAAAGTCCAGTTATATTAATTTGTTTCAAATAATCCAAACCACTGGGAAGTGCATAATGTGCTTATATGTTAAATCATGTTCTTATATATCCAAATAGCACTTATATACTTATAACCCAATTAAACTATATATTAATTCATCTTAAGACTTTTTCATGACAACTGCATCATATTAGTACATATTCATATCATGTTTGGTCTTGTTATTCTCGGGGGAATCTAAGGAGTTGAATGGAGTATGTTTCATTCCCATTGAAATTATGGTTCGTTCTCTTTTGGAAACTCCTGAGAATTTGGTCAGAATACTCTCTGGTAATCACCCTATTCTCCTCTCTCTGCTGAAGTGTTTTATTACCCAAAAACCGGATTCGACCCCCCCTTCCAAGTGTTTATGGCCATGCCGCCTGGATCAAAGGCGTGATTTGGCTTAAAGCAAAGAGAAACAATCCATTCTGGGAAGATCGTATCTGATCTGTCCCCGCGCACGTAAGTGCGTGAGTAGCCATTCCGTATGCCGTATGTAGCCAATCTATATAGTCAGGGAGAATCGTATCCGATCTCTCCTCGGCGCTTGCGTTAGGGCGTGAGTAGCCTTTTTCAATGATGTAACATCGTATTTGAACTTCCGCGCACGTTAGTGCGTGTATCCTTTTCCTCCAGGTATGACTTTATTCTCCTCTTCTAAATTATGCGTAACTTGTAATTGGCTTAACGTTGATTTGTTTGATTTAAGCTTTTGCCTACCTGGTGAATAAATTATTGTCATTCTTTTAAGCTTGCGTGGTCTCCGTGACTCCTAATCCTTTTGTTCTTTCTAGCCACGTTACGACCGGTACTTAGGGGGGCGAGTCCTTGCATTCCAGACTAGCTAGCTGATGTTTTAAAGGTAGTGATGGGTTTTAAGTTGGATTGCAGATTACGGTCTACTTATATAAAGGGTTTATGTAGTATCGGTCCTGGGGATTTGACCTTAAGGGCACCCTTGGGCTTATAAAGCGGTACCTGGTCGATCCTTTAGGGGCCCTGTGGTGCGCATTATGTAGCATCGGTCCTGGGGATTGACCTTAAGGGTTTTCTTGAGTTTATAAGCCGGTGCCTGGCCGATCCCCTTAAGGGGCCCTGTGGTGCACATAAATCTGGGTTCATGATATGTTTATGCCAAAGTTGCTACTATCATGGTAATTTCTTCCATCCTCTAGAACTCTCACCGAACTAAGATCCGGCAATTGCGCTATTACCCGGGGGCGTCAGTTGAGTAACTGGTTTTCACGGAAGAGTCTGGCGGCTTAGTTGCTCCGAGATTCACGCATGTGTCCCTAAACTATCAATTCTAATTCTAATTTGGAGTCAGATATTTAACGAGGGTATAACTAATTTTGGTATTCTAAATTTATTTTGAGTCAGATTAATTGTAACCGTTGTGCTTTTGTGCCCCGTCCTTGAGCGAAGGAGAAATGTATCCATTTTACTGTGATTCGCACCAGCCAGGACATCGCGCATGCTAACACTGGCCCAAAAGAACACGTTGAACCTTTGCCCTACAATTTCCGCTGTTGGTTATTGTTTTGTGGGTTTTACACATCCATTGCTGTTGATCTGTCAATATATATATAGGAAAATTCAAAAACAATTTCACAATTTGAAATTTTAGATTTTCAATAAATGACTCGCACAATGGTCTATCCCGGACGAGCCCCCAATTTGTTATGGCCCCAATTTGTTATGACGTCACGGACAGCAAAGGATGACAGACAAAAATTCTTAAAGTTCAACAGATTTAATTAAACAAACACATAGAACTAATCTACACCCTACACTACTGACCAAGATTGAAATGAAAAAAAAAAAAATGAGATATTTACAGTTCCCTGTAATGGAGATGGGCTGCTCTGTTGTGATGTCCTGGGACAGGAAAATGCTCCAACACAGGCAAAAATCCACAAAAAGCTTAAAAGGTCTTGAAAAGAGTGACAGGTCTGGTCAAATGTATTCTTCTTGCAATTTCTCCTTGCAATTTCTCCAACAACTACACTCTCTCGATTTTTCTCCTTATATACTCTTTTCCAGCCCCCTCTGAGGCATGCCCGAGACATGCCCAAACCTAGCTTTAGATTGGGCTTAACAAAAAAAAGTCAATACTGCCATCTAGTGGCTTTTTTCCACATTACAGGTGTGTAACATGATTGGCTATAAAAGCGATGTCTTAGAGAGGCTGAGTCTCTCAGAAGTTAAGATGGCCAGAGGCTCTCCAACCTGTGAAGGCTTGCGTAAAAAAAAAATTGTGGAATACTTTAAAAACAATGTTCCTCAACGTCAAATTGCAAAGGCTTCAAAGGTCTCATCATCGACAGTGCATAACATCATCAAAATGTTCAGAGAAACTTGAAAAATCTCTTTGCATAAGGGATAAGGCCGAAGACCTTTACTGGATGCCCGTGATCTTAGGGCCCTCAGACGCAACTGCGTCACTCACCGGCATGATTCTGTCATTGACATTACTAAATGGGCCCAGGAATACTTCAAGAAACCACTGTCTGTAAACACAGTCCGCCGTGCCATCCACAGATGCCACCTAAAACTCTATCATGCAAAAAGGAAGCCATTGTAGAGCATGATCCAGAAGTGCCGCCATGTTCTGTGGGCCAATGCTCATTTAAAATGGACTGTAGCAAAGTGGCAAAGTATCCTGTGGTCAGACGAGTCCAAATTTGACATTCTTGTTGGAAATCATGGGCGTCGTGTCCTCCGGCCTAAAGAGGAGAAAGACCACCCCTCCTGCTACCAGCGTTCAGTTCTAAAGCCAGCATCTCTGATGGTATGGGGATGCATTAGTGCATATGGTGTGGGACACTTGCATGTTTTAAAAACCACCATGAATGCTGAAAGGTATATAAAGGTTTTAGAGCAACATATGCTTCCCTCCAACGACATCTATTCCAGGGAAGACCTTGTGTATTTCATCAGGACAATGCAAAACCACATACTGCAGCAATTACAACAGCATGGCTTCATAGTAGAAGAGTCCGTGTGCTGAACTGGCCTGCCTGCAGTCCTGATCTTTCACCGATTGAGAACATTTGGCGTACAATTAAAGGAAAAGTCCGTCAAAGGAGACCCAAAACTCTCCAGCAGCTGAAAGCCTGAATTAAACAAGAGTGGGATCAAATTCCATTGGCTAAACTCAAGAAACTTGTCTCCTCAATGCCCAGACGCCTCCACTATTTGTTAAAAAGAAGAGGGGATGCTACACCATGGTAAACAGGCCCCTGTCCCAACTTTTTTGAGACCTGTAGCAGCCATCAAATTTGAAATGAGCTCATTTTGTGAATGAAATTGTAGAATTTCTCAGTTTCAACATTTGCAATGTTATCTCTCTCCTAATGCGAATGAAATACTGCCTGGTGTGATTTGAAAGTCATTGCGTTTTGATTTTATTCACAATTTACACTTTGTTAATTTCGGAATTGGGGTTGTATCATTTTCAGTTAATATTCCTTTGGTATCTTGCTGGGTTTGTGCAATGGATGGCTGGAAAGTTGGTCGAAAGTGATTTTGGTGCATGTTTGAGATATGTTTTCTCAGTAACCCAGATATGTTCCATGGTGATAAATGCTGTTTGTTGTGCTTTTGGAGCTCTTTTTTTCAGGAATATTAAGAATTTCTTTGGTAGTATCTACACTTCATTTATTTATTTATTTTTATTTATTTATACTGGGAGTCCGATTGAGAGCAAGCTCTCTTTTGCAACGGAGCCCAGTAGCAAAAAACAGAAAACACCAAGTACAATGAATAAAAACAATGACGACATTACACATGTACATTCCTGCTGTGTGGCAGCCAATAAAAGACATTTAAAACAATCAATTGAAATAAGACTTTCCAACTTTAAAAACTGTTGAAGCCTATTCCACTTCTGTGGAGCATAATACATAAATGCAGTTTTACCCAGTTCAGTACGCACCCTTGGGACATCTAAAACCAAAAAGTCAAGAGTGCGCAGACCGTATTCCCCCTTCCTCACGTTAAGCAAACTGGTCAGATATCCAGGCAGTTTACCCAACAATGCCTTGTATATAAAACGGCAACAATGTTGCTCCCTTCTCATGGCCAGCGAAGACTAACCAGCATTAAAATAAAGTGTACAGTGATGTGTTCGGAAGCCATCTCCAGTTATGAACCTTAATGCAGCGTGGTACACTGCTTCAAGTGACTTCAGCAAGGAGGGTGCAGCGTGCATATAAATTACATCACCATAATTTATTCTAGAGAGAATAGTTGCTTGAACAATCTGTCTTCTGCAACTCCTCGGAAAGCAGGCTTTATTCCTGTACAGCATAGCCAATTTAGGTTTCAAATTCTTGACCAGCTCATCAGTATGCTTCCTAAAATTAAGATTGTCATCCACCCAAATGCCAAGGTATTTGTAGTAAGAAACTCATTCGATTTGGATTCCATTTACTGCCGTGATGCTACCATTATGGAACCTAGCAGCTGGTTTATGAGAGAATAGCATGAATTTAGTTTTTTCAGAGTTTAAAATTAGTTTAAGGTCTAAAAGATCCTTCTGGAAGATTTGGAAATCTGACTGCAAATTTTTAAGAGCCAAATCAGCAGAAGGGGCAGCTGAGTAGATGACTGTATCATCTGCATAGAGTTGGATTTTACTATTGAGAAAATTAGCACCAAACTCATTAATAAAAAGTGCAAACAGCAAGGGCCCCAAAATTGAACCCTGTAGAACCCCCTTGCTAAGATAAATAAAGTTGGATTGATAGCCATCGGCCACAACAGCTTGACACCTACCAGATAGATAATCTTTAAACTAATTCAGATTTACCCTTCCATACTGGCCAGATGTTGCAATATCTTTGATATAGTTGTATGATGAACAAGTTTCCCTCTGTTGGCCATAAAATCCTGGAGCTCTTTCAATGTTGCCATTAGATTCTTGGTGGCCTCTGATGAATTTGGTATGTGTCAGCCGAACCAGGAAAAATTTGTTAAATTCCATTGAAACTTGAAATATAATTGTTATTATTTAAACGTATATATGTTTGTATAGATCTAGCAATTCCGTTTTTTGACGTAGCTCTGAAGTACTCGCGGCAGGACCAACATCTGACTTGGCGGAAATTCCACCACCTAACTAGAGGTCTATGTAGCCTGACAATCGTAAGAGCCGTCACTCATTGATATTTTCATTTCTTTTTATTCCCAGCGCTTCAGCGGGAATCCCTCGATATCTCAGGCTCTCGAAATTGAGTTCCTATTTATCCCACAAATGTCAGTGTAGCATTATTTGGAAAATGGAATAATAGCATTGGCTTCTAGTTGGCAGTCCATTCAAAGTCAATGGGATGACTATAGAGCTGTCCCAAACAATTATTTTTCAATCGATTAATCTAACGATTATTTTTATCTAACGATTCATTTTTCTGTTAAAAATTCTTCCACATTATTTGATCAATGTAATTATTCACACAATAATGATATCAAACCATCTCTTGTTAACATTTCAATTCTTTAACATGGCACTTGAATCTCTCCAAAATAAAATTCTGTGTGATGAAATTAAATGTGCTAAATAATGCATTCTGATGCCAGATGTAGCATCTAACAAAATAAATAATAATAAAAAGTCACACAGGAGAAATACAAAAATAGGTGTTTTACTAATTAGCAGTGTAACTGAAAATAGTAGGCAACATGTTTTTTTATTCTTTTAGAACTGACAGTAGTAGCCTATGTAAAATAATGCATTGAACAGCCAAGCTCAGGACACATAAACATTTCTATATTTAAACACTGCCCTGCAGGTCGTAGCTCCTCAAGAAAAGTTTCTCCAAAATTAAATAAAATGCAGACAGATGAGCAGTGCAAAATAATACAGTCTGAATCTGAACATAATACAATCTCACATTAAATGTACTTAAGTACCAAAGGAATTTTTTCAGAAAAAAATATAAGTTTCAAAAGTACAAGTACAAAGTATTTTTTATAGTATGCATAGAAAGAAGCAAAGCAACCACTCATTATTCTCTCCTCGTGCTCTTTAATCAATTTACAGGTGAATGAAAGATACAGTATTCAAAAAACAAACAGGCAGTCTCTCCTTAATATACTTTGTCTTTGAGTTTACTGGCAGTATAAAAACCACTATAGTTAATAGTAGAATTACATAGTGTCAATAACATGTCTAATTTTTGCTTCAGAAAACAGATTTTTCTTAACTACTGATTGGGAGACCATTGGCTCACTTTAGCTATAGTGCCTGCTGCAGGGGACAACAATTATTTCTGTAGCAAGAGATTTATTAATTTTTTAACTGCTGGATAGATAGTATGGGCAAGTATACTGAGCAGTTTGCAAATCATGCTTAGCTGAGGAGTTTTATTCAGGCAACTCCTGAAAAACAGGGATTGGAGTGACCTCATCCATATTCTAAACCTTGTTCAGCTTGCTTGTGCCTATTCAATAAATGATCCGGGTGTGCTATCTAGTG
The DNA here is from genome assembly GCA_029692085.1 of Gymnothorax javanicus. Taxonomy (NCBI): domain Eukaryota; kingdom Metazoa; phylum Chordata; class Actinopteri; order Anguilliformes; family Muraenidae; genus Gymnothorax; species Gymnothorax javanicus. The sequence goes on from CM056200.1 coordinate 1,109,776, forward strand.
ATAGAATATTGTAACTGCATGCATACATTTGCAGCTCCACGTCCACTGGCGGACACATTCGCAGGAAGATATCCTGCCGAGCACCGTTGTTCTTCTCGAACACGCCAAATCCAGATAATCCGTAAATGATTAAATTCATCTTTGAATTTGCAACGAGTAACTAAGTTGCCAGTGTCAAAGTAACAAAGTGAAAGTATATTTTTTATCTTTTAAATGTCGTAGAGCAAAAGTACAAATCCTCAAAAAAAAAAAAAAAAAACTAGCCTACTTAAGTAATGGAACTATGCACCTTTGCAAACGGGAGTGTCATGCACCCCCCAGAGAAAATCTCACTGTAGCCTGCATTCAAAACTTGAGAGCCCTGAACGTTAGTAGTGATGCATTTATAGACAACAAATCGACAGTCTAACGTAACGTTACTACAAAAAACAAATTCTGTGTCAGGGCCATTCTCAGTCACGTGTGTGACCAAAAATGTAACAAATAGTAGAAAAAATCTCCTCCAATTACAAAAGCATTGGAGGTTCATGATTGTGGACCTTGTATAAGAGTACTACTTATCCAAGTCTATCAAGTAAAAATGTTATTTGTTACATTAACTTTAACTACTTAAGGTCAGAGGTCAAATACGACTGGTCACGTGTGTGACTTCACACGGAAACAGGTTTTTCATAACTCTATTTGACTTCAAAAACTCTGTGAAGTTGAAAAATCTAGAATTTTCATAGTTTTGGGGTATGGAGAATAGCAAGGAATAAATTTGATACCTTTCATTAATTTTCAAAGTATTTCTTTATTTGATGACATCTGGTCATGTGTGTGACATTTTGGTTCACTTCTCAAAGAATGGCCCGTCAACGCTTGATAATCGCACATTCCAGGGTGGGAAAGCAAACACTACGGTGTTTAGCTGCCATCCTGACAGAGCTCCCGGGTGATTTCGATTCAAATGTTCGTTCATTGCTGTTGTACATGTGCGATACGCCAGCTGATTTTTGCATAGTCTGCAAAGTACCACATCACCAGAAGGGTTAAGAGTGAAAAACTCACTTTTGAAGACCGATTTTTTTTTTTTTTTTTTTGCTATGTGTTGCTCCTCGGCACTCGCGCTAGTCTTACTGCATGCCGCCGCCATTATTGTTGTGTGAATTCTTCTTCCGTAATAATTCAGATCTTTTAGCCCTAGCTTTTTGGTGTATTACCGCCACCACTGGACTGGAGTGTGGGACAACCTACTTGTTTGGGACTTAAGACTTTTTTCATGACCGACATATTAAATAATTAATGTCGACGAATTTATGTCGCCGACACGGTCAGACGACTTTCTCCTCTCTCTGACCCAAAAACTTAGCGTCGTCCCAGCTCTAGATGACTAATTCTCTAGCTTGTATGCTAACGCTTTTCGTCATTTGCTTCATAAATTCAGTCGTCCACAATAACAGTTGCAAGTGTTACTTATTACTTTAATAGCCAAGAGCGCTAGCATGCTAGCTAACAAATTACTCATCCCACTGACCTGAATAAACTGAAAAAACTGCGACGGTGAGAATTTCCAACAGCCTTTGTGAGCATATATGTTGACATTTGCCAGTGGCAGCCAATGGACAGAAAACAGGGAGGGCGTAAACATGTTTTTATTCAGTTATTCATACATGTCAGCTGATGTCATAGACGCACGTCACCGCTCTCAAACTCTAGGCGCCGCCATTTTGGGTACTGAATTACAACAGGCTGTCTATCTGTCGCCCCGTGGGCTGTGATAAAGTCTCACAAAAAGTGGATTAACATTTTTTTATGATACGGCTCTTTTGAATGCTCCATTTTGATTAGTGAATTTCACTCTGATTCTACATTTTACGGTCTTTAATTTCTGTACAACAGACTGTTGCTAAGTGAAACAGGCCGTTGCTAGGGACACTGCTCTGATCGGAGGAGACAGAGGAGAAGAACTATGCGGGATATTTACCTTGTTTCATTTTTACCTCCATTAAACAGCTTCGGACTAATTGTGATGTTTGATAAATGACTTGTAACTTGTTACAGGGAGAGTGGAGGCTCCTTTCACGTTGTAGCTGGAAAAAAACTGCGATCAGAGCCTCGGACCCGGTGTCACAGCTCTTGTCTGAGAGGCATGCATGTCTCTGTTAATTCTTTACCTCAAAGTTTCAAACACGTTTACGTCAGTAGCGCAGCCAGAACTTATTTGCGTGGGCAATAAACATCTCTTTAAAACAATCAGTTCTGCGGCTCGATCGCAATCATTTTTTTCTAATTAACTATGCCTTCAATACGATAACACTCCGCACTATCAGGCGTTGCTTGTTCACCTCCTTCAGGCAAAACGACAATCACTCATTTGGATGCGCAATTTTGTGCATTTAAAATCTCTGTCTTTGGTTCATTTTGAATAATTCAATCGATCATGAAGCGCAGGTTAGATCGCCTGATGAGCCGAAAAGGTAGCGCGGAAGTTCCAGAACAGTTTACCTCTTGAAAAGTATTATTAAAACTAAGCTCAAATTATGAGTAACTTATTTTGCTGAACTGAATTATGCCTATTGATTAGTCGCCCTTAGATAGCACCGCGAAAGTGGCAGTGTCTTTTTTGCCAGTTGATTATTCATGTAAATGGAAATAGCTTTAACAAAGGAAAATGGCTGAGAACAAGTTAGGTATAATAATTGTAATTAACCGATGTTGTGTGGCCGCTCAATTTTCAGGTGTGGCTAAGCCACTGATATGAAAAGCACAAAATTGCGCATCCAAATGAATGATTGCCTTTTGCCTGAACGAGGTGAACAAGCAACACCTGATAGTGCAGAGTGTTTTCGGATTGAATGTCTAGTTAATTAGCAAAAAATGACTGCTATCGAGAACGAATAAATGTTTTAAAGAGATGTTTAGTGCCCACCCAATTTTCAGTTCTGGCTACGCCACTGGTTTACGTACACCTAAGAAAGAAAGACCGAGAGACAGAAAGATAACTTACAACGAAAAGCTCGTTCATGGTGGTATTTCATTGTCAACTCACGAACGTTGGATGGACTGATCAGGTATTTTACGAATACGATATTTTACTTTCCAATTGTATTTTCCAAATTAACTTACTATATCAAAGTGTACGGATGTCCGACTGATGTCATTATTATCATTAATAGTAAGTATTTCATTATTCCATCATAACGATCCCATCGTCAAAACCCAAAATCATATCTGCACCCCTGAATTTCCCATTTTCTCATTATCATCATCATTTGATAATCATTCCATCAACGTCAATCGTTACCGTATACCGAATCGCCATATTCATCATCACCATTACTATCAACCGGGACTATCAATCACAACGACAATATATCAAGTAATTTGTTTCAATATCATCAAAATTCATCATCATAACTACTGAAAAAAAGAAAAAAAAAAACCATTTCTCAAAATTTGTTTATTTTAAATGTAGATCAATCCAGTACTTAAGACAAGTTTCTCTAATTAGTTCCAGTCAGTTTTCTAGGCTCCTTGGGATTACCTCTGGGATTTTGAGTAGGTGAATTGGTTCTTGGAAATTGTTCATAAGTTGATTGATCTTGTAGAACCCACAAAACAATACCAACGGCGGAAATTGCAGGGGGCGAAGGCTCCACGTGTTCCTTGGGCTGGTATTAGCACGCGCAACCTCCTGGCTGGTGTGAATCACAATAAAATGGATATATTTTCTCCATTCGAAGAGTGGGGCACAAAAGCACAACGGTTACAATTAATCTGACTCCATAATAAATTTATAATACCAAATTTGGTCATACTCTCATTAAATATCTGACTCCAAATTAGATTTAAATTCATAATCTAGGGAAAACAATCGTGGATCTCAAAGTGACTACACCTCGAACTCTTCGGAGACAACCACCGTCACTTCACATACACTCCCGGGTATTGGCATTGTTACCGGATCCTAGGTTCGTCGATTATATAGAGGATGGAAGTCAGCCATCACAGCCACAGCATCTTTTGGCGTGAATACTGCGAACCCAGATCTATGCATGCCCATGGGTTCCTTCGGGGAATTTTCACAGATAACTGACTTTTCATCCATGGGTTTCCTTAAGGTTAAAATCCCAGAACCGGCAATACTTAAACCCTTTATGTAAGTAGATCATGATTGTCTCTCCAACTTAATAAAACTAATTCCCATACCAGGCTGCTGGCCAGTCATTCCTCGGTTGGGATTAAACCCCTAGGTATCCGTGGCAACATGGCTAGAAAGAATAAAAGGATTAGGAGTCACAGAGACCGCACAAGTTAAAAGGAATAACAAGAATTTATTCACCAGGTAGGCAAAAGCTTAAATCAAACAAATCAAACTTAAACCAGTTACAAGTTACAATTTAGAAAATGAGAGTGAAGTCATACCAGGCGAAAAAGGCTACACACGGAGCAAGTGTGCGGGAAGTTCGAATTACGATATTCCATTATTAAAAGGGCTACTCACGCACTGACGTGCGCGGGGAGAGATCGGGTACGATCTTCCCCCGAATCGATTGTCTGTCCTTGCTTTAAGCCAAATCGCGTCTTTGATCCAGGCGGCCTGGCCATAAACGACCTGGAAGGGGGGTCGAATCTGGTTTTGGGTTTCCACTCTGTGGAGGATGTAATAAAGCAATTTAGCAGAGAGAGAAGAATAGGGTGATTTACCCGAGAGGATTCTGACCAATTTTCAGGAGTTTCCAAAAGGGAATGAACCATAATTTCAATGGGAATGAAACATACTCCATTCAACTCCTTGGATTCCCCTGAGAATAACAAGACCAAACATGATATGAATATGTACTAATACGATGCAGTTGTCATGAAAAGCTCTTAAGATGAATTATTATATTGGTAAGTTGGGTTCTAAGTATATAAGTGATTTCTTAGCAGGATATTGAGCATACAAGCATATTGTGAAGTTCCCAGAGGTTTAGATTATTTTAAACAGATAAGGTCCAGTTATATTGAAACACTGAGGACAGTAATATGATTCCCACAGGGGCATTGTGTCAGCCAGGGCTTTGCAACTAGCCCCCCGTACAGAGTAAAACCAGGGACACCTTCCACATGCAGGCAAAGCGAACATCCCGGGGGTAAGTCCACAAAAGTTTTATTGCAATCTGGCATGGCTCTGGACCGAGCCTATCAGCCATTTGTCACTTACGTTTCCAGGTTCTACAATCTGTTTATTGTTTATGCAAGTAATAATTCATAATTACTTGTAATGATGTGATAATAGTATTGGTAACAAGAATTGAATGTTCGTCTTTATCATTATTTAGTTGGCGATTCACTTTAGTTATTGTATTGGTTTGGCGACCTATCCCTGTTCAGTTAAATCTTAAGTTTTTTTTTTTTTTTTTTTTTACACTGTTAGCTATTGGACTTTTGTTTGTTGACACAACTCCAAGGTGGGGAGAATGTCAAAAATTGTTTAATACACTGCCCCTTTGACTGGAATCTCCTGATTCTGTGAAGTGCTGCCATCTGTTGGTACTACCTATAAAAGATCCGTTCTTTGTTTGAATAAATCAGTAGCCATTTGCTTCTTCGTGTGAACATATGTTTGGTTAATCTCTGGAAAAAGAGCCTCCTCAGCCTCACAAAGACCTCAAAACGAACCAGGACGGTCAGTGAAATTTGCTCTCAAAACAAAGCACAGCCCTCTTCATCTGTGTCAGCACCACAAATGAAATCATCTACATAGAGATTCTCCTGTAACTCTTGCACAGCACTGGAAAGTGGATATTGAGACAAATAAAACTTCACCGTTGCATTCGAAAGGAAGGGACTGGACTTGCTGCCAAATGGGATACGTTTGAACCGCATCACCAACTTCACCAACTGTGCCTTGTCCCACAAAAATCTATGGACATCCTGATCAGACCTATGAACTCCAATTTGCAGGAAGGCCTTTGTGATCTCACCTATCACTGCAACTCTCCATCTACGAAACCTGGTCAATATCTCCACTAGATTGGGAACCAACAAAGGTCCGCATTTGACACAGTCATTCAATGAGACCCCATTAACACCAGATGCAGAGGCGTCAAACACAGGGCGAACCTTAGTGGACAAACTTGACTCGCGAACCACTGGATGATGTGGCATGTAGAAAACACTATGGGGAACAGCAAATTCCTCGGAAGGGACTTCGACAATCACACCGTTGTCTTGAAATTTTAGATAAAGCCAAATTATACCTTTGACACAACTCTGGGTCCTTGGCCAACTTATGTAGGTTGGCTAGCCTTTCACATCGAGCCAAATGCTCGTTGTCCAATAAAACCCCAGGTCAAATACCACTCTTCCAAGGCAATGAAACTTGGTAACGTTGACCATCAAATTCAACTGTTTCACAAAACTTGTTCCACACTGGATTCAACTCTTCGTTTCCCTTATTAACTGAAGTATTACCAATGGATTCTAGATCCCAAAATGACTGCAGCGCACAAATAGGTATGTCACTCAAAGTAGTCTATGACAGACTGAAGGCCAACTCCTAGAGCCCCGCATCAACTCCCGACCTCCATCATACTGCCAAGCCCCTGAAATGACCCAACCAAAAATGGTCTCATGGGCCACCAGACCATCTATTAACTTAACAGAGTTGTCTGAAAAAACTCCCAATAATGGTCAAGACCTACTAATATGTCAATTTTCAAGGGTTTTTCTTCATCATACTAATCAGCCAATGGAAGGTTACTCATGGCAAAAACTTCAAGACACTCTCCGGCACTCCTGGACGTTCCAGGGGTGTGCAGATAGTCGGTACTTCAACCGCTTTGATCCTCTGGTTCCTACCATTCAGTCTCTGCAAGGGTAAAGAATAAACATTTCTCATCTGACTTTGAGAAAACTCACCACCAAAAGCTGCATAAGCCATGTTCTCAGTACGAACCCACTCCGGTTTTACTTTTTTAACAAGATCACTAGACACATATGAGTGGTCTGAACCACTGTCAAACAAAACAGTTGCATTCATGACCCCACCCGTCCCCCTGACCCTTACTTGGGCAGTTTGCATAATAGTACAAATTCTAAATGAATTTCTGGATGAGGTAGGTGTATATGAAACCCCCGCATATGACAACGTTTGTCCAATATTACCACTGGCTCCAGTCAAGTTACCACCACTAGACGTTGAACCACCGCTGGACATCATACCACCAACGGACGCCATACCACTGCTGGACATCATACCACCAACGGACGCCATACCACTGCCAGAAATTGGTGTTGGAGACTTCACAGGAACACTGCTGGGAGTGGAACTCATAGAAGTTGAAGAACAAATCAGATTATGATGATGATTGCCTTTGCAACCCGAACACCTCGCTTTGCAAACATTTGCAAGGTGACCCCTGCCGAGACATTTGTAGCACAAGCCATGTGCCCGAAGTTTCTCTTTTCTAGCAGCAGGAGTGGCAAGATTCACTAGATCCCAACACTTGTAAGTTGAGTGTCGACATTTGCACAAAGCACAAATGTTCGAATCCGATCTCGATTGCAGAGCAGCCACCGTAGGTTGTGGGTTTTTCTTTTCTTCCCAAAGCTTTTGAGCCAGCACTAGAACCACCGTTACTGGCAAAGTCAGTTTTGAACGATTCAGAACGCTCACGAAGTTCTATATCCAATTTTAGGAAATCTAGTAGCCATTCTAAATCTCCCTCCTTCTCTTTTCCATCACAAGACCACTCTAACCGCACATCTTGAGGTAACCAAGATAAAATCATGGGAGTGAGAACAAGTCTATAACTTTTCCTGTCTATGCCTAGGGCTTCAAGGCTTCGAACGAGTAAGCGCAATTCATCATAAAGCTTCCAGAGATTTTGGACCCATGACTGTTGTTTCCCAGTGGGAACACTGACAGATAACAAGCTTTGAACTTGTGAAAATATAATGCCCTCAGTTCTCCCAAAACGTTCTTTCAAAAGTTTACAAGCCAGAGCATAGTGTTCAGTCGTGACACTTAGCCCCTGAACAACTGACAAAGCCTCGCCCTCCAGCAGTGACCGCAAGTAAGTAAACTTTGTCACAGATGACATATCACTTGAGTCAATTACAGCAGAAAATTGATCTCAAAATGCTTGCCAATGCACAATGTCTCCCACAAATTTAGGCAACTCCAACTTTGGCAATTTTGCACAGACAGCTGTTGATGATTCAGTTGAAATACTGCTTTCGCGATCTGCTTCTACAGGGAGTCCCTGATAAGCAGGCTGAGAAACAGGGGCTGCCTTACGTTCAGTCACTGGAGGATTCAAAACGTCAAGAGCACGCACTTGAATTGCATTTGCTTTATCTAAAAACAGTGCAGCCTCTTCAATACACCTTTCAAGTTCTTCTGGTTCTACTAAAAATTCAAACTGGCACTGAGACTCTTCATAGGCTTGCACACGTTTCTGTAAGTTCTTAAGAGCTTCTTCAAGAACAGTTTTTCTACCTCCCTCAGCAACTTTCATCAGAGCAGCGTGCAACTGTCGAATTGCTTGGGTCACCCAGGCTCTTTTGCCCGCTCATGACCTCCTGACCTCCTCAACATCCATGGCACAAAAACTGACAAAATTTAACGAAATTGCAAAAATGAGAGTTCCAAACTTGTCCATCCACGTCCCGAGTTTCGGCATCAAATTTTACTGACCGTCCTGGTTCATTTTGAGGTCTTTGTTAGGCTGAGGAGGCTCTTTTTCCAGAGATTAACCAAACACATGTTCACACAAAGGAAGCAAAATGGCTACTGATTTATTCAAACAAAGAACAGATCTTTTACCAACAGATGGCAGCACTTCACAGAATCAGGAGATTCCAGTCAAAGGGGCAGTGTATTAAACAATTTTTGACATTCTCCCCAGCTTGGAGTTGTGTCAACAAACACAAGTCCAATAGCTAACAGTGTAAAAAAAAAAAAAACTTAAGATTTAACTGAACAGGGATAGGTCGCCAAACCAATACAATAACTAAAGTGAATCGGCAACTAAATAATGATAAAGACGAACATCCAATTCTTGTTACCAATTTAAATATCACATCATTACAAATTCTTACTAGGAAAAAGTCCCATTTCAGTTCTATTTCGTACGTGCTCCGCCCTCTAACGGGCTTCGCTATTGGTTACCCGAACTACAGCAAGTGAAAGTTCTGAAGATTTTAGGAGTATTTCTCCAGTTTGATCTGAGATGGAATACCCACGTCGACTCTATTTGCCGTAAAGTTAGTCAGCGTTTGTACTTACTCCGTAGACTAAAACATTTCCATATTCCTGCTGACGATCTTGTCATCGTTTATGTCACTTACATTCGTCCAGTCCTTGAGTACGCCGCACCTGTTTGGCACTCCGGACTGACCGCTGCACTTAGCAACATAATCATTCATTCATTCATTCATTTATTATACAGGAAAGTATTAAAAGTAACAGTAGTTACAGTTAAGACGGGCCTGACTCAGTTAAACAAACTGGTTTACAGCAGGTTCCTGTTCTGCAGAACACAAAACATGAAGCAGACATAAAAAAGTCACTTACATAAAGCAATAGAACACAAATCATAAAACAGACATACAAGAACAAAGGTTAATTACACAAGACATTAGTGTAAAATTAGACACAAATAACTTAGACAACAAGAGACATTACATAAGCTGTACATGCAGCAATCAATGAGTGCAAGTGTAACCGTTATAGAGGTGCAATCTGTATGCCTTTTTGAAAACTGAGATAGATTGAGATACTCTGATGTGATAGGGGATGGCATTCCAAACCTTGATAAAGGTACGGAAAAAAAGACCTCTGACCATAGGTGTTTCTAAAAGCAGGAACAGGTATAAGTGCTTGTGAAGCTGATCTGGTAAAGTGCACTTGTCTCACATTGTGTGTTGGGAGAAGTGCAGTGAAAGTAGGTGACGTGTTGTTTAGTATCTGGAAATAAAAAGCAATGGCACGACTGTTTATGAAGTTCTCAAAAGTCAGGGCATTTGCATGTGTGAGTGCAATACAATGATGAGACCACTTAGGTAACTTACTATGGATCTTGAGTGCACGGTAATATAAACGTGCAATTGGAGCAGTAATTTCCTTAGTGGTAAGGGACCATATTGAAAGACCATAAGAAATGGTTGAAAACATGACTGCATGTAGATAGGTTTCAGAGACCGAGGATGACAGATATGGCCTTATCTTGATGTAAACATATAATTTCTGGTTGAGCTTATTGGTTAATTTAGAAATGTGGTCACGAAAAGTAAGGTGTGAATCAAGTAACACACCAAGATATTTATACGTTTTTGTGATGACCAAATCTTGGTTTGCAAGGGTGATGGGAACAGAAAAAGAGAACCTTTTTCTGGGAGTATGGAAGTACATGCATTCGGTTTTCTTAACATTAATAGTTAAATGGTTCAACCCCAACCAGTTATGTAGGAGCTGAAGGTCGGAAGATAATTTGGTATTTATGGCCTCAGGATTTTCATCAGAGAGAAACAACACAGTATCATCGGCATACAGTAAACATTTAGAGTGATTACATACTTGAGGTAAATCATTTATATACAGAAGAAAAAGCAGTGGTCCGAGGATACTAACTTGTGGCTCACCCATATCAGAAGCTAGGGGTTGAGATGTTACACAGTTAATTTTAACAGCTTGTGACCTGTTTGTCAGGTAGGATGAGAACATTTTGATTACAGAAGAAGACAAATTAAAAGATACGAGTTTTTTTAGTAAAATTACATGATTCACAGTATCAAATGCTTTACGAAAATCAATAAAAATAGCTCCAGTGATATGGCCTTTGTTAAGGGAGTCACGTATTTGTTCAGTGAAAAACAGCAAAGCAGACATAGTTGACCGACTAGCACGAAATCCATGTTGACAATCACGAAACCAGTTGCCTGTTTCAAGATAGGAACTTAGTTGGTTGTGTAAAGCTTTTTCGAGTAGCTTGGACATAACAGGAAGTATAGCTATTGGTCTATAATTTGAGACAAGAGTGGGGTCATCAGATTTGAAAATGGGAGTGATTTGTGCCATTTTCCAGTCAGAGGGGAAGATGGAGAGCCTAATACAGAGGTTAATTAGATGCTGGAAAAGAGGTATCAGACTTTCAGTATGACTCTTTAAAAAGGAGGTGGTTAGACCGTAACTATCATGGGCATGAGAATTTTTTAATGAATCAAATAGTTTTATCATCTGGTTTTGGGAGATCTCAGAAAAAGAGAACTGATCCGATGTTAAAGGAAAATCGGATGATAAAGCAGGGGGAGTGGCAAAATTTATTGCTAGTTCCTTAACAGAAGACAGGAAATAATTATTAAAAGCACTTGCAATTTTTTCTGAGTCTGAAGTAAGGGTACCCTGTAGAGATATCTGTATGTTTGAATTCTTTTTCTTTTCACTCTCACCAGTAATAACCTTAAGAGTCTGCCAAAGGGTCTTTGGATTTGATGCAGATTGTATAATTTGTTGCTGAAAATAGACAGTTTTAGCCTTTCGTAGTTCAACAGAGCATTTATTTCTTATTTGAATAAAGTCATTTTTGGTCTCAGGTGTTCGAGATGTCCTTTACACTTTTATGAGAGAGGCCTTCTGTTTAAGAAGCTTGGCTAATTCAGTATTTATCCAGGGTAATTTCATTTGTCTAGGTCGAACCTTATTGACAGTAGTATATTTATCTTGTATTGTTTGAAATTTAGTGAGGAAATGTACTAGGATTTGTTCTGGGTTTTCCAGAGCCAGATCTTCATTCCAATTTATTGCATTAAATTCATTGTTAAATTGAGTTCTCTTTGAGGTTGGTATTTTAGGTGCAGAAAAGAGGGCATGGGATTTTGGGGGTTTTAAAGTTTTCCTTATTGCATAGATAAGAGAATGGTCTGAAATAGCAGTGTCTATCACGCCAAATATTGTATATTTTGAGGGTTGATTTGTCAGAATAAGATCTAGAATTGAGCAACGTGTATTGCCAATTCTTGTTGGATCCTTAATAAGTTGATCGAGACCAAGCTTTATTGCAGTGCCTTTCAAATGTTTTGACGAGTCTGTATTCCAGTCAAGATTAATGTCTCCCAAAATGACAAGCTCCTTTGTAGTAACAGATTTAACTATGTCAGTAAAATGAGCTAAGTAGTCATTTACACTGACATTAGGAGGCTTGTAGGTGACAATGATTGTAACTGCTTGCTGTGGTGTAAAGTTTATTACCAATTGTAATGTCTCAGTATCAGTTTCAATGTTTGATATTGCGTGCGCATATGTCTGAGTTACATAGAAGGCAACTCCCCCGCCGATCTTATTGGTACGGTCTTTGCAATATAGTTTATAGTTTTCAACGGCAAGATAGGAATCCGGAATAGTAGGGGTTAACCATGATTCCGAAATTGCCATTACGTGTGCCTATGACTACGCTAGAAGGATTTTAATTTCATCTAATTTGGGAACGAGGCTACGGGTGTTAAGATGGCAGATTTTAAAGCCACTGATGCCGCCAAGTTGGAGTAAATCATTTTGAAGTTTTCTTGAACGAACTGCTCTCTTGCGCGAATTAAATGTTTTCGTTTTGGGATGGCGTGGGAAAGCTTCAGTGGGTCGGATAGGAGATGGAAAAGGAAAAGTTTGGATTGTAGGGTGGAAAGATGCTTCAGATGTTTTTGCGATCGGAGGGGGAAAAGAAAAAGAGAAAGGTTGTGCTAAATGAGCTCTGGAGAGTGAATACATACGTGATTGTGATACAGCCGGGGAAAACCTGTAACAGTTTGCATACGTACATAAGGTCCATAAATGCAGTAAAAATATTAACATAGCATTTGGGTCAGGCCCGGGGTTAAGCTCAGTATTTCCGATAAACAAAAGAATAAGTATTAAAATTCTTAAAAGCCTTTGCAGGCGCTCGGACTTAATATCATCAGTTTCAGTATTTGTATCGCCTGTTACCCATTGGTTAAGTATAATAGTCCGGGTAGAAAGAGATAATGATTGGGAAGTTGTTAAGCCGAGATATTCAGCCATAAATCATCGGTTTGCACAGTATCTGTCACAGATGTAGATACTGTTTTGAAATGCAGAAAGCGCCGAAGACGACTGGGTAGCCCCCAGTGGTAGGTTAAGACGGGCATGACCGTGAGGGATTGCGGTTTCGGAGGACCGATAGTGACTAGTCAACCCGGAGATTCCGCTGTTTGACGAGTCGGGTCTAGGCCAAACCAATGTGCAATTCGGGAGCAAGCTGCAGCTCTCCGATTTAGCACCGATGGAGTACAGACACCAGGCAGGACATCCCGATGGGCAGCAGCCAGACCCGCTCCGGAGACCCCCTCCAAACTCCACCAACAGAGTTGTAGACCATTGGTCCCGTCGTACCGGAATGCTCGACTCCACGCCTGCCAGGTAGCCGGGCAGGTGTTGCGGTGGAACACATGAGAGCCGGGTGTGAATCGTGGTGTGAATGGAGGCAGGAATTGCGATAGTATGCAGCAGCAAGAAGACAGAAGAGACACTGACAATGCCATGATGGTAAGCAAATAGTTTGATGGTATTGGCGCTGTGGAACACAGGGACGAATGTTTAGATCTGGTCCATTGTTTGCCTGTTGACCATGTAAAACGCTGGTAACGGTGTCCAGCCGCGTAGGATATCAACATTAAAGCATAGCTGACAAATATCAGACCTGCAGATGCCTGGATTGTCGCGTTTTTAGATTTGTTCGTTTGCTGCTGGAGTTCATGCTGGAGTTCATAGCCATTTGCGTTTGCTGCTGCTGCCATAGCGTATGCTGCTCCAGGTCGAGAGGGTGCAACATAGAGCTGTACGTATCATCATGGGTGCGGATTAGATGTCTTACACAGATACTTGCAACCATCTAGGACCTCCTTCACTTCAGTCACGGCATCTTGCCTTAGTCAAGAAGTTTGCTCAGTCTCTCAGCCACTCTGAACAATTCCAATGTTTACTCCCACCAAACAGACGTACTATCAGCGGCCGACAGACGACGTCTGCTCATAAATTGGATATTCTTTATTGTAAAACTGACCGCTATCGAAACAGTGCAATACCATTTTTAGTCCGCCTGCTGAACATGTAAATGCTAAATTTTTTTTATATCACTCCTTATAATCTTTTAATTTGATGTTGCCAATGCATTTAAATTCCTGTCTTGTGATATGCCCTCTATGCTTATGATTGTAATGATTAATTTATATTTATTTTTTAGTATTTGCTATTTTCTTTGCTTTTCCTTTATGTAATCAACTAGATCATGTTTGATTCTGAGCAATACATTTCAAAGTTTGCCTGTTGTGCATGTAAATGCCATTTGTGCTGAATCTTGAATACTACTTATGTCACTCTAGCCAATTTTTTTAACGATTTTAAGAATGTATGGTTTTAGTGTCTATAATATCTTTTTTACAACTATGACAATGTTTATACTGCTAAATTTGTGCTACTTAATTTTTTTTCTTGTTTTATGATAAGATTTTAATATTGTTGTTCTGTCCTAACACCAATTCAGCCTGCGAGCTGCTATTGTTGGACACTTTGTATTCTTACTCAAATAAACCATTACTACTACCCCTCCGAGGCCCCGCCTCCGTGCCTGAGAAAGAAAATTGAACTCACCTGCTCCGTAGGAGCGGGTAGCATACTCACCTCCTATAAAGCCTCGGTGTTGCCAATGCTCGTCTCCCTTTTTCACTCAGCCTGATGAAAGTTTGGACTCTCGTGGATTTCAGTCACTGTCTTGTGTCGCGAGAGATATGGATAAAGTTTGTCTTCAGTATGCCTCCCCCATGGCGCCCTCGGACCAGCACGATGACTGTTCATCTGTCTGGTCTGGCGGCACCAGGCGGAGGCTGCTTCCTGTGCCGCCTGTGCAAGCGCTCCCCCTGGGGGGAGCGTGAGCAGCAGCTACAGTTTGTGCGCCCCCCAGGCTGGATCGGGGCCAGCCTGAGAGCCTGCGGCGGCGGCCGTCCGTCTGAAGCCTTGGCAGCAGCCCTCATCCAGGACGACGAGCTCCCTCCCGTGCTCGAGTGACGACTTCACCATTGGCCAGCTGGCCCAGCCGAAGTGATGACCATGGCCCCGGGTAGTGTGTCCGAAGATGTTGCGCCTTCGCTCAGCAGCCGCCGTCACAGGTCCTCAGAGGACCGGCCATCTGCGGGCTCCTGCCCCCATCTACCGCCACCACAGCCTTGCCAGAGCCGCACCAGGGGTGCAGCTTCTGGTTGCTCTGCTTCTGGAAAGTTTACAAACAAAAGGCGTTATTTGTGTATGGCCTCAGGATCGTTATGATTCTCATGCTAAACACACTGACACACTGGCTGTTTCAGATGTAAGCATTCATGGTCATTTGGGACACCCTACCGGGGGGGAGCAGAGTGGCTCTCCCTTCCGTTGATGGGTTAATAAGAGGGACACGGTGCGTGAGGCTTGTGTTTTCTCTGCATTTTCCGCTCAACACAGATCTGCATATCGGCACTTCACCAGCTATAACCTGTTTATGATACGCTGGCTAGCTAACCACTGGCGAGATTGGCGTTGTTCTACCCGCGGGGGTAGTACACGGTCAAACAATGTGGCTAATCTGAAATCTGAAGGTGATACCCTCCCGTCATACTGTGGCAGGTGGGTTCACGCCAAATCCTTCAATTCGGCTCGCGTTTCGACCTGATGCAGCATCAGTAAGGGAACATTCACAAACTGATGCAGATTGCTAGCAATTCCTAACACTGCTCGCTGGGCTGGCTCCAGCGGCGTGGTTAGTACACCTCAGCATGCTCCATCTTCTTCCGGGTTGCGCGGAAGTGGAGCTGTCCGCCATTTTGGCTCCACGGCTCCTGAGATGTCACACGACGTTCACCATGCATCCCGAAGACAAGCGGCGGGAGGTGTACACAAGTGTTTCTGGACGCTAATGTTTCCGAAGTTAAACGTCAGGAATGGCTCTCGCTTAACTCAGAAATCGCTGTGCCCCCGCCGTCCATGGTGAGTGAGTCACCAGGTGACGTGCTTGGGGATGCAGAGAGGAAGTGCTGCTGTCATTAGCCTCTCAACCTTTCGGGCAGGGCCCCCCGGTCGACCCCTCCCACAGGGGGAGGGGTGTCGCGGGAGGACCCAGGCTTTCGGAGACCATAGAACCGACTGCCTGGCTACTCACGAGCCATATCAGTCTTGGGTGAGTTTGTGCGCCCCCCTCCCAGTCTGGCTGGACAGAACACTGCGGAAGGGATACGCACTGCATTTTCGCTGCCGTTCTCCTCCATTCAGAGGCATTGTGCAGACGAGCCTCCCCAATTCCGCCGAGAGGGCGGTTTTGAGGGAAAAGGTGAACTCGCTTCTACAAAAAGGGGCCGTAGTGCCGGTTCCCCAATCGCAAGCTTGAGCGGGGTTTTTTTTTCCCCATATTTTTTGATCCCCCCCAAAAAAAAAAAAATCAGGAGGCCTGGACACCATTCTGGATGCTGACAGTGAGGTCTCTGCTGTAATGTGTCAGGCCAGGCGGCTGGATGATGTCAATAGACCTGACGGACGCCTATTCCATGTCCCAATTCTGCCGCGCCATCAGAAGTTCCTTCGTTTTGCATTAGAAGACCGGAGTTTCTAGTTTTGCCGCCTCCCATTTGGATATTCCCTGGCGCCTCGGACATTCTCCAAATGTGTGGAGACAGCGGGAGCGCCGCTCCGGCAGAGATGGATACAGATTCTGACCGATCTGGACGATTAGCTGATCCTGGCTCCTCCCAAGCAGATGGCAGCTGTCCATGCGATGCTGGTATTGCAACATATGGCTCAACTGGGCTTTGCTATCAACAGCAACAAGAGCACCCTGCGGCCCAGCCAGAATAGCGCTGTATCTAGGGCTGCTGTTGGACTCGTGATCTAGGACCGCATGTCTGTCACTGGACAAAACAGAGGCGATCCTGTCTCGGGCCCAAGGAATACTGGACTTAGTCTCGGTACCAGCGATGGCAGTCCAGGTCACTGCTGGGAATGATGGTTGCAGCCCATTCAGTAGTCCGCCTGGGGCTGCTGCACATGAGAGATCTGCAGCGCTGGTTCATACGCCTTCGTCTGGACCCAAGGCGGGACCAACAGCGCATGCTCCGCATGTCAATGCGAGCACAACGAGCATTTACGTTTTGGGCCTTACCCAGCCGGCTCCGCGAGGGGGTTCAGATGGGGTACGTGTCTCACTACACCCACATATTTGTAGATGCCTCCCTCACAGGGTGGGGCGGGACTTGTGGCCCTGCTTCTGTCGCAGGTACATGGCAGGGGCTCCAGCGTCATATCAACCTACTGGAACTCATAGCAGTTCAGATAGTGTTGCACCATTTTGCCCCACAGTTGGAAGGGAGACACGTCCTAGTGAGATCGGACAACACAACAGCGGCGGCCTACCTCAACAGGCAAGGGGGGGTCAGGGCTTGGCCCCACACAAGATGGCCACTTCCATCCTAACGTGGGTGGATCGCCATCTCTGCTCCCTGAGGGCCCGGCATGTTCCTGGCATCCTCAACACTCAGGCAGATGGGCTGTCCAGGGGGGCGCTGCCTGAGGAGGATGGGAGCCTCCCACCAGTGACGGCCAAACAGATCTGGAGGCTGTTCGGTGAACCAGCGGCGGATCTGTTTGCGAGCAGGGAGAACGCTTTGTGCCCTCTTTGGATCTCCCTGAGGCCTACCGACAATCCTCCCCTGGGGGTGGATGCGCTGGCCCATCCAGTCTGGCCAGTGGGCCTGCTGTATGCGTTCCCCCCCGGCGACTACTGATGCCACTGCTCCGCAGAGTACGGGAACAGCACCTGTCCATAATTATTGTGGCACCAATGTGTCTGAGCGCCAGGTAGTTTCCGGATCTCATCCAGCTGGCGGTAGCAGGCCCGTGGAAGATTCCGGACCTGCCCTCGACCAGGATTCGGGCGCCGAGTACCATTCTCGCCTGCCCCCTCATGGCCTGGAAATTGAAAGGGTGAAGTTGAGCGAGTTGGACCTGCCTGAGGTAATGGTGTCCACAATTTAGTGTGCACGTGCCCCAACCACATCCAGGGCTTATGCGGCCCGTTGGTGGATTTTTGTTGGCTAGTGTCAGGCGGGAGGCCTGAACCCGCGCTCATGCCCCTTCAAGGGGTGCGGGATTTCCTTCAAGGACTCTCCAAGGGGGGCTGCGCAGCATCCACTCTGGGGCTGTTTGCTGCCGCAATCGCAGCTGGACATGACGGGTTTGACCACTTCACAGCCAGAAGTCACCCCCTGGTGAAGCGTTTTTTGAGAGGAATCCGCAGGATAAGTCCGCCTACGCAGCGTGTAATCCCGCAATGAGATCTGCAGACAGTGTTGGACGGCCTGGCAGGGCCACCATTCGAACCCCTGGACCAGGGGACCTGCATATTTTATCTATTAACACTGCCCTCCTTTGGCCTTGGCATCAGCTGGGAGGGTGAGCAAGCTGGGCGCCCTCTCTGTGCACCCATCATGTTTGACCCTAAGAGAGGACCAGGGTTCAGTGGAGCTTTGTCCTAACCCGTCCTTCCGGCCAAAGGTCATCACCAGAGCTTACAAGTCATCATTCGACTGCAGGCCTTCTGTCCACCTCCTCATGCCACCAGCAAGCAGGAATCATCATTAACACTGCAGGCCTTCTGGGGGAGGGTCTTAGGAGTGCAGTGGAGACGGAGGGGGAGGGATCTGAAAGTTGCATTTTTTTCAAATTTTTATGTGAAGTCCTCTCTCTCCTCAAAGTTACCAACTGCAGCTTTAATGTAACTATCTGAATCAGGACATAAATTATAGTATCCATATCGATTGTCCTGATGTCAGATTAAAGGCGGATGGCACGCGTAATGGAAACTCCTCCTGGCTTAATCAACGCAGCTGAATCTGTAATGCAAACTAACGACTTCACATCTTTTTCAGCCAACCACAAACTGCCTATATATATATATATATATATATATATATATATATATATATATATATATATATATTATCTATATAGATATTTATTTAATGCTTGCGTTCTATGCTCAGTAAAGCCGCTTGCACACTGGACGCGAAACAAATTTTTTGCACGACTGATTACAGTCAAAGTCAATGCAAAGACGCGAAAGTCGGACAGGGTTTTCATATATCTCCGTGTCCGAAAGTCATAAAAGTTCTAATTTTTCGAGTATTCCAGGAATTATTAGACGTGCAAACTTGGCCATGTTTGTGTTCGACCTTCACAAAATGCAAATTGATAGCTATCAACTTTTCTTGGTCTTTTTATTCGTGTGTTTTCTTCCGTTGAAGATAGACAACAGTCTTTATTCGGTCTATTTATTTATATATTTATGACCCTGAGGTCCTCCGGTACTGGTCTTTTATCTGTTCCCACTGTTAGAACTAAAACCTTTGGCGGAGCCTCTTTTTATTATTACGGCCCACGCCTGTGGAACAGCCTGCCGGAGGGCCTCAGGGCCGCAGAGTCTGTTGATGCGTTTAAGGGGAGACTCAAGACTGCATTACATTTCATTACATTTAAATAAAACTTACTCATAGATTTTCATTTTGGATTTAGTATTAAAAAAGCATGACCATTGTGTTGATTAGTTAGTTAAGTCAGTGTTTCTCAACTTTTAAATTTCAAGGTCTCCCCTTTACTCTGACAGCTTACAAATGGAACCACATGGAACCGGTAGGGTCTATTTGGTTTCATTTATATACTATCAGAGTTACAGACTTGTAAGGGTCACTTTTGCCCTACCTGAAGGAACAGAGTCCCTGAATTCAACTTTGAAAAGCACTTCCTTAAGTAATTCCACACTTTTGACACTGTTGATAATTTGTAATATCATACAGATTGCAGAGCTGTCTCATGTCGGGGGGAAGGACGTGAAGATGTGCACCAATAAGACCATGGACAGGTATGACTACACATAGAAGTTTAATATCTATACTGTAGAACAGACAACATAGCAGTGGGTGGTTACAATGTGGTAGTGTAATTCAAGTTATCTAAGTTTACTGTTGACAATTGTCTTCATTTTTTATCTGTTGCAGACTCTTCACAAATGACGTAATGCGAAAATTGAATATGCAAGCTGGTGGGCCTCATGGAAAGAGGGCCTTCAAGAGGACTCCCTTCTACTCTGTTATCACCGGTAAATAGAAAAACTGTCTTCTAGGTCTTTGGCGATTGCTTCTTCATGTTAGCAATGTGTGACTGACATGACATACATTAACAAACAACAATTTGTCTGGACTGTAGTAGGTAATCTCTGTAATACTGACAATTATGAAACTTAATTGGTGTAGTTTCATGAAAGGGAACCATACTACAGTTATAGTCAGACTTTATTTATTCATTATTCTTTACAGAGTAACCCCAAAGTCTCAAATGGGTGGTGCCCATTGTCCATTGAGTCAAGTCCTTTGAAACCATATACCTTTTCTTATTGGATAATGTCTCTGTGACATCATGTATAACAATAGGTAACCACACTTGCAATTTTTCTTCATTTATTCTATTGCTTTGTTTGCAGAAGCTGTTCGGAAAACGTTCAAAGAGGCTACGGATGACATGATCAGCTCAGCAATGGCCGTACATTTTAAACAGGCCCCAGCTCGAAGTGGTGGAGGGGGCTATAAGAGGCCCAGGACACCATTGGTGTAATTTTTTTTTGTGTTTTGGTTTAGGTTGATGCATCCCAGGCAGGTAGAGTTTCTGGATTTTTTTTTTAAATTTGTAATGTTTTACATAGAAATAACTAGATTTTTATTTAATTTTTGTAATTTTGTATATTAGACTTTGTGCTAGTTTTTCACCGCAGTGTTAAAAAAATAACCAAAAGTTTCTTTTATTTTGGTAATATTGTATATTTGAGTTTCTGCTTTTATTTCATTGCAATGTATGTTTAAAAATGCGTTAAGAAATTAAAAATATGTATATTGTTTGCACATTCATATGTTTGTGATGGTTGGAATATGTTTGAAAAATGTATTGATTTAGATTACAGTAGGATAGTTTGGTTAATGTTAACATTAAGAGATGTATTTATATCCAGTGGTAAAATAAGCATGACATTAGTGTTACTGAAACCTATTTAAAAGATC
Organism: Gymnothorax javanicus; assembly: GCA_029692085.1. Classification (NCBI taxonomy): domain Eukaryota; kingdom Metazoa; phylum Chordata; class Actinopteri; order Anguilliformes; family Muraenidae; genus Gymnothorax; species Gymnothorax javanicus. The sequence goes on from CM056200.1 coordinate 1,130,881, forward strand.
CAAAAAAACACATGATGTAAATAAGTTGTCATAACATCCTGGAACTACATCAAGGTAAGGATCACAGGTTAATTGGTCCCTTTTTTTAGAGAACCTGATTTAACATTCAATTTTCACAACTTTAATTTCCTTTAATATAGGTTTGTTGTGAATAATTTAATAGATTCTAATGGCTGGATTTATTAAAATATCCTTATAATAATATGTTTAATAGATGTCTATACGATGTCTAGATTCTGTAATGGGGTTTTAATTTGGTATAAAAGTAAACGTCAGGCAAACGTCTAAATTTAGACGTCTATAAATAGACGTTCATTAGCAGTTATTTAAACGACTAAGATTAGACGAGGCATATGCATTTGGTATAAAAATAAACGTCTGGCAAACATCTAACTTTAGACGTCTTTTTATAGACGTAAATTAGCGGTTATTTAAACGTCTAAGATTAGACGAGGCGTATAGACCCAGTCGTCTTTTAGACGTCTATTAGACGGCTAGTCTAAGCTGAGACGGCTAAAAAAACTTTCATTTTTAGACCAGTGGTAGACCGATTTTAGCCCAGACGTCTAAGGACCATTTAGACGTCTAATGGACGTCTTCTAGACCGAAAAATGCTCGGTGGGATGTTTATCCCAAAATTTTAAGCAGCAACAGGGTGTAATAATAGGAACACGCGATCCATCGTTTCTCTTCCCAATGACGCAGGCAGTAGAAATAAATGAGCAACCATCTTATTTCATTCCTACTTCATAAGTTTGAATGATCTGACGTAGTTTCGTTTTGAAATTCCATTCAAGTTCGCTAATGGTAATAATTCGCGAATGCCCTAGCTAGCCAGCTAACTCATATTAAGTAATGCTTAATATAGACGTAAGCGGTGCAGAAAACATGCCTGAAGCAGCAAAGTAAAATGCAACATTAACGCATCATGTAGATATAAGACAGAGGCTTCTATATACCAACACATTAACCCATTTAAACCGGGAAAGCATGTGCGCATTTTAAGAACGTGTCGTTGCCGACACAGATATGGGCGTAAGTTTGAAAGTACCGTAATTACTAAAAGTTTTGCGCAATAGAAAAAAAAAATTCCAACTGTTCCTGAAAGCTGAGAAGCCGTGCTTCAGCCCAAATACAGGTTACTATGGTAAACATGGCAGCATGATTCTCTGCTGGGATTTTTGCATTAGGCCTTAAAGGGTTAAAGGTGAGGAGACGAGCTCATTTGATTGGGGAAGATTTGACTCGGCTGTGTTATACCCAAACATGCCTTCTCTCCTCCCTCTTTGCCACTTGCTCCGGCAGGAGGGACAGAGGCGGGACAGAAGAGTACTTGCGCCAGGCCACGCCAGGCACAAAATTGCAACGTACACCTGGAAACACCCCGTTGGCGCGGCGCACCCCCCATTCGCCGCGCCTGCGCCTGGTCTACAAATTTAGAGCCCATTGTCTCAAAATGTCTATTCATTATTACAGACTTAATGCAGTGACAATTAATGAAGGATTCGAAGTGTCTTTTTCTGTCATGGATAATATACAATGGATCAGATTTAGTCCCTTGGCTTTGAATTTGACTAGTTCATACTCAAGTTTGTAAAATACTGAAAATTGCAGTACAGCAAGCCTGATATTTTATCTTTAGATCAGAAATGTGTTGGACTGCATTTTGCACAGACGCCTGTTGTTGCTGAGTGAAGATGAGTTGAGGTGGTTCTACAATTACAGCCGGAAGTCTTCGTCATCAAGTGTGGGCAGTGCTTGAATTCCACGCTGAGCGAGGATGGCATCAATGTTTTTGGTCGCTGTAGGGATTTTCCCCAAAGACATTGTTGACAGCTGTGTTGTCTGTTGCAGTGTAATTTATGTGTCTGTTAATGACATTGGTCAAAATATTTAGAGGGCTTGATGATTTCTTCAATTTAAAATGTGCTTTTGATTTTAACAGGAGTTCAGGCTGTTTATTGGCTGGAAAATTAATGAACTACAACGTAGTATGAAAAATCGGAAAACATATAGCCTAACCTAGCCTTTACGTTAGCATGTTCTTTTAATGTCACGCCCGAATAATTTCCATAATCTTAAGCTAAATGTGTAGGGTAGAGCAGGGTAAGATGCCCCCGTAAGCCAGGAATTTTCATATCTGAAGGTAAACAACATGAATTAATAATTTTTTTTGCTTGAATGGATAGTATGTAAAGTTGGCTACCACATCTAGAAAGATTTATGACACAGTCACTATAGAAATATTTTTAAATGTTTAATTACTTTTTTTTTAAAAAAAAAGGTCATCTTACCCCACCCATCTTACCCCTCTTTTTAGAAATTTCCTTGCTAAAGAAATGGGGAAAGAAAGAGGTACATTCTCCAAAACTTAAATTTTTATTAACTGACTAAACACTAAGGCACAAGTGATGGCAAGGTAGTGTTGGCATTAAATGCATAAATGCAATAGATAGTTATATCTTGTGGACTACTAAAAAATATGAGGCACCACACTAGATAAACATATTGCGGTTTGTAACGGATATAAGTATCCATGAAAAGTCTTTAAAATGAACAGTGTCCATAATGCATTTCACCCAATGTATTTCTGGTATTGATGCATATATGATTTATTATTGTGTAACTCCATATGGCCCTACTTTTAACATGTATGGATACACTTAACTTTCCATTCCAAAGTTCTTTATAAAAATCATCATGTCTGATATATATTTCCTATAAATAGAACAAAATGTTTAGAAAAAAACTCATAAAACAGAATTAAAACGACTCAAAATGGGGTAAGATGCCTTATTTCTCTAGGGCATCTTACCCCAAACCAAAAAGGGCATCTTACCCCTAACACTACAATATTGGTATTGGCTCATTAACCCCAATTTCTCCTATTATCACCACACAGGACCCCCTTTTATACATAGAGAAGGCATCAGAGAGTTACACTGACATTTCCTGCAGACTCCTGGAGCATTCAAATACTTGTGGCAAAGTGATTCATTTGGTCATTTTTTATAAGAAAGACAGTAAAAACACAATACTTTGAGTGCTCACATATCACTTGCCCTGTTGACTCATCCGTTGCTCAGGATTTCCCTCCAGGTGGCAGTGCATTTGTCTAAGTCAAGAGCCACATACTGGGTTTATAAGCAAAGGGCATCTTACCCTCAGGGGCGTCTTACCTATGGAGCTAGAACAGTCTCAAAATAGGTAAATGCACAGAAAAAATTCACAAATGTATTTGGGGATATATATATATATAAATATGACTCAAAACACAAATACATTTTCAATGCATACACAAGTATGTTTCATACACAAATACATTTTCATATATGAACTGTTGGATCTGCATTTACAAAGTGCTTTTAATTTGTAAACTTCGCTGCATTTGTGTGTGAGACTTTTGAGACTCCCCTGATGTGACTCTGATCCACAAATGCATTTTTTCTAAGAGTGCCCATCAGCCAATCAGATGTCTCACTCCTTTACAGCCAATCACCTGAGTGCCTCCCCACAAGGGGTGTTTTATGACGTCATTAAAACGCGCGTAGGCGGCCAGAGGCTGGAGGTTTTTAGCCATGGATCCCAGAGCCAAAGAGAAACAGAGTTGCGACAACTCCGTTGACTTCAATGGGCCACTGCAATTGCGGATCATGGAGACGTCCAATAGTTCCAAACGAAGCTTTCTGGGAAACCGTATCGCTGTGGAGAAGTCGTGTGTCTTGCATCTTCTAAGTGATTATTTAAGGGTAAGAAGAAGCAGGTCAATGTATTATGATAACCATTTTATAAGCATATTTTAACCGAACTAACGGTGTGATTTAAAAATGATATATAGCTTCGTCTTTCGAGCAGATTTTAAGATATAACGCAGTTAGCGAAGATTGACACGGCTTTGTCCGTCTTTGCTAACTGTGCTTAACGCCTGTGAACGAAATATTTCACTGAGCTATAATTAAGTTTATTAGCGTATCTCTGTGATGTGTGAATTGACGTTATATGGTTCACTTAAAGCTTTAAATAATGCTAAATAGTTAATATAACATTATAGGCCTAATAACTAAAACGTAGATGCTAGCATGCTATGCTGACCATGCGAACCGGCCAATCTAATTATCTTAGCATGAATGTTTGTATTAAGTAATTTGAACTACTAATAATGATCGAGATTATCATCAGTCTTTGGCATAATCCATGAGCTTATCAATGCTATTCTCAAAAGTGACTATGAGGTGTAATGTTATAAATGCCATGCTCAAACCAGCTTTCAGAAAAAAACTATACTAGTGAAAAAATTATGGCATTCATACAATTTGAAGCTTTAACGATCTTGGTCTTTTTTTAGGTCCATTAATAGATTCCCATGTTTCCGGGAACACCTTCAAGACCTGGAGATTTTATAGCCTGTTAAATTCCATACTTTTGTTTCATTGCCCCATTTCTTTCCTTTTTTGTTGTTTTCCTGCCCTGTGCCTTAATTTGGTCTATTAAAATATTTTTCCAATTCTCTGTCCTTAATATTTATTTTCTTCTGGAGAGCTGCCTTTTAATAATTTCAAAAAATTATTTCTCAAAAGATGCATATGGTCTCCTGGAGCGTCAAATATTGTGATCAAAGTGATATTGCAAATTTGTCTCCAATAGTATCATATGACTGTCCATCAATATAAGATGCATATATTGCGTGCAATAAATGCGTGATATTGGCCACACTATGCAAATTATTTCCACGGACGGCCGAGATGTGTATTTCAGAGCAGAAAAGCATTTATACCACGTTTATGTACACTGTATATGCATCTTACATTTATGAATATTTAAATGATACTATTGGAAATGAATTTACAATAAATTGGAAACGAATTTACAATATTTGATCACAATATTAGATGCTCAGGAGACCATATGCATCTTTTTGATCTCATGTAATTTCTTTATTTTTGTGAATGTATTTTGTTACTGAGTTACTGAATTAAATGCATATTTTACTCATGATTGATTCAACTGAGCCTAAAGTATACTGTACTTGTGTTTAAAATGGCCTGTATGTGTTATGTTATCATTGAAAGGTTTTGAAAATTATCAAAAAGTCAACATGGATGGACAAGATTTCTCCAACACAGAACTCTTAGTATGGATCATCTATGCGTATTCTCTATTCATCCAGGTCATAGGCAGACTAGCCAGTCTAGCCTAGTGAACAGCTTGAACTGATGAAGCCATTTGTAGAGGGGGCGAAACGTCTTCTAAGATGTGATGTGGGAGTGGGAATGAAGTGTGTAACTACACAAGACTGGCTTGCCTAAATTTTAAGTGTTTCTGTGATGGATTGTTTTTTGTGAAAAGATAATGTTGTGATTTTTTTTTTTTTCTTTTTGGGTTATTACTGTGGATTTTATTATTATTACTATTATTATTATTATTATTATTATTATTATTATTGTTATTGGTTGGTTTGTGGTTTTTCTTTTTTTGTTTGTATTGCTTTGTTGATGCTCTGCTTACTGGGGTGTGTGACGAATGCTCTCTTTCTCTTGATGGGGTGCCTTATGGTGGCCCTGATATTAGCCACCCATATGTGTGTGTGTGAGGCTGGGGCGGGTTATGCAGTAACGGCTTAGCTGGTCTGTGTAATCTTTCTCCTGGTCCTTGCGGCCCGCCACCGGTGTATGTGTTGCTGCTGCCCAGTTTCCAAATAAATTTGAAAATCTTATTCCTGTCTGGTGTTGTGTGCTAGAGAGAGGTCTGAGCCTGTGTGTTCCTGGAGTCGCTCTATGCGACAGATGGTGCCCATGTTTTGGTGGCATTATTTTGTTTACCCAGCAAGATGGAGATCTGAAATTCTCTGGATACATAGTCCTTTGGGTTACATGACAGCATTAGTAAAATCTCAATGGTAGTATTTTCAGTGAAGATGATTTTAAACATCAAAACTCTGGAAAATTCGCCTTCAGGGGGCACTGTAGGCTAGATGCAAGTGCTGGCCGTCCCCAGCAATGTACCAAAGAAATTTTTTTGAATTGTGATACACACAGCTAGTTTTCTCAGAAAGTGAAGAGCTTGGTTTGGTACTATGCTGGGTACATAGCTTTCTGACTAAAGGTGGCGCTCTAAAGAGCTAATCTTCTACCAACCTAATCTTCTATATTCCCAGACATATACCAAAGTTCTGTCTTATGAAATATATGAAGCACATACACAGTTATTCATAAAATTTGTAATTCCTTTGGTATAGAGCTTGGTTGGTACAAACGACAATACATACATGCCAGCAGTCATACCAATTGGTGAATAATCTGCTTACCAGGTGTGGGCTTGGTTGAGTACTGGATGGAGGTCCACCTGGGAAACCAAGGTTGCAAAAATATTCCTCTGGTGGAATATCCCCATTTTTTTCCCCAGTGCAGGTGGGACACTGTAAACTGGTGGCGACTGTGAGCATTACAAACGCACAATACATGGGTTGGATTGGGAAAACCAAGTTGCTGCTGGAAGAGGTGGGTAGGTGGCGAGAATAATCCCCAGTCAGAACACTGTACTGAAGGAGCACGTTATAAAACATGACCAGTCCAAAATTTTTAAATTCCAAAAAAGAACTAAATGTAAAAGGTGTACCATACCCCCAGGGCTCCCTTGAAAAAATACAAATGCAGACTGGTTAAATAAGGGTTAAATAAAATAAACAGTATTACCAAGTTCACTTACATCAAATAACAGTCCATAATTTGAACTCTGTAAAAAAATCAGAAATACAAATACAGACACACAACAGTGTTCAAATAAAGTCCAGAATTTGAATCTGAAAAAAAGTTAAAACTGTTCATTTACTTTCCATGTTATCCAAAGCAAAATTATGTCAACACAGCATAGCTCTATCCATCAGTCTGTTTTTGGAATTGGATTGTGAGTTGGCCATCCATGGCCTTCTTCATTGGATCTGGGTCGATGTGACCCACGGAGCCAGTCAAGCCCGAGGCAAACCCTACTTCACTGCATCTTGGGTCTCTACAGGGCTGCTTATAGGCCGTTGATAGTGAGCTTGTCTGTCTCTGAATTAAATTGCGGGATGCAGCCTATATGGCACAATAGTTGCGTCAACACCCATGGCTTGGTATGTCCTGTAAAAGAAACGCCACCCTCCCACCCAGCGGGCATACCATAGGCTAGACATCATGGGCTGGTGTTAGGAATGAAGACATGCAAGTTACCACTACAAATGAATTGCCCTTTTCTTGGCAGGGTGCTGCTTGCTTGCTAGGACCTCTGTGCCCTTTATCAGCATAACCACTCGCTAGATGTGACTGCTGTGCCCTTTTTCATACCCAAGCACCATACCCTAGGGAAATCCTAGAATTAACACTGAAGCCTGCTTTCTGATTCTAATAGTAATGCAAAAATGCAGAGAATTTGTTATTTTCTGAAACTCTCCAACACTACAAAATACGGGTCCACCGATATATCGACCGATATATCGGCTGGAGCCGATATATCGGCCTTTTCTGGCTCATTTTTACCATATCGGTCCATATCGATATCGGCCGCCCTCACATCGGCTCTTGCCGATATTTGTCCAAATGTGCCACCTTGTGTTAAATCCAACAATCCACTCATTCAATCTTACGGTGACTTATTTATACAGTTTGTTTTTTAGCCTTAAATTTTATTTTATTTACTTTATTTTATTATTTGTACATTTTTGCATCCTAAATGGGAATTAAGCAACATACTGCCTTTTGCTCTGTTAAAGACAAAACAACTGAAGAACTCAGGGGTGATGGGAATCCGGCACCATGCCGGATTTCCAGCATGCGGCGATCGGCGAGGGAAAAAATAAAATGTGAGATACATGCAAGCAGACAGATCGCAGACAGTAGACCTAGATGGGCTTTGATAGACCTCTCGCTCTCAGCCTATGGCTTTCGCTCCCAACCAGTCCAAAGCATGGATGTATTATTAGAACTGGATACTGAACAAGGGCTGAGACGCACGCCTACAAGGGCTTGCAATATTGAGCTGATATTGCAAGTCACGTGATGCCATGGGGGGCAAAAATAAGTTTCTCCATAGGGAGCAAGGGAACATTTGAAAAAGGCACAATGAAAAATCCATGAATATTTTTTTTTGACCACCACAAATGATCAATATATAAACTGTTGATTTTTCCTTTTAAATCATTGGTGCCTTTTTCACAACAGCGACCATTTTTTTTAAATTTTATTAAGGCTACGTGAACACCAAGGGGAAGTTGTCTCTGAGCGCGTTCTCATACTGCTGCCGTTCTCTGCGTGTGGCACTGGTCTGGAGATTCGGTGCTGTTGGCTTACATTATTACCAAGTCGGTAAAGTGAGCAGGTGTAACGACACCAATGTTTTCAGTTTTTGTATTTGACAAATGGCTTCGTTATGTAGCGACTCGACTGCTTCACGTATCTTTTATGTAACATTACAGACTATACAGTAAGGAAGCAAAGGCTGTTGTTGGTTAACTAAGGTTGGATAACGGGTGTGTATTCAGCAACTATTGAATATAAGCGTGCATGTAGCTCACACTTGCTTTGCTTTTTCGTATTAAAATGTTCAAGATGCACACAAATGGATTTGTATATTTCCATTACATCGAATATTCCTGCACCGATTCACGGTTTTGTGTTTCGCTGCTTCATGTATGCTGGCTACGAACCTAGCTAAGTTGGATTAACTACGTCCTTATGTGCACTTTCAGCCTGGTATAAATTTATCCCAGGAAACTGCACAGCTAATCATTTATTTACCATTTCAGGCGCATTCTTAATTATTAGAACAATCGTAGATGTGCATACTTGATGTCGTAATTTTGCAGCAACTTTTAAGATAAGATGCAAAATATGAAGTATTATTTTATGCATGCGCCGAACTTGCATGTGTAGCAGAGTTAATGTTTCCACTTTCCATTTCTAACCCTGTGTTGCTAATGTGTATTCGCACTGATTTAAATGCATTACTAGTCTTTGCCCATCCCATGTGATGTACTTTTAGCTATTTTCCTCATGTAATGGATACCACCAATAAGATGAGAGTGATAAGAGAGTCACGCCCTTTACTGGGTCCCTGCAGATTTGGGTGGTGCGCCCTGAGTTCAGTGCACTGTTTGCAGATGCAATCCCAGCGGTTGGTCGGCTTTTTATTAGCTCTGTAAAATGGGTATTATAATACTGCTTAATGGCTAAAAGTGCATCTTATGTACTTTTATGTTTATCTCAAACTTCCAGCTGCTGAAGAAAATGCTGTGCATCGATGTTGGTTGCCTTTTGATTGTGAAAAGTAACTTTGTGAACTGGCCATGTGGCCGGTAGTTTAGCCAGCCTTATTTTAGCTGTGTATTCAAGCCTTGTGGTGTAGCAGCTAATCAACATCAACTTTTAATTTGTTTTAGCATTTTCTGGAAGCTTTTTTGACCGTGTGAGAGACATAACACCACTTGTATGAGAGGACAGTTACGGTTCTTTTTAACTGGTTGTAAAAAACCATGCTAGTTCAGTGCATTATCAGTTTGCAGATTGAGACCGACTTTAACACCATGCTTGTATTAAGTTTAAATGGCGAATAAATGACGTATCGATGCCAAAGGTGCTGATGTGGGTGTTTCATTCATAACACAACGCAAGACGAGTACACATCCGCTACAGTGGTGCCGTGACCCTTTCTTCTTCCCGCTGCTGCTGCGTTCTCTCCGTGGGACGGATGTTTCCTCGTGCTGCACTCACTTCCACTGATTCAGCAGGCTTCCCTGGGGGCCGGGAGTTGCAGTTGTGACTGGAAACCTGTGAATGTGCTGGTTTCTATGGACTAAATTTTGAGTTGGTGGACTCAAAAAAAAAAAAAAAAAAAAAAAAAGGGACTTTACACTGCAATGTTAATGGAGCTACCATGATATTGGGCTGTCAGTGTCAATGATTGTAACCGGTGAGCGTTGTCTCTGAGGGGATAATACTTTCTATATGATGAAGACTTGACGTAAGTTCTGATAGGCCATGGAGTCAAGCCTGCTAACAGAGGAGCAGCTTCTACCGGAGTGCACATGACTGTCATCTGACCTAGCTGCCTGATTGCTTGGCTGGTAATATGCTACTCTACTTAAGACGCTTCGGGAAGCTGCTCCTCCGTGCGCTCGCTCAACAATTAAGGTGCGTGGTATTCATTATCGCTGCAAACTTCTATAACAATGTTTATATTGGCTACTGCACTTCGGTGGGGTTCATGTTGCTCTAGCTATTCTACTACGCTGGGAGTGCTCGGTTATGAAGGCCAGCACGCGCAAGCTTACTTGTCTAAATGTGGCTTGTTTCGAAACATTGCCCTATGTGTTTGCTGAAAGAATCTTTGGTGTAATTAGTGTTATTTGTCAAACCGTGAATTTAAAGCAGCATGCTAATCCGGATACAGCTACGAATGCTCGTCAATTGCAGTTCTCGCTTGGCTAGGCAGCACTGTCATTGTTGGTAGCTAAATGATTTCCCTACGGCAACAATGGCGATCTGCTCGCCTATTGCAATTCGCCACTGTTCGAAAGCTGGTCTTTTCCGGGTGTCGAAAGCATGTGGATGCCTTTAAAACGCAGTAAGTGTACTGCGGTATTGTCCTCATTGGGAACGTATTAATTGAGCGTGTATGTCCTGTAAACAAGTGTGTGCTGGATTGCAAACATTTCATGGGAGTTGCGGCAGTGCTTGTGCTTCAGCGCAGTTATATCGCATTTAGTGAAGTTACCCGAGCTGCTAGTTCTCCTCGTTTTCACTCCGGGATAAGTGAAGCTTAGGAAGAGTTTTTGTGATGAAACACGAGTGTAATGCACCAAATCAATTTGCTGTTGGCACGACCACTGCCGGTAACATGCATATGATCTTGGCACGGATGACCGGTCCCTAATTCTCAGCGGCTCATCGAGGAGTTAACGGTTGTCACATTGATTCTTTTGGTTGCTCGCTGGTTTCTTCGCACGGTCAGTGTATAGGAATTGCAAGCCTAACAAAACGCATTATGAACGTTATCTTTACGCGGCACTAACATGCTTACGGCTTCTATCAGAACGATTCTATCGAATCGTGTTTATGCCTGATACTTTATGGATTGCTTCAAATTATAACTTTTGGCTTCCTGTTGGACCTAATTCACTGGGGTACTATGAAGTATTCGAGATGGCAATTGAATGCTGTGTTAACAACCTCTGGGACGGATGCTGCTTCATGGTCAAGTGACTTGGTTTCAAACTGCTTGGCTTAATTCGATTGGTTATCCCTGCTTATACCTGGGTTCACGAACATGGTGTCAAATGGGTCGCCTGCTCATGTTCATCCGAGTTTGCTTGAACAAGCGCTAAGGTTTGGTGGATAGCAGACTCAACTTCATTCGTTTTGTCTCAGGCCTTTTAATATCAATCAACTGGCAGAATTGCTGCAATTTGCCAGTTATTTCCATTGACATATTCAATGGATGTACTTTGTGCATTTTATGTATGGTTTTGATTTACTTCATGCGGAAACAGTTTGCAAATTGCGTCGCATACACCTCGTGACGAAACTACAAATGCTAGCAACTGAAGCGCTCAGCAATTGTTTAAAATAAATAAATATATTAAAAAAAAAACGTTTATGGTTCCAACCAAAAATTCTACCTAATGCGGTGGAATGATCAGGATTCGGAGTAGTCATTCCAGTTGGCACTGAAGTTTCTGTTAATCTTCGAGTCATACAAGCCTTGGGTTGCTTGTCAATATCAAGCTCACGTCCTTGCACACGCTCAGCAATGCCATGGTGCGGCGATATGTTGCTGATACTTTAATATTTTCCCTATGTCAGCTAGCTAGCTTGCGCTTGGCCATCTGCCCATCATTGAATTCAGTAGCTTTATTTCTGCCTACTTAGAATGTACAATAGCCTTTAGTGTGCTAGTTAACCAAAAGCCATAAAGACCACATGGTCTCTGACTGTAAAGGCATGCTGCTTTTAGCTTCTGGTCTTCGGTTTATGCCTGCATCACTGGTTTTTGGGGGGGATTTTAGCAGCTTTCAGATTCATGAATGATCTTCATATTTTGCAATCATGGTCTTTTATTTTTATATCAACTTTGAGTACTCAACATTATTTCATGGTATATCCCCTGCACTGCTTCCACCTCCTGCTCTCCACTAATTGCCTGGTTTTGTGTTCCCTCCATGTCTGCGATGGGGCCCTGCCCCGAGCATGTTGCTGCTGCTGTCTTCGCCAGCATCGCCACCTGACCCTCTGCCCAAGTGCTGCCCAGTCTCCACCATTAGAACAGTCTGGTCCATGGGGTCTATCCAGCGAACTACATCTGTTCATCATGGAAGCCGGGAGACCCATCTCTCCCTCCTGGTTTGCTGTATGACTTCGCCTAGTTTGCTAGCTGCACCTCTCCCCTCAACTCTACACTCTACTCCTTCAGTATTGGAGCAGCACAACCGCCGCTTCCATTGCGCCTGTCCCGACATTGAAGGCCATGGGACGTCGGTTGTCTTCGGCGTATAATTGATATACCTTCGCCCTGGATTCAAGGACATTATGGAGGCGCAAAAATTAATGAGCGAATGTTGTAAGATATGTCTGGTAATTAACTGTTGCAATGTTTGCATGTCCAAAACACTACAAATTAATCTCAACTCCCACACATTCCTGCTCACGCGTCGGTCTAGCATTCTTCCAGTCACATAGTCAGGGTATCAGCGTCCCAACACTATTCAACACCATCTCATTCATCACCACTCTCACCTTCATTAATATATAAAAGTTTTTTTTTTCTTTTCATCATACTTGTACCAGCTTGCTGACACGCTAGATCATTTTGTAGCATATTTCTCTTGAAATGGCTACAAGAGAAATTGAGGTAGCTGTCGGGCTATCTCTTAACATAGTATACTTCATTTAGTATATTTCTCTTGTATCGGCATCAAGAGAAATCGTGCCAGCCGCCAGGCTGTCACGTCACATCGTGTACTCATAGTATATTTCTCTTGTATTGGCATCAAGAGAAATCGTGGCATCCGCCGGGCTGTCACGACACATAGCACACTCATAGTGTATTTCTCTTGTATCGGCTTCAAGAGAAATTGTCAGCCGCCGGGCGACCACTATGCATCTGCTGCTTCTTAACGTTTCTGCATTTCAGCTGGCCTTACTGGCATGGTTCTGTTGGGGGATTATAAGCAGCTCCCTGCCTTCGGTTCCTCGTTCGGACGGGCAGGGATCTCTCATAACAGAGCCATGTCGCCAAACTCAATGTAAGATTGTATGCCTGTATGCTGTAATAAATATTATCTTTTTTTGACGAAGTGGTCCTATCAGAATTGTGTGTTAATTATAATTTTTTTTTTCTTGGTTAAAGAAATCAGAACAGTGTATTCAAAAAAAAAAAAAAAAAATTAAGGGACAAAGAATCTTAGATCACAACTTCTGACACTTTGTTTTTTTTATATAGAGATGGATGGGTCTAATATGTCAGGTGTTGGGAGGGGCATGAAATTGTGGTTTAGTCAACTTTCTGCTGCTGGTGGCATCACTGGAGAAAAGCCTGTCACATCTACTCCTCATTACGATAAGGCGAATGACATGGTGTATGAAGATGCTTATGATGCTGCTCGTGTAGGTGCTATCGGACAATCTGTCCCTCCTGGTCAGGATGTTGACCATGCACCGGTTTCTGCTCTCAATGACTTAGTAAAACAGATAGGGTCCAGTATTGGTGAGAATATTTTCTCATGCCTTAAGTCCATTTCAGTTAATGATGGTCATATGACTCATTTGTCCATGGCTGATTTTTCCAAGGTTAACCTGGCGGTTAGTCATGATAGCTATGAACCACACCCCTTCAGGGGAGATGGTGCTGACAAACTTACAGTCTCTGAGTGGGAGGAGTCTGTTAAAATTTATCTGAGTCGGAAGGGAGTACAGCTATGCGACCAGGTGGAGGAAGTATTGAGCAGGCTACGGGGAAAAGCACAAGATGTTGTGAAAATTGGGCTACGTAGCAATCCCTCCGTGGACTTGAAGTCAGGCCCATTACCAGTGTTTGACATACTTAGGCAGCACTATAGTGACTCTGTCACCTCTTTTATGCCCCTTGCTGACTTTTATGACACAAAACCGTACCCCAGTGAGACTGCTGTTGATTATTGGATTCGACTTAATAAGGCCATTGACTTTACTGTAGAAGGACTTAGGAAACAAAGTAAATCTCTTGACAACCCTTCTCGTGAAGTGACGGTCATGTTTATCACTCATTGTCCCGATCCTGAACTGTCTCTAGTCTTCAGCTGTAAACCTTTGGAGGAGTGGACCGCAATGGATGTTCAAGTGCGGCTGGATGAGCATCACCATAAAAGACGACTCCTGCAGTGCCGGACAGCAGGTCCAGCTGACAGCCTGCAAACAACCCAGGCTGCAAGGGTTCTTCACAGCTATGTTCAGTCCGCTGAGAGCCCGTCTACCCCTCCAACACATGCAGCCGGTGGGCCGCTTTCAGGTGAAGGTCAGTCTATTGAGCATATTGTCACTCTTCTTGAGCGTTTGCTGCAGCGGGACACCTTTCAGCGCTCCAGGCCTCCTTAGTCTGGCACCAGCGGCCGCACCAGGCCTCGGGGCCCATGTGTGATTTGTGGGGATGACAATTATGACACGGTGTCCCACTGTAGGAGTGAACGCCTTTGCTTCCGCTGCCATGCTGTTGGACATCAGGTGGTAACGTGTCCTGTCGCCCCTGTTACCGACGCACCTGCCGCTCAGCCTGGTGGCCCACATCAGCAGGGAAACTAAGTGGCCCACATGATATGGGGACTAGTGGCGGGCCAGATAACATGTCCCCACAAGGTGAGGATGTTGACCTTGAATCAGTCTATTCGCAATTCTGCATTTGAGTAGGTGTTGACACTTCAGTGATATTTCAAAATACACAAAGTCTCTCTGCTACGGTTAACCTTTTCTATACGGGCGTGTTGGTCCAGGATACTGTGGAACTGCGTGCCATGCTGGACAGCGGCTCTATGGCCTGTTCCTTGAGTTCTCGTGTACTCCCTCTCTTGGAGCAGGCAAATGTTGTTTCTCCTGGCTCGATCTCTCCCACGTCAGTTGTTTTGGTTGGATGTGGGGGTTTAAGGACAAACCCAGTGGGGGCGTGTGAGCGTAAGATGAAAGTGCTGGATTGCCACATCTCGGTCCCCACACTCATTGTGGATGGACAAAGTGATGATCTCATCCTTAGCAGCAATGCCATCAAGCATCTTATTCGGGTGCTGAAGCACTCTGGGGATTTCTGGGAGAAAGTGTGCCCTACAGTTCAGGCCTCTGGTGAGGAACGGGCCTTGCTGCAGCTGTTAGCCACTGTGGAGCAATGGAGAGGCAAGGAGTGTTCAGATAAGGTGGGCACTGTTAAACTAAGGCGTGCTGTGACACTGGAAGCCATGAAGGAGCACTTAGTTTGGGGTCGTTTACCTACTCATACATGTCTCTCTGCTGGCAGCTCAGTTATTGTGGAGCCTAGTGAGTCACGAGCAGTGCCACGCTCAGTGATCGTGGGCCGTGTTGTGACACCGCTGTGGGGCGACGGATGGGTGCCGGTGAGAGTCATTAACCCCTCCACTAGACCAGTGACTCTGAGACGCAACTGCAAGATTGCGGACGTGTCCCCATGTGTGGCACTGGAAGATTTTGATGCTGACTATTTGCATGTAAATGACGTACCTGATGTGACGTGCAGTTACAGAGACGGTTGACTAGACTGATACTGGCAGTGTGAAGAGCTTGACTGTAGACTCTGACTGTTCTGCTCGTCACCCCTTGAATTCCACTCTTTCTGACTTGGGGCTGCAGGACATTAACATTGAATTGAGTCTGCTGTCCCCTTTCTGGAAAGCAAAGGTAGTCGATCTGTTGGCCAAGTATGAGTCCATCTTCTCCCGCCACAGACTGGACTGTGGGAGAGCTAAGGGTTTCGTCCACCGCATCCGACTGAGTGACAGCAAACCATTCAGGCTCCCCTATCGGCGTCTGTCCCCATCTCATTATGAGAAGTTGTGGCTGGCTTTAAATGAAAAGGAGGAGCATGATATCATAAGGAAGTCTACAAGTGAGTATGCCTCTCCCCTTGTACTTGTCTGGAAAAAAAATGGTGACCTGCGGCTTTGCACTGATTTCCGGTGGCTGAACGCACGCACTGTCCGAGACGCACATCCCTTGCCTCACCAGGCTGACGCCTTTGCCACTCTGGGGGGGAATGCATTCTTCTCGACCATGGACCTGACCTCTGGTTATTATAACGTGGAAGTTGAAGAGGAGGACAAGAAGTTCACTGCGTTCACCTCTCCATTCGGGCTGTATGAATATAACCGACTCCCTCAGGGGCTTTGCAGCAGCCCAGCTACGTTCATGAGAATGATGATGGCGATCTTCGGCGATCAAAACTTCTTGAGCCTCTTGTGCTATCTTGATGACATCCTTATGTTCGCTCCCGATGAACAGCTAGCATTGCAGAGGTTAGAGATGGTGTTTGAGAGGTTGAAGGCGCACAACCTGAAGCTAGCCCCCAAGAAGTGCCACTTCATGAGACCTTCTGTGAAGTTTCTGGGCCATGTTGTGACGAAGGATGGCATCTTGACCGACCCTGAGAAAGTCAATGCTATCGTTGACTTGGACGAGAAGGATTTGATGGATGACAACACTGAAATCCCCTCTCCAACTAAGATAAGGTCCTTCTTTGGGATGGTGGGGTTTTATCAGCAGTTCTTTGAGGGATACTCTTCTATCAGCAAACCTCTGTTCGCGCTGGCGTCTGGTGTGACGAGGCCACGGTGTGCCAGGGGCAGGAGGAGACCACCTGTATCCAAAAATCTGTCCTCTGCTGATTGGACTCCCGCGTGCAGTGAAGCTTTCGGAAAGCTGAAACAGGCCTTGCTTGATAATGCCACTCTTGCGCATCCCCATTTTAGTAAGCCGTTCCTACTGCCAGTTGATGCCTCCTCCAACGGTCTTGGGGCTGTGCTGTCCCAGCTGGGTGATGGTGACGACGTTGCAAGGCCCATTGCGTTCGCAAGTAAGTCGCTCATTTATGCCCAGTATCACTATCCAGCACACAGGCTGGAATTTCTCGCACTCAAGTGGGCTGTTTGTGACAAATTCAGCCACTGGCTGCGAGGCCACCAGTTCACTGTATGGACTGACAACAACCCTCTCACTTACATTCTCAGTAAGCCAAAGCTAGATGCTTGCGAGCAGAGATGGGTGTCGAAACTGGCCCCGTACAACTTTGACGAAAAGTACATCCCCGGCCCAAAAAATGTGGTTGCAGACGCCCTCAGCCGCGAGCCATTTGTGTGGCTCAGTGTCCTTCGTCGCCTCACAACAGTCCCCTATGGCGCGTTCCTGGAGGAAGCAAATGCCTTGGACCTTAGCCATGTGCAGGATACCTTCCGTCTGTCCTGTGATCCGCTCAGCCATCTGCATGTGCACCAGCCCCGGACTGTAGCCTTCAACAATGCGGTGGCAATGTCACAGCTTCCATTTATACCCTCACAGGTAGTGTCTGCTGTCGTGGAGCATTCTCTAGACGAACAGTGCTTACCCCCTAACGCGCTCCTCTTGCCTCAGCTAACTCAGTCCCTTCAGCCGCCTGAGCTTTCCAATTTGCGCCCTCTTCCTAAAGACGAACTGATGGCAATGCAACGTGCTGATCCCTGTTTGAGTCGTGTGCTTCACTTTGTGGAACGTCAGAGAAGGCCATCCAGACGAGAGCGTCCCCGTGAACCTGTTGATGCTCTGTGGCTCCTTCGACGTTGGGACCAGCTCACAGTCAAGATGGGTGTGCTGTGTCGTGCTACCAAGGATGTCATAACAAAGAGGAAATCTGACCATTACATTGTGCCCACTACCTTGAAAGAAAAAGTTCTCAAAGGCATTCACGACGAAGCAGGTCATCAAGGGCAGAGGCGGATGCTCTACCTAGCCCGTCAGCGGTTCTACTGGCATGGGATGGAAAAGGATGTTAGGGAATATGTACAGCATTGTCGCCGATGTGTAGTCAGCATGTCTCCTGAACCTGAAGCTAGGGCACCACTCGAGAGTGTTGAGACTTCCAGACCTCTGGAGCTGGTTTGCATTGACTTTTGGTCAGCTGAGGACTCCTCCAACAAGTCTCTTGATGTGCTCGTTGTGACTGACCATTTCACTAAACTGGCTCAGGCCTATCTCTGTCCCAACCAGTCAGCCAAGGCTGTTGCTCATCAGCTCTGGAACAACTTCTTTTGTGTCTACGGCTTTCCAGAGCGGGTGCACTCAGATCAGGGTGCAAACTTTTAAAGCAGTCTGATTGCAGAGATGCTCCAAGTTGCTGGTGTTAAGAAGTCCCATACAACGCCTTACCTCCCCATGGGCAACGGAGCTGTTGAAAGGTTCAATCGCACCCTTGGGAACTTGATCAGAACCCTTCCACCCAGAGCCAAACATAAATGGCCCCAGCTGCTGCGATCGCTCACCTTTTCCTACAATGCCACGGTGCACGAGACCACAGGCTTCGCTCCCTTTCAACTGATGTTTGGCAGGACCCCCAGGTTACCTGTGGACATTATATTTGGGTCTCTGCTTATGGATGATCAGGTGGTGGATTATGATGAGTATGTGCAGTGTCTCAGACGTGACTTGGCGGAGGCTATCAGGATCGCCCAGATATCAACCACAAAGCAACAAGAGCGGCAAACTGACCTCTACAACCGCAGGCTGAGGGGGGCGCCTGTGGATGTGGGGGACAGAGTCCTGTTGGCTAACAAAGGGGAACGAGGTCGAAGGAAGCTGGCTGATCGCTGGGAGAGCCAACTTTACTCTGTCGTAGAGAAACATGAGCACACTCATACCTTTAGACTTAGGAATTGTACAACGGATCAGGAGAAGGTGGTCCACAGAAATCTCATTATGCCTGTGAATTTCCTGCCGGTTTTGACTGAGCCAGAGGATTGTAGCTCTTCTGTTGATAATCTGACCGATGGTGATGTGGATGTGTCTGTGCTGGATGCAAATGAGGGTTCTGCTGTGCTGCCTGAATGTGAACCTGAGGACAGGACCGTCTTTTGGATCTCTCAGCTCCCAGTTTCCACTGGAGGTCAGTCGACTGCTGTGGAGGATCATCTTGCTGCTGAATACTCAGAGGTGACCGTCAATGAACATGAGCAACCCAGACATGATACACCAGATGAGACCGACCATGACAATCTTGGTGAGACCAAGTCTAACTGTCTAGATGTGCCCAGATTTAATGTAATAAACCAGTCTGGTCCTAGTGGCCCTACTGTGAATACTGACTGTTGTATTGACTTACCTGACTCGCAACCTGCTGTTTCAGCCCTTCCAGTTCACTCGCTGCCTCCTGACGCAGGTTCAGTTGTTGTTTCAGAGGCAGGACATACTCTTTCCAGTGACAACCCTCAGAGGGTACGCACAAAGGTATGGTAGGGTGGTTAGACCAGTTGTAAGGCTTATTGAACACATGCGCCAGACAGTTTTTGCTGGTAATTAATTTTTTTTTTTTTACATTAACCCTGTGATACATGAAGATATTGTTTATCATGTTTGGGGGACTTATTATTTTCCTTCTGAGGACATGAACGCCTGCGAGAAGTACTTATGCTGTGTATGTTCAGGTGGGTCATGATCGTACTGTCTAAATAGTGGGTTATTAAAGTAGCTTAACATGTAGTTGGGCATGTTTTCCTATGAGTGTTGGAAGGCCTTGCAACCCTTTCACATTCTAATTCTTCAGGAATAGTCTTTCTGACTGGAATACTTGATATCTATTGTCCATACAGTACTGTACACATTGGAAGATGATTTTTCTCTAGTTGTATAACACTGTTGGTACCTGGTATGATGATTTTTCTCTAGTTGTATAACACTGTTGGTACCTGGTATAGGCATGGGCGATACAAATGAATAAAACGACAACATTTCTTGAGTTGCTGAGAAAGAAGTTTCTATTATTTTCTAATGATTTTTTGCAGGTAAGTACAGAAGACACAGACGAAGAGTTTGCCACAAGTCCAACGCCTTTACAGGAAAGGGTCTCAGAGCCACAGGGTCCCAAAAATGGCTGATTTCGGCATTTATCAACAAAACCCATTGTGAAAATTGGAGGGTGAATCCTGAGGGCATTTTCGAAAATGCAGTCTACTCAGAAATAAACCTGGCAAAATTATCCATTAGGGTACCCCAACAGAAATAATTGATGCAAAAGTCATCAACCCCTTCTCTGAAGTACAGCAGCGCCCTCTAGGCCCTTTTTAATGGAAAATGCATTGAATTTCACCCAATTATGTTCAACAAACTTTAGTTTTTGCATTGATATTAAAAAATGGTATGAATGGGTTGCCTGTGAAGTTTTTTTTGGATCAATGGCCTGCAAAAATGTCAAAATTATCGGTGGGAGGGCAAACATTAACACTACTCGCCCATTACTGTATAAAATGCAGAGAAGTCGCTGATGCCGGCAGTTGTTTGCCCTCCCACTGCTACGAAATGAATCAAACGTTCCCCCTTCAATAACCTGTGGTCATTAAAAAAAAAACCTTTGCACTGTTTTTTACAATGTCCATATACCCTCCTCCCATGATAGTTTCAATGAGCTACTGTGAATGATTCATAGTAAAACACAGTGACGTGCAGTCGGAGGTTAGTTTGGTGAGGCAGAAACCTCCCCTTTGCTTGATTAGCAATCAGACGATTAACTAGTTTAGTAAGACTATTCGGCAGAATGACGGGCCAGTTTAAGTTTCATGGCGTTATTACTCAGTACATCGAACCTGAAATTCTCACTAGACAGCAGATTTGCGGCGTATTTTGCTTCCAGGAAGCCGAAGCAATGTCATCAACAAATATTAAAACAGTTCGACTTACGCAGAGTTCAATGCTTAATCAATATACAATGTATTCTCCTTTAAATACGCACTTTTACACCCAAACAAAAAGCGGGCGCTTATTGTTAGTCTTCTTTCATAATCCGATTAACAAAATGTTTAAACGATCTACAGAATTACCGAGAGCCGAGAATTTTTCCTAATTGATTATTCAGATTTCCATCCTCGCAGTCTCGAATTGAAGCGTATACGTGAATGAATCTTGTGACCGGTGTTCGCGAGGTGGCATAGGTAGGAAAATTTGTCAGAACACTGGTAGGTTTTGAACACCTTGCGCTGGTTTATTCCTTGGTATATTTTACTGAAACTTCACAGATAGGGTCACAGGATATTCTGTCAACTAACTATGTACATTAACAGTAAAAATACACTCACCTTTCTTGCTATTGTTGAGAAGAAGTCACGGCGAACTCGCGACGAACTTCAACAACTTCTGTCGAATTTATTTCACATCCCCTGGAGGTCTAGACTGGAAGAACAGACTCATAATTTCTCAAATTAGATGGCTGTAATTCAATCAGGGCCGTAGCTGGGATATCACGTCAGCGCAGGCTGTTTGAAATCTACCTCCAAAATGGATATTTTTGCCACGCCGTGCACTTGAAAGTTTGTAAACACGGCGCAAACTGAGGTCAAGCATTCATCCAACGGGCGAATAATAGCTCTGTTCAAATCGCGTTATTGGCCGTAATACGCAGAGTTCATGAATGAAATGTGGGTATCCTATTGAAAAGGTTGCTTTTAATCAAACCATGGTGTTCTTTTTGTATGAAAATGGTATTCACATCATTTTTTTTAAGTTTTCTGAGGCTTGTTTACCGCCCCAGTTCAGCTGTTACGGATTCCATTAGAGTTTATGCAGAGCATTGCCCATGCCTACCTGGTATGGTTAATTTGGTCATCTCACAGATCTGTTTCATTTCTGTGTTTGTTTTTGTTTTGGCTTGGATGGGCAAGTGGAGATCAGTAGGGGGGAGTGTAGCAGAGTCAATGATTCCACTTTCCATTTATAACCCTGTGTTGCTAATGTGTATTCGCACTGATTTAAATGCATTACTAGTCTTTGCCCATCCCATGTGATGTACTTTTAGCTATTTTCCTCATGTAATGGATACCACCAATAAGATGAGAGTGATAAGAGAGTCACGCCCTTTACTGGGTCCCTGCAGATTTGGGTGGTGCGCCCCGAGTTCAGTGCACTGTCTGCAGATGCAATCCCAGTGCATTTTCTGGAAGCTTTGCCGTGTGAGACCGACTGTGAGAGACATAACACCATGCTTAGGGCGGCACGGTGGCATAGTGGTTAGCACTGTTGCCTCACAGCAAGAAGGTTGTGGGTTTGATTCTGGCCTGGGGCCTTTCTGTGTGGAGTTTGCATGTTCTCCCCGTGTTCGCGTGGGTTTTCTCCGGGTACTCCGGTTTCCCCCACCCACAAAAACATGCATCATAGGAACACTCCAACCAGTACCCCTGACCAAGGTACTGGCTTTAGAACTGGAGTTGGTCCCCGGGCGCTGCTCTGTGGCTGCCCACTGCTCCAAACTATAGGATGGGTCAAATGCAGAGGACAAATTACCCCACGGGGTTCAATAAAGTGTATCTTATCTTATCTAGGCTTGTATTATCAGTTTGCAGATTAGCTTTCCGCGAATAAATGGCGTATTGATGCCAAAGGTGCTGATATGGGTGTTTCATTCATAACACAACGCAAGACGAGTACACATCCGGTACATGTGCGTCTGGTGTAAGTACGTTCAGCCAGGTCTCAGTGAAGCACATACTCCTGGTACTCCCTCTGCAGTCTGGTCAGCGCCGCTAGCTCGTCAGCTTTGTTGTGGAGAGATCTCATGTTCCCCATAATAATAGATGTTAGAGATGGTTTGTACTGTCTTTTCCTCTCCTGGCACTTTGCTCCAGCTCTGCATCCCCTCCTTCCTCTTCTTAAAGGTCTTCTGCCACAGAATTACAAGTCAAACTTATTTTATGTAAATGTTCTTTCTGAATTCGGATATGACCATGTTTTTGCCTAAAATCATTCTATAATGCAGAAATCTAAACAAAACGACTATGTTTGGGAACCCCCTAAAAAATTTTTTTTTTTTTTCCACAACTGTTCGGCAGTTTGGGTGCGACGGAACGCTCAGCCCTGCCCCCAACCCAGCGTTCATAGATCCTGCATACAATCCTGACCTATACCCATCGTGCTTAAAACTGAACATTCTGTGCCAGTGACATTTCTTTCTAATTTTCATTTATACTATTGTAAGATATACTCAGAGCAGAACGGCAAACGCGAACTAGTATGAGTACACACAATGCCGAGACAAGTCAAGTGCACCTAATAATGCATTAGCTAGGAAACAAGCGCACATAAGTGCGTTTCCTGAAAGCACAGATGCTAACTTACATACTTTGTCCATTCGCTGTCAATAGCATCAAGCCAGCTACGCTTATGTGATTCGTCCCTCTTTTCGCTGAAGTCGTTTTTCGTGCACCATGCAGCCTTGCATACAACACATATTAAGGACTACTCAAGCAAGATTTGACATTTCATAAAGCTTTCGTTTTTTTATTAGCTTTGACCTCACTTTCACACTGAAATTCTTCACAAACGTTGAAAAAAAAATTGCAGCTCATGAAAACGTAATAGACCCAAAGCCAACGGAAGAATCGGCGAGAGTAACGCATTATTTACATTAGCACGAGATGTATGTTGGCACAAAAACTGAGCAGTTAACCATACGCGCAGATGGCAGATCAAGTGGAGATCTAGCACGTTTACTTGGGTCAGTATAATACTTTTCATCATGATTTTTTTTTCCAATTTAGTGGCAAAATGTAACTTGTTATAACAGAACTTACCCTCTTGCGTTCACGCTTCTCTGCTGCCCCTCTTCTTGGAGGCTCTCTGCTACATTCAGCTCGATTCACCGTGAAAGTACCCAACTTTAACTTAGCGAATGTTAAAACCTCATGCGATTCCTTTCTCCCCATATTAAAAGCGCTGTGGAGCCCGCTGTCGAAGTCAGTGTCCTGGAAGTGGTCACTGCAAATTATGCTAGACTCACTCGGTCCACGCCACTTAGCTCGAGTTAGCCTCACTTTCGTGGCCCAAAGTTGTCTTCGAGCCTTATCCTTGTGGAAAGTGTGTAGGCTTACCGCGTCTTTGTTTTACTACAACCCCCCACGATGCACTGACCAGGCATTTCAAGTATTGAGGCAAATTATAGATAAAAAATATTGCGGGAATACACACCACCAAGCTTAAAAAATGTCAGGTGTGTTCCCGAGTTGACGTCACGGGTGCATGTGATCATGCATACTCGTTTTTTACCCGATTTTTGGAGGCTGGCCTTAAGAACTGGCAAAGTGGCTAAAATAGTAACTCCGAATTTTTTTTTTTTTTTTTTTTTTTTTTTTTGTCGAAACGCTGTTCACAGAACTAATGTTAAAATGTTTATCAAACGCAGTCCCTGGAACATATGTCAAATTTAAATTTTCGGTGGCAGAAGACCTTTAACTCCTGTGGGATCTGCGGTCTCTCGCTGGGCAGTATCTGTGTGTCGCACAGCGCTAACAACTGATCCCGGGTATGAACAATGGAGCCGTGGCTGAATGGGTCTCCCAACGAGGCCTAGAAAAGTCAAAAAATGAGTGAAAAACCTATGGCCAGTCTCAGGAATTGCACCACCATGTTGGCAGAAAAAGGAAAAAAAAACAGTGAAATGTAAAGAAAAGTAACAAAAAAGAAAACTAAATACGTAAAAAGCGCTACAAACAAAGAAAAAGGACGGAGCTGCTGTAACTGGCAGCCACTCACGCGGCGCCGGAGAATGAATCCCTCACAAGACGGAAGCAATTTAAGAAATTTGACTCCGCCCTCCTACTGCCATTCCCAGCCCTCAACGTCATTTCCATCACAAGCTTTATTTCGTATATTCATTCTGTACACCACGTTCGACCAGCCTTAATACAAGTCTACCTCAGCAGCATCAACCTCTTTGTCAAACTAGCCACTAGATATCCGTGCTCGTCAATTTCCCATTCTCACGTGCAAACACTACTCAAAGGTTTATGAAAACAAGAACCTCCCGCTCTGACCAAACGTTTACCTCTGACGGCAGACATCCACTCTCGCTGCATCCCGACGTTGCGCTCAGGGTACCATTCTCCATCCACCGACTCCACAATAGAAGCCGTGTTCCTATTAGCCTTAGGTCTCTCGAGATGTTCCGAGTTCACTCCGCTCTCTGCAAATTACAACTCTTCTAGCCACGCCAGCCTAAACGACATCTCATTCTACTTATGTTCAAGATAAAGAGAAGTAAAACGGATCAGTTCAGCATTTCTCAGCCTATTGCATATTTCGCCTCGACTCTACCCTCTGTCCGTTCGAGCCAATGTCAAACTACGTCACCTCAAGGTACAATAACCATGCTTCTCCCCAAGACCCATTATCCACGACCGACACGGGGCCCTCACCACTCGCACAGGTTCCTCTTCCATTTCCGCCATGTTCTAATTAGATAAGTCCAATATTCCGCCCAAATACTTATCCGGGCATTCTTTTTGCATCGGCGCCACCATCATCATCCAAGAAAAGAGTTCCGGACCATCTAATTAAAATTATCGGCCACAAGACATCAAACTCTTACTCAAGCTATATTCGCATTAATATTGACGACATACGTAGAGCCCATCTCTCGCTCATTCATAAACACTTTTTGGAGCCTTAGGAGCCTACATGGACTCCGATGAGAGATGCGCGCCCCACCCTGAGTCTCACCACCTGGGGCTCCCAACGTTCGCTCAATCACAGACTAAATCCATACAACATCTCAATCGCCCCGATCTCCTATCCGTTGTTCCACCGAATACTCTCCTCCACTTTGGGAGTGGTCCAAAATTCATTGAAGGAAGTTCCCGATAACGTAGGTTAATAAACAGGACCACTCCCAATGCGCCTTCCAATTCGTCCTCACATCTGTATATACTGCCTACAATTCCACAATCCCCACTCGTCTTATTTCTACTCTCCGCCACTTTGGGAGTGGTCCAAAATTCATTACCGCTGATTTAAATGCTCGAAAGTGTGCAGCCACATCACCCAATGTTGATGGGGAGAACTAGCAACGCCTGATACTGTGGAGTGTTTTCAGAGTGAATGTACTGCTAATTTAGAAAATAATTGAGCACAAGTCAGGGCTTATAATTGTTTTAAAGGGATGCTGTGTCCCAGTTTTAGCCTGCAGTTTTGATGCCAACACTGCCTCAGGCTGACGTGATTCCTTACTCTCCCCAAGAGATCTTTAGCTCCTGGCTCTTACAAACACCTTGCCTGCTACAGTGTTGAAACTAGGCAGTTATACAATGGCAAACAGAAACACGCAAATGCATTTGTCAGAATATTAAAGTTTTATTCGCAGTAAGTAGAGAAAGGTTTCACAACTGAAGGTGAAAAAATGTTGGCTAAGACCCAGCCACGCTTACAACAGCATTCTATGCTATGCCCGTTGTTGTGAAATTATAGCTAGTTATCAGTAAGCTTAGCCAAGCTGGCGCCCTCTTCTGCCAGCAACAAACCAGACACGCATAGCTACCAAGGTTTCCCATAGCTGCACAATGGACTTTCAAGAAACAATTATAACCACATTAGTGGCGTGAAAGAAGGCATTTAGAGAAATGTCCCAGGCCCACGCAGACCAGTCCTGTATTCAAACAACAGCTACAGATGTTAACCGGAAAAATCAGGTGCTCACATTCGTTTTACAGACCCGGAAATGTGAGATGGGCCTATTCCGGACAGCAACCCAAACTGATCATTTTTTGATGCAGTAGCATTTTTTTTTTTTTGGCTTTATGTAGGCTATTGACCGTCAAGCGTCACTGTAAACATCACAAACAGCTCAATGTTTGTCATTACTTGGTGCTTGGTGCATTCACATGGCGCGCGTCAGGATTACAATACCACGCGCTTTTCTTTATTTCCTCTCGTGCCTCACTGGAAAAGCAATAAAAATCAATCAATTCTTCTATTTGCTGCAAATACAGTACATACCTCACCGTTGCGTTTTAATGGCGTGAAGTATTAAAATAACACAAAATGATATATTTAAATAATTCTCATCATTTTAATTAATATATTGGCAATGTACACACATTATGCATTTAAAAATGACCTAAAATACACTTCTGCATATATGACGAGTTATATTTTAGAATGTATATTCTAATACATCTGGCAATATATTGAAAACGGCAATAAATCAAAATTTATTACTAACACTGATTCTAAATTTAAACCCTTTAATTTTTCATATTACGGTAACATTTAATTATAAAGGTAAAACTTTGCAATTTTGCCAGTAAATTAAAAAAAAAAAAAAAAAAAAAACTAGAATATTAATATATTGGGTCTACATATATGAAAGATATATTTTTTTCTGTACGGCTGAGAAAATAAAATCCTA
Source organism: Gymnothorax javanicus (assembly GCA_029692085.1). Lineage (NCBI taxonomy): Eukaryota > Metazoa > Chordata > Actinopteri > Anguilliformes > Muraenidae > Gymnothorax > Gymnothorax javanicus. Next base: position 1,158,292 of record CM056200.1, read on the forward strand.
AAAACCTCTGGGCCTGGTTGTTCAAAGCTCCGTTTGACACGGGGAGCGGCAGGACCCAATAGCAGCACAATCAGAGCGAGGGGACGTGTACAGATCTTTAATAACTCTGATTCAGGGGTAAACAGAAAGCAGTGCTGAGTGACTAGATGCAGAATGGGATCTGGAGCTTGTGGGTCTTGAGTGGAGCTCTTTTGGCAACCTGCTGGAGCAGGTGCTGATGGCAGAAATCGAACCCGGGTCGCCCACACTGCAGGCAGGAGAGTTACCACTGGGCCACCGGAGCAGGCTGGCTTGAAGCTCGTCAGACGAGGTCGTATCCACACAGACAGGCAGTGGAGTGGCAGGACGGGTGGCTTGGACAGGGGCTTGGAAGACGGCTGACAGGAACCAGGAAGCACACAGGCAGAACTCAGAGTCAGAGGCAGAAGGCAATCAGGTTTACCAGGGCAGGAGCGAGAGGACGTAGTCCGTGTCAGGCAGAGTCGATTCCAGGAAGTCAGACCGAAGGTAAACGCTGTAGAGTAGTGCTGCTGCAACGACAATCTGGCAGTGAGTGAGTGAAACAGAGCTGCGTTTATACTGGCTGGGTAACAAGACTCAGCTAAGAGCAATAGCAGTGGAAGGGGTGTGGCCAGGCAGAGGGAGAGACTGCAGCAGCAGACTGTGACGCTGTTGATTTAAATTAGCGCTAACCACCGAACATTATAACTACTATAAGACCTCGTTTACACGTAGGAAAAACGCACGTTTTCATGCGGTTTGGCCTCTCTTTTACAGGCAAACAGAGTTCTTTTCACGTAAAATGATCATTTGTAAACACTCCGGCCAAAGTGGAGATTTTTGATAACGCCATTTATGTGTTGCTGTGTAAACTGGGTGAAACGGGGTTTTAGGTTCTGAAACGTCACAGCATGCGCCAGAGAATGCTTGACGTCATGTGAGCGACCTATCAGTCCACACCAGAGCCAAGGGATGCATCTCAAAGCCTTGGCTGCATACTTCGAAGGCAGCATTTTCAGGGGTTGTCATGTAATTCCATCTGCCAAATTGAAGTAACATCATTTTATCTGATAAACTGCTTTGGTAAAAGCAACTCATTACTGGTTTTCCTAACCTTAACCTTAACTCTAACCCCTGATCCGAAACCTAGCCCTAAACCTAACCCTAAATTCAATCTTGTCCCTTACCCTAATTTTTAGCTTACTGGCCCTATGGGCCGATAAGCTATTGGCGTGGTGTGGCGTCCGTCGTCCGGAACATTTTTTATCTATTTTTTGGCTTGATTAATTTTCTTGTAAATTTGCAAAAACATACTACTAGACCATACCTCCAGACCTTTTCCTCAGATTTTTGATTGAATCATTTTTGTCCATTTCATGGACCCTTGAAATTTTGGCTCCAATGTTAAAGATAGGACTGAGAAATAAAAAAAAAATCATTTCTCAAAAACCGCGTGAGAATTTTTTTTATAAATCCGGCAATCAACTTACCTTGATCCCGTCAATGTATAGTGCGAGCGCCATTTTGATTGAATCGACGGAAGTGGGTCTATTGGGGGCGCTGTACTTTATGAATATGCAAGATGGCCTGTGGAGGCCAAATGGTTGCAGATAGAGATTAAGTTTGTATTTTTGACATATAAGAAGTCACATATGACCTATATATTGGCTATGTTAAAGTTGACCTCAGATGACTTTGAAAAGTCAAACTTGAGGTCAAGGAAAATACTATCAATGTTAAAAGATAGGGTTTGAAATTTCAAAAAATTATATCTCAAAATTCGTGTGATTATTTTTTTTCTAAATCTGGCAATCAACTTCCCTTGGTACCGTCAATCTACAGTGCCAGCGCCATTTTCATTGAATCGACGAAAGTGGGTCTAGTGGGGGCGCTGTACTTTATGAATAACCATGATGGCCTGTGGAGGCCAAATGGTTGCAGATAGAGATCAAGTTTGTATAATCGACATATAGGAAGTTAGCCTAGAATCCATACTGATAAAGTGCTGGTCGCTCCCAACAGTCACTGACTTATCAGTCTGGCCTCAGTCGTGTAGCCAGCGTTTAGCCCTTACATCACTTCTGAAGTGAATATATGAATATTCATGTTTTCTGCTCTTGGCGAGAACCACCAATCGAATATGAGTTAGCTGGCCAGCAACGGCATTCATGAATGTTATTTGACATGAGCTAAAAAATTAGATTGTGGTTTGCTTGCATTTACTCTTGGAGTGGTTGCTAGGTTTTGAACAGGATAATATTTGGCCATATCTGCATTTTGTTTATTATACTGGGGAATCCCACTGAAATAAAGGCTAAATTAAGTAATACTCAAATTACATAACGTATTTCACTGTAATTGGCATTAGCTATAGCTCGAAGGACATGATTGCATCAGCTAGATTAAAGTGATACTACACCCAAAAACTATAATTTGTATATCAATTACTCACCATTAGATGTCTTGAACGGACAAAGTTGTTCTTCACCTGGCGCAACTTTATGGCCACAGGAGAGTTTTGATAAATTATCCAAATTCCTTTTTTGCTGGAAACAAATGGGGTCATGCAGTAGCAATGGGAAAACTTCCATTGACAAACTTTCAAACCATCGTCCGACGCATTAAGTTTGTCTAAAGGGGGGAGGGGGGCACCCTTGCGACTGTGAGCCAATCACAGATCTCGCATGGATTTTGTGCGAATATTTGAAAGTCAAACGCTGGTCTACCGACTGTGGCCAGACGTACAAGCAAGTGACCGTTGGGAGCGACTAAAGCTTGATATGGATGGATTCCAGGCTAATAGGAAGTCATATATGACCAATACATTGGCTATGTTAAAGTTGACCTCAGATGACCTTGAAAGGTCAAACTTGAGGTCAAAGCAAAATGTTACAATTTCTAAAGGCTTCTAGGCTTGAAAATATTGAAGATTGGGAACATATGTGTATTAAACACTTATAGGAGCATATATGAAATTTCTTTTGGTGGCCTTGAACTTGACCTTGGGTGACCTTTAAAGGCCAAACATCACATGGCAAAATTATAATGACTTATATCACCAAAACTATTATAGATAGAGCTTTGTATTTTGGGCATGTAGGAAGTCATGTTTGAAGTTTCATTACGTGACCTTGAACTTGACCTTCAGTGACCTTCAACGGCAAAACTTCACAGTGAAATTTCAATGACTTATATCAGCAAAATCGTAACAGATGGAGTGTAGGTTTGTTTTGGAGACATTTAGGAAGTCAAATATGAACTTTCATTTGGTGACCTTCATATTGACCTTTGAAGGTCAGACTTGACCTAGTGAAAATTCGATGACTTCCATCACTGAAAAGGTCACGGATAGAGCCTAAGTTTGTATTACAGACTTAAGGGAAGTCACAAATGAACTTTCATTTGGCAACATTCAACTTGACTTGGTGACCTTTGAAGGTCAAACTTGAAATGATACAATTACAATGACTTGTTTTGCCAAAATGGTCACAGATGGAGCGTAGGTTTGCATTAGAGATGTAAAAGAAGTCATTTATGAGCTTTCATTTGGTGACCTTCACATTGACCTTCGAAGGTCAAATGTGACTAAGGGAAGAGTCAGTGACTTGTATCACTAAAATGGTCACAGATGGAGCCTAGGTTTGTGTTACTGACATCTAGGAAGTCACATGAACTTTCATTTGGTGACATTCAACTTGACTGTCAGTGACCTTAGAGGTTCAAACTCGACAGTGAAATTACAATGACTTCTGTATCCAAAATGGTCACAGATTGAGCCAAGGTTTGTGCAGAGACATTTTGAAAGTCGTATATGAAGTCTATTTACGGACCTATACTTCACCTTCTGTGACCTTTTAAAGTTCACAATTGACACAATGAATTTAAAATGACTTGTATCACCAAAACTGATTCAGAGCTTAGGATTATATTTAGGTCTTATAAATGTATGTGAACTTTTATTTGGTGACCTTGGCATTGACTTTCAATGATTCGAATGTCGAACTTCACATGAAATTTTCATAACTTCTATCCTCACTATAGGATTACTTGCCGGTAAGCCACAGGACCCTTGGTCCTATTTTTCAGTCAGTGACGACCCCTAAAAAAGCAGCCTTATAAGGATGCAGCCCTGGCTTTAAGATGCACCCATGGTCCACACAAACGAATCTCGTGCCATATTTATTGTTTTGAAAGGAACAGGAAGTTGCGCGTCTTATTTGTTGTTGTTGTGGTCGATTCTGATTGGCTGGCATGGCTTTTATCCTTCTCCCTACACTGCCGCCCATTGGTTTGGCATAGGAATGATGGCGCTCGACGGCGTATTTTCGAGGTTCATGTAAATGACAACATTTTTGAAAACGAAGTTGTGTGCACGATGTTATTATTGAAAACGGGGGGGGATATTTGTTTCTGTAAATACCAAGTATGTGTAAACGTGGCCTCAGATGCTCCTCAATCCAAACTACACAGGGGGAGACTTACAAAATGTACCAGAAACATTCTAACATCTGCGCTTTTATCCAGAGATATAGATGCTGTGGAGATGCTTTAACCACTGGTTAAAGTGAACAAAGCTTTGAACAACCAGGCCCTGAGCAAAAATTTTGATCTGCCTTCTAGAAATCTGTGAAAGTGTAAGAAACCTGAAGAATGTCTGTCAAATTCTGACACGTGACCCATTTTTACTCCTGGATAAGCGAAGCTGTGGAAGGAGTGTTGTGCTGAGACTCGAGCGTCACTCACTAATCAATCAATTTGCCGTTAGCACGACCACGGGCGGTAAGATTCACAAACAGCTTATCCAGGAGTAACAATAGTGTTACTTTAATTCCTATTATTGTAGCTTGTTGCGGTGTGTAACTGTTCAGCCTATCTTTTACAAAGAGCCTTTCACAGACAGTGTTTATTGAGTGAAAGGTGCAGTACCTTGGCACTCTAAAATACACCACATTACTTCACTCTTACACTCCTGACAGAAATTAGCGTGTGTTATTGCCTCTGACAGATGGGAGTCCTGTCCTTGTGATTCCTCCATTGCAGCCAATACTCTCATAAACCAGTAACCATCTCCAAACAGGCCACAGCTCTATCTAAGTCCCTGGTGATGCCAACTTCAGCACATTGTTGTTACATATCAATCTTGACTTATAGCTGTTTAAATAATTTCACTACATGTCATTGATTCATTTGAAGATCTCCATGGACTTTCACTGACAAAAAGTATCCACAAAACTGAATAATTGAAGATTTCACCACTGTACATTTCTGACACACACACATAATGCACGTAAACACGAAAAACAATAATTCATAATAAAGTGTGCGTTTAAATTTTATTTTCAAATCCTGTAATTTCACAAATTTAATTAATATGGCCATAACATTATATCCATTGATTCAATTTCGGATGAACAGAAGTCTGATTTTCTGGTGGCTGAAGATGCCATGTAACAAATGTCACAAATTGATGTCACTGGAAATGCAAAATTTGACGAAGAATGTAAAGACAAAGTAGAATAAAAGTTCCTTTATGATAGTTATCTTGATACTACTGTTTATTAATGCCATTAGTCTTCAAATAATGGGGTTAAGAAATTATTGATATAAATTTTTTTTTCATTGGCATTAATAATTTTGGTGTATTAGTAACACGTTGGTAAATTTTGACTCAGATCTCTCAGCTTTGATTATGTTCTCTCTGAGGATCGGCATGGAAACCTACAGGACAATAGACCTCCTGGAACAGATGCAAGGCTTTAGTGAAGTCTATGTAGCGAAAGTAAAGAAAAGTACTTGTAAACTGCAACCTCCTAATTGCCAAACATTTTGATGAAAGTCAAACTGTCACAAATGTTCCTAATATTATCTGCGGAAATACATTTACTGTAACTGAGTGCTGAATTTCTTTTCTTCGTGAGGATGAAAGAGAATTGTTTGAGTGCTTTGATGAACGTCGTGGTTTCATGTGTAAGACCTTACACCAGGTTACACAGTCTCACTTGTGCACCAGCTGGCTGACTGCATTGCGTCACTTGTTTGTCTGGGATGCACTTCTTGGATTGCATCACTGACAAATAATATATTGTTAGAACAGGGATAGGGGGGTACTCATCTACCCCTCCTTTTAGCCCCTCCTCTGCTTTACGGCAGATCTGTTTGTCACATCACAAACTCACTCTGCAAACCCAACCCCCTCTTGCACACCCACCCGTCCTTAAATATAATCCTGTGGTGACAGGGTATTGTACAGTCACTCCAAGCGCTGTTGCTTCCTCAATGGATTTGTGACTGGCTGTCATCTGCCCTGCTTACATACCACTCAGATTGATGTATTTTCTGAAGTGGAACGATACTGAATAAAAACATAATCCTCCTGGAAACAGGTGATCAGGATACAGACATTGAGGAGTGTGTGTCGAGCAATTGCAGTTTCTCAGGTAAGTTACTAATTCTTTCTTTCAATCTGATGAACCACTCTTTCATTTCTTAAGCAGTGCTTGAGTGAGAGACTGTTGCAGACTGTAATACAATAGACCCAAAGGGCAAACCCTGTCTTCTGGGAACACTGTCTCCACCTCGGGAAACTGTCTGAACTTGAGGAGTGTATGTCAAGCTATTGCAGTTTCTCAGGTAAGTTATTCATTTTTTCAATTTGATAAACCACACTTTCATTTCTTATGTTGTGCTTGAGTGAAAGGCTTTCGCAGACAGTAAAATATAGACCCAAAGGGCAAACCTTGTCTTCTGGGAACAGTGTCTCCACCTCGGGAAGCTCCAGTGCAGTTTCAAAGAGTAAAGCTGGTGTCTTAGAGGAGAGAGTTTTCTCTGGATGGAGGTCGTCTTCTCAGAAAACAAAAACTATCCTTCAGTGTAACAATGCAACAAAATTTTCCAGGTCTTCTTTGACATGAATAACTTCTCAAAAGAGAGAGCTTAACTTTGTGCAAAATAGGCCAGTATAAGTGTTTCCATCTCTATTATGCAGTAAATGTGTTATGATGAGGAATACTTTGGAGAGAAGAATAATGTAAAATAATGCTGGAATCAGCTTAAGAACAGAATGTAGCCTCGCAGTCAGTTTAAGTGGTGAGTTCAGTCAGGCTTGACCATGTAACTTACATTCACTCTCTTTTCTAAGGATCATCAACCCTCAAACCTGCTAGATAAAATCAAACCAAAATGAACAGCTCTGTCATTAATTCTAGCCTACCCTTCAATCACTCCTCTTCAGGATCCAGTACCCAACTCTCGGACACATTAACACCCTGCATATACCCCCCTGCTGCGGCTGCGTTTCTGTTTATTGAAAAGAACACCAACCTTGTAGTGGGCTACCCTGCCAACATCATGGTAATGTGGCTGGTGGCCAGAGAGGAGAGTGACTCTTCCACCTCCAATCACTTTATCTTCAACCTGGCCCTCGCTGATGCATGGTTTTGCGTGATGCTCCACATATGCTGCTTAGGTTTCGACATACTCAGATTCAGATATTTCATATATGTGCTGAACTTTACCACTGGGATCAAAAACGGCTCCCCACTCTTTCTCGCCTGCATTTGCCTGGACCGCTACGTGGCTGTGGTTCACCCCATTGTGTTCACCAGCATCAAGGATAAAAAGATCAGAGTTGCTATTTCCATGCTGGTTTGGGGGCTCGTGATAGCCTCTGCCCTCTGCAGGTCAGTGCTCACCACAATATCCAACATCCAACATCATATCTACGTTGGGCTGATCCTGGCCGGCTTCACCATTATGTTTTACTGCAACATTTCTATCATTTGGAGTCTGAGGAAGTTGGTCTTGGGCAAGGAGAAGATGCACCCCATGAAAAAGAAAGCCCTCAGAACTGTGCAAATCTATCTGGGCATCATAGTGTTTCATTACCTACCTGTAGCTGTTACCTCTCTCTTGCGTTATTATCGTACTTTTCCAGAAACCTGCGCATTTGAAATGATTTTATTCAGCTTTATGGCCGTCAGTTCCAGCACTCAACCCCTTCTCTACCTCTCCCTGATTAAGCAGCTGCCATGGCTGAAAAAATTGCTCTGTATCTGCTGCCGAAGCCCTTCCCCTGAGACACATAATGTAAGCACATGAGATGTATGTTTGTGATTGTCTGTTACATTGAATTTACTCTCGACATAAATTTATGAAAATGAGTTCATGAAACAAAGCAAGAATGTTATTTGAGTTATAGGCAAATATATTATCTTTAATTTGTAATTAGGAAAGAGATGAAAATTAACACAACTATAACCATATGACTTGATTAAAAAGAAAAGTATTTGAATTACCGACATTTAAAGATCACCATGATTTCATATTACGCAAATGGAACTTTTTCTGATTATTTAAAAATGAGCATGTATGATATATCAATCAAAGAGACCAATTTTTTATGTCATGTGTAAATGATACTTATCTCCATACTTCTAAGACTGTTTTATTATGTCCATTTAATTTCATTATGCCAGCATGGGGTCTAGTTTTCCCCAGGAAACACCTACAGTGACTACAGATTTTCTGGGAGCACAGCATTTACACAAATAAAAATGATTGTTTTGGCTATTCCTGTGCTTAATGTAGACAATCAGTGAGCAAGTACCACATTCAAAGTATTATAGTCCACAAAATGATAAAATGCAATTAAGGGGACCTATAGTTGAGCAAACATTTTCCCAAGATATTCACTTTTTAAACTAATTATTATCAAAATAATTCTATTAGAAATTGCAACTTAAAACACTGAGGTTTTGTAGCATCACATCAGTGTTTGCCATGGCAACAGCTGTTTTAATGAACATATAGATACTTAGAGAAACACAGTTATTGAGATAAATAAACAGTGTTTGGTTATAATTTTAGCTGTAATGTGAAGGAAAAAACATGTCACTGCAGAGCTTTTTTTTCCAGGTTTCTATGTTCTTTGCACACATTTGTAAATTAATGTATATTTCAGACTGTATTTAAATGCTATGATGTAATTTTTTACATATTTGTACCTAATGGATAGGGCTTTTGTTTAGGTTTCAGAATATGAGATGTGGGTTTTATTTCTAAAGTTTTATTATCTGTCATTACGGGGTGGGGTGAGGGGTTGTTTTTTTTTTTCCATTGTTCCATCAACCTGCCCTGGAACTACATGTGGAAAATAGCAGCTTAGCTAAACCTGGCACAATGCATCTCTCCTGCTTTTTTACAAGGTTAATGTATTTAATTGTGCGCTGTCCCTGTTTAAATAAATGAATTACGAAAACTAGAAAAGTGCAGTTCCAGGGGAAACTGCGTGGGCAAGCTGGAAGCTGGCGATAAGGTAAAGCTTGGATTGCTGACAATGTGAGGTTAAAGCTGCTGGAAATGAGTTTAAAGCTTCTTAAAATTAAAATTATTTCTGACAGTGGGATATTTTGTAGTTTCAAGGGATAGTTCAGATTTTTTGACATGAAGTTGTATGAAAACACTTATTTAGGAAGACCTCCCCAAGATGCAACGTTATGACACACCAAACCTACTTCATATATTTATTTGACAGATACTGTTGATGTTGCCTACTTAAACATTGCCATAAAAATATACGAGCTCCATAAGAAAAACAGGGCCGGATCAAATGAGTTGTGAGGGGGGTTTCCTGGCGGGGGTCAAGGGGACCGCATCGGCCCCCTGGTGGGATCAAGGGGCAGCGCCCCTGTGGGAGCTCAGGGGGTGAAGCCCCCGAAAAATCCTGCATTTTAGCTATTTCTGAGGCAAAAATCGAGCCATTTCCAGGCATTCTACATCCAATTTCAACCAAAATAGATCATGTTAAAATGTCTCTAATCACCAACAGGAATGCCTTTTAAACCAAGTACCCATTCAGCTTAACAGTAAATCTACACCAAGATCATATGTCTTCACCCATGCAACTGAGAAAATATCCTAAATGTAAAAGCCTCATCAAAAATCAACAACAAAATTTCAAACCTTGAGTTCAAAGAGAGTATGATTTTTATTAGATCATGCGAGAAAATGTGCACTGACCTCCTGTCTTTCAGTACAGAAATATAGCAAAGGTTCATTGTGTCTTCGTTATGGTTTTTTCCTTGGCATGGTTCTTGCGGACTCGCAACTTGAATTTGAAAACGACTCTTAGGCTATGTTGTTTTTCCGGTGAAAAAGCACATGGTCGAAGTGGTGAAATGAAGGGAAGTAACTTTCAAGGCTGGTGTAGCATCACCTGCGTAGGTGGCCCCCATTGACTCAGCTGTGAGACTGCATCCACTATTGCGTATGGATAATTTTTTTTTTTCCCGCGTGGCTGGGTAGTCCTGTGAGGATTTCATTTATTTATTTATTTTGCTTATTTTGAAGGTACATGCTCAGGGCAGGGGGGGTTTCCGGAACCGAGGAACCCCCCCAGATCCGGCCCTGAAAAATATTACATTTATCGCAAAATTGCATCAAAATTATATTTACACATATTGCTGAAGATTATGGGAATTATTCGGCCGCGACATAAGAAAAAGGAAGGGGCTATTCACCCCGCTACGGGCTGAATTGAGGGAAAGACATTGGCCGAGTTTCCCAGATTCATTTAAGAAGATCTTAGCGCTGAGAGCTTCTTTAGATCCTTCTTAAGGCTCCAGTAAGAAGCAAACGCGTTTCCCAGATTCCTTCTGAGCCTAAGATGATCTTCTGTTTTGAAGAATTTGAAAGAAGGGTCTGGAGCACTCTTAACGCCCTTCTTAGCGACGAAACACTGCAGATACAGCCGCGTCAGGCAAATCAATGTGACACTAAGCAAGGAGATATTAATGCAGTCCGTACGGTTCGTCCTTATTTTATTCCCTATTTTGTATTTATTATTTATGACTTCTCATGCTTCTGTTTACTCAGAGATTGGAAACAATGCATGCATGTTTCATGATCGTTTAAAATGAAATAGGACCATTTGAAACGTCTTTTTGCAATTCCATTGCTTTCAGTCCCTCAGTTAAGACAAGCCTGAGAATTCCCGAGTCATAATCAATTTCCGTGTCACTAGTTGGGAAATTCACCGTAATGCAAGTGAAACTGATTAACTTAATGAACAATGACTTAAATTCCGCAAGTGAATTTCTTCAGTGCACGTTGACATAATAATTGCTGACCACGGCGCAGGGACGTGAATGCCACTATGAGACGTGAGACTTGGAATCTCTGCCAATGCTGTCGTTGTGTTGTACTACTGTTGAGTGCATGTTAATAAAAGATTAGAATTAATGAAGAGATTTTTTTTTTTTTTTTTACGTGTCTTGGGTTGCGGGGGGGTTTGAATATATTCGAACATCACGTTGTCATATTCTAAATTCATTCGAAGTCGTTTTTTTTTTTTTTTTTCAAGGTGACAGCCCTACTCTCCTCTATGGTTCCATGCGTTGAAATATTTTACCGTATTTCCCTGATACTTTCCCTAATATTTCCACCACCACCACCACCACCACCCCACCATGAACCCCGCGCAGCATTCCACCAAGCCGGTCTCCAGGTCAGGCAGGAGCTCATCAACCTGTTCTGATTTCGGATATCCCCACTTCCCCACCCTTTCACCTTGCAGTCACCAACCAGTCCACTGTGCACTTGTACTTGGGACAAAAATACTGAAATAAAAATTAATAACTCAAAAAGTATGAAAGATATCAAGAAGATAAATGATAGCAACTAAATTCAGAGCGAGCTGAATTTTTTTAAAGTTTGAATGAACTTTCTAGGTTAAAGAATGTAGGAGTAGTGGGTCAGCATAAAACCCAGAGAATAAAGTAAGAAAGAAAGAAAGAAAGAAAGAAACTAAAAAAGTGCAGTTCCAGGGGAAACTGCATGGGCAAGCTGGCAGCTGGCGATAAGGTAAAGTTCGGATTGCTGACAATGTGAGGTTAAAGCTAACATAACATAACATAACATGAATGGCGAGAACAGGCCGTTCAGCCCAACTAGGCTCGCCAGTTTCTTTATACTATCGTGAATATATCACTTCAGATACTCAATGACTCAATGGTATCTAGCTTTAAGTCAAGCCTGCTCTTGAAAACTCCCAAGGTCTCTGCCTCAACAATATGGTCAGGCAAGCTGTTCCACACCGAAATTACTCTTTGGGTGAGGAAATATTTCCAAATATCAGTGCTAAATTTACCTTTGGTCAGCTTCCATTTGTGACCCCGAGTTCTACTATTTATTTTTATTTATTTATTTAACCCTTATTTTACCAGGGAAGTCCCGTTGAGATTGAAATCTCTTTTTCAAGGGAGCCCTGAGGGTTGAGGTGGGGAGGGAGAGGGCGATTTGCACAGCCAATTAGATCAGGGGATGATTAGGTGGCAGTTCGAAAGAGCCAGGTAGGGACTTTTAGCCTACTAACAACTTGGTCGAATTCACTTTGTTAAAGGGGACCTCGGATGCTGATCCTTCTTTTAATACATATTAGTAATGTTATAATGTTGGTTGTCCATGCTCAACCTCTGAAAAGTTTCTAAACATAAGATACAGGGGTTTTGCCGTAATCCAAGAACGTGATTTCATGAGCGTGATTCCCTCTCTGAACAGCTCCTCCCGAGATCTTCACGAGATCTGGGCAAAACCTGACGTCAGGTTGTGCCATCCAATTAGTACAGACCTAGCCAGAGCCAACCACTGCGCTGGTCCTGCCCACACCGGAAACTATTCTAGAAGGCACTAACAACGGTAGATCATACTATGCCTTAGTAGCGTAGACACTTTTGGAAATACAAAAGAAGAACCACAGATCATTTGAGGTGCAATTTTGTTAGTATCTCTCCCAAAGCTACTTGTCCGTTTACTTTTGGACGCGAAGAAAAACAAATATTTCTCTTCGAAAAGACGATGCCACCAGAAATCAGTAGGTAGCTTTTTTTGTTTGCTGGCAGCAAACAGCCACGGCCAAATGGAGCGTTAGCTGCTTGTGCTCAGTATTTCACCAAAGACAGCTTTGTCAATAAAGGATAATTCGACGCTGGATAAGCATTTCAGCTGCTTCTCAAACCTGAAGCAGTTGCGTCGATCAAGCGCTCGGAGCCACAAGCTGTAAGTAACCATATAACAGCAAATAATGTAAGTGAAGCTAACGTGTTACCGGTGGCTAGCAGGACGGCTAGTGATAGTTAGCACTAACAACTGGCCTCAAACGCAGGCTTTGTAAAATATATGACGATAAAGCTTGCATCGGTCGCGACTGTCCGTGACTCACAGAGACAGAAGCTGTAAGTTGCTTTTACTGCATAAGCCAACCTGACGTGATAGCCAGTTGATTGTGGCTGTAGCACAGCGGCTAACGTAGCCAAGTTACTGTTGCTAACAAAACTGAGCTCTCTCTAGCTGTCGCGTACTATCCATAAAGCTGCTTTCACATCAGACACCAAACGAATTTTTCGCGCGACAGATTACATTCACAGTCATGACCGCTTATCAGCTACTGCATCGTAGTTCACGTGCTCAGCAAATTAAAAATGCTCCTGGTTAGCTTTTATGCAGTAATTCTGATCGGCATGCTTGTGTTACTTCGGTAAGCATCAATGTGACGGTTTCATCATAACGTTGCCTGATTGTAGCCACTACAGTTGAAGCTAAACGGAGAGGTGCTGTTTGTGTCTGCCGAGTTGGGCTACAGTTAGACCAGACGTAGATTTTGCAGAGCTTGGGGTGCGTTTTTGTGTGCTTATGAAACGATCGCTTTACTTATCCATGACCGGGGTCAACCTGATACATCTCCAATATCTGGGCAAGCTCTCTGATGCTACCGGTGAAAGCAATAGGGAAGCACACAGGCTATAACGTGTCCGGTATAACAAACGATTTCTTTGCATTGCCATTGATTGAATATTAAATTCTTTCCTGTAAAAGTGATCGATTCGCTAGCTCCACATAAGCAACAGTTCACGCAGATGGAACTTACGGTCTGTAAAACCTGTATTATGTTCATGACATAACCGGAGCTCTCGCACGCTATCCATAATGCGCTCATTTTCCGCGAGGAAAAGCTGGTCATTCCGAAGCAATAAGTAAACCATTACCACAGGCAATTTCCGAAAAGGCTGTTTAGCTTGAAGCTTTCACCCCTCCGTTATATACCAGTGCGGAAGCTGTTTGTTTCTCCACGCTAACAACACACCACAGCGATGCACACGAACCAGCAGGTCCTAATACACACCGAAGCAGTCCATAAGCTGTTGGTCCACTTTTAGCTGCTCCTCACTGTCCATGTTTCCCTCTAAACTCAGACCCACTGGATTTCTACGGTCTCCAGTCTACACTTGGGCATGTCAACCCGTTCTACAAATGTGTCTATATGGGGTAGATTCTAGCTTTCCCTGCATCCTAGCTTTAAAGTAAAAAAACCGCTGTAACTCACCACTGTCGCTGTAGCAAACTGTAGCCGATAGCAAATTTGAGCTTGAGCTGCCAGATTTTCGCACTGCGTCCTCCACTTTCGCTGCTGCGTTTGTAAGAACAAGTTCATTTCATTAGATCTATATTCAAGTATCAGGGTAGATTGCGGAATTTTCCCGCCGCTTCCTTATCAGATTGCAGACGTGTCTCATGTTTCACTCTAGCGAGCCAGACCCGGAAAACTGCGTTCTGCAGCCTCGTCCCGCCCAACTCCGCCCTCCACAGAGCTGGCCAGTCAGAAGAAAATGGGCACACGGGGAGTGGGGGCCATAGCGGAAGAGCCACCCCAATGAGGCGTTTCAGGCAGAGACTACAATGGACTACAAATGGGGTTTTTGAGAATGGCAGTATGAGCTAAATAAGGACCCTGTTTGGGCTTTGAATGATCAGGAGTACTCTAGGGGAGTCCAAGATCAAAATATGACCTTGGAAATATAGCATCCGAGGTCCCCTTTAATCCCTTGAACATATTTAAAGACCTCAATCAAATCACCCCTGAGTCTCCTTTTCCGAAGACTAATCAGCCTTTTCTCATAGCTTTCATCTTTTGTTCCCGGAATTAGCTTCGTGGTCCTCTCTTAACTTTCTCTAAAGCCTCTATGTCTTTCTTAAAGTATGGTCCCCAGAACTGTACACAATACTCTAGATGTGGTCTGACGAATGTGTTGTACAAAAGAAGCATCGCCTCCTTGGATTTGAACTCAATACTTTTGGCAATGTATCCCAGCATCCGATTGGCTTTTTTTAACTGCTTTTTTTTAACAATGGCTTCGAGCCTGTGAGGGTTTGGTCAACAATCATTCCCAGATCTTTCTCGTGTGGAGCACATTCCAGTTTAAAAGCTCCCATGAAGTAATCCCGTCTAATGCCGTTAATACCTACATGTAAAACTTTACATTTCGCTACATGAAATTTCATTTGCCACATTTCTGCCCAATTCTGGATTCTATCCAAATCATCCTGAATCACTTTAGTGGACTCTAAACTATTTGCCAAACCTCCCAATTTAGTATCATCTGCAAATTTAACTAATCTGCTCTCAATATTCCTATCAAGGTCATTAATGTAGATGAGGAACAGCAGGGGTCCCAACACCGATCCCTGGGGGACGCCACTCCCCGCCATATCTAGCTCAGATGAGATACCACTGACCACCACTCTTTGTGTTCTGTCCTGCAACCAGTTTTGAATCCACTTCAGAATACCTCCTGTAACTCCAATGGAGCTCATTTTAAAAATGAGTCTCTTATGCGGTACTGTGTCAAATGCTCTCTGAAAATCCAAGTATATGATGTCATAAGCCCTGCTCTGGTCATAAGTCTTGGTGGCCTCTTCAAAAAATTCCAGGTTTGTCAGGCATGACCTTCCTTTATGGAAACCATGTTGGCTATCGCTCAAGATATTGTTACGTTCAAGAAATAAGTCCAGCTCATCTTTTATGATAGATTCCAATATTTTGCATGCAATGCAAGTTAAACTGACTGGCCTATAATTACCTGGCTCAGTACGGTCCCCTTTCTTATATATTGGTATTATATTGCCCTGTTTCCAATGAGTTGGTATTTCTCCAGTTTCTAAAGATGGCGGATAGCGGCTTAAAGATGATCTCACTAACTTCCCTGAGCACTCTAGGATATAAGCCATCAGGACCCGCCGCCTTATCTGCCTTTAGTTTATGCAACTTGTCTAATACTTCGTTATTCCAAACCTCAATTTCTGCTAAATAATCTTGAGCACTGGACAGGCCCTCTGGCCGAATAAAGACCTGCTCTAAGGTAAAATTCTCAACAAAGTAACCGTTTAAGGTATCCGCAATATCCTTGTTATCATATAGCAGCGATCCATTTTTATTCTTTATGCACTTAACCTGCTCTTTGACTTTCCTTTGTCTGCTACAGTACTGAAAGAAGCGCTTAGGGTTAGTTTTTGCCCCCTCTGCAATTTGTCTTTCATACAGTCTTCTAGCATTCCTCAGCTCTTTTTTGACCACAGCCCGCATTTTACAGTATTCAGCCTTAGTAATCTCATTGTTATCCTCTATGTACATCTTATAAAGATTCCTCATTTCCCTCAAACTCCTACGAATAGCTGCGGTCATCCACTGGGGATTCTGCTTTTTCAGCTTACTTTTGGACACCTTTGGAATGAATTTGCATTGTGAATCAAGTAAAACCCCCTTAAATCTTTCCCACATCTCATTTACAGACTCACAGTCCAGGAGTGTCTCCCATTTTATTTCACTTAGATATGAACGCATCCTGTCAAAGTTTGCTCACCTAAAATTGAAAATTTTTGTTTTTGGAGACACCTTTTTAACTTCCCATGAGACCTCAAAATTAATAGTAGAGTGATCACTTGTCCTAAGTGGCTCCAGTACCTCAACATTGCTAATTCTATCTGGGTCATTACAGAGCACTAAGTCTAAAATTGCCTTCTCTCTTGTAGGTTTATTAACATACTGCACCAAAAAAATGATCATTTATGACATCTAGAAGTTCTTCCTCCCCCTACCCTGTCCTTCTACCATTTCCCAATCAATACCAGGATAATTTAAGTCTCCCATAATAATACTCCCTCCTCCTCTACAAGCTTTCGTAATCCTCTTAAAGAGCATTTCATTGACTGTACTGTCCAAAGCTGGTGGTCGATAGCATACACCTATGTTTAAACCAGTCTCGTGTTTGCCAGTGAGCCTGACCCAGATATTTTCGCAGGGCAAGGAATGGTCAATTTCAAAAATTTCCTGCAAATTTATGTTTTCGTTCACATAGAGTGCTACACCCCCTCCTCGCCTATTGCATCTATCCTTCCTAAAGAGCTTATTACCTTCTACATTATATTCATCTCCATCCTCTTCACTAAGCCATGTCTCCGTAATCCCAACTATGTCATAGCCTTCACTAATCATAACGGCCTCAAGTTCACAAAATTTATTTTTAATGCTTCTTGCATTGAGACAAAAACATTTCAGGTTATCACGAACGCTCTTCCCCTTTGATTTCCCATGTGCCCGCTGCTCAAAGCCCCTCACTACGCTTTTTTGCTTTAAAAATATATCATCAATAGTGCATGTAATGCTGTTAGCTTCCATCAGGGCAGTCTGCATTTCCCTCTGTGTAACACTCTCTAACCTCCCTGCCCCCCAAGTCCCTAGTTTAAATAACTCTCTGCTACCCTCAACATACGCTGACCCAGTGCAAAGGTACCCCTCCGGTTCAGGTGTAGCCCATCCGGCTTGAACCGGTCATCCCTGTCCCAGATTTAGTTCCAGTGCCCCATAAACCTATACCCCTCTTTCCTAGACCAGGTTCATAGCCATGTGTTAAAAATCCAGATAAAATTCTGCTTCCCTCTGCTTGCACGTGGTACCAGTAGAATCCCGGAGAACACTACTGTGGAGGATCTGCTCCTGAGCTTTTCAGCTAATTCAACAAATTTGCCTTGCAGAACCTCAAACCTACCCTTACCTATGTTATTAGGCCCAACATGGACCATGACAGCTGGAATAAACCCAGATGAAACCAGTGACCAACTCTTTGTGTTCTGTCCTGCAACCAGTTTTGAAATCAGAATACCTCCAGAATCCAATGGAGCTTTTTAAAATGAGTCTTTTCAACCTATATGTCAAATGCTCTCTGAAAATCCAAGTATATGATGTCATAAGCCCTGCTCTGGTCAAAGTCTTGGTGGCCTCTTCAAAAATTCCAGGTTTGTCAGGGCATGACCTTCCTTTATGGAAACCATGTTGGCTATCGCTCAAGATATTGTTACGTTCAAGAAATAAGTCCAGCTCATCTTTTATGATAGATTCCAATATTTTGCATGCAATGCAAGTTAAACTGACTGGCCTATAATTACCTGGCTCAGTACGGTCCCCTTTCTTATATATTGGTATTATATTGCCCTGTTTCCAATGAGTTGGTATTTCTCCAGTTTCTAAAGATGGCGGATAGCTGCTTAAAGATGATCTCACTAACTTCCCTGAGCACTCTAGGATATAAGCCATCAGGCGCCTTATCTGCCTTTAGTTTATGCAACTTGTCTAATATCCCGTTATTCCAAACCTCAATTTCTGCTAAATAATCTTGAGCACTGGACAGGCCCTCTGGCCGAATAAAGACCTGCTCTAAGGTAAAATTCTCAACAAAGTAACCGTTTAAGGTATCCGCAATATCCTTGTTATCATATAGCAGCGATCCATTTTTATTCTTTATGACTTAACCTGCTCTTTGACTTTCCTTTGTCTGCTACAGTACTGAAAAAGCGCTTTAGGGTTTTTTGCCCCCTCTGCAATTTGTCTTTCATACAGTCTTCTAGCATTCCTCAGCTCTTTTTTGACCACAGCCCGCATTTTACAGTATTCAGCCTTAGTAATCTCATTGTTATCCTCTATGTACATCTTATAAAGATTCCTCATTTCCCTCAAACTCCTACGAATAGCTGCGGTCATCCACTGGGGATTCTGCTTTTTCAGCTTACTTTTGGACACCTTTGGAATGAATTTGCATTGTGAATCAAGTAAAACCCCCCTAAATCTTTCCCACATCTCATTTACAGACTCACAGTCCAGGAGTGTCTCCCATTTTATTTCACTTAGATATGAAACATCCTGTCAAAGTTTGCTCACCTAAAATTGAAAAATTTTTGTTTTTGGAGACACCTTTTTAACTTCCCATGAGACCTCAAAATTAATAGTAGAGTGATCACTTGTCCTAAGTGGCTCCAGTACCTCAACATTGCTAATTCTATCTGGGTCATTACAGAGCACTAAGTCTAAAATTGCCTTCTCTCTTGTAGGTTTATTAACATACTGCACCAAAAAAAAAAATGATCATTTATGACATCTAGAAGTTCTTTCCCCCCTACCCTGTCCTTCTACCATTTCCCAATCAATACCAGGATAATTTAAGTCTCCCATAATAATACTCCCTCCTCCTCTGTAATCCTCTTAAAGAGCATTTCATTGACTGTACTGTCCAAAGCTGGTGGTCGATAGCATACACCTATGTTTAAACCAGTCTCGTGTTTGCCAGTGAGCCTGACCCAGATATTTTTAAGAGGGCAAGGAATGGTCAATTTCAAAAATTTCCTGCACATTTATGTTTTCGTTCACATGGAGTGCTACACCCCCTCCTCGCCTATTGCATCTATCCTTCCTAAAGAGCTTATTACCTTCTACATTATATTCATCTCCATCCTCTTCACTAAGCCATGTCTCCGTAATCCCAACTATGTCATAGCCTTCACTAATCATAACGGCCTCAAGTTCACAAAATTTATTTTTAATGCTTCTTGCATTGAGACAAAAACATTTCAGGTTATCACGAACGCTCTTCCCCTTTGATTTCCCATGTGCCCGCTGCTCAAAGCCCCTCACTACGCTTTTTTGCTTTAAAAATATATCATCAATAGTGCATGTAATGCTGTTAGCTTCCATCAGGGCAGTCTGCATTTCCCTCTGTGTAACACTCTCTAACCTCCCTGCCCCCCAAGTCCCTAGTTTAAATAACTCTCTGCTACCCTCAACATACGCTGACCCAGTGCAAAGGTACCCCTCCGGTTCAGGTGTAGCCCATCCGGCTTGAACCGGTCATCCCTGTCCCAGATTTAGTTCCAGTGCCCCATAAACCTATACCCCTCTTTCCTAGACCAGGTTCATAGCCATGTGTTAAAAATCCAGATAAAATTCTGCTTCCCTCTGCTTGTCGTGGTACCAGTAGAATCCCGGAGAACACTACTGTGGAGGATCTGCTCCTAAGCTTTTCAGCTAATTCAACAAATTTGCCTTGCAGAACCTCAAACCTACCCTTACCTATGTTATTAGGCCCAACATGGACCATGACAGCTGGATCCTCCCGTTCTGGCCAGGAGCTTGTAAAGACGCTCCAGGAGGTCTCCTACCTGGGCACCAGGCAGGCAACACACCGTACGAGACTCGTTGTCGTGCAAACAGACTAAACTGTCTATTCCTCTCAGTATTGAGTCCCCCACAATCAATAACTCTCTTCTAAGGTACAACCAAGGCTTGTCACTGGGGCGGTACCCTCAAAGGTACTGCTGTTGTGTACCTTAGAAGTGGGTTTTTATTTGTTTTGGAACATAAAAGTACCTTTTAGATCCCAAAAAGGTTCACACAGGTACCTTGAGGTCCTATAATTAACCCTAAAGGGTACATAAGTGCTGCATGTACCTTGGGGAACAGAAATGGACTCCTGCTGTACCCCTATTTCTGAGAGTGTAGATAAAAGAAAAATACTAAGTGCCAAGACAAAAGCTCAGGAACCACTATTTTTTAATTCATTAACCTGAGCTACTGGAAATGAGTTTAAAGCTTCTTAAAATTAAAATTATTTATGACAGTGGGATATTTTGTAGTTTAAAGGGATAGTTCAGATTTTTTGAAATGAGGTTGTATGAAAACACATTTAGGAAGACCTCCCCGAGATGCAATGTTACGACACATCAAACCTACTTCATATGTTTATTTGACAGAAATTGTTGATGTTGCCTACTTAAACATTGCCATAAAAATACACGTGCTCCATAAGAAAAATATTACGTGAAGTCGTATATTTATCGCAAAATTGCATCAAAATTATATTTACATGTATTGCTGAAGATTATGGGAATTATTCGGCCGCGACATAAAAAAAAGGAAGTGGCTATTAACCCCGCGAATTGAGGGAAAGGCATTGGCTATCTGCGTCAAGAGACGCAGTTCTGCCATTTTCCCAGCAGCTGGGCCAATAAGAGATTTGATTTTGTAATCCGCCCACTCTTTAAAGTTTCGCGCGGAAGCGCTGCAGGGCGAATAGCCTCTTCCTACAAAAAAAAAAAAAAAAAAAACACTAATTAAAAGGCTACACGTTTTTCAGCGTTTTCAACGAGTTCATTCATTTTCCATTCAATAAGAAGCAGACCTCCTTTTAAGATCAGAAGCACATTTTAAATTAAAGAAAGGTTCACAGCTACAGAATCATCACGCCCAATAAATATTTCGACCAATGTCATTAACTGGCATATATTTATATATAAATTATTACATCAATTTATTTTAGGTAACGTTATAGCTTAGGTAGGCAAGACGACCAGAACAACGAGCAGCACTGTAAATTGGGGCGTGATCATTTATCAATGGAATCTTCCGTAAAGTGATTGGTCTCGTGTTCCTGCAAGTGTAAAGCGATAAGGTAAAAAGTAGGCCTAATAAGAATTTTTATTATTTTCCTCCTTCTTCTTCTTCTTATTATTATCATTATTATTATTTACCAAATAACGTTAGATCGGGGCATTGCTCCATTTATGGAAGGCCGAACAACTAGGTGCTACTGCGCGGTTATCAATGGATTTCATTTATCAGTTAAAATAACAAGGAGACAGTGCGTTAAATTAACTGTAAGCTGAGTCCTGCGCGCATGTACTGTGGTTTACACTTTATCTCTGTTATGAACTGATCGTAAAATTGCAGTTAAATAGTGGAAAAAAAAGGTGCCAGTTTAAATAACTCGCAAAAAAGGTTTATAACAGTGTGCTTACTCCAGCCTTAAACCCGGCTATTTTAAAACTGAGGAAAAAATCTTCTTTAGCGATGAACCAATAGCGACTGGGAGCATCACTTTAATTTCTTTGTACTTAACTAGCTCTATTTCAACCGAGATTGCATCACCTTATTTTAGAAGATATGAATGCTCTGAGCAGATGATTTTTATCAATCCTAGCTGGAAACAAAAATGATTGGCAGGATTGGAAACGGCCACCGCATTTTCAAATGAAGTACGCAAAGATTTCGCGTCCTGGAGCTGGTTTCAGCGACTGTACCAACTACTATACTGGAAATTCTTTCACTGGGTTTGACGCAGAATTATTCTTTTAGTCATACCTATCTTCGTCTAAACGACAATGTTGAGGTCTGGGAAAAAGGCCAGCAGAGGGCAGAATCGAATCGCAAATGATCCATATCTAAGATACTTGAGTTTGGCTGAGTCATTTAGTAGAATGGAGATTTTCGCGCAGGCGTTTCTTACATATTGCGACTTCTAACTCAAAAACGGTAAGTTAATCTAGGAAGTGGAGGAACCATACGAACGAGTCTGCTGAGTAATATATGCAAGCTTCCAGCTTGCCCACAAATTATAATTCTAGTATTGATTTTGACCCCCCTAAATCAATTTCGACAGGAAACAGCTAATTAAATATGCATATTTTGATTTACTCATATTCAGAGGTACATATTGCAAAAAGAGCTCTGTACAGATGTAACCGGTACAAACCTCTGCGTTGTGTTGGGCATATGTTGAATGATGCTACGACACTGGGATTCTCTCATCGATCGCGTTTACTGGCCAAAGCAACAGACATACAAAGTCTCTGTTAAACTCCCCAGCCCGCTCCAGATCCTCTCCCACAGGGATTCATACAAAAGGGGAGAGGAGAAGAAGCTAACGGAATATATAGAAATTACCACAGAATAAGAAAACAAAGGTCGGGGGCTGCGACCTACAACACAAGGCATCATGGATTAAAGAGTTCTTTTCAGGCTGACAGAACAGACAGTTGCCAGGTATTTTAGTGTAATTATAACCAACAGTATTAAATTAAACAGGTGTGTATTTGACCCCTGTTACATTCACCCCTCTAGAATTACACAAAATAGAAAAAAAAATTGCACAAAATTCGCTCACTAATCAAGACTGACCTCACAGACATAAATCACTAAAACAGTGACCATTCTGCACATAACTACCTTGCAAAACAGGTTAAGAGGCCTGAGATAAGCTCGGCGCCAAACAAAACCATTCTGCACATAACTACCTTGCAAAACAGGTTAAGAGGCCTGAGATAAGCTCGGCGCCAAACAAAATCTCAGGTTTTCTCCACAGACAAAATGAGGTGCCTTTTTCACCACACTAGGAGGCCATTTACAGTGGGCGCAGATTGAATACATTCTTATAACTTTGTAAAAACAATGAACTAGTCATAACCCGTGTTTTCCAGACAAGAAAAGATAAACATGCAACCTGAAAACATAGATTATGCATCTACACATGTATTACCAAAGACTGAACTTTATCAAGACCATAGAGTGTTTCAACTTGAGCCATCGACTCAATTAAATGACAAACAGGTCTAACAACCCTGCCAAACCTGGTAGTAAGTCTGTGGCCTAAATTCGACTCTGTGGGTCCAGCACAGTTAGCAGGGAGGGAGTGGGACTCGGTCGAAGAGTCAGGAGGGAAACGGTATTAACAAGCCTCTCAGGGGTGGGGAAAGATGCTACTGATGAGGGACATGGTTCAGCCTCTGAGACTGTGCCAGAGGGGGTAGGTTGTTGCACCCAGGATGCGGTGCGGTCATCATCACAGTCACTGATGGAGGGGAGGGAATCAGCAACAGAGTGGCCATCAATCCAAGATTCCTGGTTCATGACTGACATCTGCGTCTCAGGCTGTTCAGACTCAGAGAGGACATTGGTCACGCTAGCGGCAAGCTGAGTGGCTTCATCATCCAGATTGATTTCCAGAGGCAAGAAGCTAACCTGAAGGAGAAGGTTCCGGTGGACCACACGCTCACGTCCATCTCAGCCTCTGATGCGGTGAAGAGCAGGTTTGGAATCCACGATGGTATAGACAACAGAGTCCCATTTGTCGGAGAGCTTTTTCTTGCCTTTAACTCCTTTATTAGCCACCAGAACCTGGTCACCCAGCGACAGAGGCAGACCCTTCGCTCTTTTGTCATACTGAGCTGACTGATGTCTCTGGTGAACTTGGCTGTTTCTCTGAACCAATAACCTGGCATCACGCAGATCGTCAACCAGAGATTTGACATAGGTGTTGCAGTCACAAATGGTGTCATCATGAAGGACATTCTGAAACATGAGGTCGACCGGCAGCCTGGGAACCCTGCCAAACATCAGATAGAATAGGGCAAAGCCTGTGGACTCATGAGCAGTGCAGTTATACACAAATGTCATTGACTGAATCATTTGAGGCCATTTCTGCTTCGCTCTTGGGGGAGGGGATCTCAACATATTACCTAGGGTACAGTTAAATCTCTCTGTGTTCCCGTTACCCATAGGATGATATGGCGACGTACGAGATTTATCGACACCACTCAACTGCAGGAGCTCAGTTAGCAATTCACTCTCGAAATTCGCTCCCTGGTCAGAGTGAATGCGCTGTGGGAAAAATCCATCCCAAAGCTTTTTTTTTGCAACACTCTTAGCAGTCTGGTCTTGACATTGAAATGCATGTGCCAACTTTGTGAAGTGATCAGTGATCACAAGGACATCAACAGACTTGTTGTTACCATCTTCAGCAGACCAAAAGTCAATGCATACAAGTTCAAGGGGAGCTCTGGTCTTGATGTTCTCCAAAGGTGCTCTTGCAGCTGGCTCAGGAGTCTTGCTGAGGATACATCTGTGGCAGTTCCTCACATAGTTACGGACATCCCTTTCCATGTCATACCAGAAGAAACGTTGACGAGCTAAAGAGAGTGTGCGGGGTTGACCTTGATGGCCGGCACAATCATGCACACCAGACAGACATAAATCACTAAAACAGTGACCATTCTGCACATAACTACCTTGCAAAACAGGTTAAGAGGCCTGAGATAAGCTCGGCGCCGACTTCAGAAACTCGGGCACAACAAACTGGAATCTTTTACATCTGGTCAGAGGATCCTTTACAACCCGGTAGAGGATTCCATTGAGAAGTGTGAGTTTTACCCACTGTTTGAGAAGTTTGAGTGTTTGCGGTGTAATGTGGGGGAAAAAAAAACGCCACTAGATGGGAGTATTGACATTTTTTTGTTAAGCTCAGTCTGGAACTAGGTTTTGGGGCATGTCCTGGGCATGCCTCAGAGGGGAATGTCCCAGAGAATTGGAGAGAAGTCTGGAAGGTGGGAGGGGGCTGGAAAAGAGTATATAAGGAGAAAAATTCAGAGAGAAAAGGGAGTAGGAGAAATTGTAAGGAGAAATTGTGAAAGGATACATTTGACCAGATCTGTCACTCCTTTCAAGACCTGTGAAGCTTTTTGTGGATTGTTGCCTGTGTTGGAGCATTTTCCTGTCCCAGGACATCGCAACATAGCAGCCCATCTCAATTACCAAGGGACTGTAACTATCTTTTTTTTTATTTCAATCTTGGTCAGTAGGGTAGAGTGTAGATTAGTTCTAAGTGTTTGTTGAATTAAATCCGTTGAAGTTTAAGAATTTTGTCTGTCATCCCTTGCTGTCCGTGAAGTCATAACAAATTGACGCCATAACAAATTGGGGCTATAACAGCGGATTCTCATTACAGCGTTCACATCTGGAGGGTCGGCACTTTCGCTCCGCACAAAATGCAACTCTTGACACCACAGGGTCTCTGTTCTGATGAGCCAGGAGATCAGCTTTGGGCCAGAGATGCAGCACGCTGCCTTGGAGCAGAGTCCCAATGGCTGAAGGAGGACAACACAGAAGAAACATCATCCTCAGACAAGGAGACGTTAACAGCAACAGAGAAGGGGGGGGTGTTCAGTGATTGAGGTTGGCAGGTCAAACGAAAGGCTTCCTGAACACAGGCGTCCTTCAAACCATTGACTTCCTCCAACAGGCAGGTGTATGGTTCTGTCAGCAGGCGCTGAGCCAGGGGCTTCACAAACAGGTCCCTGCTGAGAGCGTCCGCCACAACATTTAGCTTGCCAGGGACATATTTGATATCAAAGGAGTGAGGTGCGAGTTTGGAGACCCAGCGTTGCTCGCAGGCGTCCAGCTTCGGTTTTGTCAGGATGTATGTTAGAGGATTATTATCAGTCCAAACCGTGAATTTGCTGCCTTTAAGCCAATGGCTGAACTTGTCGCACACAGCCCACTTCAGAGCTAAGAATTCAAGTCTGTGTGCTGGGTACTTAGCTTGGCTGCGGCTGAGGGACTTGCTTGCGAAAGCAATTGGCCTAGCTCTCACCTCACCTGCTGGAACCTGAGATACAGCACCCAGTCCAACCATAGAGGCATCCGTAGACAGAAGAAAGGGCCTCTCAAAATCAGGGTGCGCTAGCACCACGCAGTTAAGAAGAGCATTCTTGATATCTATAAATGCATTTTCACAAGCAGGAGTCCAGTCTTGGGATGTTAATTCACGGAATGTCCCAGCTTTTCGTTGGCCCCTGACTTTCCTCTTCTGACCTACAATCAAAGCAAAGAGAGGCTTAGCAACACAAGAGCAGCCTGGAACGAAATGTTGATAGAACATCACCATGCCGAGGAAAGATCTGACTTTACGCTGAGAAGGAGTGCAGCCATCAGCATCCATGAGGTCTTCCTTCCTGAAGCTGGAGATGGCGCTTACTTTGTCTTTGTCAACAGAAACACTATCTGCATCAACCACATGACCCAAAAACCGCACAGAACGTCTGAGAAAGTGACACTTCTTCTTTGCAAGTTTGAGATTACTGCCCCTCAGGCGTGAGAAAACAACCTCCAGTCTCTTCAGGGCCTCCCCCTCTGAAGGTGCAAACACCAGCAAGTCATCAAGATAACAGAGAAGACTGGAAAAGTTCAAGTCACCAAATATGCTTAGCGTCATTCGCATGAAGGACGCTGGACTACTGCAAAGGCCCTTGGGGAGTCTGTTATACTCGTGAAGGCCGAGAGGAGTGATGAAGGCCGTGTAGCGCCTGTCAGACTCATGGAGAGTAATGTTGTAAAATCCAGATGTCAGATCCATGGTGCTGAAGAAAGCGTTTCCACCAAGGGCAGCCAGACAGTCAGCCTGATGGGGCAGTGGATGGGCGTCTTTCACGGTCTTTGCATTCAGCCACCGGAAATCTGTACAGATCCTCAGGTCCCCTGACCATCACCAGAGGTGAGGCATATTCACTGGTGGGCTTGCTGATGATACCCTTCATTTCCATGTCTGACAGAACCTCTCTCAGCTTTTGGTAGTGTGCAGGAGGAACCCTGCGAAAAGGCAGTTGAAAGAGTCGTCAGTTAGATGAATACGATGGACAAACCCCCTCACCTCACCACAGTCCAACTTGTCTTTCGAGAAGATGTCTTTGTAGCTCAACAAGAGCTCCGCCAGCTTTCTCTTCCACTCATTTGACACCTCACAGCCGTTAACGTCAATGTCTGCTAGCCCAACATCACCAAGCAGCTCAACAGGGTCAAATGCAGAGTCACAGAAGGGAGCAGGATCAGATGAAGGAGCATCCTAGGTCTTGCTCAGACATTGCGCGATGGGTAGCTCTTCCAAAGCGACGCATGGAAAAACGTCTGCAATTTTATCATTGCGTCACAGTGTAATGGGGCTCTAAGTAGGATTAAGAATCTTCATAGGTACCCAACGATCACCCCACATGGGTGTTATTACACGACCAACCATGGTATTCTTTGGTGTGGAACGAGCAGAGGAAGGCATAAACATAGAAACCATGCTTTGTTAGTCAGGTAGAGCTACATTTGTACTGGAAGCCACCGGCGGTGGGGGCGTAGCATGTACAGGAAGTATACAGCGTGAGACAGGCAGTTGACTTGAACCTTCACTCAAAGACTGAAGCTGATCAGCTGAAACTGATGGGGAGGAGGGTAAAGGGCTCGTCACCTTCTCGCATGTCGCTGAATTAAAATACTGTGCACCGGGTGGAGAACGGCAGGCAACATCAGGGTGGCACTGGCTTAAGGCAGAGAGACACATGGCATGTTGTGAATGACCGGCATTTGTTCTCATTTTCCTTAAGTGACTGTCCAACCTGTCCTGTATTTCAGCTGCGGTCCACTCCTCAGGAGCCTTCATTTGAAATGACAAAGCAAGGACAAGATCGGGACAATGATTAATGAACATCAGGACAATTTCTGCGCTAGGATTTTCAACCAGTCTGGCCCGCCTACGAAGACATTCATCAGCAACATCAATAGATTTGTTTAGACGGATCCAGTAATCCATAACACCCTCACCAGATCGTGGCACAATGCTATAGAAGTCTTTCATGGGCATGCTTGAGTACATCAGCTCACTGAAGTTACACTTCAATATGTCAAAAACTGCAGCAATCTTTTCCGGTTCAGTCATCTCAAGGCAGCAGCGAAGCGAAACTTTGACCACATCCCTAGCTTTCCCTGACAGCCTGGACAATATCAGCTCAAACTTCTCTACGTGTGCATCACATTTCATCCTTGACAGATAACATTTCATCATGTCCTCCCATTCATGAATTGAGAATGCACCTGTGTGATCACCCTTGTAGTATGGAGAACTTTAGTTTCAGATTGAACAACCACCTTCAGCTGGGATGGATCAATGGACTCGCAGGCTGGTTATCAGGAGTTTGAGGTGGTGTCTGGATTGGCTGATGCATGGTGCTGAGGCTAGCTTTAATATCCTCTCCAATTCGTTTGGCCAAGTCAGAAATCACATCCCCCAAAACATCTGCAGTGACAAGCTGTGTGGGCTGTGAATGAGCTTGGGCGATAGGCATGGAGGTAGCTACGGGGGCTAATGGTGGTTGCAACATGGACTGGTCTACAGTGCATTCATTAATACCAGGGATGACTGGCTTACCCCTACCAAGACATAATGAAGCAATTCTCTGACCCCTTCCCATGTTAAAGTTAACATTGCGCCCCATAAAGTCATGCTCAGAGATACTAGCTGCCGCAGTGTTTTAACCAGACATCATGAAAATATCTTATAAATACAACTCAAAAGTAGAAGAGGAAAAAAAAAAAAAAATATATATATAATAAAATAAAAATAATATATAGAGCTGTGCAAGCTCAGACAGTTGCGAAAAGAATAACTGAAATCACTCTGTATATAGTAATAGCCAAAACATCTCCAAATAAAAACAGATTATGAATGTCCTAGTCACTAAAAAAAAAATAATAATAATAACCTTGCAGTTATAATCTGTAGTTTTCTTTTCTTTAAATACTTTTCACTCTCCCCCAGTTCATTTCATTTTTTTCACTGCATTGTGTTCTGTCCATTAGTCTCTTTCAAATTGGCAGGAGGAATAAAAAAAAAAACAAAATAAGACGAACATCCAAATGCAAAACTCTAATCTCAGACAGGCAACACGGCACCGAAACACCTGTCAGGCTTGGGCGGGGCACACCGACCCACGGAGCGATGTAGCAGATGGAACGTCACATAGCCCAGAGGAGTGGAAAAAGTGGCAGAAGAACCCAGTGGAGCAGGCGATCACTGGTCGCGATGTAGCGGGTCGAGCGGCACCAAGTGTGACCGGTAGAAACCTCTGCGTTGTGTTGGGCATATGTTGAATGATGCTACGACACTGGGATTCTCTCATCGATCGCGTTTACTGTCAAAAGCCAGTAAGCACATATATCGTCGCCACGATGTAATGAGAATGTGTAGGGAAGATGTCGTATTTATGTCGTTTGCTCATTGGCCCTACGTCGCTGAGACATCGGCATTTGTTAAAATGCATTTTACCTAATGCTGATGTCTCGGCGACGTAGGGCCAATGAGCAAACGACGTAAATACGACATCTTCCCAACGCATTCTCATTACATCGCCAATACGTCGCGGCGACGTATATGCGCTTACTGGTAACAGACATACAAAGTCTCCGTTAAACTCCCCAGCCCGCTCCAGATCCTCTCCCACAGGGATTCATACAAGAGAGGAGAGGAGAAGAAGCTAACGGAATATATAGAAATTACCACAGAATAAGAAAACAAAGGTCGGGGGCTGCGACCTACAACACAAGGCATCATGGATTAAAGAGTTCTTTTCAGGCTGACAGAACAGACAGTTGCCAGGTATTTTAGTGTAATTATAACCAACAGTATTAAATTATACAGGTGTGTATTTGACCCCTGTTACACAGACGTAGATCATCACAAAATGAAGAAAACCAAATAGGAAGTTAATTGGATGTACAGTTGCTGAGGAATCTGTATTTTCTTGTTGAAAATCATCTGTATTTTTATCAAGGTTTTAAAGTGATATTTAGCGTAAAAGAGCAATTTTAGAGCAAGTTTAAAACCAATTAGGCAGAAAGTGAATATGTCCTGAAAGTTGACGATTTGAAGGACCACTTCATGTACTTACCTCAAAACTAAAATTTTGAACCAAAATTGGCATTTTGCTTATCTTTAGGTCCCCTTCACAAGAAACAACATGAAATGTAATCAAAAAGACACAAAACGAATTCAAATTAAATATAAAGAACTTGAGTAATGCCTCTCCAAAATGTTAAAGGTCAACCATGAGGAAAAGTGTCCATCACCCATCATATACTAACCTCAGTCTCTGAATTCAGCAGGATGCTGTGGTTTGGTGTGAGTTTAGCTGTTAGTTACAGCTCTGGGGAACAAAGGGAAGCTCTGGGGTTTGTCATCAGAGACAAGGCCAACTTTGTTTCCATAATGGTGTACAGTTTTTGTTGAAACTGGTTGAGACATGAATTGATTCAATGCTGTAGTGATTTCTGGAGCTGTAATTTACTGGCTATGGGCAACAATCCCAAAAAATTTTTTTTTGTGCTGCCATAATTGTGCCCTTCAGAAGTAAAGTGGGCTATCCTACATCTCGGTCAAAATGAGTTGGGTGCACTACTGCGTATTACAGGTCAGTGCAACTTCCCATGATACCGGCTTTTTCAGGACTTTGCTGTGCTGCCATCTATTAAAAGTCATAGAAACCATTCTTAACATGTTGTGACAACCAGTGAGAGGCAGAGCAGGCTATCCCACATTCCAAGATGGCAGCCCCCATGCTGACTGGAGCTGAGGCAGTTCTTGAGAAGATTTTTGAGTCTGAAAGTGACTCCAACCCCCAGTGGAAGCCTACAGGTGAATCTAGTGATGACTCTTCTACAGGTAATAACTGTCCAGTTTCCAGGATTTAATTTTATGCCCAGATAAAATAAGTTTTTCCTGGAAATGATGAGGTGTCACCAGCGTTATGGTGGTTTTGGGTATTCACTGGAAGGTTTCTGTGCCTTTCTCCAGCCAAGAAAGTAAAAGTTAAAGTGGTCTATTACACATTTAGGGAATTTCCTTAATTCAGTAAAAAGCTGTCTTGCACAAATTTTCCACAAACTAAGTTTTACTTGGACAATTATGTAATCATGTATAATTATCATGGAGACGGCATCCTGAATTTTACAAACTGTTATTACTTTAATTCTCATTTTCTCAAAACAATGGATTTGTGGGATAGCTCACTTTACCTCTCAAAGGCACAATTGTTGAAGCGGTTCTTTTGCCAAATTAAAGAGCTGTTTCTGACAACAACACACAAGCAAATTGGGCTCCAGCAAATTCACCCTTTTTGGTTTGAACCCCAATGATGTAATTATTATTATTATTATTATTATTATTATTATTATTATGCCCCCGCCTCGAATGAGCAGGGGGCATTATGTCAAGGCCCCTTCCGTCCGTAAACTTCTTGTTTCCACGCAATAACTAAAGAACACCTCGTCTGATTCATATCATTTCTTGGTGGTGTGTGGGGGGTGGTTCTTTTGAAAACCAACGCCGTGTGATATCTAATATGGCCCCTACAGCAGCCATCTTGATTTCAGTTTCCATGCAGTAACTAAAGAATGCCTTGTCCGATCTTGATTTCAGTATCCACGCCGTGCAATGGCCATATTGATTTAACTATAAAGAACTCCTCATCTTCATTCCAAAACCAGTTTTATTTTAATGTGTTTAACTTTCAGTATTATTCAGTCTCAATATTCACCATGCTAAACTGGCAACATATTCAATCTTAACCCCAATTAAACATACAGGCGGGGACATATGCCACGCTCCGCGTTGCTCTTGTTGAGACTTATCTTGCAAAGTACTGCTGGTTTGTCCTCTGTTAAACACACCCTTTACTGCTAATAGTATTTACAGCGCCCTCCATAATTATTGGCACCCCTGGTTAAGATGTGTTCTTTAGCTTCTAATAAATTCAGTTTTTTTTCTAAATAATATAGGACCACAATGAAAAAAAGAGGAAAATCCAACCTTTAATTCAAGTGCATTTATTCAGTGGGAAAAAAATCCCACATTAAGAAATAATTCTGTTACATCAAATCATTTGTGCCACAATTATTAGCACCGCTGATGTTAATACTTTGTACAACCCCCTTTTACCAACAAAACAGCACCTAATCTTCTCCTTTGATGTTTCACAAGATGGGAGAATACAGAAAGAGGGATCTTCGGCCATTCCTCTTTGCACAATCTCTAAATCATCCAGCGACCTGGGTCCTCTCCTCTGCACTCTCCTCTTCAGCTCACTCCACAGGTTTTCAATGGGGTTGAGGTCTGGGGACTGAGATGGCCATGGGATGAGCTTGATTCTGTGTCTGGTGAACCATTTCTGTGTAGATTTGGCCACATGTTTTGGGTCATTATCTTGCTGAAAGACCCAGTGACGACCCATCTTCAGCTTTCGGGCAGAAGCCACCAGATTTTCATTTAAAATGTCCTGGTATTTCAAAGTGTTCATGATGCCATGCACCCTAACAAGGTTCCCAGGGCCTCTGGAAGAGAAACAGGCCCACAGCATCACCGATCCTCCCCCATACTTCACAGTGGGCATGAGGTGCTTTTCTGCATACTCATCTTTTGTGTTCCGCCAGACCCACTTAGAGTGTTTGTTGCCAAAAGGTCTATCTTGGTCTCATCTGACCAAAGCACACAGTCCCAGTTGAAGTCCCAGTACCGCTTAGCGAACTCCAGACGTTTGCGTTTATCATTGTGAGTGAGAAAAGGTTTTTTCCGTGCATGCCTCCCAAACAGCTTGTTGGCATGTAGATAGCGCCTGATGGTTGTTTTGGAGACTTTGTGACCCCAAGATGCTACCATTTGTTGCAATTCTTTAACAGTGAGCTTTGGAGAACTTTTTATTTCTCTTACCATCCTCCTCACTGTGCATGGTGGCAAAATAACCTTGCGTCCTCGTCCAGGCTTGTTTACCACTGTTCCAGTTGTTTTAAACTTCTTAATGATTCCTCTGACAGTAGATATGGGCAGGTGCAGGCGAGTGGCTATTTTCTTGTAGCCATTGCCTGACTTGTGAAGGTGGACACACATCTGCCTTACTTGAATGGTGTGTTCCTTTGTCTTTCCCATGTTGAAGAGTGGATAAGAGAAATGGCCTCTGTGTCACGTCATATTTATACCCCAGGGAAACAGAAAGTGATGAATTACTAATTAAATGTTCTTAGATACTCTGATCAACTTTGTAAACTACTGTAGAAATGACAGAAATACTTCAATTACATTTATCTCCAAGGAATTGTTAGGGGTGCCAATAATTGTGGAACTGGTGATTTTATGAAAAAAAATTATTTCTTAGTCAGGGATTTTTTTTTCCCCTTAAAATTCACTTGAGTTGAAGGTTACATTTTTCTACAATTTTCAGTGTGAGAGTATGCTTCTGCAATGAAAATTGAATTTATTTTCAGGCTTTTAACACATCTTAACCAGGGGTGCCAATAATTATTGAGGGCGCTGTATATTAATAGGAATGACACTGGCTTGTTCAGTAATTAGGTTTTGAGTCTTCAAATTTAAAGCCTTTTTTTCAGTGGGACTTCAATATTTTGTCCACCCCCAATATCTGCAGTTGAAAAGCTGAGCGGGGACTTCATGCAGGATTGCAGTACAGTGACATAAATTTAGCATGTTTCACAGTCCAAATTCAACCTTATCATTGTTGATACTCTATCTCTGCAGTCAGGCACACACACAATGGCTATTTAAATTATGTAAATATCATTCCCCATCCATAGGCCATTAATTATATGAATTGGTTGGTTAAACCCAGGTGGGCTTATGTTCTTTTGATCAGATCTGTGTGCCTATTTTACCCATCTTGCTGTTTAGGTGTCTGAGTGACTGAACATTGTATAGCATGGAAACTCCTCAGTGGTACTGTGGTATATTCAGCATAACAAGCATTGCAAATAACAACTAAATATATCATCGAAGTAAGAATTTTATTCCTTTGGGGATTATAAAGGGTTGACAGGCTTCCACTTTGCTGCAAAGACTCTTTTTGTTTAGAAAAAGAAATTGACAATGCATCTTGTTTGGACGCGGTGCATCGCTATTGATTTAAAAGTAACACAGCTTAGCTCAAGTTTTCAAGCACTTAGTTATTGTTCTGGTCTTGCAGAAAAAATCTTGAAAATGTTTTGTTAATCTTAATGTTGTGCTTTGAAAAATAGATATTAAGAGCCATTCCGAGAGAAAATGCCATTTTTTGAAGAAGTTGAGGAGTTGACCCCCTGGAATTGAATGAAACTTGGCACATAGGTAGATATGGTAGTCTCACAGAAAAATCCAAATTTTTAGGTTCGCATCTCAAGAAACCTGCCAGTGGCGCCACTGGAAAGGCACTAAAGTGGCTCAGTTTTGCTTTTGACACCACATTTTACATCAATTATTATGACTTAAGGGTACACAGTACCAGATGTGTTATACTTTTATCATGACCAGTCACACTTCAAGTCTGGATAGACATTAGCACCACATCAGCGCCAAGCTGGGTAACTATGTTATTGAGCCTGAATTATTTGAGAAATCATGGTAAAAACTGAAAATGGGAATAGGAATAAAATAATATCCCAGACATATACCAAACTAGAATGCTTAATTATGTGTTTACTCACTACAAAACTACAACCCCAATTCCGAAATAGTTGGGACAAAGTGTAAATTGTGAATAAAATCAAAATGCAATGACTTTCAGGTCACATGAGCCAATAGGTTATTTACAATAGAACATAGATAACATTTCAAATGTTGAAACTGAGACATTTTCCATTTTTATCCATAAAATTACCTTATTTCAAATTTTCTGGCTGCAACAGGTCTCAAAAAAGGGCTGAAAAAGCAATTAATATAAAATAAAACAGAATCAGCTGAAAGAACATTTAGCAAGTAATTAAGTTAACTGGCATCAGGTGTGTAACATGATTGGCTGTAAAAGGGATGTCTTAGAGAGACTGTGTCTCTCAGAAGTAAAGATGGCCAGAGGCTCTCCAACCTGTGAAGGCTTGCGTAAAAAAAAAAATTGTGGAATACTTTAAAAACAGTGTTCCTCAACGTCAAATTGCAAAGGCTTTGAAGGTCTCATCATCGACAGTGCATAACATCATCAAAATGTTCAGAGAAACTTGAAAAATCTCTTTGCATAAGGGACAAGGCCGAAGACCTTGACCGGATGCCCGTGATCTTAAGGGCCCTCAGACGCAACTGCGTCACTCACCGGCATGATTCTGTCATTAACATTACTAAATGGGCCCAGGAATACTTCAAGAAACCACTGTCTGTAAACACAGTCCATCGTGCCATCCACAGATGCCACCTAAAACTCTATCATGCAAAAAGGAAGCCATTGTAGAGCATGATCCAGAAGTGCCGCCATGTTCTGTGGGCCAATGCTCATTTAAAATGGACCGTAGCAAAGTGGCAAAGTATCCTGTGGTCAGACGAGTCCAAATTTGACATTCTTGTCGGAAATCATGGGCGTCGTGTCCTCCGGGCTAAAGAGGAGAAAGACCACCCCTCCTGTTATCAGCATTCAGTTCAAAAGCCAGCATCTCTGATGGTATGGGGATGCATTAGTGCATATGATGTGGGACACTTGCATGTTTTAAAAACCACCATGAATGCTGAAAGGTATATAAAGGTTTTAGAGCAACATATGCTTCCCTCCAATGACATCTATTCCTGGGAAGACCTTGTGTATTTCAGCAGGACAATGCAAAACCACATACTGCAGCAATTACAACAGCATGGCTTCATGGTAGAAGAGTCCGTGTGCTGAACTGGCCTGCCGTGATGCTACCATTTTGGAATCTAGCAGCTGGTTTATGAGAGAATAGCATGAATTTAGTTTTTTCAAAGTTTAAAATTAGTTTAAGGTCGAAAAGATCCTTCTGGAAGATTTGGAAATCTGACTGCAAATTTTTAAGAGCCAAATCAGCAGAAGGGGCAGCTGAGTAGATGACTGTATCATCTGCATAGAGGTGGATTTTACTATTGAGAAAATTCGCACCAAACTCATTAATAAAAATTGCAAACAGCAAGGGCCCGAAGTTGAACCCTATGGAACCCCCTTGCTAAGATAAATAAAGTTGGATTGATCGCCATGGGCCACAACAGCTTGACACCTACCAGATAGATAATCTTTAAACTAATTCAGATTTAATATCAAACCCAATTGCACTCAGCCGATCTGTGAGTTTAAAATGGTCAACTGTGTCAAACGCCTTTGATAGGTCAATAAAAAGGGCAGCGCAATCTTGCTTATTGTCACAGGTAGGAACAGCCGGCAATAACCCTAAATTTTCAAAGAGGTGGCCTGCATTAGCAAAATGCTCATTGAAAATATTACAAAGTTCCCCTTTATCTGAAATAATGATCGAATCCTTAGTAATCCTACTTGGTAAAGCCAAGGAGGGGAGCTGAGACAAGGATTTAAAAGTTCTCCAAAATTTCGCAGAATTGCTGCCGGAGTCAGATAAGTTGGAGAGATAGTAAGATGACTTGGCTTTCCGAATCGCTGTAAGGGTTCTCTTGCGAAGGTAACGAAAATCTTGCCAGTCAGAACACAACCCAGAAACACGTGCTTTTTTCCAAGCCAAATCCCGAGCTTTTAACAGCTCCGAGATATCAGGGGAAAACCAGGGATTCGCCCTGTTCTTAACTCTCAACTTTTTAAAGGGGGCATGCTTATCCACCACAGTATTAAAAGACGTGATAAAATAGCTTAACGCTAAATGAGGGTCAGGAATAACAGCAGAGTAATGCATGTCACTCAGATACAAGTCATGCAAAAAGGCTTGTTCCGTGAAGTGTTTAAAATTTCTTTTGACTATGACCCTGGATTCTGATTTTGGGTTACTATTATTCCTGACACAAGCTTCAGGACAATGGTCACTAAAATACAAAGGCAAAACACCATTAGCTTTAAAATTATGAGGCCTATTAGTTAAAATAAGATCCAAGAGCTTAGCTCTATTAGGATCCTTAGGGTCAGGCCTTTCAAGCTAGACGGAGCCAAAGTTGGAGGAAAACTCAAAATGGACCATTTCATAGCAGATGGTGCCTATGTTTTGGTGGCATTATTTTGTTTACCCAGCAAGACGGAGATCTGAAATTCTCTGGATACATAGTCCTTTGGGTTACATTACAGCATTAGTAAAATCTCAATGGTAGTATTTTCAGTGAAGATGATTTTAAACATCAATACTCGGGAAAATTCGCCTCCAGGGGGCACTGTAGGCTAGATGAAAGTGCTGGCCGTCCCCAGCAATGTACCAAAGAAATTTTTCTGAATTGTGATACACACAGCTAGTTTTCTCAGAAAGTGAAGAGCTTGATTTGGTACTATGTTGGGTTCATAGCTTTCTGACTAAAGGTGGCGCTCTAAAGAGCTAATCTTCTACCAACCTAATCTTCTATATTCCCAGACATATACCAAAGTTCTGTCTTTTGAAATATATGAAGCACATACACAGTTATTCATAAAATTTGTAATTCCTTTGGTATAGAGCTTGGTTGGTCGTAAACTGGTGGCGACTGTGAGCATTACAAATGCACAATACATGGGTTACCAAGTACGGGTACAGCGCAGTCAGAAACGTACAGCACGTTATAAAACGTGTTATGATTCTGTCAGTTTGCCATGTCTGTTCTGTTTTACCATGTTCTGTTTAGTTTGTTCCATGCCTTGTTTTGTTTCTGCCATGTTTTGCCATTACCCATATTTCTGTATATAGTCCGGTTCATGTTTTCCACCATGCCCTTCTTTGCACTTTGTCTCCCCTGTCTGGTCTTTTGTTACTACAGCTCATTCCCCAGTCCTGCGTGTCACATGCTTAGGTGATTTAATGGTTTCTGGGTTTCCACCATTCCTTCTAGTCTCATTTGCTTCCTTCTCCTTACTTTGCTATTTTACTAACCCATACTAACAGTTTATTATTTTGTTAAGATACTAACCAGACTAACATTGTATATAATACTAACTTACTAACGAGCACCAGGGATTGTGTAGCTGCACTTACTAATTGATTAACAAGCTCTCAGCACTCGCCCTATTCTAGTCTTCGCCTCTTGCCTTCTCTTAGTCTTTGCTGCAATTCAGCGGATCCTCCGCACCTGCTCCACTCTGTCCTGCCTCATTATCTGTGCACATTAGAACTCCCTAACCGGAGCTGTATGTTTTGTCATAGGTTGTCTCGTGTTCCAATTTCATGTGATTAGGTTCTCCCTCATGTTCCCTCCTTTGTAATTAGTCTGACTTCTTGCACTTGTGTCTTGTTAAGCATGTGACTTCCCATGAGTGTATATTAGGAGTCTTCTCACAGCAGTTCCTTGTCAGAACGTTCTCCTTTGTCTGCTTGTGCCACACTTCTCTCGCCTTGTTTTCATAGTGATTACCTTTCTGACTGGACCGTTCCTCGTTTTTTCGATTTTTGCCTATTCCTGTACTTTGCCACATTCTCAGTGTATCAAACCTCTTTTGTCTGACTACGATTTTTGTTATTGGTGCCCTGTTTACGATTCTGGATTTCGCCCTTTGGATTCTGATTTTTGGATTGTGGACATTGTACCTTTGCCTGCTCTGTTGGGGGTTTTCCCCCCTTCAGAAATAAAGCCTCCATTTTTGCATTCACTGGTTCTCGCTTCTGGTTCCTGGCGTAATCCTCACAACATGACCAGTCCAAAATTTTTAAATGCCAAAAAAGAACTAATGTAAAAGGAGTAGCACAGTAAATATAAATGCAGATATGCGT
This sequence comes from Gymnothorax javanicus, assembly GCA_029692085.1. Taxonomy (NCBI): domain Eukaryota; kingdom Metazoa; phylum Chordata; class Actinopteri; order Anguilliformes; family Muraenidae; genus Gymnothorax; species Gymnothorax javanicus. Next base: position 1,197,470 of record CM056200.1, read on the forward strand.
CAACAGTATGCGTACACTTACATAAAATAACAGTCCATAATTTGAACTCTGAAAAAAAATCTTCGTCACACAACCGAGTTCATGAAGGCAGAATGTATCGTACAAACGTTAAAACTGTTCTTTACTTTCCATGTTATCCAAAGCAAAATTATGTCAACACAGCATGTGACTAGATCTATCCATCAGTCTGTTTTTGAAATTGGATTGTGAGTTGGCCATCCATGGCCTTCTTCATTGGATCTGGGTCGATGTTACCTACGGAGCCAGTCAAGCCTGAGGCAAACCTTACTTCACTGCATCTTGGGTCTCTACAGGGCTGCTTATAGGCCGTTGATAGTGAGCTTGTCTGTCTCTGAATTAAATTGCGGGAGGCAGCCTATATGGCACAATAGTTGCGTCAACACCCATGGCTTGGTATGTCCTGTAAAAGAAACGCCACCCTCCCACCCAGCGGGCATACCATAGGCTAGGCATCATGGGCTGGTGTTAGGAATGAAGGCATGCAAGTTACCACTACAAATGAACTGCCCTTTTCTTGGCAGGGTGCTGCTTGCTTGCTAGGACCTCTGTGCCCTTTATCAGCATAACCTCTCGCTAGATGTGACTGCTGTGCCCTTTTTCATACCCAAGCACCATACCCTAGGGAAATCCTAGAATTAACACTGAAGCCTGCTTTCTGATTCTAATATTAATGCAAAAATGCAAAGAATTTTTATTTTCTGAAACTCTCCAACACTACAAAACATTTGAAACATTTTTGAAAGAACATTTGAAAAAGACACTATGAAAAATCCGTGAATATTTTTTTTGACCACCACAAATGATCAAAAAATAAACTGTTGATTTTTCCCTTTTAAATCATTGGTGCCTTTTTCACAACAGCGACCATTTATTTTTTATTTTTATTAAGGCTACGTGAACACCAAGGGCGCGTCTCTGAGCGCGTTCTCATACTGCTGCCGTTCTCTGCGTGTGGCACTGGTCTGGAGATTCGGTGCTGTTGGCTTACATTATTACCAAGTCGGTAAAGTGAGCAGGTGTAACGACACCAGTGTTTTCAGTTATTGTATACTATTCAAAAAAAGTAGGGGATATTGGATTTACAAGTACCATGAAATGCAGATCATGAGGTCAGGAAGGAAACAAATGACATAAAAACATTAAGGAAACATTTGTCAATTTATTCGAAACCCTGTGTACAGTCAGTAAAGGACAGATTCTCCAGAATTCGACACAAACACAGGGTCACACAGCAAATTTACCACCATTGTGAAACAGAGTCAGTAGCGGGTAAAACCCCTCGGTTGGCTAGACAAGCTCGAATTCGGCGTGGCATACTCCTAACGAGAGACGCCCCAGGTCATTTTGGGGAACGTTATTCCATTCCTGTTGCAATGCTGCAGCAAGTTCTTGGACATTCTGCTGTCCAAGCATGTCCCAGACATGCTCGAGCGGGGGGGAAAGGTCCGGACTGAGTGCTGGCCATGGTAATGTGGTGATATTCTGCTGCTGGAGGTAATCTGTAAAGATCCTGGCCCTATGACATCTGGCACTGTCATCTTGGAAAATGAAACGGCGGCCATAACGGCGTGCAAACGGCACAACATGGGGTGCCAAGATGTTGTCCCGGTAGTACTGCCCTTTGACACGTCCAGCAACAACATGCAAGTCTGTTCTGCGGCAGCAGTGATGCCTCCCACACCATTACAGATCCACCCCCATACGGATCATGTCTAATGACGTTAACGTCATGGAAACGTTCGTTACGTCGGCGCCAAACCCTCCTGCATCTGTCAAGGAAGTCCACAGTGAACCTCGACTCATCTGAGAACATTACGTTGTTCCATCGGGCGATTATCCCAGCGTTGATGATGGCGACACCATTGGAGTCTGGCCCTAATGTGACGATCCCTCAAACAGGGAATGACACGAGGACGCCGGGCGTGTAAGTGAAATCTGTGCAGACGATTCCTGATGGTCTGGCCACTCACTACCAAGCCAGTATCCCTTTGAAGTTGAGACCTTATCTGATTTGCTGTTACCATACGATTTCTCAAGACAATAGTGCGGATGAATCTGTCCTGAGCCTGAGTTGTTGCCCTTGGTCAACCGGATCGTGGTCTATCCTGAACAGACCCTGTAGCACGATGTCTGGACCATAATCTGCTGATGACAGACTGGGAAACATTCATTGCCCTTGCCACAACGACCTGTCTTGTGCCAACCTGTAGCATGCCAAGGCCACGTAACCTCTCCTCCTGTGTTAGACGGCGCATGGTCTCTGTTTAATTAACGACTTCAACCACTGATAATCTGATGCTTTCTCTTCAAAATCTTCCTTTACAGTGGCTCTAACCTTCCAATTCAGAGTCATGCAAATTTGTGGCACAACCCCCTTGATCATCAATAGCATCCCGTGCAGATCGTGAGAGTGTCATTGATGTGTTTGGGTGATGAATTTCTTTGGAAATGCTTCCTCAGTAAGGAACTATACAACATGGTTTCATATCCCTTTGTATATGCGAAAATTTTGATCTCAAAATAAAATATCCCCTACTTTTTTTGAATAGTATATTTGACGAATGGCTTCGTTATGTAGCGACTCGACTGCTTCACATATCTTTTATGTAACGTTACAGACTATACAGTAAGGAAGCAAAAGCTGTTGATGGTTAACTAAGGTTGGATAACGGGTGTGTATTCAGCAACTATTGAATATAATCGTGCATGTAGCTCACACTTGCTTTGCTTTTTCGTATTAAAATGTTCAAGATGCACACAAACGGAGTTGTATATTTCCATTACATTGAATATTCCTGCACCGATTCACAGTATTGTGTTTCGCTGCTTCATGTATGCTGGCTACGAACCTAGCTAAGTTGGATTAACTACGTCCTTATGTGCACTTTCAGCACGGTATAAATTTATCCCAGGAAACTGCACAGCTCATCATTTATTTACCATTTCATGTGCATTCTTAATTATTAGAACAATCGTAGATGTGCATACTTGATGTGGTAATTTTTCAGCAACTTTTAAGATAAGATGCAAAATATGAAGTATTATTTTATGCATGCGCCGAACTTGCATGGCAGCACTGCACAAACAGAGACCGTATTTGTAGTTCAGCCTTTATTAGCTAGAAGTGTTGAGAGGGTTGGAAACGCTGGACAGGATGAGATGTGAACGACACACTGTTAGTGAGCAGCATCAGTGCCCGGCAGTGATGCTGCGGAGATTCGCTGATGCGGCTGAACTCCATCGGCGCAGAGAGAATACGAGAGTCCCAGAAGAAAGAAACAGATGAGAACGAAGCGAAGATCGACTTTTTGTTTATTTTATTCCTGGGCTGCTGATTATGTGAGGACTTGGAATTTACTAATCCTGTATAAGGGGAAGGGAAAGAATTCCATATTCAAACTCGACAAAAATCGAAAAATATCAGCACTTTTTCGGCTTACCTTGATGAGTACCCAGAGAATCATTCGGGTGTGTAAAAACGTCAAGCGTGCATTTAGTCAAGAAAATTCAGTTTCATTTTTAGTACTGATTTTTAGTACTGATAAACGTGGTAATGGCATATAACGGCAGCAGCTTTGTTACTGATGACACGCCTGGTTGCAAGGGCATGCGCAGCATATGCATTCGCAATATTGAATATTAAAATTAAATCATAATGAATGGTGTGTGCGCCCTGCAAAGGACTGGCGAGCTGTCCAGGGTGGGTCCCTGCCTTTCACCCAGTGTCAGCTGGGATGGGCTCCAGTTCCAGGAATAGAGAATGGACGGATTTAATGAGCTTTGAGCATACGTACGCTATAAGTAATTCCGCTTGTCAGAATTGGCTTAATACTTTAATTAACGTCATCTACTGTAAAACTTATCAGTTCATAGCACGGGCAGTGCTCTGTGCAGTTGGTTTATCGTCTTGAATCCAGTGAGAACAGAGGAGTTTGCAAGCTAACAAGCTTGAAACGTTTCACTTTCTACAAATACATTTAGTTTTGAACTGCATGGAAAACGAGACTGAACTGTCATCTTATAGAGCAGCAAGTCGACTGTTTTGCTGACATTGTTTGTGACGTGGTAAATAATTTTATTTCCCTGATAAATAAAAATAGTTTATCAATAGTTTATATCCCTATATACAAACTGTTTTTCCGAACTATATTTAGCCTTCACCGAGTGCTATGTTTATTTTTCAAAAAAATGTCTTTCATGTTTTAGAAGTGTGTTAATTAGTTGGTAAGTTTGAAAAATCATTCTAGATATAGATTTAGTCGTCCAATGTGAATTCAAGAGCAGTGGAAAAATAAGATTTTCTGGAATACTATTGTGCTGAAAATTCTGATCAATCCTAATAGTGGTATCCATTGAGGAACTTGGGTTACTAATCCAAGAATAATCCATCATGAACTGAAATTGGGCCTATTGCACAAAAGTCGGATCCTGAGATCCTGGATCGACGCCAAAGCGAGAATTGCCATATCCCAAACAGCGCGTCGCTGGCTTAATTGATTGCACAAAGCCAACCGCGGGTGGAGGAGGATCAGCTAAGTGAAGCCCGGTGCCGCTAATCCTGCTGAGTGCGCGCAGTGCGCAAATTTCTTGCAAGTAATATTGACAACACAATGAAATACTTACTTGTAAAATAAATATCAAAAACTATGATTTTAAGTCTTCCTTTATGTCAACTTGAGCTTAAGTTATTTTGTTTGTTCACAGCTTAAGGTCTTTGAAGTCCAACTGTCTGCTTAACTGACTTTCAATTGAAAGTCTGGCAAGGCTATTACGCCTCTCTTGGGCTGTTGTAGCTGTAGCCTACAGCTATGATCTGCTTCACTATTCCCTTCACTATCTGAAGTAGCCTTGCTTTGGGGAGATGGGCCTGGCTCTGTCAACAGGATGGATAGTGACTTAAGCAGACTTATAAGTCCAGCCAATTTTGCCATTTAATTATATAATTAAAATGGCTGAGAGACTGACCAATACGTAAGTAATTGCCATCGGTACAGCAGTTCACTAATAAATCTAAACAGCCAACCTGTTTCTGCCCACTCACTCACTCACTAACTCACCACCAAAAACATCTTCAGACTGCTGGTGGTGAGGGTCTACTGCTGGGTCAGGTTCAGATGAAGCGACCACAGCTGATTCTGGAGTGGCAGTGCATAAAGGTTTAATTACTCCATCTCATATTGCTTTTGTAAACATTTATAATTATATTTTATGGACCAACTAATTAAGAACTAACATACCTAATCTTGGAATAAACCAAATTTTGATGGGCTTCTCTCTCAGTACCATAGCACTAAGCACACAGCTTCACTTTGATATTGTATGTGGGCAAGCTCTGTTAAATTACCCCCCGCGTTAACAAGACTTCTGGCAACAGAATAAAGCTGCAGTTTACTTTTAGTGAACACTTTTGTAAGAGGGTAAAATGTGAGCCTTGCCAAACGATTGTTTCAATTACACCTAAGGTTACCACACTGACTGCATGTAGCTCGCTAGCCAAACCTAGCCTGCACAGTCACGAGAGCCAAGTATGCAGTAGCCACTCATAATAAGGATGGAGGAATGTGTCCTGCTGCTACCGGATTTTTTGACGGTATATTATAATGGCTGGCGAATGATGACCATACCGATCTTTTCTGTAGATGATACCGTTAATAACGGAGTAATGTCATTCTTGTCAGGCGATTATTTACTCAGCTGACCGCATGTTACATTATCGTTACGTTAACAGCTGAATAACCAGCCTGAACAGCTAACATAGCAAGCTAGTTAAATACTCTCACCTTTCTTTGAAAAGCATTTTGTAATTTTCTGGGCCCCTGCTCTGCTGGCCCTCTCTCTCTCTCCTTTTCTGGTGTCCAGATGTGTGTGTGCGGGCTGCGCGTAATATTGACTGCCGTAGTTCGCGAATCTCGCAAGCAAAAACGCGCAGAAAATTTTCCAAGAGGAGCACGAAGCATGGACTGAACCATTTTTTAAGAAGGGGGTTATTGAAATTTATTTCATCAATATTGCATGGCTTTGTGATTAACTCTGGTGCATTAGTATGAATAGCAGTTAGATCTATGCATAATAATTTAGTCATGGCGGTTACTGTGGGTTTTGTGGGCCCCAATGGACTGTGGGCGTTTATAATTGTCATCACCTTTCTCCCCTATACGACAACCCTGAGTGCGCGCACACGGCTACCTCACATAGACCCCGAGATCGATCACAGAATCGCTGATCATCACCATGGACACTAAGTAGCTGCAGCTGACGCATGTGCCAGCAACACTTAAAAACCACGTTCAGACAGAGGGACAATGGGAAGTCTGAAATGCCTCTGCTTGCTATTTCTTCCGGTTCTGTCTGAATGGTGCGAGACGTTTGAGAGGAGTATTAAAGTTAGCTAAACTCAAGTGAAAGTAAACTCGGGACGTGTTTCGGAGCCGTCAAAAAGGAGTAGCTGATGCACTTCGGCGTTACCGTGAACGAGATAAGCCGTAGAGGTCAGACAGATTTAAAGTCGAGCGAACTCCTTTATAAATGCGTGGGTGCGTGAGTTGATTGCAATAGCTGGGATAGAACACTTGGTTCTTAGAAGATATGTGTCACATAAACGAAGTACGATTTTGCTTTAAAAATTCTTCTTTGCCCTATACAAACTGAATCGATAGTCCGATCTAGAAGACCTTTTCAGATTAGTTGAGTTTACTTTCAGCTTTTAATCACCTCTGATGGAGGCATACTCAAATTAAAAAGTAAAATGTTAAAGTCAGAAAATTACGTCGCGGAGCCACCTGAAAATGTTTGATTCCAGTATCGCGAAACGAGCGACATTGCACTCGTGTCCAGCACTAAGGCAACGACTCTACCTTACCCGTCGCAGTCTTAATAAAGACGGAGAAAAGTAGCACCAGTGCTGTAGGTAGGGGGTTATCGCAGCGATTTAAGACCTCGCTGCACACGGTAACCCACTTCATACAGCACTGCTCATTTTCTACTCTGATGGAAGCCTCAACTTGGGGAATAAGGACAAATCTGATAATGACGGATTCTAAATATGGTTAAAATGTGACTTGGAAGGGGGACTGATTGAGCCGTGATGGTCACTGTCACATGGATACTTGAATATAACGATCGAATATTGGCTATTTTACCGACATGTATGGTCACAAGTTTCTTCGATAATTACCCTGGGCCAACTATAATTGAGTTAGCAATGTGTAGTGGACAATTCAGAATGACTGTTAAGGACATTGAATTTCAATTTGGATGACTGCTGAATAAGGTGAGGTGAAATTGGCTGGAGGCAGGAGCTTAGCTAATTCGTAAGCTTGCTCCGGAGCTGGCTAGTTCCACAGACTTTGTTTCCATAGTAACTAGTGCCATGGCTTAGCTCACATGCTCTGTGCAACCGAAATGGGGCTTGAGATCAGGCTAATCCCGTGCCGATCCTGGGCTAATCCCTTATCCCGCCTTTGTGCAATAGGCCCCTTGACTTGACAGCCATTGTTTACACCCTGATGTCCTAGGTATGAGGCAGTTAAAGCCCAAACCCAGTGTTATTGCATCACTGTTGAAAGCTCAGCTCATACTTCCTCATGCCGACCCACGAAATGCAGGATGTAGGCCCATAAACGACCAATTCCTCATGACCCAACCTGAAGAAAAATTTTCAGGCTTGAGAATTTTTTTGCAATCACCCCTGAGGACTTGTTTGAGGGACTGAGATGGACCAAAAATAATGTATTTTGTGTAACAGTTTTCAACAATACATCAAGATTTTTTCTTAATGAGGTCTTTTTATAGTTTTTTTTCCAAATTAAAAGCACTTTAACTCTATGATTGGCTATGTATTGGCTGTTATTCCTTGTAGATATTCATTAACAACAAATTCAGTACCCTATTCCATTAACTGTTGGTTATTGTAAAAGCAAATATGAGGAATTGTGGTGGGAAAATAATCTTAAATACTGTAAAAATGAAAGTATTACTATAATCACAGTTCAACAGAATGTAGCCAGGTTCATATGGCCCTTTAAAAATACTGAGAGGGAGTTTGGAGCTGAGAAAGAGGCAAAAACTCATAAATCTGTCAAAAACCTGATAAAGACGCTTTCTGCAGAACCCTCAAGGCCGGCCTAGTGAGCTAACCCTCCGGAATGACCATATCGGTCAGCCTGGTCCCACTACCTGAGCATGCGCACCTGAGTGTTCTGGAACCATCCATGTCCTCAGATAACTTGCCAAACTTTAGGAGAACCCAAGGTTTGGGGACTTAGGTGGTGGTCTTGGCGTCCTCGTGGTAAAAAAATGAAGGTACACTATGATGTAATGGCAAACCTGTTGCTAAGGGAGGAGGGTCGCCATGGGACAATTTACCAATCAGAATTAGTAATATTAGGGAAGGTGGAGAGAGTCACGTTTAATCCCACCTAAAGAAACATGAAAAAAGGTAAATAAAAATGAGGGGTTGGACAGCTGAAGGGCAGTCGGCGTGGGGTGATTGATGAAGAATGGATGCTATGTGGTTTGCGCAGACCAGCCTGGGTTTCTTTGTGCTTCTTCTGGATGGATTTACAATAAACCCAATTACATAAGACTCTGGAGAATGGATCTATTTTTTGGGGATAGATTTGCATGGGTCAGTGGAACACTTTGTCCACTTGCTCGGACTAAGTATTTTCCCACAACAGAATCCATTTCGGCCACAATATCGACCAAATATCGGTTATCGGCAATTCAAGGTCACCTAATATCGATATCGGTATCAGCCCTGAAAAATGCATATCAGTCGACCTCTACTACATAACTGTACACTGTAATGACTACTGGTAAAAGTCTTGCATGTTGACACAATGCTACAATCACCACCAATATTCTTTTCCAATATACAACCAACCCAGCATTATACCAAAGAGATTACAAATTTTATGTTTAACTGTGCATGTACTTTATATGTGAAAAGACAGAACTTTGGTATATGTCTAGGAATATGGAATATTAGGTCAGTAAAACATTAGGTCTTTAGAGCACCACTTTTGGTCAGATAGCTCTCCACCCAGGGGTGCGTTTCCCAAAATCACGGATGCTATCTTACATAGTTGGACCCATTGACTGTGAATGAACGAACTATGTAAGTTTCTAACTTAGCAACTACACTTTTGGGAAACGCGCCCCAGAATAGTACCAAGCTAATCTTTTCATTTTCAAAGAAAACTAGCTGTGTGCATCACAATTCAAAAACAATTTCTTTGGTACTTCACTGGGGATGGGCAGTACTTGCATCCAGCATACAGTGCCCCCTGGAGGCGAATTTTTCCGACTTTTGATGTTTTGGTCGTCTACACTGAAAATACTACCATTGAGATTTCACTAATGCTGTAATGTACTCCAAAGAGACTGTGTATCCAAAGAATTTCAGATCTCCGTCTTGCTGGGTAAACAAAATAAAACCACATAAACATTGGCACAATCTGCCATGAAATGGTCAATTTTGAGTTTTCCACCAACTTTGGCTCCGTCTAACTTGAAAGTGAAGATACTACCAAAGAAATGCTTGGTATTCCTGAAAATAGAGCTCCAAAAGCATGGCAAACAGCATTTACCCTCATAGCACAAATCTGGGTTACAGAGAAAACATTCCACAAACATGCACCAAAAATGAATTTTAACCATCTTTCTAGCCGTCTATTACACAAACACAGCAAGATACCAAGGTGCTATTCACTGAAAATGATGGTCTTGTTGTGCGCAAACACATAATAAAGCATTCTAGTTTGGTATATTTTATTCCCATTCCCATTTTCAATTTTTATTGTTATTTCTCAAATAATTCTGGCTCGATAACGTAGTAACCCAGCTTGGCGCTGATGTGATGCTAAAGTCTAACCGGACTTGAAGTGTCACAGGTCATGATAAAAGTATAACATATTTGGTACTGTGTACCCTTAAATCATGATAGTCAATGTAAAATGTGGTGTCAACAGCAAAACTGAGCCACTTAAGTGGATTCCAGACGGTGCTATCAGCAGGCAGTGAAATACGGACAGAAAAATTTGGCTTTTTCTGTGAGACACGCATATCTACCTATGTGCCAAGTTTCATTCAATTCCAGGGGGGTCAACTGCGCACCGAATGTCAATCTCTCGTAAAATGGCTCTTAAACATTTCAAGTCATGTAAACGCCATGAGTCATGCAATGGAGAGCATTTGCATTTGCTTTCTATTTCCCAGATGATGAGCTTTTGCGCAAAAGCAGAATTCATAAATCCAAGAAGGCTGAGAAAGCGAGGCTTGACCCATTCTACTCTGTGCATCTTGGCTTAATCCTTTGTACATTTGCTAAGCTGGGCTGAGGAGCGGCTATGTCAAGCCAGGTGTAACTTATTCAGATAAGTGCGCATTCACGACTTTGTGAAATAGGCCACGCAGTCGATAACAGGCATATTTTTTTTAGTTATAAGACTTTATTTCAAACAAAAAACGGAAATAACAATGGAAAAAAAATCACAATATAATACAATATATCAAATAAGGTTCTGACAAACTAGTCAGAGATGCCGAGTCAAAAGGACAACATTTCCTTCCTCAGTGTCTGAAAAGGAGGTAGAAGAAGCAGAATGGTTTTCAAGTCTAACCCCTTATTACTATATCATTTGCCATTTAATGTCAATTTTATTTGTAATCAACTCGGACTCCGTGTAGGTTCCTCAGCCTCCCAGGGTCCCAGGTGGAGACTGTTTCTTGCTTCCTTCTTGAAGAGCGAAAGGGTGGGAGGGACGTAGAAACTGGGTCTCACCTGCAGTCAGATCTCCTGGCTGCGTCCCGAAGCTATCGTGGCTCCCCGAACGGAGTCTGTCATCTCCACAGTTGGCTATTACATTCGGCTGGCGACCAATGAAAACTCTCAGCCACCTCTTTGGCTAATCCGATCACCTCAGCCGCCGCCTTTTGCTCTCTGCATGGGTTCTCCTCCTCTCCGCTGACTCCCGGTACACCTTCGCTTCCCGTGCATTGTCCTGGTATGCATAACGGCTATCCATCTTCATGCACCAAGCCCCAGCTAACTATTAATGCTAAGTTTCCAGCCACCACACTCGGCATCATGCTCCAATATTCATCTCAGCAGCTGCTTAAATTCAAGACTTTCATCATCCCACCTTGCATCTCCGTCATCGAACAACTCGAACTCCTGCGTCGACCCCGCTACATGCACAGAGGCTGTGGTCGTAGGTGCGTCATCCAGCACGTACACTCCATACCATCCATCTGGTCCGCTGACACATCATCAGAGCACAGCTGTTACTGGAACTAGTAACCAGAAAAAAATTGCGAGACTACAACGCGCCAACGAGGGAAACATCGCGAGATTGCAACTCGCCAGGCCAAACGGAAAACCTGGAGTGGATTTTAATGTTTTCCGACCTCTGTTAAAACATTCCAGTCCTTTAAACCTGAAAATTGAACTTTTCAATGTTCAGCCACTCTCAAACAAATCCAACTTTATATATGATTTCATCCTGAACAAGGGGATTGATTTAATGTGCCTCACGGAAACCTGGCACCAACCTGAGGTGTACTCCTCACTAAATGAGGCCTGCCCGCCTGGTTTTAGCTATTTAGAGAAGGCTTGCATCTCTAGCCGTGGTGGGGGCCTGGCTGTCCTCTACCACAGCAAACTTGATCTATCTCCCTCGTCATTGCCTAAGCTGTCTTCATTTGAATGCCTCTCATTTAAATGCATATTCCCACTCCATAAAACCTTGATTATCATCTACCGTCCACTAAAACCAAACAAAGTTTTCATCTCCGAAATACAAGAGCTACTTATGATAATTTGCACAACATCAGCCAATGTTGTCATATTTGGGGATTTCAACATTCATGTTGACTCCCCCTCCTGTCATACTGTATCAGAATTTCTTCAGCTTCTGAACTGTCTTCACCTCAAACAGCTTGTGAATGTCCCTACACACACTAGGGGGCATACCCTTGACCTGGTTATCACCAACTCTGACGACATCATCCACCTCTGCATCCATGACCTGGGCGTCTCTGATCACAGGGTCATCTCGATGGACCTGCTGCTAGTGTCCCCTCATACCAAGTCCAAATGCCAAATCAGTTTCTGAAACCTTAAAAATGTAAACCCAGCCTCTCTAACCTCTGAACTCCAAAATCTTTCTGCCTCCACAGAACTGCTTTCTACTTCTGATTCAGTGGATTATTACAATAACTGTCTTAAATTCATCCTGGATTCCCATGCCCCTATTAAGACAAGGACAGTAACTTTCACACACTCCGCCCCCTGGTTCACTCAGGAACTACGGAGAATGAAGGAAACAGGGCGTGTCCTTGAACGGTGCTTCAGAGTGTCAGGGCTCACCGTCCACAATCTGGCTTCCCGTGAGCATCAAAAAAATCTACTCCAAATCACTAGCAAATGCAAGATCACAGTTTTACTCCTCCATCATTAGCAATAGCCCTGGGAACTCCAAGCAACTTTTCTCCACAGTAAATCATCTCCTAAAACCACACACCACCTGATTTTCTAACGCCACTGAGGAGCAATGCAATAACTTCATCTCTACTTTCACCACAAATGTGGACACCATCCGTTCTTCTTCTACCCCCTCCAGCCTCCCACCTCTGCCTGTACTGGCCTCTGAAAACCCAGAGACAGTTTCTTCCCACATTTTCTCTGTTTCCATCGACACCACACAGCATGAGGTTGAAGCCGTCATCCGCAAGATGAAACCCACCACATGCATCCTGGAGCCCTTCCCCACATCTCTTCTACAATCACATCTCCTGCCATAAGTCCCCTAATCATCAAAATCATCAACCACTCTCTCCAAGGTGGCCATCTTCCATCTGCCCTTAAAACTGCCATCATCAAACCCTTTCTCAAAAAGACTACTCTAGACCCCGATGATCTGACGAACCACAGACCCATCTCCAATCTCCCATTTCTTTCCAAGGTAATGGAAAAAGTAGTCGCTGCTCACTCCACGACCATCTCCATGCAAACCACCTTTTTGAAAAATTCCAATCTGGTTTCCGCACAGCCCACAGCACCAAGACACTGCTGGTCAGAGTCACAAACGACCTGCTGATGGTAGCAGATGCTGACTCTCCATCCCTCCTTGTCCTCCTTGACCTGACCACTGCATTTGATACCATTGACGACAACGTCCTCTGACATCATCTACAGTACACTCTTGGACTCTCTGGCACCGTCATAAAATGGTTCCACTTTTACCTTACTGGATGAATGGAGTTTGTAGCACTGGGAAACGCCAAATCCAGCACACACAACATCACCTTTGGGATCCCCCAAGGACCGGTGCTTGGTCCAACCCTTTTCACTGTTTACCTCCTCCCCCTTGGCCACATCATCAGGAAACACAGACTTTCTTTTCACTGTCATGCCGACGACACTCAGCTTTACGCTATAACTGGTTCCACCCCCTCTGCAACCACACAATCACCATCTGCACTTTGTATCTGCCTGGAAGAGATAATAACAATAATAATTATAACTTTATTAATCCTTTGCAGGAAATTACATTGTCACGACAGCTTCATCATTTCAACACACATAATAACGTTGCACAATCATACTAGACTATTTTGCCACTAATGGTAATAAATAGAAAAATAGGGTTGATGAGTGGGTGAATAAATAAATAATTAAAAAGATAAGTATGTACATCATACAGGAAGAAAGCAGCGATCAAAAACCAGCATTTTTTTTAATTAAAAAGTCTTATGGTAGCTGGAATAAAAGACTTCCTGAAGCGCTCTGAGTTGCATGCTTGTGCAATCAATCTTTGACTGAAGGTGCTGCTGTTAATTACCTCAAGGGCATGGAGAGGGTGTGCAGAGTTGCTCAGTATGGACTTGAACTCTGACAGTATTCTTTTCTCTGCCACCTGTTGGACCAGCTCCAGTTTGACCCCCACCACAGAACCAGCCTTCTTGACTGGCTTATCTGCTCTGTTCCTATCTGCAGTGCGAATGCTCTCTCCCCAGCAGGCTACTGTGAAGTACAGAGCACTGGCCACTACTGTATGGTAGACATTATACAGCAGGGGTGGGCAGATGTTAAAGGACCTTAGCCTCCTTAGGAAATAAAAACGGCTTTGCCCCTTGCTGTATGTCACCTCCATGTGGCTCTTCCAGTCTAGCTTGCTGTCCAGCTGCACACCTAGGTATCTGTGGTTGGAGACCACCTCTACCTCTGTGCCCCTGATGGTAATTGGTGTTAGTTTAGTCTTTACCCTCCCCCTTCTGAAATCCACAGCCAGCTCTTTGGTTTTGGTGGGGTTCAGAAGGAGACGATTGCGCTCACTCCATTCCACAAAGTTATTGATGGTTTGTCTGCATTCCTCCTCCTGCCCTCCTGTAATGAGGCCAACAACAGCTGAATCATCAGAAAATTTCTGTCAGAAACAGCTGTCAGTGTTGTGCTGGAAGTCGGATGTATAGTGAACAGGAAGGGGGCCAGCACAGTTCCTAGCGGTGCCCCAGTGCTGTTTAGTATTGTGTCAGAGGTGCTGTTTTGCAAACGCACATACTGTGGTGTGGATGGATCACAACTTCCTACAGCTCAATAGGTCTAAAACCAGAGCCATTCTTGTCAGCACTCCCCACCAGATACATTCATCATCCATAACCAGCATTTCTTTCTCTGGGCACAACATCCCTCTCTCCAAAACAGTCACCAATCTGGGTCTTAAACTTAACACCCATTTGACATTTAATCCCACATTAAACACCTCGGCAAACCTCCCTACCATCTCCAAAATATCGCCAAGTTCCCACCCTCCCTCACCCTCTAAAAAGAGCGCACCAGTGTGTTCAGAAAAGTTCGTCAGAAAACACGCCTGATTTTTCTCCTCCAGCCTCGACTCCACTGGCAAAAGAATAGACTGTTTAAAATCTCCCCTCATCATTGTGTTTATGGATCCCTGGCAAGAGCCTTTAAAAAGCTCCCAGTGTATACAAGAACAAAGCTGCAGGATCCTGATGAGGGTGCGAAAACATGAACACATTACACCCATCTGTTAGCCTACTGCTTACACCCCATAATATCACACCCCCATAGCCTTGATTATGACCCCCATTGATTATGGTTAATCAACATGGCATTTGTTCTCCGCATCAACCAAAAGCCACTCACCCTCCACTGGCTTCCCATTCACCACCGAATAGACTATAAAATCTCCCTGCTCACCTACCAGTGTGTTCAAAATGATCCCCCTGTCTACCTGAAGGGCCTCTTTTACACGGATGGTTATTCAACATGGCCTTTCACAGACAGTGTTTATTGTCCAGTGAAAGGCCCAGTACCTTGGCACTCTCCAGGCGCTTAGGAAAAAAAATACACCACCATACATGCCAACTCTTCTGCTCCATTTTTGGTGGTAGACTCGTCAGACAGGCCAGCTATTTCAGTGAGCTCATTTAGCTAGCACTAATCACACCCCATAGCCATTAATAATTCTCACTAATCACACCCCCCATAGCCTACTCACTAATCACACCCCCATAGCCCCACTAATCAATCCCCATAGCCTACTCTAATCACACCCCATAGCCTACTCACTAATCACACCCCCATAGCCTACTCACTAATCACATCCCCATAGCCTACTCACTAATCACACCCCCATAGCCTACTCACTAATCACACCCCCATAGCCTACTCACTAATCACACCCCCATAGCCTACTCACTAATCACACCCCCATAGTAATGACATAGAGTCACTCATCACACCCCATAGCCTACTCACTAATTTTCACTTTCCATCGCCATAGCCTACTCACTAATTCAGGAGAAGCAGTAAGGCTTATCCAGGAGTAACAATAGTGTTACTTTTTTTTGCCTTGTGAGGTTTCACAGACAGTGTTTATTAATTGAAAGGAGATGGTCTAAAATACACCACCATACATAAATGGGTGGAAACCAACTTTCAGGGGAAAAAACGCCCCAAAAGTAGTTTTCAAACTAAGTTTTTTTTAACTTTCAGGAGAAGTTTTTTTTTGTTGAGGTTTTTGTGAAATGGTCTGTGCGGGCATTTGGGTGAAACCAACTCTCAGGGGTAGTTTTCAAACTAAGTTTTAATTAAGTTTTGTTGTTCTTGTAAATCTGTGCTTTTAACGCCGCACATTGCAATTTTTATCAAAGGTTATTTTCATGTGATAAAAAGATGTAAAAGTTTTTAAGCATTTGATTGGGCTTGAACATCCCTGCTAATATGTTAATTGGAACAATCGGGTTCTCTCTCTCGGTAGGCTAATTGAGTCCTGTTTCTCAGTCTGCCGTGGGATGCAATGAGAGCAGGTTCGTAATTCGTGCCTCTCTTCACACAGAATAATTAGTTTGTTAAAATTACTGTTCAATACTTAGTTCATTCGCAAAATAAAACCATAAAAGAGATTGTATACTGTATATAGCGAGTGTGTAGCCGCATTATCCATTGTGTTTGTAAAATCCATCCGGCGAAAGGAAATTTTTTTTATACGTAGGTTAGCATTCCTTAGCTACTTGTTGCGTGTGATCTGCCCAGAGAATTAATACAAGAAACTGGTAGACAAACTAAAGGCATGAAATAAATAGTTTTTATAATAAAGGCAGTGTAATACTTGTGGGCTTCGAGACATACGTCGATGAATGCTTTGAGTTGCCCTCTTTTCATTGCTTGCTGTATGTATCCTCTGTCCGAATTGAATTGTACGATACTTCATGGCTGTGCTGCAAGCCGTCGCCACTTCCTTTTGTGATGCAGGAGATATCCATGAGGCTGAGAGATCGTTTTGTCTAATGCCTTCGTGCTGATATTGTGTATGCCACATGAATGTGCCTCGGACCGTGTCTGTCAATAAAGGCCGTGACGTATCTTTCCTTTGCCACAGATACAAATAAATCTACAGTCTGCATCTGAAGTGTCTGACATTCTTTGGAGTCCGTTACATATGCACCACATTACTTCAGTCTTACACTCCTGACAGAAATTACCGTGTGTTTTTACCTCTGACAGATGGGAGTCCTGTCTTTGTGATTCCTCCATTGCAGCCAATGCACTCATAAACCAGTAACCATCTCCAAACAGGCCACAGCTCTATCTAAGTCCCTGATGATGCCAACTTCAGCTCATTGTTGTTACATATCAATCTTGACTTATAGCTGTTTAAATAATTTCATTACATGTCATTTATTCATTTGAAGATCTCCATGGACTTTCACTGACAAAAAGCATGGACGAAACCCAATAATTGAAAATTTCAACAGTGTAAATTTCTGACAGACACTCATAGTGCACGTAAACACTAAAAACAATAATTCATAATCAAGTGTGTGTTTATATTTTATTTCCATATCCTGTAATTTCATAAATTTAATTTATATGGCCATAACATTATGTCCACTGATTCAATTTCGGATGAACAGAAGTCTGATTTTCTGGTGGCTGAAGATGCCATGTAACAAATGCCACAAATTGATGTCACTGGAAATGCAAAATTTGACTATGAATGTAAAGAGAAAGTAGAATAAAAGTTCCTTTATGATAGTTATCTTGATACTACTGTTTATTAATGCCATTAGTCTTCAAATAATGGGGTGAAGAAATTATTGATATGAAATTTTTTTTCATAGGCATTAATAATTTTGGTGGATTTGTTACACATTGGCAAATTTTGATTCAGATCTCTCAGCATTGATCATGTTCTCCTCTCTAAGGATCGGCATGGAAACCTACAGGACAATAGACCTCCTGGAACAGATGCCAGGCTTTAGTGAAGTCTATGTAGCGAAAGCAAAGAAAAGTACTTGTAAACTGCAACCTCCTTATTGCCAAACATTTTGATGAAAGTCAAACTGTCACAAATGTACCTAATATTATCTGCAGAAATACATTTACTGTAACTGAGTGCTGATTTTCTTTTCTTTGTGAGGATGAAAGAGAATTGTTTGAGTGCTTTGATGAACGTTGTGGCTTCATGTGTAAGACCTTACACCAGGTTACACAGTCTCACTTGTGCACCAACTGGCTGACTGCATTGCGTCACTTGTTTGTCTGGGATGCACTTCTTGGATTGCATCACTGACAAATAATATATTGTTAGAACAGGGATAGGGGGGTACTCATCTACCCCTCCTTTTAGCCCCTCCTCTGTTTTACGGCAGATCTGTTTGTCACATCACAAACTCACTCTGCAAACCCAACCCCCTCTTGCACACCCACCCATCCTTAAATATAATCCTGTGGTGACAGGGTATTGCACAGTCACTCCAAGTGCTGTTGCTTCCTCAATGGATTTGTGACTGGCTGTCATCTGCCCTGCTTACATACCACTCAGATTGATGTATTTTCTCAAGTGGAACGATATTGAATAAAAACATAACCCTCCTGGAAACAGGTGATCAGGATACAGACCTTGAGGAGTGTGTGTCGAGCAATTGCAGTTACTCAGGTAAGTTACTAATTCTTTCTTTCAATCTGATGGACCACTCTTTCATTTCTTAAGCTGTGCTTGAATGAGAGACTGTTGCCGACTGTAATACAATAGACCCAAAGGGCAAACCCTGTCTTCTGGGAACACTGTCTCCACCTCGGGAAGCTGTCTGAACTTGAGGAGTGTATGTCAAGCTATCGCCGTTTCTCAGGTAAGTTATTAATTTTTTCAATTTGATAAACCACTCTTTCATTTCTTATGTTGTGCTTGAGTGAAAGGCTTTCGCAGACAGTAAAATATAGACCCAAAGGGCAAACCTTGTCTTCTGGGAACACTGTCTCCACCTCAGGAAGCTCCAGTGCAGTTTCAAAGAGTAATGCTGGTGTCTCAGAGGAGAGAGAGTTTTCTCTGGATGGAGGTCGTCTTCCCAGAAAACAAAAACTATTCTTCAGTGTAATGATGCAACAAAATTTTCCAGGTCTTCTTTGACATGAATAATTTCTCAAGAGAGAGAGCTTAACTTTGTGCAAAATAGGCCAGTATAAGTGTTTCCATCTCTATTATGCAGTAAATGTGTTAGGATGAGGAATACTTTGGTGAGAAGAATAATGTAAAATAATGCTGGAATCAGCTTAAGAACAGAATGTAGCCTCGCAGTCAGTTTAAGTGGTGTGTTCAGTTAGGCTTGACCATGTAACTTACATTCACTCTCTTTTCTCAGGATCATCAACCCTCAAACCTGCCAGATAAAATAAAACCAAAATGAACAGCTCTATCATCAATTCTAGCCTACCCTTCAACCACTCCTCTTCAGGATCCAGTCCCCAACTCTCGGACACATTACCGCCCTGCAAATACGGCCCTGCTGGGCTTGCGTCTCTGTTTATTGAAAGGAGCATCAATCTTTTAGTGGGCTACCCTGCCAACATCATGGTAATGTGGCTGGTGGCCAGAGAGAAGAGTGACTCTTCCACCTCCAATAATTTTATCTTCAGCCTGGCCCTCGCCGATGCATGGTTTTGCATAATAACCGCCATCTGCTACTATGCCTACCTTATGCTCCACATCGGACATGTCACTTATGTACTGGACTTTTCCACTGGGATCAAAAACGGCTCCCCACTCTTTCTCACCTGCATTTGCCTGGACCGCTACGTGGCTGTGGTTCACCCCATTGTGTTCAGCAGCATCAAGGATAAAAAGATCAGAGTTGCTATTTCCATGCTGGTTTGGGGGCTCGTGATAGCCTATGCCCTCTGCAGGCCAGTGCTCACCCGCGCATCCATCATCCAACGTCAAATCTACCTTGGGCTGATCCTGGCCGCCTTCACCATTATGTTTTACTGCAACGTTTCTATCATATGGAGTCTGAGGAAGTCAGTCTTGGGCAAGGAGAAGATGCACCCCATGAAAAAGAAAGCCCTCAGAACTGTGCAGATCTATCTGGGCATCATAGTGTTTCATTATCTGCCTGTACCTGTTAGCACTCTCCTGCGTCATTACACTGATATACCAGAATACTGCACAATTGATTTGATTATATTCAGCTTTAAGGACTACAGTTCCATCACTCACCCCCTTCTCTACCTCTCCCTGATTAAGCAGCTGCCATGGCTGAAAAAATTTCCCTGCATCTGCTGCCGAAGCCCTTCCCCTGAGCCACATAATGTAAGCACATGAGATGTATGCTTGTGATTGTCTGTTACATTGCATTTACTCTCAACATAAATTCATGATAATTAGTTCATGAAACAAAGCAAGAATGTTATTTGAGTTATAGGGAAATACATTATCTTTAATTTGATTGTAATTAGGAAAGAGATGATAATTAAAACAACTATAATCATATGCATTGATTAAAAAGCAAAAATTATTTGAATCACCCTCATATCTATATTACCATGATTTCATATTACGCAAATTAATCTTATTTTGATTATTTAAAAATGAACATGTATGATCAATCAAAGAGACCAAATTTTTTATGTCATGTGTAAATGATACTTATCTCCATACTTCTAAGACTGTTTTATTATGTCCATTTAATTTCATTATGCCAGCATGGGGTCTAGTTTTGCCCAGGAAACACCTGCAGTGACTACAGATTTTCTGGGAGCGCAGCATATACGCAAATAAAAATGATTGTTTTGGCTATTCCTGTGCTTAATGCTGACAATCAGTGAGCAAGTACCACATTCAAAGTATTTTAGACCACAAAATGATAAAATACATTTTGGGGACCTATAGTTAAGCAAACATTTTTCCAAGATATTCACTTTTTAAACAAAAATTATTATCAAAATAATTCTATCAGAAATTAAATTTAAAACACTGAGGTTCTGTAGCATCACATCAGTGGTTGACATGGCAACGGCTGTTTTAATGAATATATAGATACTTAGAGAAACACAGTTATTGAGATGAATAAACAGTGTTTGGTTATAATTTCAGCTGTAATGTGTAGGAAAAAACATGTCACTACAGAGCTTTTTTTCCAGGTTTCTATGTTCTAGTGCTGATTTTGACCCCCCTAAATGAATTTTGGCCAGAAACAGCTAATTAAATATGCATATTTTGATTTACTCATTTTCAGAGGTTCATATTGCAAAAAAGAGCTCTGTACAGATAGATCATCACAAAATGAAGAAAACTGCCAAAGATGAAGTTAATTGCATGTACAGTTGCTGAGAAATCTGTATTGTCTTGTTGAAAATCGTCTGTATTTTTATAAAGGTTTAAAAGTGATTTTTTAGTGTAAAAGAGTAATTTCAGAGCAATTTTAGAGTAAGTTTAAGACCAATTAGACAGAAAGTGAATATATGTCCTGAAAGTAGACTATTTGAAGGACCACTTCATGTACTGACCACAAAACTAAAATTTTGAACCAAAACTGGCATTTTGCTTAGCTATAGGTCCCCTTAACAAGAAACAATGTGAAATGTAACCAAAAAAAAATTTAAATTAAATATAAAAGACTTGAGTAATGCCTCTCTAAAATGTTCAAGGTCAACCATGAGGAAAAGTGTCCATCACCCATCATATACTAACCTCAGTCTCTGAATTCAGCAGGATGCTGTAGTTTGGTGTGAGTTTAGCTGTTAGTTACAGCTCTGGGGAACAAAGGGAAGGTCTGGGGTTTGTCATCAGAGACAAGGCCAACTTTGTTTCCATAATGGTGTACAGTTTCTGTTGAAACATGAATTTATTCAATGCTGGAGTGATTTTGTAGTGGTTTCATTGCAGTCCCTCCCCCTTCGGCTGTCTTCGCCTCCACTTCAACGAGCCGCACCTGTTGCTCGTTGAAGTGGAGGTGAAGTTAAAGTATTTCAGAAGCTGCATTCTGTTTTTTTCCCTGCTGTGCGGTGCTGCTGCTCCCCTGTTGTCTTTGGTTGGATTTTTAAAGCATTTTTATTAAAGCTTTGCATTTTTTCTATCACCCTGTGCGAGTGGGTCCCTTTTCTCTTAGGTACATGGTCCCAGTGCCCGCTGGATTGCTGGTTGCATCCGGCAGGACCAAACCATGACAGATTTCTGGAGCTGTAATTTACTGGTTATTAGCAACTATCCAACAAAACTGTTTTTTGTGCTGCTATAATTGTGCCCTTCAGAAGTAAAGTGGGCTATCCCACATCTCGGTCAAAATGAGTTGGGTGCAATACTGCGTATTAAAGGTCAACGCAACTTCCCATGATGCCGGCATTTTCAGGACTATGCAGTGCTGCCATCTATTAAAAGTCATAGAAACCATTCTTAACATGTTGTGACAACCAGTGAGAGGCAGAGCAGGCTATCCCACATTCCAAGATGGCAGCCCCCATGCTGACTGGAGCTGAGGCAGTTCTTGAGAAGATTTTTGAGTCTGAAAGTGACCCCAACCCCCAGTGGAAGCCTACAGGTGAATCTAGTGACGACTCTTCTACAGGTAATAACTGTCCAGTTTCCAGGATTTAATTTTTTACCCAGATAAAATAAGTTTTTCCTGGCAATAATGAGGAGTCACCAGTGTTTTGATGGTTTTGTGGATTCATTGTGTGGTGTTTCAGGAAAAACACGGGAGCCGGTTTCACCATGCAGTTGCGGTGGCCATTTCTTTATTAATGGTTCAGCCAAACATTCGCACACTTTTACATTCTCCGCCCCTCCACTTCCCAGTATGCATTCCATTGTACAGGAACTACGGCAAGGGCAACCCACCAAAATACCATTATGCAATTCCATTGCCTAATACATCACACACTGGAAGGTTTTTGACCCTTTCTCCAGCCAAGAAAGTTAAAGTTAAAGTGGTCTATTCCACATTTCGGGAATTTTCCTTAATTCAGTAAAAAGCTGTCTTGCACAAATTTTCCACAAACTAAGTTTCACTTGGACAATTATGTAAACATGTATAATTATCATGGAGACGGCATCCTGATTTTTTCAAACTGTTTTAACTTGAAATTTCATTCTCTCAGAAAACAATGGATTTGTGGGAAAGCCCACTTTATCTCTCAAAGGACAAAATTGTTGATGCAGTTCTTTCGCCAAATTAAAGAGCTGTTTCTGACAACAACACACAAGCAAATTGGGCTCCAGCAAATTTACCTTTTCTGGTTTGAACCCCAATGATGTTATAATAATAATTATTATTATGCCCCCGTCTCGAATGAGCTGGGGGCATCATGTCAACGCCCCTTCCGTCCGTCCGTCCGTCCGTAAACTTCTTGTTTCCATGGAATTACTAAAGAACACCTTGTCTGATCCATCTCATTTCTTGGTGGTCTATGCGGGGTGGAAAGAGGAAGATTCCTTTCGAAAACCAGCGCCATGCGATATCCAATAAGGCCACGACGGCAGCCATCTTGATTTCAGTATCCATGCAATAACTAAAGAACTCTTCTGTAATGGCTGGTAAAATTGAGAGGCCAAGTGCAGAGGCCAGTGAGAGAATGAGCAGTACGGACACAATACAAACAGAGAATTATACAGACCACCATAAAGTACTCGTGCTTGCAAAGGATGCGAGAGAGAACAAAAGGAGAAAAGGGAAAATTCCTAAAGCGGAAGGAACTCCAATAATAACTGGAAGATATAAAGTCACACAAATCCTGACTAGAGATATCTTCGGCTATAGTGCTTAGCTACAGACAGACACTCCCGCAAAGGAGGCGTGGCGGACTTCCAGCTTATATAGAGTCCGGGGAAGCGCCGCCCCAGTTCAACCTGCCAGCTGGGACAAGAATCCGATTGAAAAGGAATTCGATCTCGTCCCGGGACGAGAGCCACAAGGAATAGTCCAAAACACACACACGCCTCACAATCCATGACATCTTCATTCCAAAACCTGTTTTTTTTTAACAAGTTTAGTTTTCAGTATTATTCTCTCACTATTCACCATGTTAAACTAGCAACCTATTCATTCTTAACCTAATTACACATATGGGCGGGGGCATATGCTCCATGTTGCTCTTGTTGAGACTTATCTTGCAAAGTACTGCTGGTTTGTCCTCTGTTAAACACACCCCTACTGCTAATAGTGTTTCTATTAATAGGAATGACACTGGCTTGTTCAGTAATTCGGTTTTGAGTCTTCAAAATTAAAGCCTTTTTTTCAGGGGGACTTTTTCCACCCCCAATATCTGCAGTTAAAAGCTGAGAGGGGACTTCATACAGGACTGCAGTACACTGATATAAATTTAGCATGTTTCACAGTCCAAATTCAACCTTATCATTGTTGATACTCTATCTCTGCAGTCGGGCACACAATGGCTGTTTATATTATGTAAGTATCATTCTGACCCTCAAGGAAGGTGGATCATTTTAAATATGATTATTGAGGATAAACAAACATGTTTGCTTAATTAACAGCGCCCTCCATAATTATTGGCACCCCTGGTTAAGATGTGTTAAAAGCCTTAAAATAAATTCAGTTTTTATTGCAGAAGCATACTCTCACACTAAAAATTGTAGAAAAATGTAACCTTCAACTCAAGTGAATTTTTAAGGAAAAAAAAAATCCCTGACTAAGAAATAATTATTTTTCATGATATCACCTGTTCCACAATTATTGGCACCCCTAACAATTCCTAGGAAATAAATGTAATTGAAGTATTTCTGTCATTTCTACAGTAGTTTACAAAGTTGATCAGAGTATCTAGGAATATTTAATTAGTCATTCATCACTTCCTGTTTCCCTGGGGTATAAATATGACGTGACACAGAGGCCATTTCTCTTATCCACTCTTCAACATGGGAAAGACAAAGGAACACACCATTCAAGTAAGGCAGATGTGTGTCGACCTTCACAAGTCAGGCAATGGCTACAAGAAAATAGCCACTCGCCTGCACTTGCCCATATCTAACAACTGGAACAGTGGTAAACAAGCCTGGACGAGGACGCAAGGTTATTTTGCCACCACGCACAGTGAGAAGGATGGTAAGAGAAATAAAAGGTTCTCCAAAGCTCACTGTTAAAGAATTGCAACAAATGGTAGCATTTTGGGGTCACAAAGTCTCCAAAACAACCCATCAGGCGCTATCTACATGCTAACAAGCTGTTTGGGAGGCATGCACGGAAAAAACCTTTTCTCACTCACAATCATAAACGCAATCGTCTGGAGTTCGCTAAGCGGTACTGGGACTTCAACTGGGACCATGTGCTTTGGTCAGATGAGACCAAGATAGAGCTTTTTGGCAACAAACACTCTAAGTGGGTCTGCGGAACACAAAATATGAGTATGCAGAAAAGCACCTCATGCCCACTCTGAAGTATGGGGGAGGATCGGTGATGCTGTGGGCCTGTTTCTCGTCCAGAGGCCCTGGGAACCTTGTTAGGGTGCATGGCATCATGAACGCTTTGAAATACCAGGACATTTTAAATCAAAATCTGGTGGCCTCTGCCCGAAAGCTGAAGATGGGTCGTCACCGGGTCTTTCAGCAAGATAATGACCCTAAACATGTGGCCAAATCTACACAGAAATGGTTCACCAGACACAGAATCAAGCTCCTCCCATGGCTATCTCAGCCCCCAGACCTCAACCACATTGAAAACCTGTGGAGTGAGCTGAAGAGGAGAGTGCAGAGGAGAGGACCCAGGTCGCTGGATGATTTAGAGAGATTGTGCAAAGAGGAATGGTCGAAGATCCCTCTTTCTGTATTCTCCCATCTTGTGAAACAGTATAGGAGAAGATTAGGTGCTGTTTTGTTGGCAAAAGGGGGTTGTACAAAGTATTAACATCAGGGGTGCTAATAATTGTGGCACACATGATTTGATGCAAAATAATTATTAATGTGGGATTTTTTTCCCACTGAATAAATGCACTTGTATTGTATTTTTTTCATTGTGGTCCCATATTATTTAGAAAAAAACAGAATTTATTAGAAGCTAAAGAACACATCTTAACCAGGGGTGCCAATAATTATGGAGGGCGTTGTATATGGTCCAAATAACGAGGCTGCACACTTTTTTGAATCTATTTACAATATTATTAAAACCTCAAAATTCACAAGTAAATATCTTATAATGGTTGGGGACTTTAATACAGTAGAGAATAATTTAATAGATTATTCTAGAAGGGAAATAATTCAATTAATCACCACCCACATGCTTCTACAGACATCACATCAATAACCAATACAATGGGTCTGGTAGATGTTTGGAGATTAAGAAATGCAGAGTTACATAAATATAAGTGGAGAAGACAGAGTCAGGCAAGCTGTATGGATTATTTCCTTATTTCTTTTTCTTTGCTACCCAAAACAAAAAAGGCAGTAATTGAAGACAAACTAAAATCTGATCACCAACTTATTTCACTTCATTTAGAACTAACTGAATATCCACGAGGACTGGGATTCTGGAAATTTAATCAAAAGATACTGGAGGATCAGACATTTGTAGACAGTACAAAAGAATTTATTACAGATTTTTTTACACATAATATAGGATCAGCAGACCCTCTTATTGTATGGGATACATTTAAATGTGTCTACAGAGGCCACGCAATTCAATTTGCCTCACAAAGGAAAATACAATTAAGATTAAATGAATAAAAAATTAAAAAAAGAAATTGAGATGCTTTCATCACTACTTGACAGCTCAGAAGCAACTCTTGATGTGGCTGACAAACTGGACCAAAAACAAAAAAGAATTTGAACAACTAATTTATGATAGGTCAACAAATAATGCATTATAGGAATAAAGCAAAATGGATGGAGAAGGGTGAAAGATATACACACATATATATAGCAAAGAAAAATATACAGAGATTAAAATGGAACAATGGGGCAATTCTTACTTCACCTATAGATATTCTGACTGAAGGAGAAAGATATTTTACACAGATCTTCTCTTTCCAGTCACCACCTGTCCCACTACATAACTTTTCACTCATGCTTTTTTCGTGTAAATGGATTGTTACTGGACACCGAATATAGCCGAACGTGACCAGCAAGTGACAGTGTTTTCCGTTGCCATTTAGTCTATTAGGTTAATGTAGCTAGCTAACTTGTTGATGATGAACTTTATGAAGAAACACATTTAGCGACAGCTAACTATCTTGCTAGATAACGTGGGATAGGTCTAATTAGCTATAAAGCTAGCTAGCCTTCCTATATACAACGATCGCACTGAAAATGGAATGAATCCATTTGCGGCGAAGCAGCAGTAACAGTAGCTCTTGCAGCAAGATAATGTAACAGGTTCTAGTCTGTGGTTTGTTTCTTACAGTAATTACTCTACTCTCCAGGACTGGGATCAGTGACCCGAAACAATCAGAACCAAACAAAATAGAGCAAAAAGATTTTTATAACAATATTCCCTAGTTAAGAGTCTAAGTAAAATATCCAAGGGTAACGAAGTAACAATGGATTACAATATCCAAAAGTAATGAGTAAAAAAACAGATTGCAACAAAAAGGGAATAGAGGCCAGGGGAAGAGATTCAAGAACAGTCAGCAGCTCACGACTCATGGAGGATTAGCCCACCCAGGAATCCAGTACCGCCTCCCCCGACAGGGTTTCCCTACTACAAACACACCACATAAGTGATTAATCACAGCATCCTTATACAATTCATACAACATTCCATGCTTTAAGTTACTAAAATACGTAACAAAATGACAGCAATAGAAATGACACGGCAAGTGACAATAAAAAGGTGCAAAACCCAACTACAGGGTGGTTAAATCAGTGCCTGGGGGAAGCCAGCCCGATCCAGAGGGAGCTAACGCCATTCCTTTAAAAACCAACACATTCCCCAAAAGGTAACTTTAAAAACAGGGTTAAAACATGTCCAATCAACGGGGAACTATTCCGCAGAGTACATCATTAATTCGTCCAAGAAATACAATGAAAATTACATCAGCGACTGGATTATGGTCGCAACCAATAATTACACTGCAACAACCAATCGCTACAGCCACAACGTGCTTGAGATTACATGTGCCCTGAATAATCCCAAGAACCAGGTGCGCAGGAATCAATAATTAAGTGTCAGTCGCAATTCCAGAGCCATCAGCAATTACAAAACAGTACCCAACTGCACAGTCCCCAATATAAAAAAAAGATTTACAAAGAAAACCAGGCCTGGTCAGTTTACCAATCTCCCTATGAGGGATGCGTGAGGTAGGGAGGACGCTCTCCATGTAAGCACCGTTAATCACAGATTTCCTTAAATTATGCCATTAACATTAGGCAACGGGCTGTAATGTGAAAAAAAAAAGCCACTAGATGGCAGTATTGACTTTTTTTTTTGTTAAGCCCAGTCTGGAGCTAGGTTGGGGCATGTCCTGGGCATGCCTCAGAGGGGAATGTCCCAGAGAATTGGAGAAAAGTCTGGAAGGTGGGAGGGGGCTGGAAAAGAGTATATACGGAGAAAATTTGAGAGAGTGAAAGGGAGTAGGAGAAATTGCAAGGAGAAATTGTGGAAGGATACATTTGGCCAGACCTGTCATTCTTTTCAAGACCTGTGAAGCTTTTTGTGGATTTTTGCCTGTGTTGGAGCATTTTCCTGTCCCAGGACATCGCAACACAGCAGCCCATCTCAATAACCAGGGGACTGAATATATCTAATTTTTTTTTTATTTCAATCTTGGTCAGTAAGGTAGATTGTAGATTAGTTCTAAGTGTTTGTTTAATTAAATCTGTTGAAGTTTAAGAATTTTGTCTGTCATCCCTTGCTGTCCGTGACGTCATAACAAATTGACGCCATAACAAATTGGGGCCATAACAGGGCAAATACATCGCCAACCAGTTGCAGTTCAGCAAACGTGTACAATACTGTAAACCAGTCTACATTTGTATTTCCAGAGCGTCCACTCTGACCCTCGCACAAGCAGAAAAAAGCCCCGTTTGCCACAGGTGCGCTTCTTTTTAAACTCACGGCTGCCACGACTCGCTCTTCCACTGGCAGTGATACACCGCCAATGAAACACTGCCTCTGCGCCTCCAGCCCGCCTCCGCACGTCACTCAAATAGAGAAGCCCAAATCAATAAAAGATAACCTAATGAGGGGAGAAGTTAATTACAGGGGAGGAAATTAGTATCAGACATATCCAGGAGGGCAGTAGCATTTTTGGAGAACATACATGCTACATTCCCCTTGTTACTATAACATGAAAGGAGAAGAGACTCAGAGCCAGAACATGACTACATCCCTAAAAGGGAGGAACAAGGAGAGACAGAGACTTTGCGCTAAAGTGTGGAACAGGCAGGAGCCTCAGTCACAGCCACAGAGACTGGTGAAAACTCAGGTAGATTTAGGCCAGCCACTACCAACCTGTCCCTGGACCAACAGGTGAATTTATCAGTGTGTCCTTGATAATGAAATGGATGGCTACAGGGCAGAATCATTTGGATAAATCTGTGGTTATGGTGTGTCTACAGTGAGGGTGGAATTTTCATGGCAACCATATGAAACCTTTGATTTACCTTTGTGAGTAGTTGAGACTAAGAATAATCTGAATTGAAATGTTCATAGGCCAGTATTACAAATGTAATTACAGTGGAGACCTTACTACTCATAATATTATTATTATTATTATTATTATTATTATTCTTGTATCCCCGGACAGAGTGTCCGGGGGTACTATAGATTTGCAGTCGTCGCACATCCGCGTCCGTAGAGATTTTCTTCTGAACGCTCTACAGACTGCAATTGTTCTCCGATCCTTTTGATATTTCATATGCACTTTGATAGTGGTGAGAGGATGAGTCCTATCGATTTTGGTTGAGTTTTGTTGTGCGGTGTTTGGAATATTCCCAAAAAACCAACAAAAATTTTCCCATTGGAAAGAGTGGGAGTTGCACAGCAAAACGTTCAGTGTTAAATCAACACTTAAAGAGTTTATTTGGATCCACGCGGATCTGCGTGGATCCAAATAGACTCTTTAAGTGTTGATTTAACACTGAATGTTTTGCTGTGTGGGTTCTCATTGCTAGAGCGCGTGATGTCACACCTAGAGTGGGAGCTGGGAGCACAGAGGCTGAAAAAAATACTTTTCATATCGCTATAACTTCCACAAATTTGAATCCCTCTTCATGACATTTCACAAAAATGTAGGAAAATGTGTTGTTGTTACAGCAGTATAGTTTTTGTCGCACAAAAGTACATAGTTTTGGCTCAGGGAACAGCCAAAGGACATGAAGCACGTCAAATTTCTCTATCTTTTCCATTCGAAAATCACCCAAAAATTTTTGGGAGAGCAACAAACAGACAGAGATTTTATATCGCTGTAATTGCAACATTATATAGGCATGGGCAACGCTCTGCATAAACTCTAATGGAATGTGTAACAGCTGAACAGGATGAACTTTTTTAAACAAGCCTCAGAAAACTTATAAAAAATGATGTAAATACCATTTTCATACAAAAAGAACACCATGGTTTGATTAAAAGCAATCTTTTCAATAGGATACCCGCATTTCATACATGAACTCTCTGCGATTACGGCCAATAACGCGATTTGAACAGCTATTATTCGCCCGTTGGATGAATGCGTGACCTCAATTTACGCCGTGTTTACAAACTTTCAAGTGACGGCGTGGCAAAAAATATCCATTTTGGAGGTAGATTTCAAACAGCCCGCTGACTTGATATCCCAGCTACGGCCCTTATTGACTTTCAGCCATCTAATTTGAGAAATTACGAGTCTTCCCCGTCCAGTCTAGACCTGGGGATGTGCAATAAGTTCGACAGAAGTTGTTGAAGTTCCTCTTGAGTTCGCCGTGACTTCTTCTCAACAATAGCAAGAAAGGTGAGTGTATTTTTTACTATTACCTACATAGTTAGTTGACAGAATATCCTGTGACCCTACTTGTGAAGTTTCAGTAAAATATACCAAGGAATAAACCAGCGCCAGGCGTTCAAAACCTACCAGTGTTCTGACAAATTTTGCTACCTATCAAAATATGCCATGTTTCGCGAACACCGGTCACAAGATTCATTCACTTATACCCTTCAATTCGAGACTGCGAGGATGGAAATCTGAATAATCAATTAGGAAAAAATTCTGCGGGCTCGGTAATTCTGTACATCGTTTAAACATTTTGTTAATCGGATTATGAAAGAAGACTGAAAATAAGCGCCCGCTTTTTGTTTGGGTGTAACAGCGCGTATTTAAAGGAGAATACATTGTATATTGATTAAGCATTGAACTCTGCATTAGTCGAACTGTTTTAATATTTGTTGATGACATTGCTTCGCTTCCTGGAAGCAAATCACGCGCAAATCTGCTGTCTAGTGAGCATTTCAGGTTCGATGTACTGAGTAATAATAAATGAAACTTAAACTGGCCCGTCATTCTGCCGAATAGTCTTACTAAACTAGTTAATCGCCTGATTGCTAATCAAGCAAAGGGGAGGTTTCTGCCTCGCCAAACTAACCTCCGACTGCACGTCACTGTGTTTTACTATGAATTATTCGAGTAGCTTATTGAAACTATCATGGGAGGAGGGTATATGGACATTGTAAAAAACAGTGCAAAGGTTTTTTTTTTTTTATCACCACGGGTTATTGAAGGGGGAACGTTTGATTCATTTCATAAGCAGTGGGAGGGCAAACAACTGCCGCATCATGACACTTCACTGCATTTTATATAGTAATGACTTGAGTAGCGTTAATGTTTGCCCTCCCACCGATAATTTTGACATTTTTGCAGGCCATTGATCCAAAAAAAAAAAAAAAACTTCACAGGCAACCCATTCATACCATTTTCATACCATTTTTTAATATCAACGCAAAACCTAATGTTTGTTGAACATAATTGGGTGAAATTCAATGCATTTTCCATTAAAAAGGGCCTAGGGGGTGCTGCTGTGCTTCAGAAAAGGGGTTGATGACTTTAGCATCAATTATTTCTGTTAGGGTACCCTAATGGATAATTTGGCCAGGTTTATTTCTGAGTAGACTGCATTTTCGAAAATTCCCTCAGGCTTCACCCCCCAATTTTCACAATGGGTTTTGTTGATAAATGCCGAAATCAGCCATTTTTGGGACCCTGTGGCTCTGAGACCCTTTCCTGTAAAGGCGTTGGACTTGTGGAAAACTCTTCGTCTGTGTCTTCTGTACTTACCTGCAAAAAATCATTAGAAAATAAAAACTTTTTTTCTCAGCAACTCAAGAAATGTTGTCATTTTATTCATTTGTATTGCCCATGCCTACATTATATCACTAATAAAGACATCCGCACACTCAGCAAAGTCTCGTGCCTTGAATTATGTGGTTACATTGGTGACAGGATGAACGCTTTTTGCCTGAGAAGCAGGAGTTTGAGGTGTGCGCTAGCAAGGATTTCTTTGACTAAGTGACTCAGCGATTCTCTGTGCATGGGGAACCAGTCCTGGCATGGCCCTCTGTGATTGGCTGATTTGATATCTAACATCTCAACTGAGTTTCCTTGGAGATGATTTGGTTAGAATAGGGCTGCGTTCGAATTGTACACTCACCCACGATGTAGGGCATTATGTTGTGAATGTTCTACATTGAACACAATATAAAGACAGTCAGTGAGTGTGCATTCTGTGCGTCATCAGCATCTGTTTGCCAGCGTTACCATTAAGATAAGCTAAACCTCTGGGGAGTATTTGTGAAGATAACTTTAAGGCTTTCTGTCCACCGGCCGCCACTGCTAGCGAAAGGAGCTCTATTCCCCGTAGCTCTTTATAGCGCATCAGCAAACGCGGATTTGTATTAACTCTTCATTTTGTGAAATATAGATTTGAAATATTCTCAATCCTCCACCACTCTGTCACATATCCTGTGTTTAACTGTGTTCTATCTTTGAAAATAAATTTTAAAAAAAATCATTCAACCAAATCAAATAGCCTGTCATGCCGCACATAATTTACGAAGAATAATGAGTGAATGAATAAATGAACTGAAGTAATTTTATTTGCATAAAGAAAACTTACAAAGAACTAATGTGGAATCACAATGAAATACAGTTGAAATAAGACAGACAGACAGACAGATTTTTATTCTTTTTTTTTTATTCCTTCGGCCCATAATACATGCTATTGATCTCTTTACAGCACAGATGACATACAAGTATAAGCTTGAGTACTGATATGGTGGTACAATACTAATAAAGTAAAATAATCAATCCACAGATGTCTCTCTTTTATAGTTCATTGACTGAGTTTCTTTATTTATGTACATTATATAAATAAATGCATAAACTGTGGAGTACATCATACTTTTCTGATGACAAACTGTAGATAATTATCATAAGATACTGACTTGATGTGCTTCAGTAGATATTTGTTTCTAAGTACATTATACTTTTCACACACAAATATAATATGATATTCATTTTTCAATAATGATATACCCTTTCAATATACAATATGGACATAGTCTCTGTGAGAGAGGAGTGTTACTATATCTTCCAATGTCAACTGCTAGTCTGAATCTACTGCACCTAAATTTTGTGAAAATTATTCTTAAATGCATGGGCAATGGTGATGTCAGATAGAACTCAAGATTTAGTAAAGATTGAAACTGTTTATAACTAAAGCTATCTGAGAGGGTCTCAACAGAGCAACATCAAGATTGAAACAAGTTATCTGATAGCCTTTGTTTAAATGTAGTTATAAATAATGTCATCCCCAACCTCTTGTGCTATCCAGACATTGCCAAAACCTGACCTGTAAAGAATATTTCTAATATGCGTTGCCCATGTTGTTCGACCAGTTTCATCTAGAGTCTTTAACATTTTATAACATTGGTAAGGTAGTCTGTTTTCCCCCAAATGCAGTAATCTACACCAGTATTTAATTGCTTGAGTCATATATGTCAGCTGGAGAGAATATCTACCGCATTCACCTAGAGCCATTACATTGCAATTATTTTTACCAGCTTAAGAAACCATTTACACATTTTAATTTGAACATTTTCAATAATTTTACAGTAAGTTGTGCCCCATACCTCAGCACCATTACACAAGATAGGTGTAATCATAGCATCAAAAATTTTGAATAAATAGCTGCATGGGATCCCCCCAACCCAATTTTGGTATCTACATAAAGCCATCATTGCCTTTACACCCTGAGCAGCAAGGGTAGTTGGAGCCTGTGTCCAAATTCATTTTGGTGTAAACATGATGCCCAAATATCTGTAGAATGATACAACTTCAATCTGTTTACCATTTAAAAACCACTTCTCACGTTTCTTTAAAGGACCACCATTACGAAATACCATCATTTTTGTTTTGTTCAAGTTAGCCCTCGTTCCTGTTTCTTCACAGAATATTTCTAGTGCATTAATTTTCTTTTGCAATTGTAAAGGTGTATCAGCCACAGATGAAACATCATCAGGGAACATGAAGGCATGTATACATTTTGCATCAGTACTTATGAAAACTCCTTGTCCACCAACAGCTTCCATAATTTCAATTAGCCTGTTAATGAAGATGATAAATAATTGTGGTGCTGAAGACACAGCCTTGACGGGTACCAGAATGGCATTTAAAATAATCTGTTAAACCCTCTGGTGTTCTAACACAAGCAGAAAGTTTGTTATCCATTGAGGTTATTATGGAAAGATATTTGCCACTAACAGCAACATCAGCTAAACTCTTTAAAAGAACATTATGGTTAACATTATCAAAAGCTTTTGAATAATCCACAAATAAACAATAAAATCTTCCTCCTCACCTATAAGCATACTTTTGTATCAGGGCATGTAGTAAAAAAATGTGATCAACTGCAGAGTGGTTTGATCTAAAACCAGCTTGGGACTCATCAACAAAGTCATTTTCCTCACAAAATATCTTATGTGTTTAGCACAGATGTGAATACCTTGCATATTGTACCAATTAGTGATATACCTCTATAGTTATTAACGTCATCTATATTATAATAGCCGAGTGGCCTGTGTGTGTGTGTGTGTGTGTGTGTGTGTGTGTGTGTGCGTGTGTGTGTGTGTGTGTGTGTGTGTGTGTGCATGTGCGCGTGTGTACGTGTGTGTGTCCGGCCACTCAGAGCTAGATTCCACCGGGCGGGTATCTACAGCATAGCGTGAGCGACGCTGTTTGGCTCCGTCTTACAGGAGACTTTGTCCGGCCAATCAGTGCTAGACTCCGCTGGGCGCGTATCAGCGCTAGATTCCACCGGGTGGGTATCTGCAGCATAGCGTGAGAGACGCTGTTTGGCTCCGTCTTGCAGGCGACTGAGTCAGGCCAATCGGTGCTAGACTCCGCTGGGCGCGTATCTGCAGCATAACGTGAGCGACGCTATTATAATATAGACATGCATTGTCCTCTCCTGGGGATTCCCCTGTATGTCCTCTCCTGGGGATTCCCCCAGTATGTCCTCTCCTGGGGATTCCCCCTGTATGTCCTCTCCTGGGGATTCCCCCTGTATGTCCTCTCCTGGGGATTCCCCCAGTTTGTCCTCTCCTGGGGATTCCCCCTGTATGTCCTCTCCTGGGGATTCCCCCTGCATGTCCTCTCCTGGGGATTCCCCCTGTATGTCCTCTCCTGGGGATTCCCCCTGTATGTCCTCTCCTGGGGATTCCCCCTGTATGTCCTCTCCTGGGGATTCCCCCTTTTGAACCCAAGCCAATTCATCCACAGGAGTCCCGAATCCCAAAAAACAGATGCCAGGCCGCAAAAGAAAGTAACGCGTTATCTGCAGCATAACGTGAGCGACGCTATTATTCTCCGTCTTGCAGGCGACTTCGTGTTCCACTGAGCGGGGGATGTCAGCGCAGCGTATTCCCCTTGATGGTTACTTAGTTTTAATTACTATAAAAACATCGGTCGCGTGACAGCCACCTTGGTGTTTATGGAAACGCCGTAGCAACACCATAGCAACGTGATGACATCATAGAGGTGCACGTGATGACATCATAATGCTGCACGAAGTTACATAAAATAGAACCCGTGGATCCCCAAGGACAGAGTGCTAGTTGATATTACCAGACTTAAACAATGGACATATAATCCTTTTACCCCATGAGTCAGGGAACTCCCCTTTGTCAAATATATTATTAAATAGATTAGTTAACAGTGGCAAAATATGATTGTGAGAACATTTCAGAAACTCTGCAGCAATTCCATCTTGGCCAGGAGACTTGTTATTGGCTAAATCATTAACATGTTTTGGAATTTCTACACTTGAAATAGGCTGATTTAATAATAAAGTTTCTGGATTGTCAGTGTCATTACAGGTTTCTGGTACATGCGCTACATTTTCAGAATTTTTACATAGGAGAGATGAGAAATGTTGAACCCACTGTACTGTAGTGATATTTCCTGAAATCTTAGATGTTTTTCTTCCCTGCCTAAGTAATTTCCAAAATAAATTGGGATCACTTCTAGCCTCTAGGAGCTGTCTTTTTTGCTGGTTACAATATGAAGTTTTCTTAGAATTAAACAATGCCTTAAATTTTTTCTGAAGATGCTTAAATACATTAATACTCTGTCCGTCATCCCTCTGAGCTCTGAATGCTCTATACTTGTCATGTTTGAGTCTTTCTAATTTATCATCCCGCCAGGGCGGTTGCTGTGATTTTTAGTGTGCTTTATTACCAAATAAAGTTCTTGTAAAGACTGCAGTTTGATGATACAATTCAACTATATGAAATATTGCTGCATTAATATCATCATTAACTGAGTCTAGGAGTTGTTCATACTCAGCTGAAAGAGAATTTAGGAATTCTATCATAGACTGATCTCTTATCCCATCCCTCCATACATACTTGAACGATGCTGTAACATTGATAGTAGAATTATTATTGTCTTCATCAGTATTACTTGCATCAGGATTACTTGGGCTATCCTGAGAACTGCCACAGTGTTGGCAGGTGGTTTTATACTGATGGAACAATACAAGGGAAAATGATTTGAACAATCCTGGGTACCCACACCAAAATCAGCAATAAGTGGAAATAGAGAAGATGATGCAATAACATAATCAACCATGCTGGCACCATTATGAGTTAAACAGGTGAAGCTCCCAGGTTTATCATTATGCATTCTGCTATTTAAAGTGTGAATACCAAATATTTTACACATTTCTGTTAAGTGTTTTCCAAATTTATTTGGGGCTGTATTATCTCTGCTGCTTCTAGGGACCTCAAATGCATCAGTTGGGTAATCATCAATATCTCTATTAATAAAATCAATATTATCATCAGGAATGTAATCTAGCATATCTTTCATTCTAGCGTTCAGGTCGCTGACTATCAAAATCAGTTTCACCGGATAATCTGACACAATTACGTTTAAATATTTCTCTGAAATTTCCAGACCATCATCATCACTATTTTCATATATTCGTGAACCTTCAGGTGACAAATAAGTAAAAATCATTATTATATCACCATAATTATTATTTATTATTCATGGTAATGAAATTAAATGGACATAATAAAACAGTCTTGGAAGTATGGAGATAAGTATCATTTACACGACATAAAAAAATTGGTCAGTTTGATTTATCATATATGTTCATTTTTAAATAATCAAAACAAGTGTAATTCTCGGAATATGAAATCATGGTAATATAGACATGTGGGTGATTCAAATCATTTTCACTGTTTAATCAACGCATTTGGTTATAGTTGTGTTAATTATCATCTCTTTCCTGATTACAGTCAAATTAAAGATAATATATTTGCCTATAACTCAGATAACATTCTTGCTTTTTTTCATGAACTCATTTTCATGAATTTATGTGGAGAGTAAATGCAATGTAACAGACAATCACAAGCATACATCTCATGTGCTTACATTATGTGGCTCAGGGGAAGGGCTTCGGCAGCAGATACAGAGCAATTTTTTCAGCCATGGCAGCTGCTTAATCAGGGAGAGGTAGAGAAGGGGGTGAGTGATGGAACTGTAGTCCTTAAGGATTGAGATAATCATATTAATTGTGCAGAATTCTGGGAAATAAGGCACAAGACTGATAACAATTATTGGCAGGTATTGAAACACTGTGATGCCCAGATAGATTTGCACAGTTCTGAGGGCTTTCTTTTTCATGGGGTGCATCTTCTCCTTGCCCAAGACCGACTTCCTCAGACTCCATATGATAGAAACGTTGCAGTAAAACATAATGGTGAAGCTGGCCAGGGTCAGCCCAAGGTAGATGTGATGGTGAAAGCTCGTGCCCAATGACCTGCTGAGGCCATAGGCTATCATGAGCCCCCAAACAAGCATGGAAATAGCAACTCTGGTCTTTTTATCCTTGATGCTGGTGAACACAATGGGGTGAACCACAGCCACGTAGCGGTCCAGGCAAATGCAGGTGAGAAAGAGTGGGGCGCCATTTTTGATCCCAGTGGTAAAGTCCAGTACATACAAGAAATATCCGAATCTGAGTATGTTGAAGTCATAGAGGTAGATGGCAAACATCACGCAAAACCATGCATCAGCGAGGGCCAGGCTGAAGATAAAGTAATTGGAGGTGGAAGAGTCACTCTTCTCTCTGGCCACCAGCCACATTACCATGATGTTGGCAGGGTAGCCCACTACAAGGTTGGTGCTCCTTTCAATAAACAGAAACACAAACGCAGCAGGGTGGAATATGCATATTGGTAATGTGTCCGAGAGTTGGGGACTGGATCCTGAAGAGGAGTGGATGAAGGGTAGGCTAGAATTGATGACAGAGCTGTTCATTTTGGTTTTATTTTATCTTGCAGGTTTGAGGGTAGATGATCCTTAGAAAAGAGAGTGAATGTAAGTTACATGGTCAAGCCTAACTGAACTCACCACTTAAACAGACTGCGAGGCTAAACTCTGTTCTTAAAGAGGAACTATGTAAGTTGGTTGGAAATCGCTCGCTTCTTCATTGGTTTGGTGCTTTTTTTCCCTCTCCACAGCTCCCCCTATAGTTCCGGTGTGCAAATTTCACACAACTGTCATAAAAATCTCACCGCAACCACCTCCTCCACCTAAATTGTGTAAATTGTGCACGCACTAGTAATAAATTTGATTTTCTAAAATAATTATGCGCGAACTTCTTTTGCAGTCTGCCTTTAATGAAGTTGCGTTTCTTTTGTTGTTCAGTATATCTCTGACTGGATGAGCATCTGACATACCACACTGCATATCTGCCAAGCCACGTACGCATTGCGCTTAATTAAATTGATTGTAATTGTCAGCCGTCTGACGCCTGACAAGCAGGTTGTCTCAAAATATAAGTTTAATCAATTTCTCAACACAGGTGTCTTATTTATTTATTTAGCCTACTTATTCATTTTACAAAAAAAAGCAACAACAGCATGACGTCCAAATCGCTGCATATCATTAATAATTTTGACAGCTGCCCTTGTTCCTGCATGTTGTTCGTTGGTTTCAAATCTGCGTACACCTGGTCAGACCTGGCGTGAGATTTTTGCGGACCATTCGCTTACGTTCAGATTGATAAATGCCGATCCTTGCGGGAGATTTGGTGCGCACCCATTTTTTTGGTGTAGGCACATTTAATAAATGAGGGCCATTGACTCCGAGGCGCAATAATTACGGCCAAAATCCTACATAGTTCCCCTTTAAGCTGATTCCAGCATTATTTTACATTGTTCCTTTCTCCAAAGTATTCCTCATCATAACACATTTACTGCATAATAGATGGAAACACTTATACTGACCTATTTTGCACAAAGTTAAGCTCTTTCTTTTGAAATTATTCATGTGAAAGAAGACCTGTGTTGTGACACTGAAGGATAGTTTTTGTTTCCATCCAGAGAAAACTCTCTCTCCTCTAAGACACCAGCTTTACTCTTTGAAACTGCACTGGAGCTTCCCGAGGTGGAGACAGTGTTCCCAGAAGACAAGGTTTGCCCTTTGGGTCTATATTTTACTGTCTGTGAAAACCTTTCACTCAAGCACAACATAAGAAATGAAAGAGTGGTTTATCAAATTGAAAAAATGAATAACTTACCTGAGAAACTGCAATAGCTTAACATACACTCCTCAAGTTCAGACAGCTTCCCGAAGTGGAGACAGTGTTCCCAGAAGACAGGGTTTGCCCTTTGGGTCTATTGTATTACAGTCTGCAACAGTCTCTCACTAAAACACAGCTTAAGAAATGAAAGAGAGGTTCATCAGATTGAAAGAAAGAATTAGTAACTTACCTGAGTAACTGCAATTGCTCGACACACACTCCTCAAGGTCTGTATCCTGATCACCTGTTTCCAGGAGGATTATGTTTTTATTCAATATCGTTCCACGTCAGAAAATAAATCAATTTGAGTGGTATGTAAGCAGGGCAGATGACAGCCAGTCACAAATCCATTGAGGAAGCAACAGCACTTGGAGTGACTGTACAATACCCCGTCACCACAGGATTATATTTAAGGATGGGTGGGTGTGCAAGAGGGGGTTGGGTTTGCAGAGTGAGTTTGTGATGTGACAAACAGATCTGCCGTAAAACAGAGGAGGGGCTAAAAGGAGGGGTAGATGAGTACCCCCGTATCCCTGTTCTAACAATGTATTATTTGTCAGTGATGCAATCCAAAAAGTGCATCCCAGACAAACAAGTGACGCAATGCAGTCAGCCAGCTGGTGCACAAGTGAGACTGTGTAACCTGGTGTAAGGTCTTACACATGAAACCACAAGGTTCATCAAAGCACTCAAACAATTCTCTTTCATCCTCACAAAGAAAAGAAAATCAGCACTCAGTTACAGTACATGCATTTCTGCAGATAATATTAGGTACATTTGTGACAGTTTGACTTTCATCAAAATGTTTGGCCATAAGGAAGTTGCAGTTTACAAGTACTTTTCTTTACTTTTGCTACATAGACTTCACTAAAGCCTGGCATCTGTTCCAGGAGGTCTATTGTCCTGTAGGTTTCCATGCCGATCCTCAGAGAGGAGAACATAATCAAAGCTGAGAGATCTGAGTCAAAATTTGCCAACGTGTTCCATATCCACCAAAATTATTAATGCCCATGAAAAAAAAATGCATATCAATAATTTCTTAACCCCATTATTTGAAAACTAATGGTATTAATAAACAGTAGTATCAAGAGAACCATATCAAATGAACTTTTATTCTACGTTCTCTTTACATTCAGTCAAATTTTGTATTTCCAGTGACATCAACTTGTAACATTTGTTTTCTGGCATCTTCAGCCACCAGAAAATCAGACTTCTGTTCATCCAAAATTGAATCAGTGGACACAATGTTATGGCCATATAAATTAAATTTATGAAATCACAGGATATGGAAATAAAATATAAACACACACTTTGTTATGACTTATTGTTTTTAGTGTTTACGTGCATTATGTGTGTCTGTCAAAAATTTACACTGTTGAAATTTTCAATTATTGGGTTTTGTTGATACTTTTTGTCAGTGAAAGTCCATGGAGATCTTCAAATGAATCAATGACTTGCAATGAAATTATTTAAACAGCTATAAGTCAAGATTGATATGTAACAACAATGTGCTGAAGTTGGCGTCATCAGGGACTCAGATAGAGCTGTGGCCTGTTTGGAGATGGTTACTGGTTTATGAGTGTATTGGCTGCAATGGAGGAATCACAAGGACAGGACTCCCATCTGTCAGAGGCAATAACACACGGTAATTTCTGTCAGGAGTGTAAGACTGAAGTAATGTGGTGTATTTTAGAGTGCCAAGGTACTGGGCCTTTCACTTAATAAACACTGTCTGTGAAAGGCTCTGTGTAAAAGAGGCTGAACAGTTACACACCGCAACAAGCTACAATAATAGGAATCAAAGTAACACTATTGTTAACTCCTGGATAAGCTGTTTGTGAATCTTACCGCCCGTGGTCGTGCTAATGGCTAATTGATTGATTAGTGAGTGACGCTCGAGTCTCAGCACAACACTCCTTCCACAGCTTCGCTTATCCAGGAGTAAAAATGGGTCACGTGTCAGAATTTGACAGACATTCTTCACGTTTCTTACACGCTCACAGATTTCTAGAAGGCAGATTAAAAGTTTTGCTCAGGGCCTGGTTGTTCAAAGCATTGTTAACTTTAACCAGTGGTTAAGTCTAAACCACAGCATCTATATCTCTGGATAAAAGCGCAGATGTTAGAATGTTTTTTGTACATTTTTGTAAGTTTCCCCCTGTGTAG
The DNA here is from genome assembly GCA_029692085.1 of Gymnothorax javanicus. NCBI lineage: Eukaryota > Metazoa > Chordata > Actinopteri > Anguilliformes > Muraenidae > Gymnothorax > Gymnothorax javanicus. The sequence continues at coordinate 1,239,469 of CM056200.1, forward strand.
TTTGAGGATTGAGGAGCATTCGTGAGAATCTTACAGTGGTTATAATGTTAGGTGGTTAGCGCTAATTTAAGTTAACGGTGTCACAGTCTGCTGCTGCAGTCTCTTCCTCTGCCTGGCCACACCCCTTCCCCTGCTGGCCACACCCCTTCCACTGCTGGTAACACCCCTTCCCCTGCTGGCCACACCCCTTCCACTGCTGTTACTCTCAGCTGAGTCTCGTTTCCCAGCCAGTATATAAGCAGCTCTGTTTCACTCACTCACTGCCAGATTGTCATTGCAGCAGCACCACTCTACAGCGTTTACCTTCGGTCTGGCTTCCTGGAATCGACTCTGCCTGCCTCTGGCTACGTCCTCTCGCTCCTGCCCTGGTAAACCTGATTGCCTTCTGCCTCTGACTCTGAGTTCTGCCTATGTGCTTCCTGGTTCCTGTCTGCCGTCTTCCAAGCCCCTGTACAAGCCACCCGTCCTGCCACTCCACTGCCTGCCTGTGTGGATACGACCTCCCCTGCCCAGCCTCAAGCCAGCCTACTCCGGTGGCCCAGTGGTAACTCTTCCGTCTGTGGTGTGGGCGACCCGGGTTCAATTTCCGCCATCGGCGCCTGCTCCAGCGGGTTGCCAGAAGAGCTCCACTCAAGACCCACAAGCTCCAGATCCCATTCTGCATCTAGTCACTCTGCACTGCTTTCTGTTTACCCCTGACTCAAAGTCATTAAAGATCACATGGTTTAAAAAATTCAAGGGGAGTTATGATCATTTTTAAAAACAACGTTAACTATACTCTCCAAGCTTTAGAAACTGACCCTGAAGGAAGGTGAATCATTTTAAATTCAACCCCAATTCTGAAATAGTTGGGACAAAGTGCAACTTGTGAATAAAATCAAAACTCACTGACTTTCAAATCACACCAGCCAGTATTTTATTCACAATAGAGCAGAGATAACATAGCAAATGTTGAAACTGAGAAATTTTTACAATTTCATCCACAAAATGAGCTCACTTCAAATTTGATGGCTGCTTCAGGTCTCAAAAAAGTTGGGACAGGGCCCTGTTTACCATGGTGTAGCATCCCTTCTTCATTTAGCACAGAGTGCACAGAGCACAATTTTTTACGCAGGCCTTCACAGGTTGGAGAGCCTCTGGCCATCTTTACTTCTGAGAGACTCAGCCTCTCTAAGACATCCCTTTTATAGCCAATCATGTTACACACCTGATGCCAGTTAACTTAATTACTTGCTAAATGTTCTTTCAGCTGATTCTTTTACATATTAATTGCTTTTTCAGCCCTTTTATGCCTGTGTGCCAACTTTTTTGAGACCTGTTGCAGCAAGAAAATTTGAAATGAGCTCATTTTGTGGATAAAAAAGTAAAATGCCTCAGTTTCAACATTTGAAATGTTATCTATGTTCTATTGTAAATAATGTATTGGCTCATGTGATCTGAAAGTCATTGCATTTTGATTTTATTCACAATTTACACTTCGTCCCAACTATTTCGGAATTGGGGTTGTATGATTATTGAGGATAAGCAAATATGTTTGGTTAATTTATATGGTCCAAATAACGATGATCCACACTTTTTTTTTAATCTATAACATGATAAAAACCTCAAAATTCAGGAGTAAATATCTCATAATGGCTGGGGACTTTAATGCAGTAGAGAATAATTTAATAGATTATTCTAGAAGGGAAAGAATTCAGCTCATCACCACCCACATGCTTCTACAGACATCACATCAATAACGAATACAATGGATCTAGTAGATGTTTGGAGATTAAGAAATCCAGACTTACATAAATATCCATGGAGAAGACTGAATCAGGCAAGCTGTATAGATTATTTCCTTATTTCTGATAGGACCACTTCGTCAAAAAAGATAATATTTATTGCAACATACAGGCATTCAATCTTACATTGAGTTTGGCGACATGGCTCTGTTATGAGAGATCCCTGCCCGTCCGAACGAGGAACGGAAGGCAGGGAGCTGCTAGTAATCCCCCTCCAAGGAACAGAGCCACAGCAGCAATGACCTCACGAAAGAGACATTGCTATAGAACAAAAATTTAGACAAGGAGAGCCGGGTTAATGAATACAATAGATCGGTGGAGCTGGGGTGGAGGAGGGTTGTTGAGCGAGCGCACTGAGGAGCAGCTTCCCGAAGCGTCTTAAGTAGAGTAGCATATTACCAGCCAAGCAATCAGGCAGCTAGGTCAGATGACAGTCATGTGCACTCAGGTAGAAGCTGCTCCTCTGTTAGCAGGCTTGACTCCATGGCCTATCAGAACTCACATCAAGTCTTCATTTCTTTTTCTTTGTTATCCAAAACAAAAAAAGGCTGTATTTGAAAACAAACTAAAATCTGATCACCAACTTTTTTCACTTCATTTAGAAATAACTGAATATCCACGAGGACTGGGATTCTGGAAATTTTATCAAAAGATACTGGAGGATCAGACATTTGTAGACAGTACAAAAGAATTTATTACAGATTTTTTTGCACGTAATATAGGATCAGCAGACCCTCTTATTGTATGGGATACATTTAAATGTGTCTACAGAGGCCACGCAATTCAATTTGCCTCACAAAGGAAAATACAATTAAGATTAAATGAACAAAAAATTTAAAAAGAAATTGAGATGCTTTCATCACTACTTGACAGCTAAGAAGCAACCCTGGATGTGGCTGACAAACTGGACCAAAAACAAAAAGAATTTGAACAACTAATTTACGATAGGTCAACAAATAATGCATTATCGGAATAAAGCAAAATGGATGGAGAAGGGTGAAAGATGCAATAAATTATTTTTATGTCTCCAACATAGAAATATAGCAAAGAAAAATATACAGAGATTAAAAAGGAATGATGGGGCAATTCTTACTTCACCCATAGATATTCTGACTGAAGAAGAGAGATATAATCAATCAAGTTAAACTATCAAGCTAAATTATCAGAGGAACAAAAAGAAACTTGCGAGGGTCTAATTTCAGAAACTGAACTCAATTCAATTATGTCCTTTCAACAGGGGAAAGCACCAGGGTTGGATGGTATTCCAATAGAAGTGTACCTAACTTTCTATGCACAGATTAAAACCCCCCTACTTACAAGTTTTAATTTTTCATATGACAAAGATTTTTTCACAGGGATTCAGCAGGAAAGTGTGATATCTCTGCTCTTAAAAAAAGAAGCTAGTGGCCACTATAAAGATCCGGTTCACTAAAAAACTGGAGACCACTTACTCTTCAGTGTTACGATGCGAAAATTTTAGCAAAATGCATAGCATTGCGTATAAAAAATGTCCCTACCTGATATTATATACCACGACCAGTCTGGCTTTATACAAGGACGAAATATTGCAAATAATATAAGACAATTACTCGAAATTATAGAACATTATGATAAAATGAAGAAACCAGGCTTAGTTTTTATAGCAGACCTTGAGAAGGTGGGATTTCATTTATCAATGTTTAGAATTTTTTAATTTTGATGAGTCTCTAATAAAGTGGGTTAAAGTCCATCCATCCATCTTCTGCTTATCCGGGGCCGGGTCGCGGGGGCAGCAGTCTAAGCAAGGATCCCCAGACTTCTTTCTCCCTGGACACTTCCCCCAGTTCTTCCAAGGGTGTCCCGAGGCGTTCCCAGGCCAGCCAAGCGACATAGTCCCTTCAGCGTGACCTGCGTCTTCCCCGGGGCCTCCTCCCGGTGGGGCATGCCTGGAACAGCTTCCCAGGAAGGCGTCCAGGGGGCATCCGATGTAGATGCCTGAGCCACCTCAGCTGGCTGCTCTCGACGTGGAGGAGCAGTGGCTCTACTCTGAGCTCCTCCCGGGAGACAGAGCTCCTCACCCTATCTCTCAGGGAGCGCCCCGCCACCCTGCGGAGGAAACCCATTCAGCCGCTTGTATCCGAGATCTCGTTCTTTCGGTAATGGCCCACAGTTCATGGCCATAGGTGAGGGTAGGGACGTAGATTGCCTGGTAAATTGAGAGCTTCGCCTTTCGGCTCAGCTCCCTCTTCACCACAACAGACTGGTACAATGACCGCATTACTGCTGCCGCTAAACTGATCCGTCAATCAATCTCACACTCCATTCTTCCCTCACTCGTGAACAAGACCCCAAGATACTTAAACTCCTCCACTTGAGGCAAGAGCTTTCCTCCAACCCGGAGGGGGCTAGCCACCTTTTTCCAGTCGAGAACCATGGCCTCGGACTTGTAGGTGCTGATTCTCTTCCCAGCCACTTCACACTCAGCTGCAAACTGACCCAGTACATGCTGAAGGTCCTGGTTCGAAGGGGCCAACAGGACAACATCATCCACAAAAAGCAGAGATGAGATCCTGTGGTCCCCAAACTGGACTCCCTCAGGCCCCTGGCTGCGCCTAGAAATTCTGTCCATATAAACAATGAACAGAACTGGTGACAAAGGGCAGCCCTGTCGGAGTCCAACATGCACTGGGAACAGGTCTGACTTACTGCCGGAAATGCAAATCAAGCTCCTGCTCTGGTCATACAGAGACCGCATGGCCCTTAGTAGAGGGCCCCGACTCCATACTCCCGAAGCACCTCCCACAGAATGCCACGGGTTAAAGTTATGTACAATAACTCAATCTCCAAAATTATAAATAATGGTTATATTTCAAAACCCTTTCCCCTTTCACGGGGGGTAAAACAGGGCTGCCCGTTATCACCATATCTATTTATTATGGCAATAGAAATACTCGCAATAAAAACACATACAAATAATAATATCAAAGGCTTGGAAATGCAAGGTCTAAATTCAAAAATTTCAATGTATGCCGTTGATACAATGTTTCTATTGAGCCCAACAAAAGACCTGGATGACTTTTCAAACCTATCTGGGCTGAAGCCAAATTATGAGAAATGCCAAATATTGAGGCTTGGTTCCCTGAAAAATGGAAATTTCACTCATCCATGTAATTTACCAATTCATTGGACAGATGGATCGGTCAATGTGCTTGGTATACACATCCCAGAAAATATGAGCGAAATTTCAACTATTAATTTTAATAATAAATTGAGTAAAATCGAAGAAATTCTGCTCCCCTGAAAAGGGAAACATCTGACCATTTATGGCAACATAACTTTAATTAACTCATTAGTTGTATCCCAGTTTACATACTTATTTATGGCATTACCAACCCTAAAAAGAATCATTTTTTCAATATATAGACAAGGAACATATTCAAATTCATATGGAATGATAAATCTGATAAAGGATTAAATGTGCATATCTCTATCATGATTATGTATCTGGTGGGCCTAAAACTCTTATAAACATAAAGCTTCCCTTATTTCAAATTCTACTTTAATCCAAACTGGTTTCAGGCAAATTATACTTAAAATGTCCATCCTATGTTTGATAAGGCTTCTCTTCATTTTCTAGAAATTTAAACTGCCATTTTAAGTAGTGGGACATGTTTTCTGGTGTCTCCACTTTTCCAGAAAAGCTCTACAAGTTAGCTACAATTTCAGTTTACTGGCCATCAGAAAATGCAGAACAAGTTCTACAACAAAAATAATGGTTAAATTCTAATATACTTGTTGATAGAATGATGATTTTTTGGAGACGCATGTTTGATATAGGTATTATTTTTATAAGGGATATAGTGAATGAGGATAATAAACTCATGTCCTACAAACAATTCACTAGTTTTTATGGAACGGTCTGTACATTGCAACAATATAATCAACTTATTGGAGCTTTGCCAAGTGCTTGGAAATCAAAAATTATTAAAGGAACAGGAGGCATTTGATCTGAGCCTCATATGAAAATGGCAAAACTAGTTAAATAGAATAGAATCAACAAACATATATACACACATTTTATTTAAGAATAAAAGAACTTGAATTAAGCTGTACCATACAGGATTCTAGACAGTTGAGAAAATATCACGCGATGCACCCCGGTGCTCAATGGAGAAAAGAGTAAAATAGCGTGAATAGGTGCTCTTGGATAGGCGCTCTGACCTGCTTCGTAAGACGAGACGTCGTAACACACTGCATTCTCGACCTTTTTTTACAACGCAATTTAGTACAGCAGCTAAACGCATACAGAAAATTGTTCGCTCTAATTGGGACATTATTGATAGCGATCCTTTTCTCAATCAAATTTTTCCTAAACCTCCTGATTTGCTGTTCGTAGCGCTCCTTCCTTCTAGCGATAATTTGGATTTATTCGTATCTTCCACTTATTAAAAAAACTTGGCTTAAGAAACCTGCGGGTACATTTGGGAATGCATGCATTGTCCTAGCTGTGACAACATTTTACAAACCGTCTTTTGTGGTTCAAGACTCAAAAAATTTTTCAAATCAAGGACTTCATTAATTGCTCCACCACGTATGTTGTCTATCGTCTCACATGCACTTGCCCAGGCATTTTTTATATTGGGCGTACTAAACGTCGTTTGAGGGACCGCCTTGCTGAGCACAAATATGCCATTAGAACTAACAATCATAAGTATCATTGCCAGACACTTCAATGAATTCCATAACAACAGTGATTCTATTTTCGTTAATAATTGGGTATTGAACATATTAAACCTCTTATTAGGGTGGTGATAAATGAGTTGAAACTTAACGAAGAAACCTTTTGGATCCATTGTTTTAGATGCGATAAATAGTTCGGGCTAAATAAAGATCTTGACTTCTTATGTTTTTCTTTAACCGATGGCAGGCATTTTACACCTAGGCCTTCAGTAAGCCTCCGCAATTAACCTAAATTTAACCGCGGCAACAGCATGACGTCATAACGTAACCCCCCCCCCCACAAATTGACAGCATTCACACATAAAGCACTTTGCCATACTGTCCGCATTAATCAATCACTGCCTTTACAAAGAAACAAGAAAAAACTCACAGCAACCAGTCACATCCAAGTAGACTACCTAGGAAAGACTACTGGGACACTAGCCAAGCTGCTGCGCATAAACACACACGTGCCTCAATGTGCAAGGGTACAGCCAGTGTAATGTGGAGGAAAAAAAAAAAAGCCACTAGATGGCAGTATTGACATTTTTTTTGTTAAGCCCAGTCTGGAGCTAGGTTGGGCATGTCCTGGGCATGCCTCAGAGGGGAAAGTCCCAGAGAATGGGAGGGGGCTGGACAAGAGTTTATAAGGAGAAAAATTGAGAGAGTGGGGGAGTAGGAGAAATTGCAAGAAGAAATTGTGGAAGGATACATTTGACCAGACCTGTCACTCTTTTCATGACCTGAAGCTTTTTGTGGATTTTTGCCTGTGTTGGAGCATTTTCCTGTCCCAAGACATCGCAACATACCAGCGCCATCTCCATTACCAAGGGACTGTAAATATCTCATTTTTTTAATTTCAATCTTGGTCAGTAGATGTAGATTGTAGATTTGTTCAAAATGTGTGTTTTATTAAATCTGTTAAAGTTTTAAAATTTTGTCTGTCATCCCTTGCTGTCCGTGATGCCATAACAAATTGGGGCCATAACACTCTTCAGTGGAATAAGATCAGCTCTCCGCGCATAATGTCTCTTAGGACAGTCTTCCGTTTGAAGAAGTATTCCAACAGTACACTTTTCAAGTCCCACAACCATTCTGCTCTTGATCACACACTAGAAACTACTGCAGTAGTACAGCTCAGTACATGTCATGCATGTCCCATCCAATGTTAAGAGAAAATGAAAGTAAAGTGAAAGTGATGTGATGAATGATGAGATATCAGAAAAAACAAAGATTTCTGATGCACAAAGGAGCAATTTGCAGGTGCATTTGTGTACAGGCGAACAATGTAACATACAGTATGGTCCATGAATGTTAAACGTGAAAATGTACAGTTTAAGGTTCAGTACTGTACAAATTATCTTTTATCGCTGAAAAAAGGAAAAACACCTCCACAATTTTTTTATATGATGAAGTTCATGCACAGAGCCCTCAGCACAACAACAATGAGAAAAAAAAAAAAAATCAATTCAGAGCCTCATTGGGTACTAAGGGCCTAAAAATGGTCTCAAATAAGGGGTAACCCCCAAATATTTCTCAAACCTCAAAAGATCGGAAATTTTTGATTTCAGATTCAGAATCTCTATGAAAAATCACTCTCAGACACCAATTTTGGAAATTGTAGCATATCTGGTAGCGGAGAAATAACGGATTTTGTGTTTTTGAAGGTGGGCGTGGCACTTCTGTTGCCATTGGCAACAATTGTGTAAAACTTCCTTCATAACTGAAGTTGACGCGAAATATTTGGGAATTTTTAGTTAAATATCAGCACCTATCCACAGCATAAATATGATATAATTCTGAGCGGTCGGGTGGACTGATTGGTCGAGTTGACATGGAATGACCCAGTAATACTTACATGTCAGTAAAACGTGTCACATCGCAGACTTATTGACCTCGAGTTTATGAAGTTCCTTGCTTTTCCTCAGAGATCTACAGCACCTGGTTATTACGAACACCTTGCCAGCTACGTTTAGACTAAGCAGGTACACGATGGCAAACAGAGACACACAGACACATTAGACAGAAAATGTAAGTTTTATTGGCAATAAGTAAAGCAAGGTCTTGCGAATGAAGATAAAACAGGAAAAATGTTCACTGTGTGACCTAGCCAACACAAAATTGTGTACTTCTAACTTTCAGCTTGCTACATTACACTCGTTGTCTGAAGTTGTGGTTAGTTAGCCAAGCCAGCAGACTCTCTTGCATGCATCAAGCCAGACAGGTGCTTGGCATAGCCGCTCCTCAGCCCGGCTTAGAAAACGACCAAAGGATTAAGCCAGGATGCACTGAGTAGAATGGGGCAGGCCTTGCTTTCTCAGTCTTCCTGGATTTATGACTTCTGCCATCGTGCAACAGCTCACCATTTGGGAAATAGAAAGCAATCACAAATGCTCTACATTGCATGTGTTGTAGGAATTTTGATTTTATATTCCTGGTGTTACCTTCAAAAAGAACTCAAAGACAAAGGAGTTAATATCCAAGCCAAAGTCAGTTTACTTTTCTGCAGAAAAGGACCCCCGTAATGCAAGAACTCTCGTTACAGGCAAGAACTCTCGTCACCGGTTAAAGCAAGGATAAAGGAAAGTCTTTTTGCTGGCGTATAAGTAAGACTACATCTTGACATCCTCCTCCCCCCGAGCTGATTTACACATCATGGTATCAACAGGAAAGTTGCAGACGCACGCAGCCCACGTAAAGCCGGCCCCGAAGTATGCATATACATCTTATCTTTTCAGCATCCCAGGCTCCCCTTGTACTATTTTTCCTGAGAACACATAAACTTTGGAGAGAAAGAGAACATCTTGGCCCTGTCAGGACTGCATGGCTCCAGATAAACTAAAAGCATTGTTCAAATTTGTGGAAGCTACAGCTATGAAGGCCTAGGCCAATCAGAAACAGGCAAGAGTACTACTATAGCCTGAGAAGCCAGAGCAAGCAAAGATAAACTATTAATGATAAAGCAAATGAATCAAATATTAAAATGATTCCACAGCATGCCTCACAGCGCTCCAGACTGCAACCAAAATGGTTGCATTTGATGCGAGATCAGTGAGACACCAAAAGCGAGATGCAGGGGAACTGGGAGTTTATTAAAACAAAAGAAAACAGGCATGAGAGCCAACAGAAAGCTTGGCCCAAAGGGTTGCAAAAATCCAACTAAGGTAAGCTTCACAGAGCTAAAAACTAAAAAGTCCAAACGACAAAAAACAAAAACCACTGGAACCTCCAGGGAGAAAACCACGAGCAGAAAAGAATAATCAGGCTAGAATACAAACAACAAGAACTTGACTTGGCTATAAAGAAGATGTAAATACTGCACTGATATTCAAAACACAAGGGCGTGAAACTCGAGACTCTGTCTGCCAGCCAACTTCCACCGACTCCAGATAAAGGGAGGAAAATCAGCACACATGAGGGGCAACACCTGGAGAAGAAACAAGGGGCAAGTGTTGACAAGTGATGACAAACATTTTCACTAACTAGCGTCAGCAGGGTCGGAAGACGGATAGCGTTTTATCTGGAGTAATGTAATATGCTATAGCACGCATGGAAGGATAATGCTGCTTTAACTAGCTATGAAATAACATGTCTCAGGCTGAACTGTCAGTTTGCTCTTTAGGTAAAAGAAGCTGCTAATCAATGGTGAAAGAGGTTGTGTGTGCGAGATTGCGTTTAAAGTGACAAATCAGGGCTGTAAGAGCTTCTCCGGTAGGCATCATAGCTAGCCAGCTGTACCTAAGCGATTGCTTTTAGACTCACCAGCAAGCTAGCTAACGTCTCTGAAATCTGCAAGCGCACTTGGGTTGCAGTTGCACAACACTGCCGCGAAGCCTCGGATAAGTTCACGCATATTACAGCTATCTCAGTTAATAGAGTTGGGGCAAAAATCTAATCATATCGCTTTAATGTGATGATCATTTACAAATATTTTCCTTAGTTAACGTTAGCTAGCATACTAGCTGCCAAGATGGCTACATCCAAAGCGCAACATTGCCTAATGCTCGATGGCACACAATACATATCAGCCTAGCCATCATGACATTATCAGTAAGCCTCCGTGCGTACAAGCGCTACCCAGAAGCTGATTGGTTGGTATGCAAATAAGGAACACGGTTTCCGCTCGCGCCCCTAATGAGCGACGTCCTAGCAGAAGACCCGCCTTGATGAGACACTGACAGATTGCATTTTAATTTTCATTGTGTCCCAAAAAGAGCGTGGTGACATGTATTTGAAAATGCAATGGACTATGAGGCGCTGTTTCCCTTACTGCGTTTGAATATTGTCCCATGTATTGCAGGATAAGTCTTTGAAAATGAAATGCCAAATGTCATCATCATTATTATATCATTATTATTTCCAAGTGATTAGAAAACAGCATTTTCATTATCATGTTGACCCTAAGAGAGCATGATGACATGTAAATGTAAATGCAATCGGCTGGGGGTGCTGTTTTGCTTATTGCATTTGAATATTGTCCACTGTATTGCAGAGCATGACTTTGAAAATTAAATGTCAATCAGCATTTCATTATCATTTAAATATAGTCATAGATTTCCCATATGTGTATGTGAAAATGAAAGTGACAATTGGATTAATGCATTTTCAATTTAATATTGTCTCAAATAACTCATTCATAAGTGGAAAATTATAATGCAATAGTGGGATTACATTTTCATTTGAATATTGTCCACTATGGGCTTCCATAGAAAAAAGCCTTTAAATTTGAAGACTCAAAACCTAATTACTGAACAAGCCAGTATCATTCCTATTAATATAAATACTATTAGCAGCAGCGGTGTGTTTAACAGAGGACAAACCAGCAGTACTTTGCAAGATAAGTCTCAACAACAGCAAAGTGGAGCGTGTCGTATGCCCCCGCCCGTATGTCTAATTGGGGTTAAGATTGAATAGGTTGCTAGTATAGCATGGTGAACAGGGAGAGTGAATAATACTGACAGCTAAATATGTAAAAAGAAAACTGGTTTTGGAATGATGATGGCCGCCATGGCGGCCATACTGGATATCGCACGGTGCTGGTTTTCGAAAGGAACCTTCCTCTACCCACCCCCCACACACCACCAAGAAATGAGATGGATCGGACGAGGCGATCTTTAGTTATTGCATGGAAATGAGAAGTTTACAGCCGGACGCCAAGACGGAAGGGGCGTTGACATAATGCCCCCTGCTCATTCGAGGCGGGGGCATAGTAATTATAATAATTATAATAACATCATTGGGGTTCAAACCAAAAAGGGTATATTTGCTGGAGCCCAATTTGCTTGTGTTGTAGTCAGAAACAGCTCTTTAATTTGGCAAAAGAACTGCATCAACAATTGTGCCTTTGAGAGGTAAAGTGGGCTATCCCACAGATCCATTGTTTTCATAAAATGAGATTTGAAGTTAAAACAGTTTGAAAAATTCAGGATGCTCTAAAATTGCTCTGAAAATACTCTTTTACACTAAAAATCAGTTAAAAACCTTTATGAAATTAAAGATGATTTTCAACAAGAAATGCAGATTTCTCAGCAACTGTACATCCAATTAACTTCATATTTGGCAGTTTTCTTCATTTTGTGCTGATCTATGTTACTAAAGAGCTCTTTTTGCAATATGTACCTCTGAATATGAGTAAATCAAAATATGCATATTTAATTAGCTGTTTCCTGCTGAAATTGATTTGGGGGAGGGGGCGGCGGGGGGGTCAAAATTGATGCGAGAACATAGAAACCTGGAAAATAAGCTCTGCAGTGACATGTTTTTTCCCTTCATATTACAGCTGAAATTATAACCAAACACTGTTTATTTATCTCAATAACTGTGTATCTCTAAGTATCTATATATTCATTAAAACAGCTGTTGCCATGTCAACTACTGATGTGATGCTACAGAAACTCAGTGTTTTAAATTAAATTTCTAATAGAATTCTTTTGACAATAATAATTCTTAGTTTAAAAAGAGAATATCTTGGAAAAATGTTTGGTGAACTATAAGTCCCCTAAAATGCATTTTATCATTTTGTGAACTGTGATACTTTAAATGTGGTACTTGCTCAGTGATTGTCTGCATTAAGCACAGGAATAGCCAAAACAATCATTTTTATTTGTGTATATGCTGTGCTCCCAGAAAATCTGTAGTCACTGCAGGTGTTTCCTGAGCTAAACTAGACCCCATGCTGGCATAATGAAATTAAATGGACATAATAAAACAGTCTTGTATGTATGGAGATAAATATCATTTACTCATGACATAAAAATTTGTCTCTTTGATTGATCATACATGCTCATTTTTAAAAATCAAAATAAGTTTAATTCACGTAATATAAAATCATAGTAATATAGATGTGGGAGATTCAAATAATTTTCACTTTTTAATCAATGCATTTGGTTATTGTTGTGTTAATTATCATCTCTTTCCTAATTACAATCAAATTAAAGATAATGGGCACTAAATTCGTAGACCAGGCGCAGGCGCGGCGAATGGGGGGAGCGCCGCGCCAACGGGGTGTGTCCAGGCGTATGTTGCAATTTCGTGCCCGGCGTAGCCTGGCGCAAGTACTCCTCTGTCCCGCCTTGGTCCCTCCTGCCGGAGCAAGCGGCAAAGAGGGAGGAGAGAAGACGTGTTTGGGTATAACACAGCCGAGTCAAATCTTCACCAATCAAATGAGCTCCTTTCCTCACCTTTAATGTGTTGGGATATAGAAGCCTCTGTCCTATATCTGCATGATGCGTGAACGTTGCATTTTACTTTGCTGCTTCAGGCATGTTTGCGGTCAAGCTATCACCAGTTCGGAAAACGACGGTCAAACTATCACCGCTAAAAATTTGATGCGCAAATACAGCGGATAGCGCGGTAGTAAGGTCACGTGATACAATTGCTGTCAAAAATCGGCTTGTTGAGAGAAATACCGAGGCTAATTCAACGAAAAAATGCGTGTATTTTGTTTGGGAAAAAAAATCGCGAACAACTTCCATAATTTGGTTTGAAAATGATTTTTATTTATTTATTTTTTCAATAAATAGTTGACATTTTGCGCAGATTGAAATGTGAGATTTTGGTGAACTGCTGTTACTCAAGATGACGAACAATTGCATGTCACTGTAATAATGTTCTACTTAAAGCAAAAGAAAAAAGGTAGATATTACTCTGCCATTAATGTAGGAATTGCCATTAGAATTGGTCTTTTTAGGTGGACAAAAAAATGACAAAATTCAAGCGGGGATCATAATACTTGTGTAATTAAAAATGTTTGTTGAAATTAGTGGGCCCAAACCATACTGCACACGCTGTAGTAAACACAAACCATACTGCACACGCTGTAGTAAACACAAACCATACTGCACACGCTGTAGTAAAAGCGTATTGAATAAAGAGAGAATGCATGGGTGAATCATCATATAAACAGCCATCAAAGTATGTGCTTTTCAACTGGACCCAACTAAATGGGGGCGTGTCTGAGTGCCTGTACTGGTTAAAATGGAAAAACTTTAGCACTTGCATACCACACTGCATGCATTCCAGTACAGGATGTCTGAATAGGAAGAGATTCCATGTTGGATATATTAAATGAAAGACCATCAAAGTTGGCACTGTGCAATGTGCGAATGCAGACAATTGGATGGGGGGGGCTTCATACTTGAGGGTCTGTAGTTCCTGCAAATCAAAAAGTTTATGAAAAGTAACAATTGCATATCATTAAACATGGGTCCTACTATATACCCACGGAATATGAAGAGATTCTTTGGTGGAAATTTTTAATAAATGGCCTTCAAAGTTGGCGGAATATGAAGAGATTCTGTGGTGGAAATTTTTAATAAATGGCCTTCAAAGTTGGCACTGTGCAATGTGCGAATGCAGACAATTGGATGGGGGGGGCTTCATACTTGAGGGCCTGTAGTTCCTGCAAATCAAATAGTTTGTGAAAAGTAACACTTGCATATCATCAAACATGGATCCTACTATATACCCACAGAGTATGAAGAGATTCTGTGGTGGTTGTTTTTTCAGTTTGACGATAATGAGAATGTAGCTCAGCGAGGCTGCAGCGGGGGCCCCCACTGGCCGTGGGCCCTGCGGCAGTTGCCATCCTGGCCCCCGCGGTAGCTCCACTTATGCCACTGAGGGTTTGTTCATTTGTTTGTTTGTTCGGTCCTGTTTTACGGTTATTTTCTGTAGTTATTTTTGCACAATTTCGTACTTTGTTGTTTGACAGAGTCCATAAATAGCCTTTTGGAGGCGTAGGGATTAATATTTTCTTGAAAATTACATTTCCTATCCTGGAAACAAAGGCGCTCTATCCCGATGTATGTTGGTTCCCAACCTCAACACTTTAGTGTATTTTCTGCTGGTATTAATAATTATTATTGAGGAAGAAGAACACACTTTCAATATTAATCAACATTATTATGAACATAAAATAAACTGTGCAGGCTGCGTGCAACTTGACCTTCGCTGCAGCTGCACGGGAGGATGAAATGCCTGTGACCTGTTACTGTCTCATGGAAGCCTCATGGAAGTGAGTTCTACAGTTCTACATATTTTTATCTAACGAAATCCATGAAAACAAGTCATTTGGTGTTTTCAAAGTCATGATATTGAGCTGAAACAGGTTCCAGATTTTGTTCGCATTCACAGGCTGCTGCTGAGCCCAGCAGACGGCGCACCACCGCACACACTGCGCTGCTCAACATTGTAGGCTTAATAAAGTTAATTTTCACTGAAAATCAAAAGGCAAAACTCTTTAAAAAAAAAAGTTCTCAATCACTTGGTCTAGGGCTTCGTCTGCATTCCCTGGAGATTTTGGCGTCTTTCTTCAGTGAGGGGCACTTTCTGCCACAGCCAACTGCTGACGGTAAATCCATCACATACAATATTTCACTTCGATAGGTTTTGGATTAAGCATAAATCCAGTGATCTTGAAGCTCCGAGCTTCACCTAGAATTTTATCTGAGATTCTACAAGTTGCAGCAAACATAAGTCCAGCGGATTTTATCCACCAGCGCAGCGCACAGTTTGCATCTTCATTGTTTTATATTTTGAAGTATTTCCACACAAAGCTGGTGGCAGACAGCGCGTTATGTGTCTCATTCAGATGGTAGAGACAAAAGTTATTGTATTAAGTGTATTCATAATCAGACATACTTGAATTCATGGCGATTTGTGATCGTTAACCGTTTAGTAAAAGCATCCGGTGTACTCAGCTGGCAGCAAATAGGAGCCAGAAAACACACACACAAAGCTCGGGCTTGATCGCACATAGCTAGCTTTCGATCTCCAGCCCACTCTGGAGGAGAGGCGGAGGCAGAGTGGAGCTTTTAGGTGAATATACATCGCGAGTCACGATTCTGTTCGGATTCGACTTTGTGGGGGGGAGGAGCTGTAAACTGGAGGGTCATGACAGAAACAATTGCAGTCTCTTGCGCTTTCCAGAGACGATGCACTAAACTCGATCGCACCCTGAGGTGGACATTAGCTTTACTTTCAGTACAAACACACAAACAATAATCCATAACTATACTATTCAAAAAAAGTAGGGGATATTTTATTTTGAGATCAAAATTTTCACATATACAAAGGGATACGAAACCATGTTGTATAGTTCCTTACTGAGGAAGCATTTCCAAAGAAATTCATCACCCAAACACATCAATGACACTCTCACGATCTGCACGGGATGCTATTGATGATCAAGGGGGTTGTGCCACAAATTTGCATGACTCTGAATTGGAAGGTTAGAGCCACTGTAAAGGAAGATTTTGAAGAGAAAGCATCAGATTATCAGTGGTTGAAGTCGTTAATTAAACAGAGACCATGCGCCGTCTAACACAGGAGGAGAGGTTACGTGCCCTTGGCATGCTACAGGTTGGCACAAGACAGGTCGTTGTGGCAAGGGCAATGAATGTTTCCCAGTCTGTCATCAGCAGATTATGGTCCAGACATCATGCTACAGGGTCTGTTCAGGATAGACCACGATCCGGTCGACCAAGGGCAACAACTCAGGCTCAGGACAGATTCATCCGCACTATTGTCTTGAGAAATCGTATGGTAACAGCAAATCAGATAAGGTCTCAACTTCAAAGGGATACTGGCTTGGTGGTGAGTGGCCAGACCATCAGGAATCGTCTGCACAGATTTCACTTACACGCCCGACGTCCTCGTGTCATTCCCTGTTTGAGGGATCGTCACATTAGGGCCAGACTCCAATGGTTTCGTCATCATCAACGCTGGGATAATCGCCGATGGAACAACGTAATGTTCTCAGATGAGTCGAGGTTCACTGTGGACTTCCTTGACAGACACAGGAGGGTTTGGCGCCGACGTAACGAACGTGTCCATGACGTTAACGTCATTAGACATGATCCGTATGGGGGTGGATCTGTAATGGTGTGGGGAGGCATCACTGCTGCCGGCAGAACAGACTTGCATGTTGTTGCTGGACGTGTCACAGGGCAGTACTACCGGGACAACATCTTGGCACCCCATGTTGTGCCGTTTGCACCTCGTTATGGCCGCCGTTTAATTTTCCAAGATGACAATGCCAGATGTCATAGGGCCAGGATCGTTACAGATTACCTCCAGCAGCAGAATATCACCACATTACCATGGCCAGCACTCAGTCTGGACCTTTCCCCCATCGAGCATGTCTGGGACATGCTTGGACAGCTTGACTACGCCAACGTCAACAACCTCCTGCCAATGTCCAAGAACTTGCTGCAGCATTGCAACAGGAATGGAATAACGTTCCCCAAAATGACCTGGGACGTCTCGTTAGGAGTATGCCACGCCGAATTCGAGCTTGTCTAGCCAACCGAGGGGGTTTTACCCGCTACTGACTCTGTTTCACAATGGTGGTAAATTTGCTGTGTGACCCTGTGTTTGTGTCGACCTTTATTCTGGAGAATCTGTCCTTTACTGACTGTACACAGGGTTTCGAATAAATTGACAAATGTTTCCTTAATGTTTTTATGTCATTTGTTTCCTTCCTGACCTCATGATCTGCATTTCATGGTACTTGTAAATCCAATATCCCCTACTTTTTTTGAATAGTATAGTACTGAACCATGAGAAACTCTTTCACCGGGCTGTGTTAAATAAAGGCACGAACCCAGCGCTTCCCTTCGTTAGCTGACAGTTAACCCCAAGCTCCGCAGCTGTACAAACACCTAAGCCCTCCGGCTACTAACAGCTAACGCTAACTAACATTACCCGACCCTTTCCCAAATTCAACACTAATTTGTTGTCCAGATGGGGATTGTTCATGTGCTGGATAGACTTATAGCTACCTAGCAATGGTGTTTGCTAATCGAGTCTGTGAATTAACGTTTACTGAGCTAGCTAGCTAGCAAGCTTGTTAGGAGTCGGCATCTGGCCTCTTCACCTGTGCCAGCACACCGGGTCGGGGTTTAGCAACTAGCAACTTTATTAAATGTCTTATTCACAAAATAACTATTTTATGTTGATTTGCTTAAAGTGGGCTTAACTGAAGACCAGTTGGGACCGACAAGAGGGGGAATTCTCTGTCTCCAACTCCGGCTCTCAGTTCCGTTGGCGCCAATTGGATGACGTGCAATGGGCCGATCCACAGCTGACCTATCTCCTACTTTGAAATAGAGCTCATAAACCCGGCCTCTGGCAAACCATTTCCCTGCTATGGGCTGATGCTTCTCAGATGCATTTACAGACGTTAGGAGTAGAATGCCGATGCACGATCTGAGGCCGACGTCGGCGAGACGTATGCGTGCTGTCTGGGAAGTGTGAGCAATGGAGCAATGTGCATCTTAGCCACACTTATAGGTGCCTCTAACGCGAATTTCAATCAATTTTTGTGCTTGGACTCACTTAGCTAAATAAATGTGAATAACATCAGCCTTTAAAAATTCTAATCCAGTACCACGTATTTTTATAGCTCAATAGCGCCTTTAAAAGCAGAAAGAGATTTTTGCAAACCAAGGCTAAATCTCTTTTTTTAAGATTATTCTTTTGGGAATTTTTCCTTTATTCGATAGTCATACAGTGTAGAAAGACAGGAGGGTTGAGGAGAAGCATGGGGGAGGACATGCAGCGAATGACCCGAGCCAGATTCGAACCCAGGTCGCTGCGGGAAGGACACAGTCTTTATGGTACTCGCACTTAGACCAATGAACCACCGGGGCGCCCCAACCGAGGCTAAATCTTGATCAAGTAATACTGAACCGCTGAGGCAATAATTTTATTACGGGAGAAACGCTCACAAAATTATTAACAACAAATACGAGATCTGGACACGTCTGTCATAATGTTAACGCTTTTGTACTGGCGAGATGAGTGTGTGCGACTCATTTCCAGCAAACTGACTCGTCCGAGGATGTGAAAGTGATTTTGGCTAATATAATTAGCCTAAATGTATAGTCACTGCTTCAATTAATTCAAATAATTACCAGAGCCTTGCAGCCAACTAAAAATATCCATACGGTTTGAGTAAAGTGTTTTAATGTGGTTGTAGCTATTCGATAAATAATAGTTTAGCATATGACATACATGCTAACTCACAGCAGCAGAACAAATGTGGACGGAGCAGTCAATACAGTTAACCAGCTAGCTTCCTTTTTCGAAGCCAGTCATTGATGACCACCTCATGACAGCAAACCTAACACGTCCTCCAGTAGATTTCAAAGACAATGCACCAGTCAATCAGCTACGTGTAGAGATTATTAAATAATTTCCTTTTCCTATTCACCGCATGGCTAACATGGGGGTGGATTCAACTAAGAAGTGGTTCGTTTCTGCGAGCATAGTGAAGGGAATGTGCATTATCTGGGGGACCACGTCAATTGCGCTTTACAACTCGTGATAATAGATACGTAAAATAAAGGTTTGTTTACTGCAATCACGTATACGAACGTTGTTTTCCCATAGTACTGGAGCCCCACAAGAGTGAGTTCCATTTCCTCTTTCCAGGGCATGGCTTTAAATCAGTCTAGGAGCTTGTTGAACAAGACAAATATCTTGGAAAAGAGCACACCTGTTAACCCTCCCATTCTCCCCAGGATTCTCCCATATTTTACCCATCTTTCCCATTGTCTTCCCATTAGAATACTTCCCTGGGCCACAACTACAGCCGGGACGGCATAATCCATGACTGTCTGCATGCGTGATCAGAAGAGCCGCATTGCGTCCTTCATAGCGGAGCTCAATCTATTGTTCACCACAGCAGGGCCGCTCGTCTGCCAGTGTAAGAAGTTCGTGGAAGATAGGATGGCATTAGCTAGCCTGTCACTCTCAAACCAGCATGCTAGCTATATAACCACACACGGCATTGCTCATGAATTCAAAAGACGTCTGACTGAGAAGCTGAATAAAACAATGTTTTCGTAAAATTTTGATGAAGCAACTAACGTCAACAACGGCAGAATTCTGAATATTTTGGTTAGTTTCTTGGATGAGGATGCCGGCATAGTAATCACTCAGCACCTAGCTAGTCTGAAACAAGTTTCCGCCCAACAAGTTTAGTTAACTTGACAAAATTTACACTGGACTGTGAGCAGTGCTACAGCGTTAAGTTTAGGGATGTCCCGATCACGTTTTTTTTTGCATCCGAGTCATTTGATTTTGAGTATCTGCCGATTCCGAGTCCCGATACGATACTTCTACAATACATTAAGAAAAGGAAGAAGAGCGAAGAAAAAGATTCAGTGTCCCTTATTTTTTATTTTATTTTCTTCAACCAATACAAATCTTCCCTTATGGCTTTTATTTTAACACTTAGTGCAGCATTTGTATAACAGAACAAACAAATAGAATATATTCAAAATTCTTGTCTTATCAAATATTGTGCATGTAGTGCAGTGTATTGCAAACTGAGCACTTCTATGGGGTAGCTTTAATAACAATCAAGTAATAACAATAAATAAAATAGGAGCAAGGGTGCTGTAGCTTACCGGTAAGTAATCTTAGAGTGAGGATACAAGTTATGACAATTTCATGTGAAGTTTGAAATTCGAATCATTAAAAGTCGATGCCAAGATCACCAAATAAAAGTTCGCAACATTTATAAGACCTAAATATAATCCTAAACTCTGAATCAGTTTTGGTGATAAAAGTCATCGAAAATTCAATATGTCAATTTTGAACTTTAACCCTCTGGAGTCAAGGGTATAACTGGCCGTTTTTGACTACTTTTGATTTTACCTTTATATCTCACCTTAAAAACTGTTTACCTTGCCTTGTGTCATATCATTTCTTTCAGCACAACCTCAGCTGTGTGAATTTACAGTTAATTTTTCATTCTGACATACTGTATTAATGCTTTACAAGGACTGAGCTGCGCCTTAAAAACCGTCCTCAAATATTACGCTCTGGTGCGGTAGTCAAGAAAAAAATCTCAAAAATGACAAAGACTAGCACACAGAAAAAAAGAGACTTGAGTCTTAATTTAACATATTTCTCCCAAATTCATTCCAAATTCATTGGCCTGCAGGTAATTGGTTTTAGGTGTGACCAATTAAGCTCTAGATTACAAATCAGCTATAGAGCAACCTTTTAAATGAAGTGGCTCTGTATACATGCCTTATTTTGCACTGAGGAAAGTCCAATTTGGACTGAAACGTTTGCACCTCTGCACTTTTTTGCACTTTGGCACAGATTTTCTTGCCTGTATAGTCTTGGAATGAATTTGGGGGAAATATGTTAAATTAAGACTCAAGTCTCTTTTTTTCTGCGTGCGAGTCTTTCTTTGTCATTTTTGACATACTGTATTAACACATTGGACCTAAAATCACCCAAAAAACATCAAATCTGAGTAAGAAAATTTTTTTTTTTACTGTGAAAACCACAAATATGTTTAACGAACCATTTTGATGAATTAGAATGCAAATATAAAGTGTCATTTTCAAAAACAAATGTACAAATTTACAAAACAACAAAGTTATATGCAACAATTTACATAAAAATGTAGGAAATGTCTCAGGCGTTTTTTGTATAACTATTTACAAAACATCACAATCACAATCAGATGCCACAAATTTTTTGTGCCACTGCAGGAAACAGTTAGCCTTGCAGAGCAGACGGCCCTGCCTGATTCATTGTCTGAAATCCTGCAGGTCCGTCTTGGTAACTACCGTTGTCCAACAATTTCACGGCTAAATTTTTTATGGCCCAATCAGGGGAAAGAGAGGCGGGAGCTGCTGAGGTGACATAACCAGGAAGCAACTTTATGTTTGAATACAATGGCGGCGTGCGAAGCAGTTCCTGTGGATGGGTCAATATCAGCAGTTTTATCAAAAATAGACTCAATTTCTTCATTGAAAGAGGAGCAAAGAACGTCACTAAAAGCTTTTCTGACGGGAAACGATGATTTTGCTCTTCTCCCGACCGGTTTCGGTAAGAGTTTGATCTACCAGCTGGCTCCCCTGGTCGTGAAAAAGATGGGAAGGACTCCAAACCCAATGTGGATTGGTCGGTGATGAGTGTGATGAGAAGAACCATCGTCCAATCAACAGCCGCAGATTTTTTTGAAGGTTCCTTCTCTGAAAACTTTTTTGAACGGCTCTTTCCCAGATGGACTTGTGAAATATTTCCGTGGCGGACATGTGGAACTGACCGTCTGGCGTGTCAGGTTAGGAAACAGTTCCTGTCCACCCCAAGACAGAGGGGCACATCACAGGCCTGACACTTCCAGGGTGTGTCACACCTCCTGTTGTCCACCAGGAGGTAGCAAACAACATTTCCCCGCTGCCCCAGCAACCAAATGTCATGCGATGCCATTGAATTTTTTGATTGGTTGATGTTGTGCATTTTTCCACCAATAGGAAAGAGATGTTTTTTTCTTTTTTTTTGCTTGCAAGCACTTTCGACTTGCGAGAGAAGGCAGAACAGCCCGTCTTCACTGTTTCTTCCTGCACCAAACGTGACAAAAAATAATCAGGGAAAGTGTGCCGTGATTAATTTATCGTAAGTATTGTTTTACTTGGCCTATCAAGATAATTGAAAAACTGGTATGTAGTTTTGAGTCCGCACTTTCGACACAAGTTTAAATGGACACTACGAGGCTGCATCTTGCCGTTATGTTGTCTTAAATCAGTCATGTGATAATGATGCGCCGGCGCGTCCGTCGACTCTGTAGGGTTAAAGGTCACAGAAGGAAAAGTATATGTCTATAAATGGACTTCATATACAACTTTCTAAATGTCTCTACACAAACCTTGGCTCAATCTGTGACCATATTGGTGATAGAAGTCATTGTAATTTCGCTGTCCAGTTTGAACCTCTAAGGTCACTGACAGTCACGTTGAATGTCACCAAATGAAAGTTCATATGTGACTTCCTAGATGTCAGTAACACAAACCTAGGCTCCATCTGTGACCATTTTAGTGATACAAGTCACTGAATCTTCCCTAGGTCACATTTGACCTTCGAAAGTCAATATGAAGGTCACCAAATGAAAGCTCATACATGACCTCCTATACATCTCTAATACAAACCTAGGCTCCATCTGTGACCATTTTGGAAATACAAGTCATTATAATTTTATTATGTCAAGTTTGACCTTCAAAGGTCACAAAGTCAAGTTGAATGTCATCAAATGAAAGTTCATAGGTGACTTCCTTTAAGTGCGTGATACAAGCTTAGGCTCTATCGGTGACCTTTTTAGTGATAGAAGTCCTAGAATTTTCACTCAGTCAAGTCTGACCTTCAAAGGTCAAAAAGAAGGTCACCAAATGAAAGTTCATATTTGACTTCCTATACATCTCCAATACAAACCTACACTCTATCTGTAACGATTTTGATGATATAAGTCATTGAAATTTCACTATAAAGTTTGGCCGTTGAAGGTCACAGAAGGTCAAGTTCAAGGTCACCCAATGAAACTTCATACATGACTTCCTATACGCCCACAATACAAAGCTCTATCTAAAATAGTTTTGGTGATAGAAGTCATTATAATTTTGCTATGTGAAATTTGACCTTCAAAAGGTCACCCAAGGTCAAGTTCAAGGCCAACAAAAGAAATTGCATATATGCCCCTATAAGTGTTTAATACACATATGTTCCATATTTTCAAGCCTAGAAGCCTTTGAAAATTGTAACATTTTGCTTTGACCTCAAGTTTGTCCTTTCAAGGTCATCGAGGTCAACTATAGCATAGCCAATTTATAGGTCATATATGACTTCCTATGTGTTGAAAATACAACCTTACTGCAACCATTTGGCCTCCACAGGCCATCTTGCTTATTCATAAAGTACAGCGCCCCCACTAGACCCACTTCCATCTATTCAATCAAAATGGCGCTTGCACTGTACATTGACGGTACCAAGGGAAGTTGATTGCCTGATTTAGAAAAAAATTTATCACGCGGTTTTTGAAAAATAATTTTTTGAAATTTCAAGTCCTAACTTTTAACATTGATAATATTTTCCTTGACCTCAAGTTTGACCTTTCAAAGTCATCTGAGGCCAACTTCAACATAGCCAATGTAGAGGTTATATATGACTTCCTATATGTCAATAATACAAACTTAATCTCTATCTGCAACCATTTGGCTGCCACAGCCCATCTTGCTTATTTATAAAGTACAGCGCCCCCACTAGACCCACTTCCGTCGATTCAATCAAAGTGGTGCTTGCACTGTACATTGATGGTACTAAGGGAAGTTGATTGCCTGATTTAGAAAAAATTTATCGCGCAGTTTTTGAGAAATAATTTCTTTAAATTTCTCATTCCTATCTTTAACATTGGGGCCAAAATTTGAAGGGCCCATAAAACATATAAAAGTGATTAAATCAAAAATCCGAAAAAAAGCGTTTGGAGATATGGCCTAGTAGTATGTTACGGCAAATTTACACAAAAATTCATCAGGCCGAAAAAAAGATAAAAAATGTTCCAGACGACAGACGCCACACCACGACAATAGCTTATCGGCCCATAACTGCAGGGGGCACAGAGATACTTGGTTGCAACAGTAGCCGGGGGGGGGAACTGATTAGCATGTCTTTTCCAGTACTGAAGTGGATCGCTTCTCTTCGGGGTGGTTTGCTCTGAGAGGTAGATCTGCACCTGCACCTCAGCAGATGTGGTGCTCACGGGCGGGCCTCTGACTGTCTCTCGTAATACTCTGCAGATGTGGTGCTCACGGGCCGGGCCTCTGACTGTCTCTCTCGTAATACTCTGCAGATGTGGTGCTCACGGACCGGGCCTCTGACTGTCTCTCTCGTAATACTCTGCAGATGTGGTGCTCACGGGCCGGGCCTCTGACTGTCTCTCTCGTAATACTCTGCAGATGTGGTGCTCACGGACCGGGCCTCTGACTGTCTCTCTCGTAATACTCTGCAGATGTGGTGCTCACGGACCGGGCCTCTGACTGTCTCTCTCGTAATACTCTGCAGATGTGGCGCTCACGGACCGGGCCTCTGACTGTCTCTCTCGTAATACTCTGCAGATGTGGTGCTCACGGACCGGCCTCTGACTGTCTCTCTCGTAATACTCTGCAGATGTGGCGCTCACGGACCGGGCCTCTGACTGTCTCTCTCGTAATACTCTGCAGATGTGGCGCTCACGGACCGGGCCTCTGACTGTCTCTCTCGTAATACTCTGCAGGTGTGGCGCTCACGGACCGAGCCTCTGACTGTCTCTCTCGTAATACTCTGCAGATGTGGTGCTCACGGACCGGGCCTCTGACTGTCTCTCTCGTAATACTCTGCAGATGTGGTGCTCACGGACCGGCCCTCAAAGGCGCTGTCCAGGCTGCTGCATGCTTCAGGACGTGGTGACTTGCTCACTGGCGGCCCTCCTCTCCTCCATCTTCACCACATCCTGGATCAGGTGCTCCTTAGCAAGCGTCAGGTTGGCTGGCTTTGTGAAGAAGCTAAAAATAGATGAATGTAACATTACACACAATTCAAAACAACAAGATAAGAGACCCCACATAGCACAGCAGTTCAGTTAGGCAACTGTAGCCTTACTCATGTACTCAATGAAGAAACAATCAAAAATCTAACCAAAGAACAAAATCTAAATTTAAAGGCAAATAAAAAATAAATTGGTTTAATACTGGTGTCTGGTGATGACTTGACTTTATAATGAACATGATTCATTATAAAGTACAACCCCAATTCCGAAATAGTTGGGACGAAGTGTAAATTGTGAATAAAATCAAAGTGCAATGACTTTCAGATCACATGAGCCAATATTTTATTTACAATAGAACGTAGATAACATTTCAAATGTTGAAACTGAGACATTTTACATTTTTATCCACAAAATGAGCTTATTTCAAATTTTCTGGCTGCAACAGGTCTCAAAAAAGTTGGGACACAGGCAAAAAAAAGGGCTGAAAAAGCAGTTAATATATAAGAGAATCAGCTGAAAGACATACCTGCAAACTTGTCGCTTTTTCGGCGAAAATCGCCGTTTTTAATTCAAAAAGGTCATGTATGCAAATCGTGTAAATCCGAGGTGTTTTTTTCGGGGGGGCGCCTCAGGGGAGACGGGAGAGTTCACTCCGGGCCTACATGACCTGTAGGCGAAGAAGGGAACATCTACCTGGCGCTGGACCCATAGAATCAAAGCTCATAGAGCGTCACGCGATTGGAGTATCATAATCTTCAGTAGCCTTGAAGCAACACTCTTTGAATAGAACGCATCGTGCAAATTTTTTTGTCCAATCAAGATAAGGATTTTGCTTCGATGGCGGCAAGTTGCAACTTTTTGACGAAGGTCTGTACGTGACCATAGCCTACTTCAGCACTAAAGTGGTGTCTAATGAGCTAAGTCTCGTTATCTGTCAGCAATATAATATACTGTTTAAATTGGGGTTATGTATCTAGACATTTATTTGCTAAAGTAAGGAGTTCCTAAAGTGTGTTGTGATCCGTTTCAAATGTTTAACGTAATTGTGAATAGCTCGTCTGAATTGTGCTAACATTAGCCACCTAGAGTGATGCAATGCTTGTGATTTTCGAAAGACTATTTCCACTGCATTCGAATTGTTCAGTGGTTTATTGTATGCCGCTGTCGTGAGATCACGGAAATGAAAACGAACCGGTAAGGAATCAAAATACACCTGTTTCTGCTGTAGGCTAGAATTATTCAGTGATTTAACCCAAACACCTGTTCTAGTCTAGCGGATTATGTGATGTTAACTTGGAAGATGCAGTTGGGTTAGCATACAATGATTCAGGGCTGGCAGGGTATCGCATCGCAAAATGCGATCAGTTTTTTTAAAATCTGCCAATCTGCGAGGGGCTTTTGAAATCCCCATCGCATATTTTGCGATACAGTCTTCGGACAATGTGAAAAGAAGTTTTAGTCCAGTTTTGAACGAAGATGGGCTCCTACATTTTATTAATATCGTCCTGATCGGCCTCCGCTACCGCACTGTGGATAGCTTAACGGCGCGACTCTGAAACTATGGTAGCGAGTGGAATGACCCCATTTTCCTGCCTCCGCCCCAGTCCCGCCCACAGAGCAAAAGAAAACTCGAGAGTGGACAACGTCATTGGCTGAACCAACCGCAAAACTTGAGACGCGTCTGCCATCTTGTGTAAGGAATCGGCGGGGGAATTGCGCGATCAGAAGCTGTTCATGTATATCTGCGACAAGATAAAATGAAATGAAAAACACTGGACTGGTGACACACATCAGCCTACAAGCACGACCATTATTTAATGAATTATTATTTTGTTTACAGGTGTTTGTTGTCAAGGAAATTCTTAATCGTTAGTTAAAATTCAAAAACATTACATTTAAATAACTTGTAAATATATAGAAAAAAAAAAAGAGTTGTATATTTATGTCTGAGGAATGCTGTTTTCATATTTTGAAATATGGGGGGGGGATTCCCGATTCCCAATTCCCGAGACCCCCCTACAGGGATTTAGTTTGTCACCTTTTTCATCCATCTTGAGATTGCAGGTATGGAAAGAACATTTAGGAAGTAATTAAGTTAACTGGCATCAGGTGTGTAACATGATTGGCTATAAAAGGGATGTCTTAGAGAGGCTGAGTCTCTCAGAAGTAAAGATGGCCAGAGGCTCTCCAACCTGTGAAGGCTTGCGTAAAAAAATTCTGGAATACTTTAAAAACAATGTTCCTCAACGTCAAATTGCAAAGGCTTTGAAGGTCTCATCATCGACAGTGCATAACATCATCAAAAGATCCAGAGACATTGGAAAAATCTATGTGTAAGGGACAAGGCCGAAGACCTTTACTGGACGCCCGTGATCTTCGGGCCCTCAGACGCCACTGCATCACTCACCAGCATGATTCGATCATTGACATTACTAAATGGGCCCAGGAATACTTCAAGAAACCACTGTCTGTAAACACAATCTGCCGTGCCATCCACAGATGCCACCTAAAACTCTATCATGCAAAAAGGAAGCCATTGTTGAGCATGATCCAGAAGCGCCGTCCTGTTCTGTGGCCCAAGGCTCATTTAAAATGGACTGTAGCAAAGTGGCAAAGTGTCCTGTGGTCAGACGAGTCTGAATTTGACATTCTTGTTGGAAATCATGGACGTCATGTCCTCCGGGCAAAAGAGGAGAAAGGCCACCCCTCCTGTTATCAGCGTTCAGTTCAAAAGCCAGCATCTCTGATGGTATGGGGATGCATTAGTGCATATGGTGTGGGACACTTGCATGTTTGAAAAAGCACCATGAATGCTGAAAGGTATATCAAGGTTTTAGAGCAACATATGCTCCCCTCCAGATGACATCTATTCCAGGGAAGGCCTCGTGTATTTCAGCAGGACAATGCAAAACCACATACTGCAACTATTACAACAGCATGGCTTCGTAGTAGAAGAGTCCGTGTCCTGAACTGGCCTGCCTGCAGTCCTGATCTTTCACCGATTGAGAACATTTGGCACGTAATTAAACGAAATGTTCGTCAAAGGAGACCCAAAACTCTCCAGCAGCTGGAAACCTGTATTTAACGAGTGGGATTAAATTCCAATGGCTAAAACCTAAGAGACTTGTCTCCTCAATGCCCAGACGCCTCCATTCTATGTTTAAAAAGAAGTGGGGATGCTACTCCATGGTAAACAGGCCCCTGTCCCAACTTTTTTGAAACCTGTAGCAGACATCAAATTTGAAACGAGCTCATTTTGTGGATAAAATTGCAAAATTTCTCAGTTTCAACATTTGCTATGCTATCTCTGTTCTATTGTGAATAAAATACTGGCTGGTGTGATTTGAAAGTCATTACGTTTTGATTTTATTCACAATTTACATTTTGTCCCAACTATTCCTGAATTGGGGTTGTATATGGCCATAACCTTATGGCCACTGATTCAATTTTGGATGAACAGAAGTCTGATTTTCTGGCGGCTGAAGATGCCATGTAACAAATGTCACAAATTGATGTCACTGGAAATGCAAAATTTGACTATGAATGTAAAGAGAAAGAATAAAAGTTCCTTTGTGATAGTTATCTTGATGCTACTGTTTATTAATGCCATTAGTCTTCAGATAATGGGGTCAAGAAATTATTGATATGAATTTTTTTTTTTTTTCAAAGGCATTAATAATTTTGGTGGATTTGTAACACATTGGCAAATTTTGACTCAGATCTCTCAGCTTTGATTATGTTCTCCTCTCTGAGGATCGGCATGGAAACCTACAGGACAATAGACCTCCTGGAACAGATGCCAGGCTTTAGTGAAGTCTATGTAGCGAAAGCAAAGAAAAGTACTTGTAAACTGCAACCTCCTTATTGCCAAACATTTTGATGAAAGTCAAACTGTCACAAATGTACCTAATATTATCTGCAGAAATACATTTACTGTAACTGAGTGCTGAATTTCTTTTCTTTGTGAGGATGAAAGAGAATTGTTTGAGTGCTTTGATGAACCTTGTGGTTTCATGTGTAAGACCTTACACCAGGTTACACAGTCTCACTTGTGCACCAGCTGGCTGACTGCATTGCGTCACTTGTTTGTCTGGGATGCACTTCTTGGATTGGATCACTGACAAATAATATATTGTTAGAAAAGGGTGTTAACTTTTCCTGCTTCGCTCCCAGACCGTATTCCAGCAGCGCAGGGGAGGTTTTGTTTTACCCCAAGGGCTGTAGCTAGCGAGCACAGCTAGCAGGGGTTAACTCCTGTTGTTCTTACAGCGGTGCCTTTGGTGTAAAGCAGCACACGGGGACTCTGCTTTTATCCTGCAGCAGTGCCTGTTTATTGAAAGGGTTGTGGCCAGTCATACCGTACATTTATAGCTTTAGGCCCAAATCTTTTCACTCGCTCACAACACAGCCGTTCTGTCTTTCAGCTCTACTTTCCTCCAACTGCACTCTCGCCTCGTATCATTCAGCATTACCTGCTCGTTCTCGGTCTCTCTCTCCCTCCCTCGCCCCTCTCTCTCTCTCTCTCTCCCCCTCCCTCCCTCCCCCCCTCTCTCTCTCTCTCCCTCCCTCCCTCCCTCCCCTCTCCCTCTCTCCCTCCCTCCGTCTCTCTCTCTCTCTCCCCCTCCCCTCCCTCCCTCCCTCCAAAGGGAGCACGCCACTCCTGCAACACTACCCCCACTCTGGATGGAGATTACACCAGCACTCCAATCCAGCACAGTAGTACACATCACCGTGAAAATGAAACAGTTATGCAGTCCTCATTTACATTCAATACATTTAAGAGGTTTTCTAGCACAACCAGTGAGTTTCAAGATCATTTCAAGTGGGGTTAATAGCAAAAAGTGCCTCTTCTAGTGCTCATACAATTAGGCAGCAATCCATTTGTGAAGTGCACATACCTTACAGTGGAGCAAAAATCATCCTGAAAGCGTATTAATGGCACCTGTTTTACAGTTTACGGCATATTGAACTTGGACTGGCAATAAGGAGTATATCAGCTAAGATTATCTGTATCAACTCAAAACAGCATCCGTTTTTTTTTTTTGTTTGTTTTTTTACACGAAAAGAGCAAGCAAATACAGTGTGGGTCACAGTATAAAACAAATATCGGCAATCCTCAAGTTTTTTTTTTTTTTTTCCTTTTTAAGAATATTAACAATTAACAGTAACTTTGACAGCACATACAGTCCACAACAGCTGTCCTTGTTTCGAACCCTCGCTAATCAGGAAAATTGGACTAACTATCCTTGAACTCTCACACTTAGTTAGCCACCCACTCCCTAACCTTTGTGGTAGAAGGAGGCACTCCTCTCCCGCCCCTTACCCATCATTCTGTACCTGCCTATTCAACCTATCCAGTCCCATTGTTATCTTTTGAATGTCCCTCCATATCACCAAAAACTTTGACATTTTGCTGTATCTCATCAACTATTTCAGTTCCAGGCTCCTAATTTTTACTGGACATGCGTCTCATAAAGGCCTCCAAATGATGTGCCTAAAGGTGACCTAGGCCTATTTTTTCAAGGTCACTGGCCTAAAATTATCACCAAAAACTTGGACATTTTGCTTTATCTCATTAACTATTTCAGTTACAGGCTCCTAATTTTTACTGGACATGCATCTCATAAAGCCCTACAAATGACGTGCCTAAGGCCGGATTCACACTACAGGATTTTCAAAATCCTAACCGATTTTGAAATCGGGTTGCATTACACACATAAGGAGAATCTTCACAGATAATCTGCTGTCTAATCTTAAAGATGTTCACACTACAGGATTTGAAAATTATGGTGCATTTCACACTACAGGATATTACAGGAACACTACAGGACGAGATCTCACGCGATCTCATGGGGAAGCCCGGAGATTTAAAAATTAAAAACTGGAGAGTGACACGAAGCACATACTTGCTATTATAATCACTTACAGTGAGAAGAAAAAAAAAAAACAAAAAATGAGTCCAATGAACGAACTGAGAAAAGTCGTCCAATGCACTTATAAAAATTGAAATTGCGTTAACTTGGACAAACTTATAAGTGTGGCCAAGATACACATTGGTCCATTGCCCACACTTATTTTAAGCGTGTCCACAGCTAATTTTTCTTTCTTGGACAAACTTCAGCATTGGCCACACGTATAAGTGCGACGTGTGGCCAAGAAAGAAACCTCAGCATTGGCCACACGTATAAGTGTGAAGTGTAGCCAAGAAAGAAACCTCAGCATTGGCCACCATTGTGTAGCCAAGAAAGAAACCTCAGCATTTATTTTGTGAAGTGCAGCCAAGAAAGAAACCTCAGCATTGGCCACATTTATAAGTAAAGTGTGAAGTGTAGCCAAGAAAGAAACCTCAGCATTGGCCACACGTATAGCCAAGAAAGAAACCTGTGAAGTGTAGCCAAGAAAGAAACCTCAGCATTGGCCACAGCATTATAAGTGTGAAGTGTAGCCAAGAAAGAAACCTCAGCATTGGCCACACGTATAAGCGAAGTGCCAAGAAAGAAAACCTGCAGCCACACCAAGCCAAGAAAGAAACCTCAGCATTGGCCACGTATAAGTGGCCACACGAGAGTGTAGCCAAGAAAGAAACCTCAGCATTGGCCACACGTATAAGTGTGAAGTGTAGCCAAGAAAGAAACCTCAGCATTGGCCACACGTATAAGTGTGAAGTGTAGCCAAGAAAGAAACCTCAGCATTGGCCACACGTATAAGTGTGAAGTGTAGCCAAGAAAGAAACCTCAGCATTGGCCACACGTTATAAGTGTGAAGTGTAGCCAAGAAAGAAACCTCAGCATTGGCCACACGTATATATAAGTGTAGAAGTGTAGCCAAGAAGAAAACCTCAGCATTGGCCACACGTATAAGTGTGAAGTGTAGCCAAGAAAGAAAACCTCAGCATTGGCCACACGTATAAGTGTGAAGTGTAGCCAAGAAAGAAACCTCAGCATTGGCCACACCAAGAAAGTGTGAAGTGTGAAGTGTAGCCAAGAAAGAAACCTCAGCATTGGCCACACGTATAAGTGTGAAGTGTAGCCAAGAAAGAAACCTCAGCATTGGCCACACGTATAAGTGTGAAGTGTAGCCAAGAAAGAAACCTCAGCATTGGCCACACGTATAAGTGTGAAGTGTAGCCAAGAAAGAAACCTCAGCATTGGCCACACGTATAAGTGTGAAGTGTAGCCAAGAAAGAAACCTCAGCATTGGCCACACACGTATAAGTGTGAAGTGTAGCCAAGAAAGAAACCTCAGCATTGGCCACACGTATAAGTGTGAAGTGTAGCCAAGAAAGAAACCTCAGCATTGGCCACACGTATAAGTGTGAAGTGTAGCCAAGAAAGAAACCTCAGCATTGGCCACGTGTAAGTGTGAAGTGTAGCCAAGAAAGAAACCTCAGCATTGGCCACACGTATAAGTGTGAAGTGTAGCCAAGAAAAGAAACCTCAGCATTGGCCACCACACGTGTGAAGTGTGAAGTGTAGCCAAGAAAGAAACCTCAGCATTGGCCACACGTATAAGTGTGAAGTGTAGCCAAGAAAGAAACCTCAGCATTGGCCACACGTATAAGTGTGAAGTGTAGCCAAGAAAGAAACCTCAGCATTGGCCACACGTATAAGTGTGAAGTGTAGCCAAGAAAGAAACCTCAGCATTGGCCACACGTGTAAGTGTGAAGTGTGGCCAAGTCAGCATTGGCCACACGATAAGTGTGAAGTGTAGCCAAGAAAGAAACCTCAGCATTGGCCACACGAAGTGTAGCCAAGAAAGAAACCTCAGCATTGGCCACACGTATAGGGTGTGAAGTGTGGCCAAGAAAGAAACCTCAGCATTGGCCACAGTGTAGCCAAGAAAGAAACCTCAGCATTGGCCAGCATGTGTAGCCAAGAAAGAAACCTCAGCATACATTAAGTGTGAAGTGTAGCCAAGAAAGAAACCTCAGCATTGGCCACACGTATAAGTGTGAAGTGTAGCCAAGAAAGAAACCTCAGCATTGGCCACACGTGTAAGTGTGAAGTGTAGCCAAGAAAGAAACCTCAGCATTGGCCACACGTGTAAGTGTGAAGTGTGGCCAAGAAAGAAACCTCAGCATTGGCCACACGTATAAGTGTGAAGTGTAGCCAAGAAAGAAACCTCAGCATTGGCCACACGTATAAGTGTGAAGTGTGGCCAAGAAAGAAACCTCAGCATTGGCCACACGTATAAGTGCGAAGTGTAGCCAAGAAAGAAACCTCAGCATTGGCCACACGTATAAGTGTGAAGTGTGGCCAAGAAAGAAACCTCAGCAGCAGCCAAGAAAGGCAGCACACGCATTATAAGTGTAGTGTAGCCAAGAAAGAAACCTCAGCATTGGCCACACGTATATAAGTGCGAAGTGTAGCCAAGAAAGAAACCTCAGCATTGGCCACACGTATAAGGCGCGGCTAGCCAAGAAAGAAACCTCAGCATTGGCCACACGTATAAGTGTGAAGTGTAGCCAAGAAAGAAACCTCAGCATTGGCCACAGGTATAAGTGCAAAGTGTGGCCAAGAAAGAAACCTCAGCATTGGCCACACGTATAAGTGCGAATAACATCGGCCAAAAATGAAACGGGTCTGGGTGAGAAAATAGTTGTGGAGACGCGGTCAGCACGGATTGTCAGTTCTTCAGTGGAACTGGAGGTGAGTTTTTTTAACGATTAGTTTTTTTTCTTACTATTTGTCAACAGTAACATACTAGATTAGTCTCAATGGCTATATATGTTTACCGTTGCTCGGTCAAATGCTCCGGACCTAACGTTAAGTTATAACGCTAAGGTTTAGCTAGCTAGTTCAAAAGTGACATTGTCCACAATTGAAATGTAGAATTGTGTTGGTGTAATGAAAATAAACCATTGGCGCCATTATGACAAAAAATGGCAACATGTTACAACACTGAGGCAGGAAATGTAGCGACTGGAAGAAACAGCTGGTCACCCGGTTTATGCAGCTGACACAGCGGCCACCAGCGAGCAATATTGACAGTTGTACACGTTCACTTAAGTTGTTGCCTACTCATGCATGATGGAGATAACGTCTCACTCACTCACTCACACACACTTCAGACAGTTTTGATTATCTTTTTTATAGTTTGTCAGCTCCGTCAGCTTGAGTCTTGTCTCTCATTGGCTATTGTGGTTCCATTCGGAAAGTAATGACGTAATCATGCAGATTTTCACTCTGAAATATCAAACATGTTTGAAAATTATTGGGGTGGCCCCGATCAGGCTGCGAGCAAATTGGGAGGGTTAAGATTGGATCGGTAAACCCCGCACATTACCAGATAATCTGGACCGAACATCGGTACCGACCGAGGTCCCAGACAAGATCTCTCTGCCGATTGTCGGGAGGGGTGAATCGGGGATAAATCGGCCCGAATATCCTGTAGTGTGAACCCGGCCTAACGGTGACCTTGGCCTATTTTTTCAAGGTTACTGGCCTAAAAATACTACCAAAAACTTTGACATTTTGCTTGATCTCATCAACTATTTCAGTTACGGGCTCCTAATTTTCACTGGACATGCATCCCATAAAGGCCAACAAATGCCTAAAGATGACCTTGCCCTATTTTTCAAGGTCACTGGCCTATAAATATCACCATAAACTTCAACATATTGCTTTATCTCATCAACAATTTCACTTTCAGGCTCCTAATTTTTACTGGACATGTATCTCATAAAGGCCTACAAATGAAGTGCCTAAAGGTGACCTTGGCCTATTTTACGAGGTCACTGGCCGAAACATATCACCAAAAATTGCGCGGACTTCGGAGGCGGGTCGCGGACTAATAGAACCTCCCTGGGTTGTCAACAGGAGTACATATCATGTGGAAAAAGTCTAAATACTTGCACCTAATTTCCTAATTGGATCTCCCAGATTCAAGCGCGATTGGAAATGCCAAATGGGGAAAAAAACATTTTAGTTATAATATAGGGCCACATATAGGTTTCGCATATATGTGACACATAGGTATGAAAACGGCCAATTTTATGTATGTCACATTTATGCGAAACCTATATTTGGCCCAATATTAAAACCTATATGTTTATATAGGTTCTGTCCATGTGGGTTTCTCTGTAGCAGAGAGTTGAAGTCCTGATGGCAAACCATTTGTACCAATGCTGATTTTGTGTTCTATATGATTGAACAACAGAAATTGCCGCCAAGCTTCCTACTATAGAAAGGGTCTCATGAGTCGTGCAATTAGAACTAAGTAGTTCGCGTCTTAAAGAAAGTTAGGACAAATTAGCACTAGTTAGTAACGAGTACGGATGTCCACATATTCACTCTTTTAACTGCAAACATACGCAAATAAATTCATTTTTATACATAACTATGAAATGCTTTTTACATGTAAACACAGTTTTTAACCTTAATAAATCCATAAGAATGTATAAGTTAACTTATTTACTTACGACATTGCTTCTTTGGTGTCTACAATGTGGATAGCATGTGGTGACATTCAGCTTCCTGCATCAAACTGGATAACAGGAAGTGATATACACTGTTCAGCACCAAACCCAAACTTCAAAATAAAAGTCTTAACAAAATTAACGCTGAAACTTAACATTATGCCTGGAGGGCAACACACTCCCCGCCTGGCCTCTGTGAGGTCACTATTCAAACATGAACTAAGCGGGTTTGAGAATATCAGTCTTTAGCTAGAAGCAAGACAACTTCTGACAGAGGTCTGAGAAAAGTCTTGGACTGTGCCTGATTTGTAGTTTTCAATTCCACCTTTCTCACTCTCTCGTCCACTCCAGGAAAGGTTCTGGTGATTATAGCCAAAGGCTAATGGTTGCGGGCAGCTTGACAGTCTTTGAGAAGGACAACATCTCCTTCTTTTAGGTTCTGGAATGTCTTTGTCCATTTCTTTCGAGGCTGAAGGAGAGGCAAGTACTCCTTACTCCAACGGTTCCAGAAGTTGTTGGCAAGTGCTTGTACTTGTCTCCACTGTTTAGCGAGGAGGATCTTGTCAGTGAAGTGTCCTGGTGGTGGTGGGACTCCTTCTTTCTGAGTCAGCAACATTGATGGTGACAGAATGAATGGGTACTCAGGGTCATTTGAAACAGGTATTAATGGCCTAGCATTCATAATCGCTGTCACTTCAGCCATTAGGGTGCGCAAGACATCATGGGTTAGGTGAGTGTGTCGTTCAAGGAGCATTGAGTCCAGAATCCTTCTCGCCACTACTATCAGACGTTCCCAGGAACCACCCATATGCAAGGCGTGGGGGGGGTTGAATTCCCAGGAGCACCCTTGTTGGTTCAGGTACCTCTGTATGGTGGGATCTGGTTGGTCTTTGCTCATACCAAGCTCCTCGCTGGCGCCTATGAAGTTTGTGCCACAATCTGATATTAGTTGCTTAGCAGGTCCTCTTAAGGCAAAGAAACGCCGTAAAACATTGATGCAGCTTGAAGTGTCCATGGAGTCGATGACTTCAATATGCACTGCTATAGAACTCGGACAGCAGAAGATTATGGCCCAGGGCTTGCTCTCAGCTTGTGCTCCTCTTGTACGTGTGGTGATTATGCACCAAGGTCCGAAGACATCTAACCCTACATATGTGAAGGGAGGGCAGGTCTTGAGACGTTCTGGGGGTAAGTCTGCCATGCGTTGCTCTTGCATCCTTCCTCAAAGTCTCCTACAGGTCATACATTTGTGTAGGACTGAGTTGATGAGTCTTCTACCTCCCAAGAGCCAGATCCCTGCTGCTCTGACAGCATCTTCTGTCAGATGGCGACCCTGATGTTTGACCTGGGCATGATGATGTCTGACCAGTAACAAGGAGATGTGGTCACCTTTTGGGAGGATTACTGGATTCTTTTCTCCAATATCCAGATTGGCATTCCTGAGTCTGCCTCCAAGGCAGATAAGATCATCCTGCAAGACTGGAGTCTTTGGAGGCTACTGCTGAGAGGGATTGGCTTGTTTCTTTCCAAAGCTTCATTCATTTAATTTCATTTTCATTTAATGTTTATTTGATTGGGACAGATACCATATACATAGAGCATAATGCATCATAACATTTTTAGCTTCTGCTAATTTCCAATGCTCGTCCCTAGAGGGGCCTTTAAAATAACAACCATAAGACAAAAACATAAAACATATTCAAAGACAGCAAAGTAAAACTATGTAATACAGTATGATGACCTTATAAAGCTGCAGCGTGATGTGTCGGAATACACATATATAAATATATACACGTACACAAATAATGTGTACCCCCCCACCCCCTACACACGACTACATGATTGATTAGCTTTTAAAAATTCCTTCGGTTTAATTTAAAATGTTGATGATTTTGGTCTGTTTTAAGTTCAGTAGGTAGCCCATGCTATGTATTAGCTCGCTTTATCAAAAAGGACGTCTGGCCAAAGGAGGTATTCCGGTACGGCACTTTACAGTTCCCTGCCGTTGAATTCCTTGTGGTCACCCAGAGGCCTGTAATGGGCGCACCATGTCACAAAGCGCCTGTGGAGCCTGGCCACTTACACACTTACGGATGAGATTGGCATTTGAAAATGCAATGTAGTTATCAAAGCTGAGCATGTTCAGGTCTCTCAGGATCTGACAGTGGTGTGATCTTATCGGCCTCTTACCCAAAATTTTTATTGCACGATTATATAATCTCTCCAGGGGTTTAAGGGGAGGAGAAACCTTTTGGAAAAAAATGGTCATTTTTGGAAAGAAATCATTCATACTTGGTGTATTGACAGTATATGACCTGAAATACACAAAATATGAATTTGACCGAATTTGCATAATTAGGTCATGTGATCCAAGATGGCCACCACCCCGATTTCACCATTATTTCTTTGCCATATATCTCAGGACTGAAGCAAGATATTTGAATCAGGTTTTTTTTATTAGATTAAGTTATGTTTACACCTTCTTCTGAACTAGAATAAAGCATTTACACATAATACTAGAGATTTAGAGGGGTAAAATAGGATTTTGCCATTTTTCGCCCCCTCGATATGAAATATAAATCACCATAACTCACAGACCCAAAGTACTAAACCACAACTTTTAGTTCAGTAGACTTCCTGATATGTACACAGACTTCTGTCAAAATTTCATGAGAAAAGCTCCACGAATAAGTGAGATATAGTGCCTTAAATGATAGCAATCGGGGCAAAAAATCAGGTTTTGAGAAAATCCAGGTTAAAGTCAAAGTACACCTACAAATCATTGTAACAGTCAACTTAGAACATTAAAATGCCCCTGAAGCAAAAACTTCTCCCTCCTGCTCCCTCTGATTGTCCTGTTCTTGAGCAGATTGAAGTGATTTTTGGATTTCTCCTCCCCTTAATCACAAATGAATTGGCCTGTGACCATGAGGTGACACAGTAGCTGAAGTGTGAAAGGATCATTGAATGCAGAAAAATTTTGGCTGCATCAAAAGTTAGACAGTCCCTAATTAGTCTAAATGTATACAGATTGACTATTCTACTAATTTTATTAACATGTTTGTCAAATTTCAAGTGAAGGTCCAACATCAGACTAGATATTTGACTTCAGAGACCTGATTGACAGGCTGGCTGTTTATCAGAACGTCTAATACAGTTGGTGTGGGCCGTCTTCCAGATGAAAAACCACACGGACACAGGCTGGCTGTTTATCATAATGTCTAATACAGTTGGTGTGGGCCGTCTCCCAGATGAAACACACGGACACAGTTTTTTTCAAATTTAGTGTTAAACACGAGTTGTCAAGCCAAACTTCTACTGCTTCCAGGTGTTTTGACAGTTGGTCTGAAACTGCAGTAGCTGTTTTTCCATAGGCATATATGACTGCATCGTCTGCATACATTTGAAGACCAGCCCCCTTGCATGAATCAGTAAGGTCATTTATGTACAGGCTAAAGAGTATTGGGCCTAGCACCGATCCCTGTGGAATTCCTGTTTTACTGTTTAAAAAAAAAAAAAAAAAATAGGATTTTTTGTTGTTAAAAATGACACATTGTGAGAGGTTACGCTCAGGAACCAGATGCGAGAACCAAGTAATCCAAAAAGCTTGTTTTATTAGAAATGGGGGTGAACCCCCGCAGAGCAGGCAGCAACAGTACAAAGTCCACAATCCAAGAATCAGAATCCCAGGGACGTAATCCAAGTTGTAACCAGGGCAGCAAACACAAAACTCGTGGTCGGGCAAAAAAAAAGGTTTGATACACAGACGCAAACAAATCCAAGTCAAAGCCAAAATCGTAATCAGGGACGGTCCAGTCAGAGGAGAATCACAGAGAGTACAAGGCATAAACGATCGCAGCACAGGTAAACCAAGAGAAACGTTCTGATGGGGAGCTGCTGTGAGAAGACTGCTAAAATACACACAAGGGAAGTCACATGCTATGATAGGATCAGGTGAAGGGGATCAGACTAATTAACAAGGGAGCACACACACGAGGGAGAACCTAACCACATGAAATTGGCAAAAGCCAAAACACGGACAGGGATCACAAGACAGCCTATGAAAAAACATACAGCTCCAGTTAGGGAGTTCTAATGTGCACAGATAATGAGAGGCAGGACAGAGTTGAGCAGGTGAGGAGGACCCGCTGAATTAGCAGCAAAGACTAAGTGAAGGCAAGAGGCGGAGACTAGAACAGGGCGAGTGCTGAGAGCTTGTTAATCAATTAGTAAGTGCAGCTATACAATCCCTGGTGCTCGTTAGTAAATTAGTATTATATACACACACAATGTTAGTCTTGGTTAGTATCTTTAACAAAATAACAAACTGTTAGTATGGGTTAGTAAAATAGAAAAGCAAGGTGAAGGGAGCAAACGAGATTAGAAGGAATGTTTGGAAACCCAGAAACCATGAAATCACTTAATCATGTGACACACAGGACTTGGGGAGAAGCTGTAGCTCAACACAAGACCAGACAGGGGAGACAAAGTGCAATGCAGGGCATGAGCAAAACATGGACCGGAATATAACAGAAATGTGGCTATGGCAGAGAATACAAAAGATGGCAATAAAAACATGGCAATGAGCTAAACTAAAAAACATGAGCAAAAACAGAACAGAACATGGCAGAATCATAACAGTACCTCCCCCCCTACGAAACGCCTCCTGGCATTTAAACTGGCTGGTTTGGGGTGCGAAGCATGAAAGTCTGTTATCAAAGTCTTATCCAGTATGCAGCGGGATGGGACCCAGCTACGGTGTTCTGGA
This sequence comes from Gymnothorax javanicus, assembly GCA_029692085.1. Lineage (NCBI taxonomy): Eukaryota > Metazoa > Chordata > Actinopteri > Anguilliformes > Muraenidae > Gymnothorax > Gymnothorax javanicus. Next base: position 1,279,959 of record CM056200.1, read on the forward strand.
CCGTAGCCCTCCCAATCGACGAGGGACTGGCAGCCTCGTCCTCTGCGACGACAATCCAGCAGGGCGCGGACGGTGTAAGCTTCGCCTCCGTCGATGATGCGGGTGGGTGGTGGGGGATCAGGACCAGAAGAAAGGGGGTGGGAAACAGCAGGTTTAATTTGTGACACATGGAATGTAGGGTGAATGTGGCGCATAGAAAGGGGCAGACGGAGGCGTACTGCAGTGGGACTAAGTACTTTCTCAATGGTGAATGGGCCAATGAACTTAAGAGTTTACCCCCACTCCCCCTTAAGGGAATGTCCTTGGAGGACAGCCAAACGCGCTGCCCAGGCCGGTAGGATGGGGCGGCAGTGCGTCTCTTGTCCGCCAGGGCCTTCATGTGGGCCACCGACCTGAGCAGCGCCTCCCGGGTGTTCTTCCACGTGCGCCTGCAGCGACGAACGAACTCTCGAGCAGAGGGGACAACCACCTCCTCCTCTTGGCAGGGAAACAAGGGGGGTTGATAGCCGAGACAAGCTTGAAATGGGGAAAGTCCGGATGCAGCAGAGGTGTGACTGTTCATAGCATATTCTGCCCAGGGAAGTTAGTGGCTCCAGGAGGAGGGGTTCTTGAGACAAATGCATCTTGGGATAGTCTCTATGCATTCATTGGCCCGCTCGGTCTGGCTGTTGGTCTGGGGGTGAAAACCGGATGATAAACTGACTGATATACCTAGCGAATTACAGAATGCCTTCCAGAATTTAGCTGTGAATTGGGGTCCATGATCGGATGTGATGTCTGTGGGGATACCATGTAATCTAATAATGTGCTGGATAATGAGGTTGGCTGTTTCTTGGGCAGAAGGGAGTTTAGTGAGGGGAATGAAATGGACAGCTTTGGAAAATCTATCTACAATTGTGAGGATGGTAGTGAAGTGGTTGGATGGGGGAAGACCAGTGATGAAATCTAAAGCAATGTGTGACCAGGGGCGGTGGGGAGTGGGCAGGGGTTGTAATAAGCCATGTGGGGGTTGATGTGATTTTTCCCTGGGCGCAGACCGAGCAGGCAGCAACATAATTCTGGACGTCTTGATTAATACCAGGCCACTAGAAGCGACGTGAAATGAAGTCAAGGGTGCGACGGATTCCTGGGTGACAAGAGAGGTTAGAAGCATGCCCCCAGTCCAGGACTCGGGGGCGCAGGTTAACTGGAACGAATAGGCAGTGATCAGGACATGCACTGGGTGCAGCAGAGTCATTCTGGGCATTTCTCACCTCTGTCTCAATGTCCATTTCAATGACGTTAACAAAAGTCTCTTTAGGGAGAAAAGTTTCAGGACTGGGCTCTTCATTATCCACCCCAAAGCAGCGGGACAAGGCATCAGGTTTCACATTCTTGCTGCCGGGGCGATAGGCGAGGTGGAAATTAAAGCGAGAGAAAAATAGCGCCCACCTGGCTTGTCGAGGGTTGAGTCTCTTGGCAGACTGGAGGTACTCCAGGTTCTTATAGTCCGTCCAAACGAGAAATGGAAGTTCAGCTCCCTCCAGCCACTGCCTCCACTCCTCCAATACCAGCTTGACCGCTAACAGCTCTTGGTTGCCGATGTCATAATTGCGTTCCGAGGGGCTCAGGCGGCGGGAAAAGAAGGCACACTGGTGGATCTTGCCATCCTCGGGCAATCTCTGGGAGAGGACAGCTCCGACTCCCACGTTGGAGGCGTCAACTTCTACAATGAACTGTAGCTTGGGATCGGGAATGGTTAGGAAAGGGGCAGAGGTGAAGCGAGTCTTGAGATTAAAAGCTCTATCGGCTTCCTCAGACCATTGGAACTTGACTTTACTGGAGGCAAGAGCAGTAAGCGGTGCAGCTACAGAACTGTAGTTACGAATAAATCGCCTATAAAAATTAGCAAACCCCAGGAAGCGTTGCATAGACTTACGGTCCGTAGGTTTGGGCAAATCGGTAACAGTCTCGATCTTGATTGGGTCCATGTGAATGGTGCCGGGGGAAAATGATGTATCCGAGGAAGGAGGTGGTCTGGACAGAGAATTCACATTCCTCAGCTTTAACAGGCGATTCTCCAGCAGGCGTTTGAGGACTTGGCGGACATAGCGAGAGTGTTCTTCCTGTGACTTGGAAAAAATCAGGATATCATTAAGGTAGACAAAAACAAACTTGTTAATCATGTTACGTAATACATCATTAACTAAATTCTGGAAGACAGCTGGGGCGTTACTAAGGCCGAAAGGAAGCACCAAATATTCCCAGTAACCCGTGGGGGTGTTAAAAGCAGTCTTCCATTCATCCCCCTCTCGGATGCGGACAAGATGGTAGGCGTTGCGCAAATCCAGCTTGGTATCGATCTTCGCCTCCTGGAGGAGGTCGAAGGCAGTATTCATGAGGGGTAGAGGATATCTATTCTTAACCGTGATCTCGTTGAGTCCCCTATAGTCTATATATGGCCGTAAGGATCCGTCCTTTTTGCCCACAAAAAAGAAGCCAGCACCAGCCGGAGATGAGGGGCGAATGATGCCAACCGCGAGGGACTCACTCAGGTATTTCTCCAAGGCCAGAGTTTCAGGGCGAGACAAGGAAAACAGACGGCCTCTAGGGGGCATGGTACCTGGCTTAAGGTCGATGGCGCAGTCATAGGGTCTGTGTGGGGGCAAGCAGGTGGCCCGAAATTTGGAGAACACCTCCTTCAGGTCGTGAAATTCTGGGGGAACCTTCTCCAGGTTAGGAATCTCTTCAGAAAGGGGAGCAGGGACATGATCAAGAGCATCACTAAGGCAGGACTGGGCACAATTGGGACTCCAACCCCTTATCTCGTGTCTTCCCCAGTCGACCTCAGGCAGATGTTTGGCCATCCAGGAATGCCCTAGGATGACTGGGGCATGAGGAGACTGGATGAGATAGAGCCTGATAGACTCTTGGTGGTTCCCTGAAATCCGCAGCTTGATGGGACCGGTGACGTGGGTAATGTGACCAATGCTCTGGCCATTGAGGGAGTTAGCAACTCGATTGGGGAAGACTTTCTCAATGGGAATGCCCCATCTCTGAGCAACTTGCTGGTCAATGAAGTTCTCTTCAGCACCAGAATCAATCAGCACTCCAGGGAAACAGGAAAACAAGTGCAGTTCTTCGAGGAGTGATCAACAGGAGTAACGCGCACTAATGCTCCTCTCTCCTCTAGTGGGCATGGTCTTCTACTGGGGCACCGTGAGATGAAGTGTCCAGCTTCGCCACAGTAAAAACAAACCCGATCTCTTCGTCTGCGGTCCCTCTCCTCACTCGTTAGCTTAGTGCGACCCACCTGCATGGGCTCCGATTCAAGGGGTGGCTTGGATCTAACATCAGGCTGAGGTAGAGAAGGGGTCATCATCGGAGGTCTCGAGTTTCTGGTGCCGTAGGTGGACCGTCTTCACTCCTCCAAGTGTGCGTCAATACGGATAGCCAGCTCAATAATCCGGTCCAGGTTTTCGGGCAGGTCACGTGGGAGAAGCTCATCCTTCATCCGCTCCGACAGGCCATTGAGGAAAGCGTCGTAGAGGGCTCTCTCTTGCCACTTGCTGTTGGTCGCCAGGGTCTGGAACTCAATAGCATAATCGGATACTGAGCGACCACCTTGGCGGATGCGGAGGATCTCTCTCCCAGCCTCATGCCCGTGCCTGGAGCGATCAAAAACCCGCTTCATTTCCTCCTCCAACAGGCTAGATGTTTGAACACAGGGTAGCCCCGCTTTCCAGGCTGACGTAGCCCACTGTTTGGCTCTCCCAGTTAACTGTGTGATGATGTAAGCCACGCGGGATTGCTCAGAGGGGAAGGTGGCAGGCTGAAGGCTGAAAAGTAGCTTGCATTGGGTCAGGAAGGCGCGGCAGGACCCAGGTTTGCCATCATACTTCTCCGGAGGAGGTAGGCGTGGTTCATGGACCGGAGGAGGTGGGGCAGTAGCAGGCGCTGGCACAGGAGCAGGAGTGGTAGCTGTGGGTTGTTGGGGAGCGTAGAGGGACTGTGCCCCTTGTATGGAGCGGGTTAGATCTGCCATCTGGTGGGACATGGCCTGCATATGTTGCATCAAAGCCCATAGCTGCTGCTGTTCAAATTCCAGCTGGGTGCCCTGTTCCTATACTGCAGCCTGCAGCGGTTGGATACTCGCTGGTTCCATGCTGGTCAGAACGTAATGAGAGGTTACGCTCAGGAACCAGACGCGAGAACCAAGTAATCCAAAAAGCTTGTGTTTTATTAGGAATGGGGGTGAACCCCCGCAGAGCAGGCGGCAACAGTACAAAGTCCACAATCCAAGAATCAGAATCCCAGGGACGTAATCAAAGTTGTAACCAGGGCAGCAAACACAAAACTCGTGGTCGGGCAAAAAAGGTTTGATACACAGACGCAAACAAATCCAAGTCAAAGCCAAAATCGAAAACAGGGATGGTCCAGTCAGAAGAGAATCACAGAAAGTACAAGGCATAAACGACCGCAGCACAGATAAACCAAGAGAAAAGTTCTGACGGGGAACTGCTGTGAGAAGACTGCTAAAATACACACAAGGGAAGTCACATGCTATGATAGGATCAGGTGAAGGGGATCAGACTAATTAACAAGGGAGCACACACGAGGGAGAACCTAACCACATGAAATTGGCAAAAGCCAAAACACGGACAGGGATCACAAGCCTATGACAAAACATACAGCTCCGGTTAGGGAGTTCTAATGTGCACAGATAATGAGAGGCAGGACAGTGTAGAGCAGGTGCGGAGGATCCGCTGAATTAGCAGCAAAGACTAAGTGAAGGCAAGAGGCGGAGACTAGAACAGGGCGAGTGCTGAGAGCTTGTTTATCAATTAGTAAGTGCAGCTATACAATCCCTGGTGCTCGTTAGTAAATTAGTATTATATACAATGTTAGTCTTGGTTAGTATCTTTAACAAAATAACAAACTGTTAGTATGGGTTAGTAAAATAGAAAAGCAAGGTGAAGGGAGCAAACGAGATTAGAAGGAATGTTTGGAAACCCAGAAACCATGAAATCACCTAATCATGTGACACACAGGACTTGGGGAGAAGCTGTAGCTCAACACAAGACCAGACAGGGGAGACAAAGTGCAATGCAGGGCAAGAGCAAAGACATGGACCGGAATATAACAGAAATGTGGATATGGCAGAGAATACAAAACATGGCAATAACAAAAACATGGCAATGAGCTAAACTAAACAGAACATGAGCAAAAACAGAACAGAACATGGCAGAATCATAACACATTGTTCACGGTTCGTAAGATATGATTCAAACCAGGACAGGATCTTTCCAGAGAAACTGTGCTTGGAGAGTTTAGAAATGAGTATGCTATGATTTACTGTGTCGAAAGCTTTTTTAAGATCCAAGAAGACTGCCCCCACCAAATTCCCTTAACCTAAATATGATTTGATTATATCATTGATTATATCCACAAACAATTTGCACTCTCAGTGGAGAATTCCGGTCTAAAACCAAATTGTAATGGGTGCAAAAGATTATTGGTTTCAAGATGGTTCATCAGTTGCATTGCCACTGCCTTTTCCAAGACCTTAGAGAAGACAGGAAGGATGCTGATTGGCCGGTAACTACTCACTTGATCTGTTGCAGCAGATTTAAAAATGGGCATCACTCTAGCTTGTTTCCAGGCTTCTGGGAACTTCCCACTAGCCATGGAGATGTTGATCAAGTGAGTTAACGCTTCAGCCAGTACATCAATATGCTCTTTCAAAAATGCAGTGTCCAGATTAAAATGATCCTTTGAATGTGTGGTGGTGAATTTGTCAATTATTTCAATAACTTGTTTTTTGATAATAGCAAGCAGTTCAAACAGATTGTCTTTCTTTTTGAATTGAATTGAATTGAATTGAATCCTTTATTGATACAGGAAGACACATTGCGAGCCCTGCGGTACCCCTTTAGTGTCCTGTAGAAGAGTTGATTGCGTAGAGTCTGCCACAATACGTTGTGTTCTATTTGAAAGATAACTTAAGAACCAATTGCAAGCATTCTGATCTAGGCCTGCAGAGGCTTGTCTATCCACTATGAGAGCATGATCAACCGAATCAAAGGCCTTGGATAGATCAACAAATTGGGCAGCACAGTGTTGCCCCCCATCAAGGGCACATACAATATCATTTACAACAAGGGATACTGCTGAAATTGTACTGTGACCAGCTCTAAACCCAGACTGAAAAGTACTTAAAATGCCATTTCTATTTAAAAACAAACATAGCTGGCGATTAACCAAGGATTCAAAAACCTTGGCTAAACAGGGTAGCTTGGAGATTGGGCGATAATTATTAAGATCACTGACATCACCGCCCTTATGCAGAGGAATCACAAGTGCAGATTTCCAGATCTTAGGTACAACTCCCACGCTAAGAGAAAGATTAAAAATATGTGTTAAAGGCCGAGCTATAACTGGAGCAGCTAACCTCAACAGTCCAGGGTCCAAAAGATCAGCTCCAGCAGACTTTTTTGGGTCAATTTTTTGAAGAGCATCAAAGATTTCCAATTTGGAGAAAATACTGAAAAAGAAACTACACTTTTTTAAATAATTTGGGAGCACTGTTCTTGACTGGTAAATATCTTTTTGTTTATGCTGATCCAACATATTCATAGTATCCACCAGAATTGGATTCATTCGATCAAATTGATGACCTGCACTAATGAAGTGGTCATTGAAGGCATTACAAATTTCCTTCTTGTCACTTATGGGACCAGAGTCAGACCTTATCTGTGTAGGAAGTGCTGGGGTGCAGTTATTCTTCATCATTTTAATCATTTTCCAAAATTTAGAGGGGTTTCCAGCACTCATATGTAATGAATTAAGATAAAAAGCTGATTTCGCTTTCCTTATCATAGTAGTGCACTTATTCCTCAACAGCCTGAATAGAGTCCAATCCGAGGGAGTCCCGGTTTTTCTAGCTTTAGCCCATGCTACATTCCTTTTATTCAAAGCTTCAGATAATTCATGGGGAAACCATGCAGTACATCTGTCGTTAATCCGTTACCTGATTATTTACCACAAGATTAACAGACAGAGCTAAACATTCATATTGTTTGGGAACAGAGGATGAAATCAGAACAGATGCAGGAAAACTTGTTTTGACATAAATGGCTGCACCACCTCCTTTCCCACTTCTGTCTGCCCTGAAGATGTTTTCAGAAGTTTGTGCAGACACTTCTGAAAATGTTAGATCCCCCGAGATGTACATCAGAATCTAAGACAGATTTTTTTAACCACGACTCAGTGATGACAAAAATATCAGGATCTGTCTGTTGAATCAAAATATTGACCAAATCCATTTTACTGGCCAAACTTCTAAAATTCAGGTGTAGCAGTCCAAGCCCATCTCTAGATTTAAAAACAGATGGACAATTTAAAATTGAAAGTACAGTATCTGCGGATGTAACAGAGTTACCCTCAGTCAGGGGCACATAAATCTAGTTGCGAATGGATATCCCACTTGGCCTGTTACATGATCTAAGATTATGCAGAAGAGAATGACATTTTATAATTGGCGAGATATAACCAACTGCAAAGTTGCTCGTAGACACAAGCTTCGAATGATTCACAGAAAAGCGGCTTAAAGAACTGAATTGATTAGCATAGTATGTGGCCGCTGACATATCGCTGGCAATAAGGGCAATGATAACCTCCCGACACAAGAGGGAACTAGTAAATCTGTGTTATTGTCAAGTGCAGATTGCGGTACCTGGCAGAAGTCGGCCGGAAATTGAGGACCGGAAATGACCGGTTTGTGTGCTGCCTGGTTTAGTCAGGGTGTAGGAGCATTAAAAACTGTATAAAATATGTTATGTGTCAGAATATGTGCACCGAGCCTACTAGGATGGGTGCCATCCCTTAGATAAAAGGACAGACAATTCCAAAAAAGGTTAAAATTATCAATAAAAACAGTGCCACTCGCAACACAGGCAGACTGGAGCCATGTGTGAAAGCTGAGAAGTCGGCTAAATCTAGCAATGCCTCTGCCCAGTGAGGGGATAGGACCGGAGATAAAAATGCGTCTGCCACAGCCATTTAGCGAATCTAGGAGCCTGCTAAAGTCCCTTTTTAACACTTCCGAGGTGCGGTCTGAAACATCATTGCAACCGACGTGAATGATTATATTCCGCGCACCTGGATTTTTTTCCAGGAGACCGGGGATTTTGTCCAGCAGGTCTTGAACCTTAGCACCCGGAAAACAGTACGTTTGAGCTACTCCTCTCCTGACGTACCTTATGATTGAGTCCCGGATCACAAGAGTAGCCAGAGGGCAGGAGTAGCGTCTCGCGGAGCCGGGGTGAAGTTCGCTAGAGAACGGCAGGGCCTCAGGCGAGAGAGTCCCCCGAGTGCATGTTGAGGAGAGCAGCTGCGTTGCCATGAGCCCATACAAGGCGCTGGTACTTGCTGGTTCTGATTCAAAGTGGGAAACTCCTCATTGTTGAGAATCTCATAGCGATTCAGCAGCAAGATGTCACGAAGTTTCGGGGGAACTTGACAGCAGTCGGCCTCTCTTTCCACGAACGCCAACTTTAACCCAGGGCTCCGGGTGTAATGGAGTGGAGTTTATCGGAGCTTTAGGTTTCGCCCCGAGCCACAGCCATGACTCCTCAGCAGCTGTCACCGGAGCACGAACATCAGCGGTAGCTGTCACGGTTTTAGACGCTGAAACAGCGGCATTAGCTGGAACTGCGCTGCTGTCGGCGGTGACTTCCACCTCTGCCATATTGGTGGACGTGGCTTGTGCCGGACCAAGAGTAAATGTGTCCAAATGCCGCTCAGCCTCCTGAGTTTGGTATAGAGTGGAGATCCTTCGCTCCAACTCTGTAATCTTCATGCTGAGGTTGGCGCAGCTTTCACAGCTGGAAGGGGTGAGTGAAGTCATTTATTTTTATTGAAATATTTTATTAAATAAAATAAAACAAATAAAATGATAAAACAAGTAAAATAAAATGTTAAAATAATAAAATGTCAAGACGATAAAACGCTAAAATAACGATTAAAATAATAAAATAAACTAAGAGCACGGGCAACAGCAAACCAAACCGCTGACAGGCAACCGGACGTGACGTGATTGATATGTTGTCTATAAAATGCATGGTGAATAATAAACTAAATGAATAGGAGGGGATAAGCATGAGCTAAAACTACGACTCAACATCAGGCGGGGATATGAGATCCAAGGCTGGTCAGGTGTGTTAGAGGAAACGAATACTAGCATGTATTTTTCTTTTTTCTTTTTTCTTAAAAATGAATAAATTGGCTCGTAAAAGTTCTACATCTGGGAGTCTGTTAGAGCAAGCCCATGCCTTCGGGTAGTGAGGTGGAGGGGGTTGGGTGGAAGATCGCTAAGGGTAAGAGAGAGAAGCAGAAAGAACGGGAGGAAATCTCTCAGGAGGGTGAGATGGAGAGCGATGTACAAACTAAAGTAATGAGACAAGAACAAAACAGAGATGAATCTTTTAAGGTTCTTGTAAGAGTAAAAAGTGGGTCAGGGTTCTCCTCTGTTAATCCCCTTAAGTTGGCGAAAGAACTAAAACTGTTGGGTGAAGTATTAAATGTTTCGGTTTTGAAAAGTGGAATGATGTCTATCTTCTGTAAGACTGCTGCTCAACAAGCCAGTGCTCTTAGAATCAGAAGTATACTTGGTAAAGATGTTGAAGTGTTTAAGCCACGCAGTAATACAGGGGTCAAAGGAGTAATTTATAATGTGTCTATTGAAGTGTCTGAGCACGAGCTGCTAGCTAATCTGAAAGGGGGGGACATAGTTGAAGTTCGGCAAATGGGCAATGGAGGAAATAAAGGATATATTCCAGTCCTTATTACCTTCAAAGATGGTAAACTACCAAGGAGAGTGACATTAGGGCACATGAGTTACTCTGTGAGAGAATATGAAAGACCTCCGCTGAGATGTTTTAAATGCCAGAAGTTTGGCCATGTGGCTGCTGTGTGCCAAGGAATCAGAAGATGCAGAAGGTGTCGCAAAGACCATGATGGGAAGGAGTGTAATGAACCAGTTAAATGCTGCAACTGTGGAGGAAAACACCCTGCTTCCTTTAGAGGATGCCCAAATTCAATAAGAGCGATGAATGTGGAGAAGGTTAAAAGAGATAATAAAATATCATATGCAGAGGCAGTGAAACGGGTGGATGGCATGAGAGAGGCAGGGCAAGATCGAGCTGGGATGACATGTGTAAGACCCACGCAGCTCGACCAAGGGAGGAAGAGCCCGGGTTGAAGGTTTATGCGTGTGGATTCCTAGTATTAGCACGCGCGACGTCCTGGCTGGTGCGAATCACAATAAAATGGATATATTTTCTCCGTTCGAACAACGGGGCACAAAAGCACAACGGTTACAATTAATCTGACTCCATAATAAATTTATAATAATGAATTTAGTGATACCCTCGTTAAATATCTGACTCCAAATTAGAATTAGAATTAGAATTAGAATCCATAATCTAGAGAAACCTGCGTGGGTCTCGAGTGACTACACCTTCAACTCTTAGGATACTACCGCTGTCGCTAACATGTACTCCCGGGTTTTTAGTACTGTTACCGGATCCTAGGTTCGTTGATTAGATTAGAGGTTGGAAGTCAGCCATCACTGCAACAGCATCTTTTGGCTTGAATACAGCGAACCCAGATCTATGCACGCCCATGGGTTCCTTCAGGGAATTTTAACAGATAACCGACTTTTCGTCCATGGGTTTCCTTTAGGCTAAAATCCCAGAACCGGCAATACATAAACCCTTTATGTAAGTAGATCATGGTTGTCTCTCCAACTTAATAAAATCAATCTCCAGAACAGGCCGCTGGCCAGTCGTACCTCGATCGGGATTATACCCCTAGGTATCCGTCGCAACGCGGCTAGAAAGAATAAAAGGATTAAGAGTCCTGGAGCCCACGCAAGCTTAAAGGAATGACAATAATTTATTCACCAGGTAGGCAAAAGCTTAAATCAAACAAATCAACGTTAAGCCAATTACAAGTTACACATAATTTAGAAGAGGAGAATAAAGTCATACCTGGAGGAAAAGGATACACGCACTCACGTGCGCGGGAAGTTCGAAATACGATGTTACATCATTGAAAAGGCTACTCACGCACTAACGTACGCGGGGACAGATCGGATACGATCTTCCCCGAACAGCTCATTTCTCTTTCCTATAAACCAAACCAGCAACCCCCCTCCTCCAACCAGAGAGCCCCATAAGTTAACCAGGTGAGATATCGGGTTACAGGTCTCAGGACTGAGACAGAGTCAGGCCATTTGGCTGTAAATGAGGGGTCATTCAGACAAAAGGAACTACACTTTATTACCCGAGAGGAGATATTACCTTACCCAAATTCAGGGAGTTTCTAAAAGTGAATGAACTATAATTTCATTTGATATGAAACCTATGCCATTCAACTCCTCGAATTGTAACAAAAACATACATATCAAACAAGCCAGGAAAATGTATGAATATGATGCGGTTGTCATGAAAAAGTCTTAAGCTGAATTATTATACAGGAAAATTGCGTTTTAAGTACAGAAGTGATTTCTTATCAGTACATTAAACATGTGAGCACATTGTGACATTCCCAGAGGTTTAGATTAATTAAAACAGATAAGTTAGGGTCCAGTCTTACACAGATGATTGAGGGCAATATGGAGCACTGGGTAAGCCAAAGGCCTCCCATGCAGGGTGACATCAAAGGCGCAGAAACCATGCAAACCCCCACTTCCAGCTCAGAGGCTGGGTTTATTGCCTCCTCCTGTCCGGCCATTCACAGATACAGTTTGCTCACACTTTGCATCCCCCAGTTCTGGTCTCCAGTCTCTTACGGGCATAAACCACCCCCACTTCCCTTCACGCAAACCCCAGCAAACAACAAGCTGCTTGTCATCAGGAACTCGACAATTTGTTATATTGCATGGCGTTGAAGTCTTTTGATGCTCAGAAGGCCCGTCAGTCTTGCTGCAGTGTCACAGATGCACTCATCAGCGCCAGCAGTGCTCCAACCCCTATTTTCCCATCTTACACATGCAGTAGTCCTGTTAGGGCTTGCTCTTCTGATGATTCTGTTGTGGTCAATAAAAAAGCTCTGCTAGCATTTGTGGTGGAAGCAATGTGGAAAGTAAAACTGGGCGCAAACAAAAAGTCAGATGTTGTAAGAGAAATAACTGCTGCGGCTGAGAGGATATTGGGCTTTAGGGATATTAATCCTGAAGAGGTGTGGAAGTGTACTTATTCCCAGGATAGTGCAGCCGAAAGGCAACAAGGAGGATGAAGTCAAGAGGTGGATCATTCTGAATTTGGGTCTGAAGTAGCTGAAATGTTAAGCGAAGATGAGCATGACGAGGATAATTAGTCTTATTTGCGTAATGTTTTCAATTATGCAATGGAATGCGAGGAGCCTTGTTGCAAATGGCCAAGAGTTGAAACATTTTTTAAGCAGTCTTGACAATAAACCTGATATTATTTGTATTGAAGAAACATGGTTAAAACCAAGGCTAGATTTTGTATTACCAGGATGTAGATCTGAAAGGAGGGATAGAGAGAATTTGTCAGGAGGGGGTTGTGCAATTTTTATTCAAAGTGGGATCCAGTTTAAAAGAATTGTATACAACTCTAAGTTGGAATCTGTAATAGTAGAAATCTGGACTAAACGAGGGAAAATTGCAATTGTGAACATATATAATCCCTGTATCAGGTTAGAGGAAATACATTTTCAAGAAATTATGGATGAAATCAGTATACCAGTTTTTTGGGTGGGGGACTTGAATGCACACAATGAATTGTGGGGAAGCAGGAAAAGTAATAGAAATGGAAAGTTTTAGAGGAGTTCTTAGAAAAGAATATTTTAGTTGTTTTAAACGATGGGCGTCCTACCTGGTATAATTTAGGAAGAGCAGCGGAATCCTCCATAGACCTTACTATTGCGTCAAGTGATCGAGCAGCAATCAGCTGGGGGGAGATAATGAGTCGGAATTCAATGGGCAGTGATCACGTTCCAATACTTAGTAAGTTTGGTAGAAACCTAATTGAAGAACCAACAATCCTTCCAATGAGGCTGAATTACAAAAGGGCAAATTGGTCGAAGTTTATAAAAAGTATAGATCGTAATTTATGTGGTATTGAAAGTGAGAAAGGGGTAGATGAGTGGAATAGTTCTCTTGTTGAAGTGGTACGGGTAGCTGCTGTCAAGAACATACCCAAGAGAAGGATCCCTCAAAGAGTAACAATGGTGCCATGGTGGAATGAAGATTGTAACCTTGCAGTTCGGGCTAGGAACAGAGCTTACAGGAAATTAGGAAAGCACCCTATGGAGAGTTTTGTTCTTGATTATAAAAGAAAGAGAGCTAAAGCTAGACGAGTAATAAAAGAAGCTAAAAAACAAAGTTGGAGAAATTTCTGTGAACAGTTGGGGCCAGAGATGCCTATCAAAAAAGTATGGAATTTGGTCCATAAAATGACAGGAGCCGACCAGCAAACTTCTATTCCTGTTCTCAACTGTAATGATGTTGAGGCTGTAAACAATAAAGGAAAAGCTAATTTACTAGCAAATCAGTTTCGGAAAGTACATAGTTCAAATAATGTAAGTGAAGGAAATAGGAAAATGAGACTGGAGATTTTGGAAAAGCATCAAGGTAAAATGCAAATTAATAATGATAACTCAGATCCCATCAATTTATTTTTTACACTGGAGGAATTAAAAAGGGCAGTAAAGAAAGGTAAAGAATCCTCTCCAGGCAGAGATGGACTGACTTATCAGTTATTTCAACCGGCAGGGGATATGCTTTTGGATGAGGTGTTGGCCTTGTTTAGTAGTGTTTGGGATAATGGATGTCTTCCCCGAGAATGGAAACATGCTATTATAATTCCAATAGTAAAACCTGGGAAAGAGCTGAGTAACCCTGGTTAGTCTAGATCTATTGCTTTGACCTCTGTATTATGAAAAATATTTCTTATATATTGGTATTATATTGCCCTGTCTAACCTTTGCAAATCACACATTTATTTTAATCCCAAATTAAATTTAAAACTCCCTTTTAAAATAATGCAATGATTTTGTTAACTTTGGTAATTGCATGAGTGTCTTACATGTCAATTATGGGAGACTTTGAGAAGGTCTTAAATTTAACTGACTGAAAACCTGCAGGTACCCTGTGCTGCTGGCAGTGGTGGAGGCAGGTGCTGGCGGAGGCGGACAGAGGCTGCTGTTGGCGATGGAGGCTACAGGATTCATGGGAAGTTCTGAGATGTCTAAACTTTGCAAATCTATTCCAACATTCCTGGCCCTTGTATTTGTAATGTCCCCAACTCCTTTATTTAATTATTTGTAATTCCACAAATGTTCATGCCACACAGTTTCATTCTTGTTCCAAGAGTTTACTTGTCTGTTCTATTCAGTACATTCCTGTTAAATCCATTTAGTTGGTATAGTTCTATTCACAACCCTGTTCTGCACTGTTCTGAAAACACACACACACACACACACACACACACACACACACACACACACTTAGTAGTTCCACACATCGAGAAGGTTTATTAATTTGACACTGATCACCCCCTCTCTCACACTAGAACCCACCACCACCCTGCCACATTACTATGTACAACGTTGTATTTCTTTTGTTATTTGTTCAAGGTTCACTCACTCACACTTGCACCCCTCCTTGTTTAATTTGTTTATCAACTTCAATTTCTGTGCCGTCCTGTTGTCCACTGTTCAATAAAAATCTTTTTGTTGAAAACCTTTCCTTGCATCAGTCATTGTATTTAATCTAATTCAGTCTCCTGGTCCCACCAGCTGCAGGTTACATGTGTTTCGTTCATTTTATCGAGACATATCAAGGGCTCTGAAATGAGCATGGTGGTGCACCTTTGCTTTGAGGAAGAACTGGCGTGACACTGAATGATACTACAGGTCAGCAGAACTTTAACATGGTAAGTTGAGGGTAAATCCAGAAGATAAAGGCAGACTCTGGTAATCCTATCATGTTACTTAAAGTTAAAATATGTAACATTATCTGCCCCCATGACAGTGTAAATACGGGGTTAAATTTACTTAGAAATTATAGCGGATCAACAGTACGTATATGCTAACGTGAATCTTTCCCTCCAAAAGCTATGACATGATCTTCGTAGTAAAAGCATGACCTCTAGAAACATGTATGAAAATACTGTAATTCATTGAAGATAAATACATGTGCGGCAATTGTGTAAGGTTTAATTTAATATTTAACGTTCAGTAACGCAATCGGTGCTGTCTGTCCCAAAGGAGATAATGACAGCGGGGCGTTAAGGCGCTACTCCATGAGACAGTTTTTACTGTTAGAAGTTGCTGTCGGAGAGAAAATCTCTGGTGGATAACGAAACGACAGTTATTTCCGAGAGTGCAGAAAAACTTTCGGAAGTTTGTCGCAGAAGTTATTGGCGTCAAGTGGAAGGACTATTGAAAGAATGTCATAATGACTCGCGACAGCGCTCTCAGAGAATAGAACCGGTTCTATTTTGGGGAAGCTACTTTCAGGAAGCGCATTTTTTCCTGGATTTTTTCCTATGTGACAAAATGGCAAGCATTAGTGGCCAAGAATGGACGAAATCGGAGACATTTCAGCTGATAAACACCTACCAAAACCAACCGATTTATGGGCTGTTAGCTCATCAGAATATAAAGACAGGATGAAAAAAAAAATGCCTGTTTGGGCTGATCTTGCAAAAGCATGTTCCAGGGACGTCGCTTGAGGTACAGCGGAAGATGCATAATTTACGGAACCAGTTCAGTGGCGAGCGGTGGCGGGCGGTGGACGGAAAACGGGGGGCGGTTGGGGGGAAGAAAACATCCCTTGAAACGGATGAGATTAGTGACCCGATTTCAATCATTGTTCTTGGTCAACATGTTAGTTTCCCTTATAATGAAATGTTTAGGCGAGTGAATAATAAATTCTATAAAATGTTTAATTCACATACCTTAATAGGCAACTCTTCACGAAAAAACCACTGCGGATTTTCCGCGTTAAATTTTGTCACATCCTAAGCAAGTCGTCAAACCTATGCGTAATGATTGTTTAATTGAAACAGATTTAAATTTGCTCTTTTTTGCGTTCAATTGGTGCGTTTGATTTCTCGTCTTAACGAAGACAATTAGCTACACCTGAGAGGGGAGAGTTCAAGTGTCTTTTACCAGAAAAATTGACTGAAAACAGATTAAGACTAATAAGCAGTTTAAAGACATGTTTATCGCCCTCCTTGTTCTCTGTCCACCGCCCGCCACTCATGGCGAGCTATGTACAATTAAAACCAAATCAGGACAGGGTACAGAGGTTTCCTCCTTTTTTTATTATAATGAAGGTGGCAACAACTGCTGCGACCTGCGGTCTCCTCACTGGCAACATGGTAAATGAGGTCGAGTAGAGACCCTCGTGTCACATAATATGGTCATCGATCGATACTGTCAAACTGTAATGATCTCTCAAGTGGAACGTCATGAGAAATTTTATGTCGACAGTTGCTTCCAGAAATATAGTCGACAGTCAATCGGAGCTTCTGTCAGAGACTTTTTAATCTGAGGTGGATAGACGTTTGATATTTCTGTCGAGAGTTGGCTGACAGAAAGCTTCGACATAATCTGTCTAGTGGAGTAGCGCCATTAGTTTGGAACTATAGCTCTTCCCCACGAACCACGTGACTACTCGAACAACGAAGTCAATGGGTGTCGCCACTCTGAGTTATCTACCGCTCTGGGCACGCAGTTTACACCGTCAGGATGCACCAGCAGATCCCAGTTGGCTTCTGGAAAGTTGAAACAACATGTGCAAAGTAAAGGTATGTCTGGAAACTTGTAACTTACTCACAGATGTCCATTTGCTAAATCCAAAATCGTTGTTGGCAACTATACTTGATGTAGCAGGGCTCTCAAGTTTTACTAGTGTTACATATCAATCTTGACTTTTTGCTGTGTAAATCGTTTCATTGCAAGTCATTTATTCATTTGAAGATCTCTATGGACTCTCACTGATGAAAATTATCAACAGAACCCTATAATTGAAAATTTTACCAGCGTATATTTTTGACAGACACGCATAATGCACGTGAACTCTAAAAACAACAATACATAATAAAGTGTGTGTTTATTTTATTCCCAAATGCTGTAATTTCATAAATTTATCTTACCTTATGTCCACTGGTTCAGTTTGGGATGAACAGAAGTCTGATTTTCTGGTGACCGAAGATGCCACAAATGTCACAAATTGATGTCACTGGAAATGCTAAATTTGATTATGAATGTAAAGAGAACGTAAAATAAAAGTTCCCTTGTGATAGTTATCTTGATACTACTGTTTATTAATGCCATTAGTCTTCAAATAATGGGGTTAAGATATTATTGATAGGCATTCATAGATATTCATAGGAATTAATAATTTTGGAGGATTTGTAACACATTGGCAAATTTTGACTCAGATCTCTCAGCTTTGATTATGTTCTCCTCTCTAAGGATCGGCATGGAAACCTACAGGACAATAGACCTCCTGGAACAGATGCCAGGCTTTAGTGAAGTCTATGTAGCGAAAGTAAAGAAAAGTACTTGTAAACTGCAGCCTCCTTATTGCCAAACATTTTGATGAAAGTCAAACTGTCACAGATGTACCTAATATTATGTGCAGAAATACATTTACTGGAACTGAGTGCTGAATTTATTTTCTTTGTGAGGATGAAAGAGAATTGTTTGAGTGCTTTGATGAACGTTGTGGTTTCATGCGTAAGACCTTACACCAGGTTACACAGTCTCACTTGTGCACCAGCTGGCTGACTGCATTGCGTCACTTGTTTGTCTGGGATGCACTTCTTTGATTGGATCACTGACAAATAATATATTGTTAGAACAGGGATAGGGGGGTACTCATCTACCCCTCCTTTTAGCCCCTCCTCTGTTTTACGGCAGATCTGTTTGTCACATCACAAACTCCCTCTGCAAACCCAACCCCCTCTTGCACACCCACCCATCCTTAAATATAATCCTGTGGTGACAGGGTATTGCACAGTCACTCCAAGTGCTGTTGCTTCCTCAATGGATTTGTGACTGGCAGTCATCTGCCCTGCTTACATACCACTCAGATTGATGTATTTTCTGAAGTAGAATGATACTGAATAAAAACATAACCCTCCTGGAAACAGGTGATCAGGATACAGACCTTGAGGAGTGTGTGTCGAGCAATTGCAGTAACTCAGGTAAGTTACTAATTCTTTCTTTCAATCTGATGAACCACTCTTTCATTTCTTAAGCAGTGCTTGAGTGAGAGACTGTTGCAAACTGTAATACAATAGACCCAAAGGGCAAACCCTGTCTTCTGGGAACACTGCATCCACCTTGGGAAGCTGTCTGAACTTGAGGAGTGTATGTCAAGCTATTGCAGTTTCTCAGGCAAGTTATTCATTTTTTCAGTTTGATAAACCACTCTTTCTTTTCTTATGTTGTGCTTGAGTGAAAGGCTTTTGCAGACAGTAAAATATAGACCCAAAGGGCAAACCTTGTCTTCTGGGAACACTGTCTCCACCTCAGGAAGCTCCAGTGCAGTTTCAAAGAGTAAAGCTGGTGTCTTAGAGGAGAGAGAGTTTTCTCTGGATGGAGGTCGTCTTCCAGAAAACAAAAACTATCCTTCAGTGTAACAATGCAACAAAATTTTCCAGGTCTTCCTTGACATGAATAACTTCTCAAAAGAGAGATCTTAACTTAGTGCAAAATAAGCTAGTATAAGTGTTTCCATCTCTATTATGCAGTAAATGTGTTATGATGAGGAATACTTTGGAGAAAAGAATCATGTAAAATAATGCTGGAATCAGCTTAAGAACATAATTTAGCCTCGCAGTCAGTTTAAGTGGTGAGTTTAGTTAGGCTTGACCATGTAACTTACATTCACTCTCTTTTCTAAGGATCATCAACCCTCAATCCTGCTAGATAAAATAAAACCAAAATGAACAGCTCTGTCATCAATTCTAGCCTACCCTTCAACCACTCCTCTTCAGGATCCAGTCCCCAACTCTTGGACACATTACCACCCTGCACATTCGGCCCTGCTGGGCTTGCATTTATGTTCATTGAAAGGAGCATCAACCTTGTAGTGGGCTACCCTGCCAACATCATGGTATGTGGCTGGTGGCCAGAGAGAAGAGTGACTCTTCCACCTCCAATCACTTTATCTTCAGCCTGTCCCTCGCTGATGCATGGTTTTGCGTGATGATTGCCATCTCCTGCTTAGGTTACATTATACTTGAAATTGGATATTTTGATTATTTAACGAACTTTACCACTGGGATCATAAACGGCTCCCCACTCTTTCTCACCTGCATTTGCCTGGACCGCTACGTGGCTGTGGTTCACCCCATTGTGTTCACCAGCATCAAGGATAAAAAGATTAGAGTTGCTATTTCCATGCTTGTTTGGGGGCTCGTGATAGCCTATGCCCTCGGCAGGACAGTGGTCAGCATAACATCCAACATCCAACATCAAATCTACCTTGGGCTGATCCTGGCCGCCTTCACCATTATGGTTTACTGCAACGTGTCTATCATATGGAGTCTGAGGAAGTTGGTCTTGGGCAAGGAGAAGATTAACCCCATGAAAAAGAAAGCCCTCAGAACTGTGCAAATCTATCTGGGCATCATAGTGTTTCATTACCTGCCTGCACCCGTTAGCACTCTCTTGCGTTATTATACTGATTTACCAGAATACTGCACAATTGATATGATTATATACAGCATAAAGGACTACAGTTCCATCACTCACCCCCTTCTCTACATCTCCCTGATTAAGCAGCTGCCATGGCTGAAAAAATTGCTCTGCATCTGCTGCCGAAGCCCCTCCCCTGAGCCACATAATGTAAGCACATGAGATGTATGCTTGTGATTATCTGTTATGTTGCATTTACTCTTGACAGAAATTCGTGATAATGAGTTCATGAAACAAAGCAAGAATGTTATCTGAGTTATAGGCAAATATATTATCTTTAATTTGACTGTAATTAGGAAAGAGATGATAATTAACACAGCTAACCATATGCATTGATTAAAAAGTGAAAATTATTTGAATCACCCACATATCTATATTACCATGATTTCATATTACCCAAATTAAACTTTTTTTGATTATTTAAAAATAAGCATGTATGATCAATCAAATTTTTTATGTCATGTGTAAATGATATTTATCTCCATACTTCCAAGACTGTTTTATTATGCCAATTTAATTTCATTATGCCAGCATGGGGTCTAGTTTTTCCCAGGAAACACCTACAGCGACTACAGATTTTCTGGGAGCTCAGCATATACACAACTAAAAATGATTGTTTTGGCTATTCCTGTGTTTAATGAAGACAATCAGTGAGCAAGTACCACTTTCAAAGTATTTTCGACCACAAAATGATAAAAGGGGACCAATAGTGAAGCAAACATTTTCCCAAGATATTCACTTTTTAAACGAAGAATTATTATCAAAATAATTCTAAAAGAAAATGCAGCTTAAAGCCGTTTCTGTAGCATCACATCAGTGGTTGCTATGGCAACGGCTGTTTTAATGAATGTATAGATACTTAGAGAAACACAGTTATTGAGATAAATAAACAGTGTTTGGCTATAATTTCAGCTGTAATGTGAAGGAAAAAATATGTCACTACAGAGCTTTTTTTTCAGGCTTCTATGTTCAAGTTTTGATTTTGACCCAAGCTAATTAAATATGCATATTTTGATTTACTCATATTCAGAGGTACATATTGCAAGAAGAGCTCTGTACAGACATAGATCATCACAAAATGAAGAAAACTGCCAAAGATGAAGTTAATTGGCTCTCACAGTTGCTGAGAAATCTGTATTTTATTTTTGAAAATCGTCTGTATTTTTATAAAGGCTTTAAAGTGATTTTTAGTATAAAAGAGTAATTTCAGAGCAACTTCAGAGCAAGTTTAAAACCAATCAGGCACAAAGTAAATATATGTCCTGAAAGTAGACTATTTGAAGGACCACTTCATGTTCTTACATTAAAACTAATATTTTGAACCAAAATTGGCATTTTGCTTAGCTATAGGTCCCCTTAACAAGAAACAGCGTGATATGTAACCAAAAAAACGCAAAACAAATTTAACTTAAATATAAAGAACCCAAGTAATGCCTGTCTAAAATGTTCAAGGTCAACCATGAGGAAAAGTGTCCATCACCCATCATATACTTACCTCAGTCTCTGAATTCAGCAGGATGCTGTAGTTTGGTGTGAGTTTAGCTGTTAGTTACAGCTCTGGGGAACAAAGGGAAGCTCTGGGGTTTGTCATCAGAGACAAGGCCAACTTTGTTTCCATAATGGTGTATTTTTTTTTTTTTTTTTTTTAACTGTTTGAGACATGAATTGCTTCAATGCTGAAGTGATTTCTGGGGCTGTAATTTACTGGATATTAGCAACTATCCAACTAAAATGTTTTTCGTGCTGCCATAATTGTGCCCTTCAGAAGTAAAGTGGGCTATCCCACATCTCGGTCAAATGAGTTGGGTGCACTACTGCGTATTAAAGGTCAACGCAACTTCCCATGATACCGGCATTTTCAGGACTATGCAGTGCTGCCATCTATTCAAAGTCATAGAAACCATTCTTAACATGTTGTGACAACCAGTGAGAGGCAGAGTGGGCTATCCCACATTCCAAGATGGCAGCCCCCATGCTGACTGGAGCTGAGGCAGTTCTGGAGAAGATTTTTGAGTCTGAAAGTGACCCCAACCCCCAGTGGAAGCCTTTTGGTGAATCTAGTGACGACTCTTCTACAGGTGATAACTGTCTAGTTTCCAGGATTTAATTTTATGCCCGGATAAAATAAGTTTTTCCTGGCAATAATGAGGAGTCACCAGCGTTATGATGGTTTTGTGGATTCACTTAAAAGTTTTTGACCCCTTTTCCAGCCAAGAAAGTTAAAGTTAAAGTGGTCTTTTCCACATTTTGGGCATTTTTCATAATTCAGTAAAAAGCTGTCTTGCACAAATTTTTCACAAACTAAGTTTCACTTGGACAATTATGTAAACTTGTATAATTATCATGGAGACGAAACTGTTTTATCTTGAAATCTCATTCTCACAAAAAACAATGGATTTGTGGGAGAGCCCACTTTACCTCTCAAAGGCATGATTGTTAATGCAGTTCTTTTGCCAAATTAAAGAGTGTTTCTGACTACAACACACAAGCAAATTGGGCTCCAGCAAATTTACCCTTTTTGGTTTGAAACCCAATGATGTTATTATAATTATAATAATTATCATTATGCCCCCGCCTCGAATGAGCATCATGTCAACGCTCCTTCCGTCCGTCCGTAAACTTCTTGTTTCCTCGCAATAACTAAAGAATGCCTTGTCTGATCCATCTCATTTCTCGGTGGTGTATGCAGGGTGGAAAGAGGAAGGTTCCTTTCGAAAACCAGCGCTATGCGAGATCCAATCAGGCCGCTACGGCAGCCATCTTGATTTCAGTATCTAAGCAATAACTAAAGAACTCTTGTGTAATGGCTGGTAAAATTGAGAGGCCAGCGAGAGAACGAGCAGTACGGACACAATACAAACACAGAGAATTATACAGACCACCAGAAAGTACTCGTGCTTCCAAAGGACGCGAGAGAGAACAAAAGTAGAAAAGGGAAAATTCCTAAAGTGGAAGGAACTCCAATAATAACTGGAAGATATAAAGTCACACAAATCCTGACTAGAGATATCTTCAGCTATAGTGCTTAGCTACAAACAGACACTCTAGCAAAGGAGGCGTGGCAGACTTCCAGCTTATATAGAGTCCGGGGAAGCGCC